>CM066170.1:34086186-34686186 GCA_033629205.1 Lithocarpus polystachyus
AACGTACTAAATAATAAAACCCTAATTAAAAACTGATTTGGTCTGAAAATAGCAGATCCAAAATAGGAAAAACCCTAAAAAACGTTCTAAATAATAAAAGCCTAAAATTAAGGAAGATCTGGTCCAAAATTAGAAGATTTAAATAAGGAAAAGTATCTGTTAACTGATTTAGAGCTGGAAAGTCAATCAGCCATAATTCCATGCCATAAATAGCGCCCAATTAAGTCAGATCAGCCCTCAATAGCTTGGATTAAATTTATTATGCCTTTATCTTCCTTTGGGCCCCACCTGGAATGTCCTGCGATAGAATCAGCCCAAATCTCTTGAATCAGCCCATTAAGTGCTTCTTTGATCTTCTTGGATCTTGCTCTAGTAATAGGCCCAACTGGAACTTGCAATTAATCGTGCCCAGCGGGGGCCTTGATGAGGCGGTCCCTGAAGCCCCTGGCCTGATGTGGCTTCTTTGGTTATTTGGCGGATAGACGAACTGTTGCAGCTTTCCTTCCCTCACAAGATGTGCCAGGTGGCTCTTCAGAGTTCTGCAGTCCTCGGTGGTATGCCCCCGTTCCTGGTGATATTGGCAATGCAGACTCTGATTGCGCTTCGCGGGATCTCCCCCCATTTTGTTTGGCCACCTGAAGTATGGCTCGTTCTGAATTTTTTCCAGAATCTGATGAATTGGCTCTCGGAACACAGCATGGACAGCCTGTGATGCAGCAGACCCGGATTGGATACTGTAGTCTCTCCTCGGCCTACTGTTGTTGTACCGATCCGACCTGAAATCCCTCCTTTCCTGAGGGATAACCTTAGCTTTTCCTTTTCCAACTAGCTGGTCCTCCTCAACCCGCTTGTACTCGTCGATGCGGTCCATCAGTCGGCGCACACTCCTTACGGGCTTCTTAGTTAGAGACTTCCTAAGGTCGTGCTTGGCTGGTAAGCCGACCTTGAAAGTTCTCACAGCCACGTCATCGAAACTGCCCTCGATCTCGTTAAACATCTCTCAGTACCTATCCGAGTATGTTTTTAGGGTCTCCCCCTCTCGCATGGACATGGACAGCAAGGAATCTAGCGGCCGAGGGACCCTTGTGTTCGTCACGAACCGAGAGCAGAAAGCCTTAGTAAGCTCTCGGAAGGATCCAATGGAGTCAGCCGCGAGGTCGTCAAACCATCTCATGGCTGCAGGCCCCAGGCTAGAGGGGAAGACTTTGCACATGAGAGTCTCATTCCGAGAGTAGACAGCCATTTTCTGATTGAAATGGCTCACGTGCTCCACGGGGTCAGTTCTCCCATCGTAGGCAGTGAAGGTAAGTTGAGTGAAACGTCGAGGGAGGCTCCCCCCTTCGATGCTGCGGGTGAAGGGCGACCTGGAGATCTGGTTAAGCGCCCTATTCATCACATCACTCCCTGTGCCCCTTGAGTAGGTATATCTGCTCCCGCGGTCGTGGTGATGTTCTTCCTCGTAGGAGAAAGTCTCACTTGGGGGCGTCCTGGAGCGGTGCCTATAGCTACCGTCGTTGCTATCGTCAGAGGAGTCATCCGTAATGGATGGGCTGCTAGATGGACTGCGCCTCCTACGTGCGTGGCGGAGCTTCCTCTTCAGACGGTTAATCTCACGTTGCATATTCTTTGTAGTGTCTTTGTGAGATTCTTTACCTTTGTCCCGATGCTGGCTCTTGGCAGTGCGATTTGTGTGCACACTTCCTTCACAGTCCCTCTCACGCTCGAGTCGCTCAAAGTGATCAATACGCTGAGAGTCATCTGACTCCACCCGGTTAGGACCTGATCCCACCATAGTTCAAGCTTTCAGCTCGCCAACGTCATCGTTAGTCCCCACAGACGGCGCCAATTGTAGGAGCACAAATTACAAATGGGGCCTACAAGGGAGATGGACTCTGGCCCAGTAAGCAAAAAGTACCCTCACAATAGAATTTGTAAGAGAGTGGGCTGAACTAACAAGGTTGAGAATGGGCTTGCTTCCGGCCTAAGTATGGTTGTGACCAATCTAATGTAGACGTAGTGCTGAGGAAGTGCCGAGGAGTTAGACTTAGCTGATTCTTGAAGGTTTCACTTAGTTCTTTCTTCTCTTTCTGTTCTCTTCTCTCTCTTTTCTCCAGAATCTTCAATCCTCCCTTCTTTCCTTGCTTCGGGCTCTATTTATATGTCATTTCTTCTCACGTGCCAGTAGGTGGTTTCCTTCAAATACTTGTCCCATCAGCCTCCACTAAGGCCTTCATGTAGTAGCTGTATAGGACCAAGGTCACTGTTCAGATGTCTATTCGTCATTAATGCGGCCATGATGTTAGCTGCAGGGCCATAAATGCAGTCATGATGTTAGCTGCAGGGTCATAAATGCGGTTGCAGTAGCCCTCTATAAAATATCCCCTTATTGCCACCTGT
This sequence comes from Lithocarpus polystachyus, assembly GCA_033629205.1. Lineage (NCBI taxonomy): Eukaryota > Viridiplantae > Streptophyta > Magnoliopsida > Fagales > Fagaceae > Lithocarpus > Lithocarpus polystachyus. Next base: position 34,088,584 of record CM066170.1, read on the forward strand.
CCCTTATGGTCTATGGATGTTAGGGGAGTCCTCGGCAGTACCAGGACTAGTGCTGGAACCTCTATCTGGGTCGTTCCTTTGATGATCCGAGCAATAAGCCATCCTCGAACAAGTCCTTTTTCTCCTTCACATAGTTTATATGACAGAAGGGAATTAGGCCAAGTATATTCCTCATGACGGGACGTTCTCGGACGGATGGCCTCCTCGGACAGGCCCGTGGCCCATTGTTTGGTAGTGGGCCTTTTACCCCAATATCTGGTATTAGGCCCTTTACCCCTACATTAATATTTATTAATATTCATTCATTAATATTATTTAGTTATTAATATTCATTCATTAATATTAATTAGTTATTAATATTCATTCATTAATTATTCATTAATATTAATTAGATTCATTCATTAATATTAATATTTATTAATATTCAATCATTAATTCATTCATTAATATTAATTATTTATTAATATTCATTCATTAATTATTCATTAATATTCATTAATATTAATTATTCGTTAATATTCATTCACTAATATTCATTAATCAATGTGTTTTCACTTAAAGCTATTTGCTTCACTTTTTATTACTGCTAGTCAGGTTAGCGGTTTATTTTTCTCATCTTTGGCCTAGGCCTGACGTGGTATTTTGATGTAGTTTATTTCTCTGCTCTACCCAGGATGTTAATGGCCAAGTTTGTAATATTAGTCCCTTTACATCAATAATATTTCTATCAATTATCTCAACAAAAAGCAAAAAAACGTTGTCAAGATTGAACATTCAATCTTATGTAGGATATGTACTCAATTTCCATTTTATACTTCACAACACAATTTTGTTTCTTACCTAATTCTAATGACTTTATGTCAATTATCTACTTCGTATTGAGAGTCATCTTTTTATTGAAATTCTTGCATTGTCTCCATCAAGAGATAAAGCTTCACTGTTCTATGTGTTGCATGCAGGTGAAATCCTATTGATACATAGAATGTGTTAATGACTGCAGCCATTAAATCATTGGGAGGCTTATCAAATGTTGAGTGTGGGCCCTTGGCAACTTAACTCCATGTTTTGTGTTGACTAATTAAACATTAGGAATATTTTTGAGGTATGATTGGGTCTGGTTACTAGAAATATAAACAAAGGGAAATGCGGGGACTTGATACCACGAAGTGGGGTTTCAATCTTTTCAATATTGAATTCTAAGCTATACCACTGTTTAGAAACGGGAAAAAGAATAAAGAATATGTATTTTAAATTTGAGTCTACTTAACTGTTCACTAAAAGTTATCTTTCTTTTATCTCCAGCTTTCTCTCTTTTGTGGCTGAAGAAATTGTGAGGAACAAGGTGAAGAACACAAATTAACTTTGGATTTTTTCTGAAAGTTGTAAACTTAACTAAAGCAAAGTAAGTATATTCTAGTTAAAATCTTATAAAACTATATATATACTTGTGATGTTGGAAATTGATTTGGTGGTGGGTTGTTGTGTTGGAGCAAGCAGGTGGCTTGCATGGTGTTATAAGGTGGTTTAAATTGATATTGGGAGTGTTTTTAATTTCTTGCAAATGTGAATGAAACTTGTTGATTAGTAGCAATTGTGTTCCTTTATTCGATTTCAATACTTGTAAGCATTGTACTTGTGATGTTTAAGATTGGTTTTGTGGTGGGTTGTTGTGTTGGAGAAAGCGGGTGGCTTGCATGGTGTTATAAGGTGGTTTAAATTGATATTGGAAGTGTTTTTAATTTCTTGCAAATGTGAATGAAACTTGTTAATTAGTAGCAATTGTGTTCCTTTATTCGATTTCAATACTTGTAAGCATTGTACTTGTGATGTTTGAGGTTGGTTTTGTAATGATTTGTTATGTTGGAGCAAGTGAGTGGCTTGCATGGTGTTATAAGGTGGTTTAAATTCATATTGGGAGTATTTTTAATTTCTTGCCAATGTGAATGAAACTTGTTGATTAGTAGCAATTGTGTTCCTTTATTCGATTTCAATACTTGTAAGCATTGTACTTGTGATGTTTGAGATTGGTTTTGTGGTGGGTTGTTGTGTTGGAGCAAGTGGGTGGCTTGCATGGTGTTATAAGGTAGTTTAAATTCATATTAGTAGTGTTTTTAATTTCTTGCAAATGTGAATGAAACCTGTTGATTAGTAGCAATTGTGTTCCTTTATTCGATTTCAATACTTGTAACCATTGTACTTGTGATGTTTGAGATTAGTTTTGTGGTTAGTTGTTGTGTTGGAGCAAGCGGGTGGCTTGCATGGTGTTATAAGGTGGTTTAAATTCATATTGGGAGTGTATATTTGTGTGTGCAATGTATATTTGTTTAAGTATTAATATAGACTTGTGCATTCATGAATAGGATAAAACTTTATCTAAGTAGGTTATAGACTTAGATGTTAGAATACATTATGCATGAGTTCTCCTTATTTTACTAAAGTAGCATTCAACTTGTAATTGTAGTCAAACATGGATAAAAGTTGGATGACAATGGGTAAGACACCCGATGGCAAATTAAGTCATCCATATATTGAAGAGGTCAATGCATTCATTAATTTTGCAAAAACAGTTGTGGACTTGAGTGGTAACATTCCGTGCCTGTGTAAAATTTATATTTGCTTTCTACAACTTATACATTAGGAGTTGTGATTTTAATTCATAGGTGTGGCTACTCTTAATGTATTGTTAGAAATGTTACGATTTTAATGTAGTATTATTTTTATATTTGTGCAGATGTCTTATTGGTGACTTTAGGAAATATACTTTTGGCAATTACTTGAAGACATATGAGGACATTTTCTGTTGGTTCTAATTACATTATGCTACACTTTTTGTATTGTTATAAAACATTTTGAGTTATTGTATGTATTGTGAACAATTATTGTATAGAAGAAGTTTGAATTGGATACTTGTTTTATTTTTTACTTGTAGAATGTATGAATCGATTTTTTATAAATGTGTTATTCAAATGTGAGGTTTTAATAATGTAATGACAGGATACATGTTAATATTAAAGCTATTAAAAAAATAAAAACTGAAAATAAGTTTTAGCGACGAATTTTTCCATCACAAATATAGCAATAAAAATACTTAAAAATACTTTTAGTGACGAACTTTTTTGTCACTAAATGTACCCGAAAATAGTTTTAGTGACGAAATTTTTGATCACTAAATATGATTTAATAAACTAAAATGGTTTTAGTGACGAAATATTTTTGTCGCCGAATAGTGTTTTTAGCGAGGAAAATATTTAGCAACGAAAAGTTTTCATCACTTAAAGTTTTTTCTTTTTTACACAAATCGACTTTTAGTGACGAAATTTTTCGTCGTTAGGACTTTTAGTGACGGGGCTATAGCGACGAAATGAGTTTCGTCGCTAATTAGTAGATTTCGTTACTAAAGGTTATTAGTGACGAAAAACTGGACTTTTAGTGACGAATTTTTTCGTCACTAAAAGTACATTTTGTTGTAGTGATCACTTGTTAACCAATTGATAGATAATATCATAAAGAAGTTTAAACAGGATATAGAGACAGAAATTTATTCTTATTCTCCCACTACTTTTTTGCATAGGCACCGACATATAGTCCAAACACCTTGTGAAAAAGAATTTAGTAGAAAAAATATAAAAGATGAAACTATGCTTACAATTTATTAGATTGTCTTTTTGTCTTTCTTCTTCAATTTCATTCCTTATTATACCTTTTTCTCTTTCTATATCTATCATATCATCTTTTTTCCGTATTTTTTGTATTAAACTAGTTTCTTTATTAGCTATCTTTAGAGTACCATTGTTTAGTCTTTCCTTTCTTTCTATTATTTCCTTTACTATTCCTCTTATTATGCTCGCTCTTTTGTCTTTCTATGTCATCTTTCTCTTGTATTATTTCTATAGCACTATTTCATTTCTCTTTATCTTATATACGTGTTGTTCTTTCCACTATTAAGCCATCTTTCTTATTATTACTCTTTTGTCTTTCTATATCATCTTTCTCATCAACTTTTCTATTGGTTGATTTTAGTCTTTCATCTACTGTCTTTATTATACTACCATTTTCCATATCTATCATGGTTTTTTTTGAAGGTATTCTACAATACTTTCAACAAAAAAATTTTTGTATAACTAAATAAATTATTCCTAAACAGACTCTTAGTCCCAAGTCTAGTCACCAATTCAAACAGATCTAGTCCTTATACGTAAAGTTTAGCTTTGACTTAATTAGATTGAGTCTAGTTTTCTACTATATTCTAAATTCATTTAACCTAGCCAAAAGCATACTTGCAAGGAATTACACTAGGTGAAGACCTATGTTAGTTTCTTTATGGGTTTTTTTTTTCTTTTTCTTTTTTTGAAAGAAAATAACATCAAACATAAGTTAACTTCCTTGCTTCAATTCCTTGGCGAGGAGGTTCGAATAATGGTTAATTTCACGGTGAGTAAATTCTTAAGACCTTTCATCAATCAAAAAGAGAAAAGAAAAGAAAGGAAAATTGAGTGCTAATAATCAGTTGAATCCATGCATCAGTACTAACGGGCCCAAGGCCCAAAGTGCATGTATGGGCTGGATTTGAACCCAATGGTTCTCTTCTTACCGTCTTTGTTTTGTTTGTACTTTCACTTTGAAGTGGCTTGTTGGGGAAGGGTGTAATCTATACTTGTTTAATTCTTTGACTGATTTTATAGTTTCAACTTTTAAGCAACTTCTATTAACCAAGGGATTGAATTCCGTTAGGATCCTATGATTCCTACTATCTCATAATAAATTCCTATGATTCCGATCTCATAGTCATAATTCCTTTTCTTCTACTCATTACTTTATAAAAAAGAAGATTACTTTGTTTGTGTCGGCTTTGTGTGAAGGCACATTAAAATGGGCTTTCATAACCTTGATTTGGGCTTTTTTTTAGATCACTTTTGTTGTGTGGATTTTGTGGGCTTCACTAGTGGAATGCGCAATGTAGTGTGAGCTAGTACACACACCATTTCCTGGTTTCAATTACGAATAGGACTTTTGATGACAACCGCTTTACTCTCACTGTTTCACAAAAGTCTTAACATATATATGGGTTTGCATCCAATTATATTAGAGTATTAACTTAAGCAAATTACCAAAATACTAGGGAGTATTTGACTGGCCTAATCACAATTTGCGTTTACTTGGACTTAATTAAATGTTGTAAGATTATAAATAGCCAATAGCTATAAGACTTTTTCTTTGGGGGCAAGAGATGAAGTGTTGTGTTTGAGAGTCTTCAGACTTGAGACTAGAGACTTGAGAACCAAACAACAATCTGGTCATATTCAACTTGTTGATACTATTTTTTTAATTATTTTTTAGATGTCCAACTTGATAGTATTATTCAAAGTAGTTTTTTTGACACTTGCTGGAAGCCTGGAATGGAATATTTCATAGATTTGACAAATCTAGACTTGAATTGGCTTATGGGGTAAACCTTGGCGTGCCATTTACCCATTCTTGTAGGCAATAAATTACTGCTCTATGAATTTTCAGCCTGGGCCAAAATACTAGAATGAATCTCAATTTAGTCCAATTTCTAAAGATTTAGAGTACATTTGGAAATATTTTATTTAGTTTAAAATTAAAAAAATTTTCCTAAAAGTATTGTAAATAAAACTAAAAAGTAACTGAAATAGTATAGTGAAACTCATAAATAGGATCAAAAAATGCAATAGACCTATAAATAGTAGCAAAAATAAGTTAAATAGTAAAAAAAACTAGCTTTTTAAGCCAATGTCAAACACAACCGCACAGTAGTATAATCTTTTTCATTTTCTTTTCATAATCCCAAGAGAATAGCCTGTGTGTTTGGTAATTAAAAAATGAAGAAAGAAAGGATTGTGACCAAACCATAAAACAAATCTTGACTCAACCCTCCACCATGAACCCAGAGGCTGATTGGGCAGAACTCCATTTTCCTACCTGGGATACTAATGTGAGATCATAACAATACAATATTGTATTCAGTAACAGGATGGAGGTACAATTTTTTAATGATAATAAAATTAAATAAATACATGAACAATGCACTTTTGAAAATTAAAATAAAGAACCCTAAGTAACTAGTTGAGCTGTCTTGAGAAATATATATATATATATATATATATGTGTGTGTGTGTGTGTGTGTTGAGATTTGGGATCAGTTTGCTATATCGTGACTATATATATAAAGAAATATTATGGAAAATTTGAAAAACAAAATAGATTTTTTTTTTTTTTTTTTTTTTTGTAAAGTTTGGTTACAAAATTGATTGTAGCCTAAGACTACAAATTCACTCAATATCTTTTTATTGGACGTGGATTTTGACAAATCAGATTATTATATTTTCTTCTTATATCCTCTATACTTGCAAAATTTCTAAAAGATCAATAGTTATTCTATCAATCAATTGTTTAAATTGCAAGTTTTGTAGTCTAAAATTATACAAAATAAGTTTATAGATCATATAGTAAATAGCATCTAATTGGTACAAAATTTGACATATATGTTAAAAGTGTAAAAACATGCAATCTAACGGTTAAATTTTCAAAATATGTAGTAATGTTAATTTTTTTTTTTTTTTAAAGGAAGTTGTAGTCTTGGCTATCAATTTATAGCCAAACTTTGTCTTTTTTATTATTATTATTATATAAATACGATAGAATTTCAACCTATGACATCCGCTTCATGAAAATGATTCTTTATTATCAAACTAAGACACCGATCAATTTTAATTATAAGCAAGATTTAAACCTCAAACCTCTTATCTAGCAACCAGAGTAGTTAAGCTAGCTGTAACCCACAAAATATAATTAGTATTAATTTAACCATTTTAAACAATAAAGTATGAAGAGCCTGCACCCTGCAATCCATATGGTAGCTTTGAAAAGCAATCTCTGACTTGACTGCTTCTCAATCTTCTGTGAGAAAACAATTGCTTCCTAGTAAGCAGCCAGGCTTGATTTTTTTTCCAAATACCTTGTGATGAATACGTCAATTTAGGTATTTTTGCTCCAGAATCATAAACTGTAGGGCTGCCATAAGACACTATGTTTTATCAAACAAGCTTAAAACTAGTAGGTTACTCGAAGAGCCTGATCAATACCATGTCAAAAGCAAGAAATTAAGTTAATAATGAAACATTTACGTCAACCAATAATGGTGAAGGTGTTTTGATTCAAATTCAGCCAAACGAGTACAAACTTACCTCTTAAGATTATCGATTTCTACTTCCATTTCGGTTGAGAAGATTTTCATAGTAGATTGGATTCTGTCTTATGTTTCTCCTTTGGGTCATTGGAGATAATCCGGAAACCAACGGATTATGCATTATAAAGTAACTCAATCCTACCCCAAAATAAAAGAAAATATATATAAAAAAGTCTGGTAACATGGTATAATTGGTAACTATATCTGAGTGCATTTTCTATATGTAAAATAAGATAAGACAATTTGGATCTACTCACTTTTGTATCTCTGCATTTGCCATACAGGAGACAAATTCTACTTTCTAAATTATTTACCCATAACAAGTTGAATTTTTATTTGAACATAGTAGGACTTATTTAGGATATCTATTTCAAAATAATTGAATCTTATCATGAGGTCCATGCACTCCTAACACAGAAAATTACTAGGTATTCCTAAAAAACTGTAATGTAATATTCTCCTCTAACATAAATAGAAGATCTTACCTTAAACTTAATCAATAAAATATATATTGTGTGAGATAAGAGATAATCATGTCATTTTATACTCTTAAATTCTAAACAATTGGTTTTGCTAGCTCATCTATTTCTCTGTTTTATTTGTACTATAGGATGTGTTGGGCATAGTTTAAAAGTTGACTTTTTTTTTAAGTAGTTTATATACAATTTTTCAAAGTTTCACCTTTTTAGGTAAAATTATATTTTTATCTAGATTAATTTGTAAACAAAGTAAATTAATGAAAATAAGCCATTTTAAACACACATTTAAATTTAGTAGCATATTCAACATTAGATAGTTTAACCTTTTTTTTGTGGATAAATCAACAAATTTTATTGGAAAGCAAAGGGAAAACAAACTGCACCCCTTCAGCCAGAGGGAAGAATCAAGGTTTATTATATACCAGATCAACCTAATTCTGATTACAAACAAAGCACTAATGTAATTCGCTTGGTTTAAATAATAGCTAACCATATTGAGAATTGAGTAGCAGTTACCACCAATAAATTTTAATTTACCTTTGATATCCTTTTGATACTCTTATTTCATTTCCCTATGGCTATAGGTAAGATTGTGCGCAGGTTCGCCATTGGTAAGTTGGAAAAATTGCAAACCAATGCCAATCTACCAACCTTTAAAAATAATAGGTTCTATTGAAAATTTAAGCAATTTCAACTCAGTGGATTCAGTGGGTTAGTTTTAATTACGTGTCGTATGCTAAACTTTAAAATTAATTTTATCATTTATAGATAATTTTAAGTCGTATTTCCTCTAAAATAAACCATTGATGGAAATCATAAGAATTAACCCACTTTCCCTTAGTACATATGGCTTTTTATCAACAAGAAAAAGATACACACGTCTTAAGCTATGAGTACTTTCTAAATGTTTCTATACAAAAATAAATAAATAAGTTATGAGTACCACACACACACACATATATATATATATATATATATATATCATTATATATATATATATATATATATATCATTATGTATTCTTATGAAATAAGTTGAGAAAGTATTATTCATTATTCATATTAACAAGTGTACTTCATTCATGCGAGGTAGAAATGTCGGACGGTGTGGGTGGATTAACCAAGTTATTGCACAAGCCCAGCCATAAATGATAGAGAAAAACCCACCAAGCTAGTTCACACAAGGTAGCTCATGTTTTTTAAGGATAAAGTTGGCCTATGCCCTTTTTAAAAAAAACAATCTAGTATTTTGCCCCATTTCTCAAGCTAATTAGGAAAATACCCCTCTTTTGAAACTCGATTTTCTCAAAATCGAGTTAAGCTCTATAGTAGCGTTTTTAAGGAGCCTATAGTGACGTTTTCAAGACCTATAGTGATATTTTGGAACTCGAGCTCCATGAACTCGAGTTATAGGTAAAAAAAATAAAAAAATTTACCTATAACTCGAGTTCATGGAGCTCGAGTTACAAAACGTCACTATAGGTCCTTAAAACGTCACTATAGACTCCTTAAAACGCGGCTATAGGGCTCTAGAAATTTTTTTTTTTTTTTAAACTCGATTTTTAGAAAATTGAGTTACAAAATAGAGACATTTTCCTAATTAGTTTGGAAAAGGAAAAAAATGTCATTTTTTTTGCACGAAAAGGACATTTGCCCATTTTGTCCTGTTTTTTGCCTTTGAAATTTGTGATGCCCCAACCAATAAGATCTGTTCAATTTAAGTGATGGCCTGAAATTAGACATAAACTCATTGATCATATTTCAAACTCCCTTCTTCTTCTCAAATATACATACATACATACATATATATATATATATATATATATCCAAAATATCTTACTAAAAGAGCTTTTTTTTTAAATGATAATGCATCTTTACAATACACACGTCCTATAACCAGAGTATCCCCAATTCAACTTTCTTTCTCTAGTAGGTAATCTATTATTCAGTGCCAGCCAACTAATGAATTGAGATAGCAACTTTGAACCAAATTAATATCCACCAAGGCAACTCTTCTTGCTTTGCTCTCAGTTCTTCTAGAAATGCTTTTATGCTATTAGCTAGTTTGTTCATTGCTTGAATGGAGGCCAAGAGTGTGATTAGATGGAAAAACTTAAGTCATCTGTATCAAGTGATACTAGAATTGCTCAGTCAAGGTATCGCACAATTTTATTGATTTATAGATAGACCAAAGGGCTCTATTTATATTTTTCAGCTCTATCGATACCAGATTTTGTCTGTTCTCAGTTTACATGCATAAATTTCAATTTGGGCATAGCAAAATTCATAATTTTTTTTATTATTCCAATGCCAAGGGAATCATAAGTATTGAATTATTTTGTTCCAATTGAATAGTGGATTAACCAATTTCATGAATCATATGTATTGAATTAATTTTTCTTTTTTTGGTACTTTAGGTATGTCCTTTTTAACTTAAAACATATTGTAATATGTGTTTATACACATGGCACAAGGTTAGACTACAATTAGGAGTGGTGATGAGAATGAGGTTTTACTTAAGTGAATAAGGAAGCCATCTCAGCTTTGGTGTTGAGTTTTCCGAATTAATGGATCTTAGTACCAGAATTAAGAAAATTAAATTGGACATTTTGACAAAAATTAGAGTACAATTAATAACTAATTTTAATTTGATTTGGATTCTAATTATGATTTGACTTTAATATAATACGAGTTGGTAATCGTGCAATATATGAGAAAGTTTAAAATAATATAATTTTTTCTATATATGAAATTTGATAATTAAAAATAGTAATAAATAAGCAAAACATGATTGTGTTTATATATGGAATTATGTATTCTAGTATTAGACATTTACATGATTGTGTTTGTATATGAAATTTTAATTGAAGGTTTAAAAATAAAATAGAATTTAGACTCAATTAATATTTTATATATAATAAAACATAATATAATATAATGACATGTAAAGTTATGAAACCTATAAAATTTAAGTGACATAATATTATAAAATGAAGTAAAATTCAAATATCTTTGATTTTATATATATTATTAAATTATAGATTATAGATATAATGTCAATTTATTTTTACCTTTTGTTATATAGCTTTGTACACGTTTACTTTTTCTAAATACAGCTACGACTACATTTTTGCAAATCTTACTTCTTTTAACAAAATAAATTTAATAAAAATAAGTCTATCTAAACACACTCTTCATCTCATACACGTTTTAATATCTTAGTCTGATTCAAAAAAAAAAAAAAAAAAAAAAAAAAACCCTAGTCTTTCTTCTCCTCTTCAAAAAACCAAATAAGAAAAAAAAAAAGTAAAACTCATATGCAATTCCTTAAATACTTTAGGTACTTTCCTTAGTAACGAATAATTACTTTTTATCATTATGTCAAGATACAAATTGATTTTTGAGTGCGTAAAATTTAAATACAAATCAATAAATCCAGGAAAATAAACTTTGTCAAACCCACAATTCAATTGTTATGTGAACTTGACAATTGTAATTATACACAAGTACGTGGCAATAAACCCATACATAAATCCCTTGGTTGAGCTATTGTTTGGTTAATAAACCAAGTAATTGAATTTGATTGAACAAACATAAAATGATAAAATACAATCATCAATTAGCTTCTCTTAAAAGAATAAATACAAAACAATAATAACTTCGTGTCCTTGTCTCGCAAGCCAGGGGATAAAAGACAAACGCTTAAGTTGATAACAGTGGACTGCTCTCACAGTACCCTTCTTCTGCTTCTCAGCGCACAGCAACTGCTAGAGCTCAGACTAAAATCTAGGTGCCACCATAGAGTACACCCAACAGAGTGTGCAATTTATTGCGATGCTTCCAATACACAGAATTAGAACTCAACAAATATATATATATATATATATATATATACACATATATATATATATATATATACATATATATAGAGGTATGGGTGTGTGTGTATATATTATTATAATCCTACAAGTTTTTCATACTTTTTTCACAATTATTTTATGTAGCAATGACTTGAGTTGTTATTTATTACTTTCTTATGAATATATTATTTTCTTCTCCACCACTCACGATCTGTTTTTAATGCCACAATTTAGCCTCTAAGCCCCCATGACTGTTTCGCATGTTTTGAATGGTAAATCTCTTTTGTTGGTAAGCTACCAAAAATTATTATATAATAATTTTTATAATTTATTAAAAAATTAAATGATAGGTAATTAGGGATGACAATGGGGCGGAGCGGGGCGGGGTCGAAGGATGGGATCTTCATCCCCACCCCGCATGGTTGTTGCCCCTACCCATCCCTGCCCCGCCCCGAGGTGCGAGGCAAACTACCTTGCCCTATCCCTGCCCATTGGGGCCCTGCGGGAACTCGCCCTGCCCAGCCTCTAATACAATTTTATATATATAAATAAAATTTTTGCTATAATAATATAGATCACAACAAAACAAAATGTTTTAAAATCAAAGTATTTAAATAAACCAAGTATTTAAATAGTCTAATACATAATAACATAATTCAAAATTTCTTATAACAAAATAAACATTGTCTTTGCATGAACAAAATCATCAAGGATAATTGACTAGTTTTTTAACAAAATAAATATTGTCTTATAACAAATAAAAATTGACTAGTTCTTTAAGAATAAATTTTGCTTTCTCCCAATGTAGTGACACCACTTTTTTCTTTATAGATTCAGTACTATTACAATTGCCCCTGCTTCTTTCCTTACTATAATAGCGATTAGGATAGCTTACTAATATAATAAGAAACAAACCTACTGCTTTCTAGAAGCACTATGTGACCAGCCTTTTTTCCTTCAAATTGTGTTTCTTCAAACTTCAATAGCTATAAACAAAAATACCAATTTTAGATATATAAAAAAAAAAGAACCAAAATTTAAATTGAAAAAAAAAAACTGATTTAAGAAGCACTAAAACAAAAAGAAGATAATGAATAAGTTGAACTTAAAAAGCAATGTCTTGGACTTAGAGTGGAGTTTGGCTTGAAACTTGAAAAACACGTATAGACTATAGAGCAAAGGGATGGGTCAGAGGGCGGCAATAGCATTAGGGTTTTAGAATAAAAAATATTTTATCCCATGTCTTGTACTCTTGTGATTCACTTTAAATATTAGTGATTTAGGGTTTACTAAATTTACAATTATAATCATTATTAGTGCGGGGCAGGACAAGGATAAAAATACTAAACTCATCTCCGCCCCGCTCCGGGTTGCAGGAACAAAATATTACCCCATCCCTGCCCCACCACCTTTGCGGGGCGGGGTGAGACGGGGCGAGGCAAAATTACCATCCCTACAGGTAATAGCTCATCCTTAAACTCATAAACCTTTAATTTTTCCATTTTTCGGTTCTATAAATGGTATGAAGTTCAAAATTATTGAGTCAATAAAAATTTATCAACTTAAATTTGTGAAATTTGTTACAGTTAACATTGCTCGTAAGTAGTATATTACTATATTATATAAGGAAAGTTACTAGGACCACAACTTGATCATGCGACAAATTCATCGACTTGCCACATAAACGAGTTGTGGCAAAAATTGTGGTGTTAGTATTGTTCCAGCATACAAGAGACAGTGAGAGTGAAAAAAGAATCTTCTTTTGAAGCACTTAAGGTGAGGGTACAACTGTCAGCTTATAAGTAGAGAGTATTACAGAATTACTATTAGCTTTAAACGGCCGTTATGCCTTTTCTCTCTCTCTCTCTCTCTCTCTCTCTCTCACACACAAAAACATAACGGTGCCTTTCCGTCAATTCGCGTAACACGTGAGCCAATCCCACGCGTACCATGACTTCATGGCATGATACACCACATGACATGACTATGTACATCCATGCATTGCATGTTATGTACTATTATGCATGTTATATATGTATGACCTTCATCATGTATGTTTCTTTCTAGATTTAGGGTTTCTTGTTGCCCAGCTCCATCTGTCGTCGCTTACGTCAACCTTAGGAAATTCTACCTGAAGTTACATTTATAACCTCACTTAATACCATAAATACCCTTCTCTATTTTTTTAATCAACGACTTTTTTTTCTTAATTTTTGGAGGCAAGTGTTTTTTTAATAATAAATCCCCCCAATACATATGTGTGTGTTTGGACCTACTATGAAAGATTAACACTTTCTCTAACTATTTTAATTTAGTTATCACTCGTAATTGATCACTTTTAGTGTATTTTCTAACCGAATGTGATATTGGATATGAGAAAATTTATAAACACCTATTAATATGGAAGACTGTTAGTGTGTGTTTAAGACTGCTTAGAGCATTAGCAATGGGGAATTGTATTCCTACTCTATTATACAACTCCAAACACCTACTTTATCATTATACAATACCATTTTACCATACCTCCAACATCCCAAAATTCTATTTTTATTAAAATATTATTTTTTAATCTTTTTTTATTATTTCTTTCTCATCTTTCTGTTCAACCACAACTTTTACAGAAAACACTATCCTCTCCTCTGGTCCCTCTCCGACCATCACCGGAGCAATACACCACCATCAACACCAAAAAAAAAAAAAAAAAAAAAAAAAAAAAAAAAAAACCAAAACAAAACCCAGACCATCAATCACCAAACCACTATCATCAATCACCTCCACGGCTCCAGCTTCATCAATCACCAAACCAACCAATCCGCACCGATCAACCACCACGCCCCACCGCACCGATCAACCAATCCGCACCGATCAATCACCACACCACCGCACCGATCAACCACCACACCACCACTGCACTCGATCAACCACCACGCCGAACCCAAACCCGCACGCGCGCGCCGAACCCAAACCCACACCACCACACTCGATCGCCGCCGTCAGCCGACCGATCTGCACCGAGGTGAAGCTTCAGACTTCAGAGATGAGAGAGCAGATGGAGAATCAGAGATGGAGAAGATGTAGATGGAGATGGAGATGGAGGTGAAGCTTTGGAGATGGAGATGGAGGTGAAGCTTTGGAGATGGAGATGGAGATGGAGAAGCTTCGGAGATGAAGCTTCGGAGAGAGGAGAGAGCAGCTGAGATGAAGCTTCGGGTTTGGGTTTGGGTTTGAAGAGAGGAGAGAGCAGCTGAGATGAGAAAGAGAGAAGGAGGAGAGAGAACAGAACGGAAATAATGAGAGGGAGGAGAGAGAAATTTCTATTAAAATATCATTATTATTTTTACCATTGTGCTACAGTACAATTCTAAAGATAGAATTGTACTGTAGCAGTATTGCAAAAAAATTTGCAATACTTGGGTTTAGAATTTCCGGATGGAGTGGTGTTTGAGGCTTAAAATGTTATATTTGCCTTAGATTTGGCATTAGCATTCTCCAATGCTAATGCTCTTATAAGTTAACTTTTTTTTTTTTAAGGTTTTATGTTCAACTTTTTAAATTTTTTTTTTTTTTTTTACTTTTTCAAATTACTAGTATACTTTCAGTAAAAAAATTCAATAAGAAGTTAAAAAACTAGATAAGTTGTTCCTATACTGAACCAATACAAGGTTTGCTAACTTAGCAAAATTTTCAGTTTTTAGTGGTTGATAAAAAAAATGTCAAGTTAAAATAAGAATCAATACAAGCTTGCAAACTCAACTGTTATAAGAAAATAATTTTCAAACTTTTTGTGCATGTAGCATTGCTATTGGATAGTAGTATTGCTGTTATTTAGTGCACGTTTGTATAACGCTAAAAACTAAAAGCTTTTAGTGTTCAGTGTTTTTAGTGGGTTCTATGCACTGTTCACAGAACCCGTATTTACTTTTTTCAGTAAAAAAAAAATTAAAACTGGATCCTACAATATTATTCACATATTTAAAAATTATTTTATTACAATATTTTTAGTAATAAACGGTATCTAAACAGACATTCAATTAAGCCACTAAACGAATGTCATGGGTTCTAGAACACTATAAATATATGAACTCAAATTTTGACATATGGCAAGGTACAAATGGAAAGAAATATGCAAAAAATGGAATTAAAGAATTAAGAAATGGTGATAGGTTGAAAATGGAAGCAATCAGATCTTTGTCCACATAGGACATGCTATATTGCTAGTAGGAATTAGAGTAGGGCCATTGCTGATCTACGTGGTAAGGCATGACAATGGCAATGGTGAAGATCCATTGGATGAATCACACGGTTTTTGGTTTTTTTAGAGTGTAGGGCCATTTTAGGTATTGGGGCAAAAAAAAGTGGATTCCCTAAAATGAGATGTGCTAGAATTCTTCAGGTTGTGCTGATTTTGGGTCGTCAAAAAGGTGCGTAGGGAGTAGGGACACTTTGGGGTCTCAAAAGTAAATTTAACTGTGTCTGTGACTCTGATTCTATTCACTGTCACAAACTTAAACTGTATCATTAAAAAAACTTTCCATGAACAACGAAACGTAAATATTTTTTAAATTCTTTTACAGTTTTTTTTTTTTTCTCCAGGTCAAAAAATTAACAGGGCGAAAACTAGTATATTTTTTAATTCCAACACTCCTCATGAGGTCCAGGCCTGGATTCAACACATATTGGGCGTCCTTGCTATTCGTCAATTTGAGAAATACTTGGGTCTGCCGACTTTGGTAGGTAGGGCAAAAAAACAAAGCTTCGTTTACATCAAAGAGAGGGTGTGGAAAAAGCTACAAGGTGGAAAGAAAAACTATTGTCTCAGGCGGGTAGGGAAGTGCTGATTAAGTCAATAATTTAGGCGATCCCAACATATACCATATGTTGCTTTAAACTCCCTAAGGGGCTTGTAAGGGAATTGGAAAGTATGATCCGCAAATTTTGGTGAGGGTATAGTGGAGAGCATCGGAAAACCCATTGGGTAAAATGGGAGCGATTATGTGAAGCCAAAGAAGTGGGTGGTTTAGGCTTTAAAGAGATTGAAAATTTTAATGATGTTTTATTGGCTAAACAAGTATGGAGATTGATCAATAATACTGACTTTCTCTGCCATCGAGTCTTCAAGGCTCGATTCTTTCCGGATTGTTCCATTTTAGATGCTAAAGACTCAAGTTCAGGGTCTTACGCATGGAAGAGCATTATTGCTGCTAGAGACGTGATTCGAAAAGGTATGGTGTGGCATATAGGGACTGGGGAGGCTGTGCGAATTAAGGAGGATAGGTTGCTACCTGGAGGTGCAAACCGCTCAATCATTTCTCCCCTCCCTTTTATGGCCCCAGATGTGAAAGTAAGCTCTTTGATTGATTCGGAGAGAATAGCGTGGAGAACAGAGGTTGTGCAGCAACTATTTCTGCCCCATGAAGCTGACATTATCCTGGGTATTCCGTTGAGTGCTCGTCACCCTGATGACCGCATTATTTGGGCACACACGCCATCTGGTACATTTACTACTAGTAGTGCCTATAAAATGTTGGTTTCCTATGATATCTCTAATAATGCAGGAAGTTCAAATCCGAACAGTCAAAAAAAATTTTGGAACAGCATCTGGCAACTTCGGGTACCCAACAAAATAAGGCATTTTGTGTGGAGATTGTGTAACAACGCACTGCCTACATTGGTTAATCTTCACGACGCCACATTGTCCCTAGTCTGAGCTGTGCATAGTGCCATAATTTTCCTGAAGATTCTCTCCACGCGGTTTGGTATTGTGAGGCCATTACAGGTGTTTGGTCGATGTTAGGGTGGCTTCGCCAAACCGCTCCGCCACATCCTTCTACTTTCAGCGAGTTACTAGCTTGTTTCTTGTTCAGCAGAGAAGAATTTAGAGCAGAGCTGTTTGTGATCATCGTGTGGCTTCTTTGGAACAGACGGAATGCTATACATTTTGGCCGACCTCCTTTGCTTGTGGATAGCATATGCAGCAAAGCAGGCAGCTATTTGCAGGAATTTTTGCAAGCTCAGACCGAGGAGCCTGTCCCACCTCGTCCTCCTCCCTTGCAACAGTGGCACCCTTCGGATCCTCATTGCTTAAAGATCAATTTCGATGCTGCAGTGTTTCGTCGATCAAGTCTGGCGGGCATTGGTGTCGTTGTTCGCAATAGTGTAGGTGAAGTTGTAGGTGCTATGTCATCTCCTATTCCCTTGGTCCAATCAGTGGCGGATCTAGAAGCTTTAGCATGTTTGAAGGCTGTTCAGTTTGCTCTAGAGCTGGGAATCACTCGAGTGGTGTTTGAAGGTGACTTAGCAGTTGTCATTAATGCCCTTCTACACGGTGCGGGTGCGTTTGCTAGTTTTGGCAACATTTTGGATGATATTCGTGTGCTCTTTACTGCTTTTCAGTTTGTAGACTTTACTTTTGTTAGTCGTCGTTGTAATTCAGTAGCTGATGCTCTAGCTAAAAAAGCTAAGATATTTGTTGGGGGCTCAGGTTTGGCTGCATGATGTGCCAGCAGACATTGCTCCTTTAGTTCTTCTTGATGTTCACTGATTATGAGTTTTGATTTCAATAAATGGCCCACGTCCTTGATCTGGCTTCTCAAAAAAAAAAAATGAACAAGGAATAAAATTGTTTTTTTTTTTATTGGGATCATTGGTCATTACTTTTATGTCTATATATAAAAAAAGAGCAAATGCGCAAATAGTGATTAGCTACAATATGTGTTAAATTACCGATTGTCTCAAAAATTTACGCTATTAGGAAATGGTGAATTTAATCACTTAACCATAAGTCTAACACTCCCATCACTTGTGGGCTAAAACTTTCCCTTAATAAGCGGGGCCCCAACAAGTGGGAATTTAACATTTTAAATAAGAGGTAGAGTAAAGTTAGGGATCGAACTCAGGATCTCTTGCTCTGATACCATGTTAAACTATCGATTGTCCCAAAAATTTAAACTGTTAGGAAATAGTGAATTTAATCACTTAACCATAAGTCTAACAGTATGTTTGGTTTGTTCAACTTGCACTGTTCATCGGCCTTTCTTTTTTTCCTTCTTCTTCGTTAGTTTTGTTTTTGCTTTTTTGTCTTTTCTTTTAAATATTTATTATTTAAATGTGCATACACAGCCGACTTAACAAATTTTTACAATATTTTCATAATTATTTGACAATTTACACTATTCATTGGCCTTTTTTTTCTTTTCTTTTTTCACAGTATGCCTGGTTTTGCTTATGCTCTTTTTACCTTTTCTTTTAAATATTTATATGTGCATATACAGTTACATCGACATAACACATTCTTACAATATTTTCACAATTATTGAGGTGTCAATTTTATAAATGTCAAAATAAAATAATAAAATAAGAGACTGAGAATTACTACCATGTAAAACTCAAAATACGTTAAGAAATTTTTTGGGATGTTAAAATTTAGTGAGAGTATTTTAGACATTACACAATAAATAATTTAAGAATCATAAGCTTTCATTACGATTTAACTGAGAGAATAATAATATGACATATTTGCTATTTTCTAAAATATTAAAGAAAAAATTGCTTGATTTTAAAGTTTAAGGAGTAATGTAATGTCCACAATATTTTCACGATAATTTCACAACAAATTTTATGTGGCAAGGAATTTTTGATAGATAAACAAGTAATATCAGTAGTGGGCTTGGTTTAAAACCAATAATAATTTGTCATTTAGAAATTGTTCTAAAAATATTATGGATGTGGCATTTCTCTCAAATAAAATAAAATAAAATAAATATCTATTTGGATCCTAAAAATAAAGGTATTATGAAAATGTTGTGATATTTTGTTGTATTTTTAGACTCATTTTTTAGTATAGTCAAATTGGGTGAGTCAAAATTCATGGTTTCACACACAGTTTCTTGTGTTGTCTTTTTGTTTTTTTTTTTTTTAATACATAATTTTAAAACCAATAATAATTTTTCATCTAAAATTTGTTGTGAAAATGCTGTAGACGTAAAAAATAAAATAATAAAATAACAAATTGAGACCTACCACAGCAGGAAATAAAAAAATATTGCAAAAATATTGTGACATTTTGTTCTGTTCCTAGAATTCTTTTTTGTGAGACATTTTGTTGTGTTCTTAGGCTTCTTTTTTTATTTAGTCAAATTTAGTGAGCCAAAATTCATTGTTTTAGGCACAATTTTCTTCAATTGGCTTTTTATTTATTTATTTATTTTTAATGCACAGTTATAAGTGGTTAGCTCAGTTTAAAACCAGTAACAATTTACCACCTAAAATTTATTATGAAAATGTTGTGGACATAACATTACTCTAAAATAAAATAATAAAATATCAGACCAAAACCCACCATAGCTAGAAATAAAGGTATTGTAAAAATATAGTGATATTTTGTTGTGTTCCTAGACTTCTTTTTTGGTTTAGTCAATTTGTTGAATCAAAATTCAGTGTTTTATGCATAGATTTTTTAGGTTGATTTTTTCAACACATTATTTCAAGTAAAAAAAAAAAAACACACACACACACACACACACAAATTGACAAAATAGCACTTTCCTCCTTTATGTTTGGGATAGTTTTATTCCCCCCCTAAACTAAAGTTGAATAATTCCCTCCTTATTATTTTGTAAATGAGCATGTACTCCTATTGTTACTCTCTTAGTTAAATCCTAATGAAATTTTATAATTCCTAAAATATTTCATTATGCAATGTCTAAATTACTCCTACTAAATTTTAATGTCCCAAAAAATTATTTTATCTAATAGAAACTTTGATGATAGACGTCTTTTGTTATTTTGTTCTTTTAAAAAAAAAAATCTTTTCCTACTTAAAAGAGTGTTCATTAAAAATAAGTAAACTAAACATCGTAGTTAAACTCATAAAATAAAATGATAAAGAATGAAGTATGAATAACAAAATTTTCATTGTAGATGGTTGCAAGTATTTAATTTGATGAAGATCTTCAAAAAAATTGTAGCATATATCATCATTCATTGCGAAAATTTAAATATTGTAGAAAGATAATAACATTCATTATCATTCTTTGTAGCATTTTTTGGTGAGTAGATATTACATTTAGTAAATAGATATTCAAATAGCTATTTTAAAGTTAAGTACATGATTTCATACTTCTTCAACAAAAATAAAATTGATATTAATTTTCTCACTAAAGGGGCAACACGTTCCTTGCATGTGCAACCCACACTAGTACTAATTATAATAAGGGATAGTATACCAATAGTTTTGTAAAAAAAATTGTGTCATTAGATTTATTGTAAACAAGATAAGTGAATTTTGTATTCATCTTGGAATTTTTATTTCAAAATATACATACCAAATATTTTGAAATTTGAAATCAAGTACTTATCGAAAATAATAGGATAAATTACAAATTACACCCCTGAAGTTTGGGGGTGTAGACACTCGATTTTGTATCCATAATTTAATCAATGAAGATGACTGGAATGACCATCCACGTACCCCAAAAAAATTCCAACACGTGCCTTGCACATGCAACCCACACTAGTACTAATTATAATAGGGGATAGTATACCAATAGTTTTGTAACAAAAAATTGTGTCATTAGATTTATTGTAAACAAGATAAGTGAATTTTGTATTTGTCTCGGAATTTTTGTTTCAAAATATACATACCAAATATTTTGAAATTTGAAATCAAGTACTTATCAAAAATAATAGGGTAGATTACAAATTACACCCCTGAAGTTTGGGGGTGTAGACACTCGATTTTGCACCCATAATTTAATCAAGGAAGATGACTGTAATGACCATCCATGTACCCAAAAAATCATGATTGCATTACACGCATTAATTCATTCATTGCATATCATAAAAATGATCTTGAAATTCTAACGGTCACGGCGGTATGCTCGGTTTCCAAATCAGATCATCGGATCGAAAGATATCACACGATCAAATTTGCACGGTCAGCATGCATTATGTCTAGGTAGAGTCGACCACGCACGATTAATTTAAATTAATTCTGATTGGTTAAACAATTAAAATTAATTAAATAATTTTGTCATTGGTTGACAATTAGTGTCTAAAATAGGATTGCTTGCATAGGAATAAAAGAGAATAATTGGATAGCAATAAAATTGTGGATAATCTGAACTTTATCAAAATTTATTTAAGGGTACTTATCTACAAGATAATTGCTCCTGAAAAGACCTGAATTATCCAGAAAAGAGATAAAAATCTTAGAATGTGGATTGAAAACATGTCTAGGTTCAAGGACTGACTCAAGAAAACCTAAAAAATGAGTCCAAAACGCACTCAAACACGAAAGTATGATCAACACCCAAGAGTACCATTCGGCACTTTTGGAGTGCCGAATTGCACTCTTTTGGGCTTTGGCCCAATTCTATTCGAGTGTCGATAAGGCATATCTTTTTAGACTTTTTTCGCAAAAAGACGCATCTTGATTCACATTCTACCCGTCATTGCTTTTTTTTTTTAGCAGTCCAGTCTCTATAAATAGAGATCAGATCTAAAAAATTCAGCACATTCTTTTACACTCTAGGAGTGACACCTTTTCACACTCTCATATTTCTAATCTTCCCTGCCGGTATTTTCTCTTAAACTAAGGTTTTTAGGTTTCAAAGATAATTGCATAAATTTCTTTGAACCCTAAAACATCCTCTCAAGAAGAAGAGCACCCCATGCAAGAAGTTATCTCTTAACCCTTTTTCCTTATGCTTCTCTTTTGTGATGATGCATGTATGTTTTTTTAGTTTAGTTGTTTTGAATATCCATAACATGAATTGTTAATTATTGTTTTATTGAAAGCATGTTTTTGAATCTTTTATAATTGTTATGAACTCTTTCTAAATTTCCAAGATCGGCATGTAATCAATTAAGTTTCTTCAATTAAAATCAGATCTACATCTTCCTTAGATGTAGATCTGAATTTTTCAAAATAAAAATAGATCTGAATTTTCCTTAAAAAAAAAAAATGGATCTGCATCTTCATTAGATGTAGATCTGAATTTTTCTTAAAACAAAATCGGATTTTCATCTTCATTAGATGCAGATTTGAATTTTTCTTCAAATAAAAACTGATTTGTATCTTCCTTAGATACAGATCTAATTTTTTTTAACATAGCAGATTTTAAAATAAAGAAAAAGATCATGAATGGTTGTGTTTGTCGTGTTTGTTTTATTTAATCCGTGTAGCATAAATTTGTTTCTAGAATGAAATCCCCTTCATAAAAGAAAAATAAAAATAAATTTCATATATTCTTTACACTATAAAAACATATCTGATTTTTTTTTTAATCAAAAACTATTTTTCTAAAGTTCTTAAACACAAATCTGATCTTTTATGAATCCAAACCATTTTTTTTATCTTAAAAACGTATCTGATTTTTATAAACCAAATTCAATTGTTTTTATTCACAACAACAGATCTGAATTTTTAACAAAGAAGAAGATACGTTCATAAATAAATTTGTGTGATTTAGTTTATTTCACATGTGCAACATATCATTCATAGCATACATAAAAGGGTACATAGGTCATGAGAGTCTAGAAGACCAGACTTTATTTGGGCGGAATGGGTGTTTAACACCTTCCCATTCCATAACCTAGCCTCCGAATTTAGGTCTTTTGGATAGGTAGATCTAGTCTTATCTTTGTTTTATTTTGGGTAGAATGTAACTATGACAAAAAGCCATGTAATTATTTGGTAGTTTGTAACTAGGATCCAAAACCCTGTAATTTTCAATTTTTTTTTTCAAATATGTATTTTTATTCAATTAATGAAAGAAATAAGTGGCGACTCCACATTACTTACCCAAAAAGAGAGGTATCCTAAAAAGCACTACAAAAATCTCTCTTTTTTGAGAGGCCCTAAATTTCCCCGATCTTTCACGAGGGGTGTTTAGATTTTACATCCTAACGTTTTAGAATTTGGATTTTATCCTATAAATTTTAGAAGTATTTGAATTTTACATCCTAAAGTTTCAAAATTTTAGGGTATAAAATCCAAACACTCCAAAATTTAAGGAGTAAAATCCAAATTCTGAAATGTCAGGATATAAAATCCAATTACCCCTAAATTTTAGGGAGTAAATTTCAAGTTCTGAAACTTTCCAAGTGTAAAATCCAAACACCTCTTAATTTTAAGGGTAATATGCAATTTACCCAAAATATTAGTCTTTAACTCTTTTGTTAAGGCTCTGGTATAAGTATTATTGCTATCTGGTGTAGTGTATTGCTGTTGTATTTAGGTGCAGTGGATGCTTGTACAGAGGTGCAGGGGATGCTTGTACAAAGTTAGTTGAGTGATGCATTAAAAGTTTGTACTTGGTTAGTTAAGTGACTAAGCTACAATGTATGGTACTCTGTTAGTTAGTGAGTAGGGTATAAGACTAAACACCGATTGTAATGTGGATTCATCGAAGAATAATACATTGAATAGTTCTCTTTGAGATGCTATTGGGGGTTGATTCCCTCTAAGAATCATTGGAGGCCTAGTTCCCTCGAAGAACTACTAGATTGAGAGTAAGAGAGACTAAAGATCATTTGATTCCTATCATTTTTATTGACTTTTTCTAATATTGTCAGAGTATTTATATCGACTTCTCAAAATAGAATTTTCTCCCAATATTGACTTCTAATTTTTTTTTTTTTACATTATGACTGGTAATGGTGAATAATTATGGAAATATTATATTTTGATTAGGTAATTGAGAAGCTTTGGGCAATTTTTTATTTTTATTTTTGGGTGATATTATGCATTTGATTTAATGCCAATTTGGGATGTTAATTTGGAGTTCCATATTTACCTTTGGTCATAAATCTGTGAGGAAATAAATATTTTTTGGGTTTTTATTTATTTATTATTCAAAAAAGAGAGAAAGGTGAATAAAAGAATAGGGGACCAACTGACTGAGTCCTCCATGGCTTTGTCGCAATCGTTGCTCCCAACATGAGCCTCCTCGTGATCTCTCACCACCTTTAGGGTGTGTTTGTTTGGAGGTGAAATATGGTGGATGGAAAATTTTGGAGAGAAAATAAGAATGAAAATTTTTTTAGAGTGTATTTGGTTGGGTGGGAAGGAAGGAAAATAAATGGTAGGGCCCAAGTGTTTTCTCTCATGACCCACAAAAAAGTTTTCTCCCCAAAATGGAGAGAAAACTGAAGGGAGAAATTGGGCATCATTTTTGGATGAAAGTTCACACTTTTTTTTTTCCTAGACGTTGTCTGCCTCTTCTTCATTTTTCTTTTTCTTTTTTCTTTTGATTCAATGCCTGCCTCTTCTTCTTCTTTTTTTTCTTTTAATTTACTGGGCAGGCTTGTCTAGTATTTTTTTTTTCTTTTGATTTCTTTTGTGTGTGTCTTTTTTTTTTTTGGTTTAGATGTGATTTTTTTTTTATGGACATGATTTTTATTTTTTAATAAATTTGGGTGATTGATTTTTTTTTTTTGGTTGTTTATCACTTTTTTGGTTCTAATTGGGACATCATTTTTTAACAAGGGTATATGCATAAATTTATACAAACTTACTTTTTTTATCTCTCCAATTTTACACACCAAACAAAAAGAAGGAAAATTAAAATTGTTTCTATCCTCCCACTTTTCCATACTCTTACAATTTTTTACCCTTCCACTTTTCTACCCCTTCAACCAAACAGAACCTTGACAGTATTTTTTGTCTTCCATGTCCTGTGTATCGCATTAGTTAAGATAAGTTGCATTTCCTCTGTTGGTGGCAATTAGGGCACCCTCTAAAGCCCCTAGAGGGAGTCTTCAAGCCAGATTTGACTTGAACTAGTCCATATATGAGCTTTTTTAGTACCTAATCGTTGGATCTTTGCATGGATTCTCTAGTACCAATGATTTCCTACTCTTGGCACCAAGCTCCATTATATTCACAATGGGGTGGGTCTTCTCATCTAGATATGGTTTTTTTGTCTGTGGGGTGGGTTAAATTGTAACGTTCTTCTTGGAGAGTATGAATATCTACTAGATTGTATATGTTTTCTCATAGAGCATGGGAATGTTTGCCATATCATATAAGATTTTTCCTAATCAATTTTGGATTGGTTTTGGTTGTAATTTTCCTTTTTTTTTTTTTTTTAAGTGACATCTCTCCCAACATATATTGTTGTCGTACTATTTTTATTTATTTTTTCCTATAATTATTTTATTAACTGTTTACGCTATATTTGTTTCAATAGAAAACTTTGTGTAAATATAGTTTTCTGTGTCTTCCAGTGTTTAATAACACCAGGAAAAAAAAAGAGTCAATGGACAATTATCTTTGATCAATATAAAAAGTATGATTTATTTTCAAAGATTATTTTTCACCAAATTTTTTTGGAAAACAATTTTTATCTTACTGTAAGCTATATAAAGGAAGTTATGAGATTTTTTTCAACTCATTTAAGGTTACTACCAAATATAGAAAAATGAGATAGTTTTATAAAAAATAAATTTTTTTTTGAAAAATAACTCATTTTCTAAAAAACATTATAATCAAATCAAGTATAACGTTAAAAAATAAAAGTACGATCTTTATCCTCATGAAAAAAAAAAAACATTTTTACTTCAACACTACCATTACTTCGTGAGTAATAGAGAAAAATAATAAATTTATTTAAAAATAATAGACAACCATTTATCATCGGCCTAATAAGAGTTATTTTAACCCAAAAGGGCAAAAATAAAAAAATGTGGTGGTCCAGTCTATTCAAAATCAAGACGAGTATGAATTATGAAAGTATGATAAATATACTCGAAATTTGGTTGGGTGAAGCTAAAATGTTTCAATCATTTTTTAATTGTGGCCTATTTATATAAGTGGCCGACCTTATAGTTATAGTAGATGAGTTGGTATGTTGCAGGATTGCCCTGAAGCATGATCTGTGTAGGACTTTCATTATTCACTCTACCGACTCTACCCCCTTAATATAATGTTACTATAATAATATTTTGTTTAGATTTTTTAAACCTGTCTACCTCATAGGGGCATTGTTGTCAATCTAAAAAGGTGAGCTAAGATATGGTTGATTTGTGGTGTGGGCTATATTCATCATTGGAAATGATTTTTTTAGTTGAGAGAGAGAGTGAGTGAGAGAGAGAGAGCAAAGCACTGTATTAGCTATAGCAGTATCCATACTGAACCAACGTACCTGTCACTTTTTTTGTCAGCGGTAGGGCCATTTCGTCATTTCACCACCACATACTACATGCTGCTTCTAAACTTAAAAGCATTCTTATAGGCACAGTGGCACAGAGATCTTTCACCAACGGCGGTGCCGCTAGCATCTCCCGTATAGTCCCCATGCGTTTGATAGATTTGCAGTTTGTGCTTGCCTGTCAATTTATCAATGGATTTTTTTTAGTGTCTATGTGCTCGTATTATATTATATATATCAAAATATCTAGTACCACTTAAAATAACATAATTATAATATTTTTATAACATTTTCACAACAAATTATATGTGGTTAGTTGTTATTGGTTCAAATTTGAACCTACTACTGATATTACTTTTTTGCCTTAATAATAACAACCACTAGCAATCAGTCATTTAAAATTTGTTGTAAAAATGTTATGGACATAACATTTCTCTTTAAAAAATGCATAACTTTTACTATAACTATCTATGTAACAGATTTTGAGTTATTGAGAAAAAATAGTAATTCATGTGTAACAGTATAGGTGACCGTTTGTTGCTTAAAATAGTTGTAACTTTTTATATGGTACTAAAATTAATGATTATATGTTCGAAGTCATGCACTAGCATGCTACATGGTACATAGCTTACATTCTACTTCATTCTCTCTTTATTTAAATCTTTTTTTTTTTTAAGAATAAGGGTGATTGATTCCCTATATAAAAAATTTAAAAAAAAATGAAAAGAATAAGTATAATTCAAGAATTATCCATTGATTGGATATTCTTAGAAGATGATTATCATTCTTGAATTATTGAAAAAAAGTGTTCAAATTTAATAACAGAAACAAACTGTTGGAGAATCCTACTACATCAGGAGTCTGTTTAGATAACGTTTATTGTTGAAAATTGAAAATATTATAGCAAAATAATTTTTAAATGTGTGAATAGTATCGTGAGATCCAGTTTTAATAAAAATTTTGCTGAAAAAAGAGGTTTGTGAATCTTGTGAATAGTGCACGTGACCCACTATGGAGACGCAAATGCACAACGCGTTGTTAAAAATGCTATCCAAACGTGCACCTAGATATTCTAATTCATTTTTTTTTTTTTTTTTGAGAAAGATTCTAATTCAAGTTGGTCTCTCTAAAACTACTAAAATTTTCAAAACTATTGAGATTACAAATTGTTAATGGTAACTAATAAAGTGATATGTGAAAATTATTAGATATGTATTAACTCTTTTGGTCCCATGTACTTAATACATCTTTCCTTGTACTTCCTTGTATAGTTGTATTATTGTACTACACTACTAAGCTATCTTAATTCTTACCTCTCTACATTCTAAAAAAAAAAAAAATAATAATAAATAAATTATTACCACTCTAAATATATGGGCCCGGTATAGTATAATTTATCCAGCAAAGTATTGAATTGTATTTACCAATTTGTACAGCAAGGTTATAAATGTATGAGAAGTTTTAATAAAATGCAAAATCTTATTGGTTGTTTTCACTATATTTATATATTAAAATTTTGAAAATTAAAGTTTATTGAATGATATTTTAAGAATTTCCAATTCATGGTTGAAATTTAGTGATGCATTGATCAATGGAGCAATAAACTAGACAGAAGTTCATAATTTTGTTTTTATAAAGCTGTTGTGGGGATATTTTATATGCATGAAAAGGATAGAAAATAAAATTTTAAGTGATATACACAATTCCAATTGATGACCTGAGAGTCCACTGTCTTCTGAATAATGCAAATCATCTCATGACCACTGAATGCCTTTTTCTCTAATTTTTCATGATAATAAAAACTACCATGAATAATAATAAATTATTAATGTAAAATTTGATTAATTACCATGTATGGTGTAATTTTCTTTTTTCACCAACATGGTTGAAGTTTAGGGTAAAATGGATAGTGGGCCAAAGACCTTTCAACGGCCATGACTAAGACCCTAAAACGAACAAAAGAATGTCTGGGCACATCAGTCGAATTAAATTCAACACTTTGCTTTTAAATTTTCTAACAAATGGTTTGACTATTGGTGAATAATTTGGCTTACTACTACGTCTTTACCGTCACTTTTTTTTACGCAGTCAAATCAATGTTTGCTCAACTTTGTATTATGAAGAAGAAGACGAAAAAAATATTATTTTAAAAAAAATGTGCCAAGTAAAAAGGGTTAATACATTGTATAAAGGAATCTCAATAGTAAAGTAATTAGCCGAAATAATTAATCCAAGGAAAGAAACAGTAAAACCCAATGAAACTGTTTTAATTTTTGCAGCTTTATATGTTTTTTTGTTTAGAGAAAGGTAAGTTTTTTTTTTGCAGCTTTATAATTAATGACCATAAACACTTTTTTTTAATAATTAAATAATTGAGAGAATAAAAATTTGAAACTTGTATAGCTATAAACATTATTTGTGTTTAAATAATAATTTTTAATTTTTAAAAAAATATGTGTGAATAAAAAAATGTGTAAAAATAAGTATAATGTTGTTTAAAAACTAAAAACATATATTTAAACTTGCATACCAAACAAAGCCAAGAGATAACAATTAACCTAGAAGGATCTTGGTATAAAATGCTTATCAACTATCAACCTTTTGTTTTTTTTAATTTGTTTGTTTCCATTTCATTTTTTTTCTCCAAACATAATAATAAAACAAAGACCACACAAGCTACTTATGAATTATCAATCACTTTATAATCTAATAATAATATAATTCCGTCTTGCTGTGTCTCGTTGTCATCCTTTGTTTCACCTTAGAATTCCAAATCATTAATTATAAAGGTCACAAGCCTTTTGCATAGGAGGGGAGCTTTTTTCTATCTATAATTATTTGTGGAAAAAATAAAATAATTATTATTTCAATTCTAAAGCTCTATTTGAGAAGCTTAGAAAGATTATTTACTAATTTTATTTTGTCTATTTATAAGACTTCAATGCCTATGTGGACAAGGGTAATCCAGTTACTTCTTTCTTCCCTGCAAAGAAAATTCGAAACAAATAAAAGTAGGAATTTGAGTCAATCTTTAAAAAACAAGAATAGGAATTTGAGTCAAATTCTAACAAATCTCCACCTTCACTCAAAATCTAGTAGCCAAGAATCAAATTTTACCAAAAAGAAAAGAATTAAAAATTGACCCAAACTCTATAACCGTACCAATTATACAAGTATATGCAAACTTTCCTTATGGGATCTTTTATTCTCTTTGATCTTAGCCAAAAGGCCGAGAAATTTTTTTTTTAATTCTTTTTCCCTTTGATTTATTTTATGGAAAGTATAAATAATGGTTAAGTCCGTGTGAAGTACACAATCACATCATTATGTTAAATGTTTTTATTTTTATTTTTATTTGTAAGAGTTATTTTGCTTGTATGGTTTTACTCGTGCATAGAGTAAGTTGATGAACATAAAATTGATGTTTCGTTGAAAATAAATATCTTTTTAATAGACGAGGATCTTTTTTTTTTTTTTTTTGGCTAGCTTTAGGGGTGTAATCGGTTTTGTTTGGTTAGTTTGAAGTGCGATTTTTCCACCGAATTGAAATTTTCGGTTTTACCAAATTTGGTACCAACACTGAACCGAAAGGGAGGAACACCGACACCGAACTGACTAGATTTCAATCAGTTCGGTTTCGTCGGTTCTCGATTGCTTCCAATTTCTTAGAACCAAACAAATCAGAAAAAAAAAAAAGCCTATTTCTCTTTGCTTTCCCACATTTTCTCATAACCCAAACTCCAAGCAAAAAAAAAAAAAAACTTAAAATCATGTATATAATTAGAAAACATCCAAAATAAGAAATATATATATATATATATATATATATATCCTTTGCTTTCCCACATTTTCTCACCACCCAAACACCAAGCACCAAGCAAGTAGCAAACACAAAAAAAAAAAAAAAAAAAAAAAAAGAACGGTGAAGAAGCACTGAAGCAGCGTGATAGTCTATATGTGTTTTTTTTTTTTTTTATAAATTTTTTAACCATCCAAACAAGAGGGACTGTGGGGAGGCGGTGGCAGAGGCAGAGACCGTGAGAGAGGGGGATAGGAAAGTGGAGTGTGCTGTTGTCTGTGAGAGGGAGAGTGAGAGTGAGAGTGAAAAGTGTGGCTGTGTGGAGTTTATAGGGTAGGGTTTTCTAACTTTTATTTTCATAGTTTAATTAGTTTAACAGAAATTCATATAACATAGGGTATGCTTTTATAATGGTTAATTACCTTACCAACAAGCAAAGACAAAAAGAAAAAGTTTTTTGTTTTTGTTTTTGAGAATGAACAAAAAGAAAAAGTTGAAGACACTTGTGAAGCAAATTTAAATATTACAATTCTTAATACGTCAATAAATCCACTTACAAGGCCGTCCAATATTTTTTTGCTTCTTAGAACCAAACAAATTAGAGAAAAAAAAAGCCTATTTCTCTTTGCTTTCCCACATTTTCTCAGAACCCAAACACCAAGCAAAAAAAAAAAAAAAAAAACTTAAAATCATGTATATAATTAGAAAACATCTAACATAAGGAAATATATATATATATATATATATATATTTCCTTTGCTTTCCCACATTTTCTCACCACCCAAACACCAAGCACCAAGCAAGTAGCAAACACACACACACACACACACACACACACACACACAAAGAATGGTGAAGAAGCACTGAAGCAGCGTGATAGTCTATATGTGTTTTTTTGGATAAAATTTTTAACCATCCAAATAAGAGGGACTGTGGGGAGGCGGTGGCAGAGGCAGAGACCGTGAGAGAGAGGAACTGGAAAGTGGAGTGTGTTGCCGTCTGTGAGAGGGAGAGTGAGAGTGAGAGTGAGAGTGAAAAGTGTGGCTGTGTGGGGTATATAGGGTAGGGTTTTCTAACTTTTATTTTTATAGTTTAGTTAGTTTTAGTTTAATTAGTTTAATAGAAATTTACTTAGTTTAATCGTAATTAGTTAATCTAATGGGTTTTAACTTTTAAATAACAATGTTTAAATAGAAAGAATCATAGAATGAAGAGGTCGGATTTGATTTGATCTGATCACAATATATATATATATATATATATATATATATATGTATGTGTATATATAAATGCCCAAATGGGCCTAATGTTTTAAAATAAAATAAAAGGGCTGGAGCCCCAACTATTGTACAAACTAACAAGAGGCCCTTTTTTTTTTTTTTTTTTTTTTTTTTTTTTTATAAATAATAACTAATGGAGGCCCAAATTGCAAATATATATATAGACTTTATATTAAAAATTTTATGTAAAATATAATATAATATGTTAGGTTCGTTTTGGTTGGTTCGGTGTATTCAAACCTGAAATTGAAACCGAACCGAATCGAAATAGAACTGCAATTTTGGCAACAGTTCAGTTGGTTTTGGCCAATTTTTTCGATTTGTCGGTTTTTTGCACACCCCTAACTAGCTTAATAGATGAACATTTGTATCATATAGCATAGGGTATGCTTTTATAATGGTTAATTACCTTACCATCAAGCAAAGACAAGAAGAAAAAGTTTTTTGTTTTTTTTGAGAATGAACAAAAAGAAAAAGTTGAAGACACTTGTGAAGCAGATTTAAATATTACAATTCTTAATACGTAAATAAATCCACTTACAAGGCTGTCCAATATTTTTTTGCTTCTTATCTCATACTTATCCTCACAATCTTGATGACACGGCACGTTTCATCATAGATTAATTCCAATATCAATTTGATACAATTTGGGTAATGTATGGTAGGTTTTTCATCTCAATATCTACTTCACAAAACTTAGGTACAGTTGCAACTTAATTTCTTTGATTAAATTGAATTATGTAATTTATAAGTAAATGCAAAATCATGTGATTTATATATTTGTCAATATAAATACCATGAAGTTGAATTTAATTAGGGTTATTTTTATAAAATAATTCCAATAATTACACAGAGGGAATGAGATTTTTTTAACTCTAATTGTCTTTATTGAAAAGTGAAAACACAAAGAGATGTGAATTAACCCTTGGTTAGGGAATACATGGCGTAACATCTAAGAAACTGTGTATATAATATATATGTTACATAAATAATATGTGTTGTTATAACAATTATTATACATATTGCCAAAAGTCTTGTAGCTCAACTATTTAACATTTTTTGGTATTTCCAACGAAGATATTCAGATTCAAATTCCTCGCCCCCAACTACCAATCTATATATAAAAAAAAAAGTTACTCTATTAGCTAATAGAAATAAAGTATGATAGCTTACATAAAGAATGTCCACCCTAATAACAAGTTGTTATATTTTTTTTTTGCTGTGATAACAAGTTGCTATATAACTTTTACCATTTTAAATATATAGTTGTAAAGTATGATATGTTGCATAAAGAATAATGAGTTACTATAGCTGCTAAGAATCTTGTAGCTCAATTATTTGATATCTGTTGGTGTTTCCAACAAAAATATTTAGGATTCAAATCGGTTGCATATAGAATGTCTACCCTAATAACAAGTTGCCATGTTAGATATTTAGGATTCAAATCTGTTGCATAAAGAATGTCCACCCTAATAAGAAGTTGCTATATTAGCTAAAAATAAGAAACTAATCCAAATCACATTAATATAATTAGTTAATATTAAATAATTATCTAGTACTAATTTCATTCTCTAAAAAACACTTAAAGAGTTTTATGGTTCAGCTAGTTGATACTTAGGGTCCGTTTGAGATCCATTTATTTTGCTGAATCTGAAATTTTTTTCTGAAAGTACTGTAGATAAAGGTAAAAATTAACTAAAATAGTACAGTGAGACTCATAAATAGTACCAAGAAGTGCAATGAGACCCATAAGCTGTAGCAAAAATAAGTTGAATAGTAAAATAAGTTGGCAAAAATAATTTTTGTCAAACGAATACTTAAGAGTTTGTTTGTTTGGGATCTGCTTATTTTACTGAAACTGAAAACTTTTTACTGAAAGTATTGTAGATAAAAGTAAAAATTAGCTAAAATAGTACCATATGACACATGAATAGTACAAAAAAGTGCAGTGGAGCTCATGAATAATAGCAAAAATAAACTAAATAGTAAAATAAGCTAGCTTTTTAAGTTGAAGCCAAACGAACACTTATTTTATTTCTAAAGAATACATCTAAAATTTAAATATTCCCTTTCCTAATTATCCGATTATTTAAATAAAAAAAACTCTGCAAAAAAACGTTTACAGCCATCTTATAGTTGGTGAAGTACAGATGGCGAGTGATGAAACAACTATTAAACACCATGATAAGGTAAGAGCACAGACACAAAAGAAAGTCCAAACCAAACCAAATCTAGGTAGTTCCGTAATAATATACAACTCTAGTGTCAATTCCCAAGTACAAAACAAATACTATTAAAAACTCAGCATATAACATCATGCATGATGATAATGATAATCATGAATGATGATAAATGATAATATGCATTCACATAGAGCCGTTTAGAGAGAGAAACAAAAGAGAGAAAGAACAGCATTTGACTTCATTTCTCACACACAGTGAAAGAGGAGAGAGAGAGAGAGAACAGAAGAGAGAGAAAGAATGAAGAAAATTCAATCGGATCGAATACAATTTTGACGTCCGCAAGGACACACACGCACACTCTTTTCTTTCTCACTCTAAAAAATTTTCTCTCTCTACAAAGTGTAGTTTTTTTTCTCTCTCTAGAATACAGCGAGGTACAGGGCGTCGAGTACTGAAACTTCTTCAGACTGTTGTTTGTGAGAAAAGAAGAAGAAGAAGAAGGAGAAGAAGAAGAGATGAAACCCTAAAGCAAAAAAAAAAAAAAAAAAGCTTTCTTTTTTCAACTCCCTGTTTCTTGTTTTTTCTTTCTGAGTACTTTGAATTCACATATATAGATATTTATGTAAAAGAAGGAGAAAAAAAGAGTTGGGTATTTGTTATTATTATTTTTTTTTGGAATAGTATTTTGATCAGTGGGTATTGAAGACTTTGTCACTGTTCAATTTGCAACTCTGGTGAGTTCTCTTTGGTAGTCTTTGACTCTGACCCTTTTGAGTTCTGCTTTTTTTTGGGCTTGTGAGTTAGTTTTTGGACTCTGTTTTTTTACTCATTTGAAGTTCTGGATCGTTGATTTGTGGAATATGGGGCTCGATCGAGAAGGGTTTAGTATAAGCAGTGTTTGTGTTGTAGTTTGATAAAGTTTCAAATTTTTTTGGTGTTTTTTTTGGTTGTGTGTGTTTGAAGTTTGAAATTTGAGCTAAAAGGATGTGGGGAAAAGGGTTTTTCTTTGATGGGTTTTTGTTACTTCTATTGATTTTTTGTGGGTTTTTGGTGATGTGGGTTTGTTTGTAGCTGTTTTGTTTGGTGGCTTTTTATGAGGGTTTTTGGTTGATAGTGTGAGGAAATTGAGATTTGGAATCTGGGTTTGTGTGAGTGAATGTCTGATTGTCAATTGGTTAGTTTCTGTACAATGGTTGAAGCTATAGTAGATCTAAAAATTTGTTTAATGTTGTACAGAGATTCATGCGGGAGCAGCTTGGTGATTACTGGTTTTGCAGAGACGGTACAATTCTAGAATGTTCAGAATTGATACTTGTGTGTTGGTCTTGCTTTTTTTCAGTATCTGGCTTGCCTTTGGAAGACGTGAACTTCATAGACACAAAGCTTACCCGTTTGGATTGGAGCACAATAAGGGTTTTGAACCTTATAGCCTTGGATGTGGGGCTGAAGTGCTATCTGGTTTGAGTTATTTGTCTGGATTTTCACACTTTCTTGTGTAACTTTAGTTTGTTCAATTCATGTTCTTTTAAGATAGTTTTAGTACTTAGGTGAGTGCTTGTAGATTGTGATTTTTTAAAAAATGGTGCCTTCCGGGCCACCCAATCCGATCGGTAGTGCCCAGTCGGTTACGCCTTCACTCTTGAGATCAAATTCTGGGTTATTGGGAGCTCAAGGAGGTCCCATGCCTCCTCAGTCAGCTTTTCCTGCCCTTGTGTCGCCTCGTACCCAGTTTAATAACGTGAATATGCTTGGAAACATGCCTAATGTGTCGTCTCTTCTAAATCAGTCTTTTGGAAATGGAGGTCAGAATCCTGGGCTTTCTGGTCCTGGGAGTAGCCAGCGTGGAGGTATTGATACTGGCGTTGAGTCGGATCCACTTTCTAGTATTGGCAATGGTATGGGTTTTAATACTTCTTCATCTTCACTTGTAGCTTCAAACATGGCAAACCCTGGTTCATCCGGTCAAGGACAGGGTCAGCAATTCTCGAATCCTTCTGGTAGCCAGCTAATGTCGGATCAACAGCAGTCCCAGCAACTTGAATCCCAGAATTTCCAACATGGTCAGCAGCCAATGCAACAGTTCTCTGCTCCTCACAGCACCCAGCAGCAGCAGCAATATCAATCAATGCGAGGAGGCTTGGGTGGTGTTGGACCTGTAAAATTGGAGCCTCAGGTGACAAATGATCAGCACCAACAGCACCAGCAGCAGATGCAGCCATTGAGAAATCTTGGTCAAGTGAAAATGGAACCACAGCAAATGCAGGCAATGAGAAGTATGGCACCAGTAAAAATGGAACCCCAACATTCTGATCAGTCATTATTTCTGCATCAGCAGCAACAACAGCAACAGCAACAGCAGCAGCAGCAGCAGCAGCAGCAGCAGCAGCAACAGCAGCAGCAGCAGCAGCAACAGCAGCAACAACAACAATTCCTCCACATGTCGAGGCAGACCTCTCAGGCTGCTGCTGCCCAGATTAATCTTTTGCATCAACAAAGACTCTTGCAGATACAGCAACACCAACAGCAGCAACTGTTAAAGTCAATGCCTCAACAGCAGCGGACTCAATTACCACAGCAATTTCAACAGCAGAATTTGCCTTTGCGACCTCCTGTAAAACCTGTCTATGAGCCTGGAATGTGTGCCCGGCGTCTAACACATTACATGTATCACCAACAACACAGACCCGAAGTAAGATTTTCTTACCATTTAGTCTTTTGTATGTGTATGGGGTGTGGGTGATTATGAATGGTAATAATGCATTGTTTTTTTAATGTAGGACAACAATATTGAATTCTGGAGGAAATTTGTTGCTGAGTACTTTGCTCCCAATGCTAAAAAGAAGTGGTGTGTTTCTATGTATGGAAGTGGTCGGCAAACAACTGGAGTTTTTCCTCAGGTCTGGTGCTAATGACATTAAATTATTGCTAATGACATGCAAATCTACTAGAGCTCATCTTAGTTGGTATCTTGTATTTATTTTTATATTCATTGATATATAATATCGTCTTCATCCAGTCTCAAAATGTTGTTGGCCCTTTGGATTTCTTTGTATACATAACGATCGATCTTGTAAATTTTGCAGGATGTATGGCACTGTGAAATATGCAATCGCAAGCCTGGCCGTGGTTTCGGTATGTTTCATTGTTAGTTTTTCCAAGTTTTGTAGTTTTCTGCATCTTGTTGTAGTCCATGGTGTCCACTGTTACTCTAAATTGGTGTCCCCTCTTAAATGTCTCTTGTCATGCCACGGGTTCTTTAGCATCTTTGCATTTCTGCTGAATATTAATGTTAATTATTTAAATACTTATGCTATATGTAAATGTTGTAAGGGTTAAGTTTACTATGTCTAACTGGCTTCTGAATTCTGTTGACTGTAAATTTTCAGAAGCAACTGTTGAGGTTCTTCCCAGGCTTTTCAAAATCAAGTATGAAAGTGGTACTTTGGAAGAACTTCTTTATGTTGATATGCCTCGTGAATATCAGAATTCATCTGGTCAGATTGTCCTGGACTATGCAAAAGCAATACAGGAAAGCGTTTTTGAGCAACTTCGTGTTGTTCGTGATGGTCAACTTCGGATAGTTTTCTCTCCAGACCTAAAGGTTATGCAGAAAATAAATTGGCTTCTTTACTTCAATGCTTTACAAGGTGTCATTCATTGACATTGTCTTGTCCTTCATTTATTATACCAGATATGCTCATGGGAGTTTTGTGCTCGGCGGCATGAAGAGCTTATCCCTCGAAGATTGTTGATACCTCAGGTAAATGATGAAAAATTTTCACCTTATAACAAGAGAAGCTCTTTTGTTTTATTGTTGATTCCTGCAAAATATGTTGTCTCTTGTGCCATGCTGGGGGCAACCAAATTAACTTCCTGATTGTATTTATATACAATTTGTTCAGAGACAATCGGACTCTTAAAAAAGAAAAAAAATTTCTTGAAGTATTTGAAGGTGGCAATTTCTCTTCCTGTAAATAAAGTATTCGTACAAGGAGGTTAAGTAGTTTATAACTATGCCTTATTGCTAATACACTTGTAGTACTAATCCTTTTCTTCAAGACTTCCTTGAGGAGATCTAGTTTCTTTAACATACAGATTAACAATAGAAATTTATCCATTTGGTTATCCCTTTTTGGGTAGCTAGTAATGTGTGCATAATTCAGGGGAACTATGTCTTGGATTTATATGATAATTGAGATCATTATCTTCAGTACTTTGATAATGACCTTTTTTTCTTGATTATCTGCATGTGTTTTCCTTTCCCTTATTTTTGTCTATTATGGTATGTCTTAGGCAAATATGATCCATTAAGCTTGAATGTGTGAATTTTTATGATTTTTCTTTATTTGATTTTGTTTACCCCTCTTTTGCCTGATCGATCTGAAACCATCCCAGGGCAATATATGTACCAAGTGAAATGCATTTAGTTTGTCTTTCTGCATCATTTGGAGTGAGTTAATCATGTGTGATAAATGAAATCAGTTTTGTTTTTGAGAAATTAAATCATTCATATTTCATTATGATGGTTATGTTGCTAATGCTTGGTGTAACTCCATTTGGGGTGTTGTGCTGCACAAAGATATTCAAAAAGATCTCTATTTAAGCATGTCAATAAATCTGGAAACCAAATTGACTGGATTTGGAAGTACCGTGAATCCTATGAGGGTTCTTCTGGAACATCATGGCTCCTACTATATTAATGCTTTACCAGAACAAATGCAGATCTACAAAACCAAGTTTCCTATTTGTCAAAGGGGTTTATTACTTGGTGAAGAAATTGGAAATAATTTTGTCTTGTTTATATTCTTGTTCTAGGTTGCACTGTCATCATTTTTTCAATTTTCATGATTATCTTTATTTTACATATACTTTTGAAGCATATTTTGGATTTCTAAACTGGATACCTGTTTTCTATTGATTGAAATAATATCCATGGGATGTATACGAGTTTTGGATTCAATGCCATCATAGCTTGGTCAGTTTGTTTTGGATGTACCATTAGAGTATTATCTTACGGGTTCTGTGACCCAGTTACTTTCCCATGAAATGTTCAAAAGACCCCTTGATCAAATATTGTTGTCCAATATTGGTGTCAAAATGTTGATTGTTGAAATGTATGTGTGTGGGGGCATTAAGTATTTTTGCCACTATTGGATATTGTGTGTATTTAGCAGTTGTAATTTTTGCTTCTCAGGTTAGTCAACTTGGAGCTGCAGCCCAAAAATACCAGGCTGCTACTCAAAATGCACCATCCAATTTATCCGTTTCAGAGTTGCAAAATAATTGTAATATGTAAGTCCTTGATCGTATGTTTCCTTGTTTGTGTGCTATCTCTGAGCGTTTTTCTTGTGCTCTATTTTTGTCCAGGTTGAAATTTGGTGGTTCAATTAGTTCCTTAAAGAGAAAAAAAAAAAAAAAAAGGATAAAACATTCCATTGGTTCCTCCTTAACCTCATTCAGAATGTTTCAATATCTACAATGCAGCAAATGTTCATAGATTAGTTATTTTTCTCTGCATTTGCCATATATTTATTTTCTTCACTTATGCTTTGTTTACGCACTTGAGCAATGGTGTTCCTAGGGAAAGTATCTGTTTTTACACTGTTCCTGTTGATGCATACTGCAAGTTTTCATAAAGTTTAGGTTGCACAAGTTATTAATTTTGGCAGTATATGGTGGTTAAAATTTAAGGTTTTTCTGAGAACCTGCAAAGGACACAGGACATTGGATTCTCAAATATGCTTTGTTTATGACATATGGTTTCTATTCTCAAAAAATTAATTAGGCAAGGCTGTGAGACAGCCTAACACTATTATATTTTATTGCAACTAGTTGCTGTGAATTGTTGCTGTGACACTGATTTTTGATTGTATTTCCTTGGTTTTTATCCATGTTGTATGATGTGTGAATTGTATGATCATTGAGGCCTTATTCTTTTTTACTGTAATTTTTCTTTAGGTTTGTAGCATCGGCTCGACAATTAGCAAAAGCTTTGGAAGTTCCATTGGTAAATGACTTAGGATATACCAAGAGATATGTGCGCTGCCTTCAGGTAATGCCCCTTTTTTGTTTAATGGGCTTTGTAGTATCCTGGCTTCTGTGTTATTCGCTATGTATTAAAAAGTTAAATGTTGTTGGTATTTTCTGCATTTAAAAGCTGCAGAGCATCTTACCATGACCAAAAAAAAAAAAAAAGGTGAAAAATAAAAGGCAGTTTAGGAGTTTGGGGATATATTCTTGAAGTCACTGCAACAGAGTTTGTATTTTGCTTTTGAGTACTGTTGTATTTGGAGTGTCAGCGGTATTTTCTTTGATGTAGAACAATGATCACATTACTGATACTTATTTGTCGGCCAGTCTTCTCTTAAATTGGCATGTAACATAATCTTATTACTGTAGTGCCCTTTCTGTTTTTCTTTATTCATTTTGTTGGGGGGTTGGGGGGAAAAGTATTTTTATCATACCTTGCTAGTGGATGGTGAAACTCTCTTCCAATGCCTTCCTAGAGAAAAATTTGTGATTTAAATTTGTTTCTCTTGTACACATCCCCTGTACTAGGGTTCCACACTTTTTTAATTGAAATTTGTTCAAAGATTCTTTGTTTGACACATTTCTTTTTCCTCTACCATATCTGTTAAAAACATATTCCATTTCCGATATTATTAGGATGAATATGCTCTTCTTAGGTCAACTACATCATGGGTTGGACTAGATGATTCTCTCCATTGATTGAGCTTAACAGTTATCATTTTTTCTCCCTATGCAAGTACATTAAATTAAGTTTCATTAAATCTAGCAGTTCCAATGCAATGCTGTAGTCATACTTTCAAAATATTCTTTATGTGCTTGGGAAATTTTTATTCCTATTCTATTGGCTTTTCCGCCTTACTCATGAACCCAATAAGCAGCACTGAACCCTTAAAGTTTCTTATCTCTCTGTGAACCACAATAGTATACTCTAATTTAAATGCTCATCTGCAGATAATTTGAAGGCTCAGTTTGGAAATTTCTGTAGAATTATATGTTAATTCTTAATCGGTATAAAAGGTTTTGGCTTCTATGCAGTGCTTAAATGTATTAGATATTTCAAATGCTTAGAGATTTGCTTGCAGCATTGAGTTTTTGTTATAAGTTTTTTATTTTTATTTTTTATTTATTGTAAATTGATGTTATGATTATGGTCCCTATGTGGAATGCTTCCATCTCCACTGCTGTTGCATTACGGATGTGGTATTGTTAAAGATTATAACTAAATATATGCCAGATAAATGAGGCTTCTCTTGGCTTCACTCTATATGAACTATATATAATTTTATAAGTAATAATCTATGATACTTATCAAAAAATAAGTAATAATCTATGATGAACTATATTAATGAGACTTGTGTGCAGTGTGATTGATCACCTAGTTTTTTCTCCCATTCTTGGGCATGCAGATATCGGAAGTGGTTAATAGTATGAAAGACTTGATTGATTATAGCCGAAATACAAAAACGGGACCCATGGGTAAGTTTGATATGAATTTTCTTTCAGTTAAACTTTTACCATACATATGCCACATTTGTGGTCTCTTTTCCAAGGTGGAGTGGAATGTTAGATCTGAGAAATGGAGCATGGGAAAATATGATGTTCACAGTTATATTGCTATACTATCATACTAACGTTGTTAATGTGATTTTATGAGGTGAATAGCCATTCAATATATTAGAATTTGATTTGCTGTAGAAATTATGGGAAGTTGATTTTTCTACATTTTATGCAATAGAAGACTTTAGTGAGAGGTCATACTGTGGCGATGTATTTGTCAGTCATCTAGAGAAGTGCCTGGTCAAGAGGTGTTAGAAAGTTGTCTGATCTTTCAAGAGAAGAAAAGGATATTTTTGATGATGAGTATTGTGGTACCTGTCATACCCTATGTAAGTTGGAGGTATTGTGGTACATTCTTGCAAAACAAGGCACTTAGAGGGATTGATCAAATGAACATGCCATCATAGAATATTTTTTGTTTAGTAGCTCAATGCATGTTGGCATAATGTGCCCAAACTTGTTTCTTTTAAAGCCTCTAATGATATTTGCAAGAGGCATCAGGCTTTCAGACCTTTTTAGTTTGAGGGGCTTTTTTTGTGTGAAAATATTAGATCTGCAAATACTTGTTTATGATTTCTCATCAAGGTAGTCTAATTTGAAATGTGAGAAACAAGGGTTTATGCGATGTGAATGTGAAGCAAACCTCTGGTGGCAGTTTTCAACACAGACACACACAAGTAATTGATTTAATTAAGATAGCAGCAGCAGTTTTCAACATTTGAGGACCTGATTCGGACAAATGAAGAGCTGCTTCCTTCTACCCTAAACTATTTTGCTGAGAGTCTTCTGGTGGAACATGGATTTTTTTTTTCTCCCGTGTATTTGCATGTGAAATGGCTATCAAAATCTGTGTAGTTAATATATGGAAAAATGTGCAAGTGCATTGTTATTCCAATTCCCTCAGATTTATTTGTGCTAGTGATTTTTGCATGTTAGCTGCATCACAACTCTATCCTGGATATCAAATGCCACAGGGTAACTCAGTTTTTGTCTGTTTCTTCTCAGAGAGCTTGGCCAAGTATCCTAGAAGGACAAGTACGTCAGCTGGGTTTCATGGTCATTCTCAACAGCCGGAGGAACAGCAACAACAGCAGCAAACAATGGCACAGAACTCAAGCAGTGAACAAGGCTCTGTCCAAACTGGTGCTATGCAACTTGCTGTTAGCAATGGTGTACCTAGCGTAAATAATTCCCTCAACATGGCATCCACATCAACCTCAACAAGCACCATTGTTGGGCTTCTCCATCAAAACTCCATGAACTCCAGACAACAAAATTCTATGAACAATGCAAGCAGTCCTTATGGAGGAAGTTCTGTTCAGATTCCCTCCCCCGGTTCCTCCAGTACTATTCCGCAGGCACAACCCAACCCTTCCCCATTCCAATCACCAACACCCTCCTCATCTAACAATCCCCCACAAACGTCTCACAGCACCTTGACAACCACCAATCACATGAGTACCTCAAATTCATCTATGTCCTTGCAACAGCCAGTTCTTTCCAGTGAGGCTGACCCAAGTGATACGCAGAGCTCAGTCCAGAAAATCTTACATGACATGATGATATCCAACCAACTTAATGGCACTGGTGGTATGGTTGGTGTTGGTTCTCTGGGGAATGATGTGAAAAATGTTAATGGGATTTTGCCAACAAGCAATAACACAGGTCTCAATGGTGGCAACTGCTTTGTGGGGAATGGGACAGTCAACAGTAATTCAGGTATGGGCGGTGGTGGATTTGGCAGTATGGGTGGACTTGGTCAATCTGCCATGGTTAATGGAATCAGAGCGGCAATGGGAAATAACTCCATAATGAATGGAAGGGTAGGAATGGCATCAATGGCTCAAGACCGAAGTATGAATCATCAACAACAGGATTTGGGAAACCAGCTGCTTAGTGGGCTGGGAGCAGTTAACGGCTTTAATAGTCTTCAGTTTGATTGGAAACCGTCCCCATGAAAGGCTTAATTGATCACGCCTATGGTTCCAGTTCTTAACTATAGCTGCTTATGCAGCATGAGAAATGGCAGAATTGCCGGAGGCCCTGCGAAGATGGTTGTATACGGTGAAATATTATTACAGGGCTTTGCTCCCACTCTGTACTAATCTGTTATTTATATATAGAAAGGAAAATTTGGTGGTTGGTGGTGGCTGGTTGTGTGGCAAAAGGGGCTAATTCGCTGTGATTTATAATGTACGTTTATATATGTATTTTTTGTTTCTAAATTTCATATTTTCTTTACATATAATACCCCTTTCTATTTTTCTCCTTTACCTTTTTTATGGGGTGGATAATGAAGGTTTTGCGCATGACCAAGTAGATAATCTAGCAAGCACACTAACAACGAACCCTACAATCAGAAATTAAAGCAAAAAATGAATGAAGAAGGTGATGCATTAGGAAAACTGAATCAGCTATACCTATTTGTTGTAGCATATTTTTATTTTCTTTATGATAAGGTATAGGGCTCAACAAAATTTTACATTCTCGCAACACCTTTGTTTTGAGCAATTTTACATTTTCGCAGCACCTTTGTTTTGAGCAGTGGTGGATCCCATTATAATTTATTTATTTATTTATTATATATTTTGACCTATGATGGGATGAGCGGTTGACAACTTAGCTTGTGATTTATTCTCATCGTTGACTCTCTCAACTCTCAAGCAACCATAACCTATAAACCTTTATTACGTCCCTGATTTGAAGCTATTTGTAGATAAAAATGGTAATCCTATTCTGGGAACTTCGCTCCAGAATTAGCCAAGTTGGCAGACATAATTAGGCCTACTAATTACTACTAAGTAAGCCTCTATGGTCTGAAAGAAGATTATCCAGTTGTGGAGGGATTACTAAAGGGTTGAAGAACCAATAATGAAAAAAACAATTCAATTGTTATGTTACTGAATAACTCGGGGAGAAAATTCGAGGTTGGAAAAAAGATTCAGGGACAGAGAAATTAAGTAGGCATTCTTCAACACATTGAGCTAAGCAAATATGAAAATGAATAGGCCCTCTTGAGATCTATCCTCACTTATGCTTTGAGAAAATGCAAGGATACATAATTGGAGTTTCTGGAAGAGAATGAGAAACTGAAGGCATTCTTGAATACAGAAAAGGTTATTTAACATAACATGTACCAAATGAAGGAGATAATGAGTATGGTGTTAACATTTACATACGAAAATGCTCTTGAATACTGGAATAGTGCCTTTTGAATCAACAATAACTTCATTGACACAACATTAG
Organism: Lithocarpus polystachyus; assembly: GCA_033629205.1. Classification (NCBI taxonomy): domain Eukaryota; kingdom Viridiplantae; phylum Streptophyta; class Magnoliopsida; order Fagales; family Fagaceae; genus Lithocarpus; species Lithocarpus polystachyus. The sequence continues at coordinate 34,133,376 of CM066170.1, forward strand.
TGTCCTTATGCCTAAAGGTAATGTTTCTCATATCTCTCTTCAAGCTTCAAGCCTCAACGTATTTCTCGACAGTAGCAGATAGGGTGGACTTGGGCACTGCACCAATTACACTCTCTTTCTTCTCTCCATTCTTGAAAAACAGCACAGTTGGAATGCTCCTGATTCCATACTGAGTGGCAATGTTGGGGCAGTCATCGGTGTTGAGCTTGAGGCACAGGATCTTTCCTGCATATTCTTTTGCTAGTTCCTCAATCACGGGGGCAATCATCCTACAAGGTCCGCACCATGGTGCCCAAAACTCCACCAGAACTGGGTTTTCACTTGCAATCACAAGGTTATTCCAGTTTGAATCTGTCACCACTTGAACTGCAGATTTCAAGCATTTCCATAAATTAGCAGTGAGAAGCTTTTTGAGAGAAAATCATATTTACTGCAACTCAAACTACTTTCTGCAGTCTTTCTCAGACTTCATCAATTATGATATATAGAAGGCAATAGTATCATATCCAACTTAACATTTCTTCCTTAGAACTTTTAAGTTTTAGGGTAAAATTTTGATACAGTTCTTTAGGTGTTGTACCTTAGGTTCTCTAAATAAATTCGACCAAGCAATTGCATTGACCAATGAACTACATGGTTATATTTTAACTGTTTTTGAAAAAAAATAACACTCTTTTTGTTTTATTGATCAATACAGACATATGGTTAAATGCAATTGGAAAACCTAAGCTACAATACCTAAGGAACTATACAAAGTTTTTCCCCAAGTCGTAACAGCAAATCACAAGGTTATTCTATCTAGTTTAAACCTGTCACCACCAGAACTATAGATTTCAAGCATTTGCATAAATTAAGTGAGCAACTTTTTGAGAGAAAATCATATTTACTGAACTCAAAACTCCTTTCTGTTGTCTTTCTTAGAGTTCATCAACTGTGGGATATGGAAGGCAATAGTAGCACTATCCAACTGATTTTTTTCCTAAAGAACTTTTTAGTTTGAACAGAAAATCCCAAGAAGTAATTATGCGAAAGCTAGAAAAGATAAAAATAACAAGACCAAAGCAACAACAACAACAACATCTTTAAGATCTTGGCACTTAGGCTTATGTGTTTCATTCATATATTTCCTCAATTTAACTACTATGCAGAAACAGATATAAAACAAAGCAAAAAAAAACCTCCTCCTAAGTCTTCTCTTATGAAGTTGCTTTAAGCCTTCAACAAACCCTACAGTTGTTTGATAGACTAAGATGAGAGTACAAAATGTTCAAGTTAGCTCTACTGCCATTTTTTGCTTAGATTTATAAATATTTAAAGACCATAAACGAAAGAGGACGTAATTTTTACAAGCCACCTTGTAATCTACTATCAATAAATTAATTATGTTATAGAATGAGCACTGAGTAGCTAACCTTCATCCACAGCTTCACGAGCTTTGCAGACAATGCTTGGTTTTCTGGGTTTGACACTGATTGAATGTGGGTACGATGAAGATGATGAAGAGCATGTGACTGATGTGAGTAATGACTTCTTCAATGCATTACATGTCGGAAAATTAAGCCTTTCCTTTGAAGAAAATGGATGGTAACATTGTAGAGCAGCAGTTCTAGTAGTGCACACTGTGCTCAGTTGAAAACAGTTTTCCAAAGCCATATTCTTTTTCTTTTTTTTCTTTTTTTTCTTAACAGTTGTGTATGTTTTTTTTTGGGTAGTTTAAGAGAGTGATGAAAAATGAAAAGGTAATGCTTTTTTTTTTTTTTTTTTTTGATCTATTGGGCAAGTGACTGCGCAGTTTTTTCTATTGATTCGTTTTATTTTATTCTTTTAGATTTTAGATTTTTTGGATTTCTTTAAAAATTTGTAAGTGGATATTATTACAAGATTCTAAGGTGCTAAGAGTGCTCAAATTCGTGTGGATAACATTTATGTACTGCAGTCTCAACTTGTGCCACTCAAATGTATGATACTCTCTATTTTTATGGAATAGTCCAAATCACCCATTTTCCAGATTTTATTGACCTGTTATTGGTGGACCATAAACATCTCATCCTTTTGGTAGCTTTGGCTTCTTGCTTTGTAGGGATGGTTTTTTCAATTCAGTAATGCTAAGCAAAGATTTTTTTTTTTCAACAAATTTCACCATTGTTAAAGCGATGAATTTGAGGGATGGACACATCATGAATTCACTATCTTTCTCCATTGCCCATATTTGATCACTGCAACAACAACAACAACAACAACAACAACAACAACAACAACAATAATAATAATAATAATAATCTATATATTACTAAAAGCTGAAGCGTAGCATTTAATGTTGCTACGCTCAGGTTAAGCCACATCAGCTACCATGTCATTACGATTCTTTTTCCTGAATTTGTCCTTTTCTTAAATTTAAATAAACTAATAAAAGAAAATAATTCCCAACCCTTTGTGTTCCACGGCTACAATTTTAGATGGCAATCATTTGTGTTCTACGGTTACAATTTCAAAGAGCAACCCTTTGTATTTCACAGTTACAATTTCAAACGGCAACCCTCCATCTTCCTAACACCAGACTTTGGCTATCTAACTCCTTCATCTCTTCCTCTCCTCACACTGTATTAATACTGAAAAGCTAGATGATTCAGTTTAGGTATCTTTAAATCCAAGTTAACTACAAAAAACGGGGTCTAAAGCCGCGTTTCAGAAACGCGGCTTTAGACCCCAAAAACGCGGCTATAGGAGTGAGAGTGAGAGTGAGCTGATGTTGGTACAGTTCTAATTAGGGATTTTTCTATATATACCCAACCCCTGAAGTCGCGTTTTTACATATAAAAGCAGCTTCAGGCTTCTGGCTGTGTTTGGAAAACACGGCTTTAGGTACCACTACTGGATTCTTTTGCCGGGTTTTCCAAACGCGGCTTTAGGGAGAAGTGCTTTGAGCTGCGTTTTTTTTGATGCAAACGCAGCTCTAGGGTCTGTTTGTCCGTGTTTGCCAAACACAGATTTAGGAATTATTTTAAAAAAATATATACATATATGAGATGGGGCTAGAGCTGCGTTTTTTGTCAACAAACGCGGCTTTAGACCCTATCTGGAGCCACGTGTAAAACGCAGCTCAAAGCACCCTGGAGTTGCGTTTTTTAAAACGCAGCTTCAAAAAACGCAGCTTCAAACTGCGTTTTTTGTAGTGGTTGCTCTTGACCTCTATTCTTGTGGCTACCTACATAATAGTTCAATAAAAAGATTAGATTAATAGTGTTGTTCTTTTTTATTGTTGTTTTTTTTTTTTTTTTTTTACTTTTTTAATTTTGTTACTACCTCTTTCGTGTTGTGGGTAATATATGAGTTTTTATGTATTTAGGTTAGGTATTTGTACTAATATATGATTGTTTGTTTTTATATTTAAAATTGATTTGGTTTTTTTTTTTTTAATATTTAAGACGGTAACATTATTGGTTTATATTGTGTAATTCGTGTAATAGAGTTTTAGTAGTTAGAAAATTAATGATGGAGTTTTAGTAGCATTCGTGCCTGCAAAAATTCAATTGAATGATGTAATCCGTACCTGCAGAAATTCAATTTGCTAAGATAATTTAGTAGTCAGCAATTGAATTATAGAGTTTAAAATTTAATACTATACTCAGAACATGATGCTTCTCCTTTTTTCTTGGTCTCCTCATTTAAGTGAATTCCTTCTTCATCACTGAAATTGATTTAAAATTCCTTCTATTAGTTTTGATTGTACTCTTGGCTATATCATAAAAGACTGTTTTTTGATATAATCTTTTTATGGTAATTATCGTCATTTTTGTTATAATTGAATCAAAATAAGATTATGCTAGATTTGCATAATTAGTAGATGTTGCATCTTCATCAATCATCATTATCACAAGTTTAAGATAGAGATTACCCTCATCAATAGCTGCTGCGTCTTCTTCATTGCCAAACTTGATCATCTTGACAAACCTTTTATTTATCTGATTGTACCACATGTATTTATTTACTTATGGATTCTATTTGATTGTAAGATTTTTATGTCTAGCTTTTGATATAAATTAACTAGCTGGTATGCTAGCCAAACTGCTTACTTCTTCACTTTTTTTTAATCTTTTACTTTGCCTCCAACACTATCGTAATTGGTTGTCTCTTTAATGGCATGTTTTGTCTCCATCACTATATATATATATTTATTGTTTTGTAGGATTCAAGCAAGAAAGAGTTTAAAATGCTAGCTATGTTATTCTCTCAAATTTTACAGCATGAACAACTTGCGGTATTGAAGTAATTACTGAATATTTTATATCAATAGTTATTTGTTAATGGGTGTTTGACAACTTAAGAATATGAAAAGTTTTAGGTTAAATGGGTAACAACTTTAATTTTTTTAATTTTTGTTTTCTAAATTACTAATAGTGATTTATCATGTTAGATTGGTAGTTTATTTGTATATTAATCAGCTACAATGTTGTAATGTTATTTATTTTTTCTTTCTAATTTGTAAGGTTTAATTCAAATATTTTTGAATAAATCCTCTAAAATCAAATTCAACACCAAAAAAAAAAAAAAATGTTGGGGACTCTGTAAGGCTAAGAGGAGCTTGAAGATAATATAACTTTTGGCCTCATATAATATATTTATATTGTGAACTTCAGTTGCTGCAAGAAGTATTGTAGTAATTTAGATATGAAACTCTTGATGTAACACAAACAATTAAGGATAACGGCATTCACTAATATTTGTCTTTTAATTTAAATGGTATTTTGCATAATTGCTTTGCATTCATTAGATTTCATTTTCAGTAATTTTCCCATGCATCGCACTGGTTAAGGACTAGTAATAATAATAGGTGAAGCTGAGAGAAACTTAAATTAGAATTCCAAATTAGTGTTCCAATTTTGTGCCATGTGTCCTAAATTATTTATTCTTAAAGAGTTTTATTTCTTAATTTTAGAATTAAATGTAGGACCACATTATAAATATTCATTCAAGTAAGTTATTAAGGACAAAAATCAAAGAGTCTAGAATAAACGAATTGTAAAAAAAAAAAAGTGTTTCACAATAATTATAAAAAAATGGGCAATTTACATTTTATACCTAATAATATCCTTACAAATTTTTTTGAAGAGTTAGCAAAATATAAAAATGACTATCAATAGTATTTAAATTATATATATATATATATAAGAATTATATTATGTATCTTATTGTATATCTTTACGTGTATTCATGCACATGCATGAAGTTATAAACTAGTTTATTATCATAAAGTTGTGTTTGCAAACATTATTGTTGAGCACCAAATTATGGAACAAGACTTGAATCCTACAAATTGATTTGACTAGTGAAAATAATGGAATAACTAATGCCAATTTGCAGCAGAAATTAAGATAGCTAGTGATGCCCCATATCATTTTTTAATTGGAATTTTGGCGATGCAGCATTTCTAATTATGAATTGCCTTTAGCTATGCTTAAAACCATAGGTAATTCTAGGAAGAGAAGTTTGCCTGACAAGTACCGTCACTTGGGTGTAGAAGATTCAAACCTCCACCAACCGAAAAGGGTTCAGATTATTGACCTAGATTCCTCTTTAGGTCTGTGATCAGATTGCTTGGTATCATGGAGCATGGTTAGTGAAGTGGCAAAGGGATGAGGTGGGCAAAGCCAACAAGGGGAGGGGAGGTGCAAGTCTAGTGAGGGGTGGCAAGGGGTAAGGCAAAAGGGTGGAGAGTGGGGGAGGTTGGGGGGGGGGGGGGGGGGGGTGTTTGTTATATCAATTTTATAAAGTTCCTCTCGCATTGATCCGAATGTTGTCCACAATCAATCGAGCTTTGGGATACAAAACCCAATTCAACCTAGTATTTTGGCAAATCCATGATGGACTGCTTTGGTTTGGATCACATGAATTCAGTTAGGTTACTGGATATCTACTCACGATTAGGATGTTATTACTATTCAATTAATAAACTCATTTTTTATGCATAATTTGAAAATACAAAAACTTGAAATTCAAACATTTAATAGATGAGATAGTTATTGATCATAAATAATCTTGAAATTTTGCAAACATAGTATAAAAAGAAAATGTAATCCAATGATGAATTATCAAAATTTATATCTAATAAAAAAATATTGAGTAGTGCAACTTGAATCTTATTCTGTATTTTTATATATTATGATTTTATGAGAATAGCATTTAACTTAAGGCTAACTATTGTTTTGCACTCTCGGATGTGAAATGTTTTAGATAATGTTCATATTTTTACATCAAATGTCTATATTTTATACATAATATAAACGATTATAAACATGATACGAAATAGTTATGACCATAGTTAAATGTGAACTTAAGATATTATGTCAACCTTATAAAGACATGTACTGATATATTAAAAAGAAAGAAAAAAAAAAAAAAGTCTACCGCATTAGATTTTTCCATTATATTGAAAATTTTAAAATTTCAAAACCAAAATGAAAATAATTGATATTCTCAGAATTAGATAGAATTCTTTTTGCTTTCTATAAAATTCCATAAACAAAATGGTAATTTGTCAATTAAGATATTACTAAGCCACTTGCTAAAGTTGCTTCCTTTAGATAACCCTTTTGCTTTATCATACCTCCAGCAAATCGGTATGAATTAACATCAATCAAATTATTCCCATTTTTAGCTTTTAGGAAGCTTTTTTTTTTTTTTTTTTTTTTTTATAAGCTAAAAGCATAAAAAAGAAAATGGATAATAAAGCCCAAGTTGCTTTAAAGTCGAAACCCAATGATTTTGTGAGACCCATAAATATAACTGCACTCCTCAACATTGTGGGCTTCATTCTAGGAGGTCATTTCATGATCAAATGGAGTCCGTGGACTTCTACTTTTGCAAGAAATAAATTGATCAGTGCTACGCATTTCTTTGCCCATGATGAAGGAATCAGTCCGTATTACATCTGTTTTAACCAGTTGATTTATATATTCTGTGTAGTTGCCGTTGTACTTGCTGTTACACTAGTTTGTATTTGTTAAGTTTATAGTTTATACTCACTCTTTTTCCAGCTTGTATCCTACCTTTTTTTTTTTTTTTTTTTTAATTTTTTTTATCATTAATAAAACTTTCCATCTTTTATCTCAAGAAAAAAGAATAAAAATTGATCCGTACATGCCTTTCCATTTGGTTAGAATGGTAGAAAAGTAGAAGAATAAAAAAATGGGAAAGAAAAGACGTTTAAAAAAAAAAAAACAAAAACAAAAAAACAAAAGCGTGAACATAAAAGCACAAACACAGTGGAAAGGGAGGGACAAATTTGGTTTTTGGCTCGCATAGTGTTTTCTTTTCAATTTTCTCTCAAATTCGGGGAGAAAACATTTTAGTGGGTCCGGAGAAAAAATACTTGAGTCTCACCAGTTTTTCTTCCACAGATCCACCCAACCAAATACCCCAATAAATTTCTTTCCCTCTCCCTTTTACTTCATTTTTTTTTTCTATCTTCTCTAAAATCCACTTAACCAAACAAAGCCTTAAATTTTAAATACATAATAACTCACTTATTTCTATGCTTCCATTACTTAAAAGCAATTCAGTGCCAACACATTCCAAAACGTTTTAAAATTAGCCAAAGTCTCTAACCTTCTTTATCTTTTTTTTTTTTTTTTTTTTTTTTTTTTTCTTTTTGTGGATGTCCGAGGTTCTTAGTTCTTACTAATTCACGTGTATGTAGTGAACCAGTTCCTATTTCTTCCTTGCCCCTCTGGTTACTTAGGCTTCGGAAAGAGATGTATCTAGCTAGGCCCTCTCTTTTGTTGTATTCTTTTGTGTTGGGTTTAGTAAAGCATTTATTCAGCGGAAAAAAAAAAAAAAAAAAAACCTCATGCATGTAGATTATAAGGGTGATCCTTTTGCTCTACACATTAAATAATCATATAAATAAATTCCTCAACAAGATGAACCCAAAGGTATCTATCAATATATATAAATATATATATATATATTTTACTGGTTTAGAAATATCATTTTATAAAAAAACCTGTGGGAATTGTTGAGAACCATTTAGTGCGGGCATTTAAATTTTGCAAGTAGGTCCAAATTAATCCAAAATGCATAACGTGCACACAAAATGAAATGAACCAAAATCCATCTTGGGTATGCATGCAACAGATATCTGTCAGACTCAGTTCCAAGCTTGAAGCAACACGCAATGTCATTTCAATAAATTAAATGACGCGTAACATTTAATGTAGTAGCTACTAGCTAGTAAGAGACGACAATCCAAACAAGTTGCTTCATAGTTGATATTATAAGAATATGATTGACAAAAACAGTATATGCGTCGGTGTGTTTCTTATCCTCCTCCTTTAATCAATCCATGGCGGCACAACTTTTATCCCCTGTTTACCTCAATTAAAGCTTTGTTTGGCAGGACCAAACGGTAAGAGAAAATAAAATGAAAAGGATATGGAAAACATAAAAATAAAAATAAATATTTTGCATAAGTATCTAGTAGGAGGGATTGAAAAGTCGACGGATATATATATATATATATATATATATATATATATATATATATTTGAGAAAACAGTTATACAAATATGTGAATTCACACACGGTGTATAATAAACATTATCCTTATTTTCTATACTACTATTTAAGGAGCTGCACCTGTTTGGACCGGATTTTTTTTTGTTCCAAAATACCCCTATTTCCCTAGGTTTAAATAGAGATAAAACTAAAGGATAATTTGGTAAAAATACATATCTAACTTGCACTAAAATATTACCTACAAAATAGGAACACTCTCCCACTAACCCATCATTATTATTTTTTTAATACTTTTTTATTATTTAAAAAAAAAACACCCCACGATAGTCATAAAAAACACAAAAAAAAAAAAAAAAAACTGCTACAAAAATCCCCTTTTAACTTTCCACTAAACAGAAAAAAATAAAAAAAATTCCAACGCCTGTTTCTTTTTTTGACAATCACGTCTGTTTCTAATAACAAAAAAAAAAAAGCTTCCCACCCCACTTACAAAAACAAAATTCCGTTTTTCTTTCATAATTAAAAAAAAAAAAAACCTGCCATTTTTCTCTCTTCCCTCCCACTAATCCACCTTTATCTGATTTCCTCATTTTTCACCCTTACGACATCACATGTCTCACCATTCTTTATTCAAAATTTAAAATTAACCAAAACTACTCAGAGATGTCTTTCACAAATTGAAGATAAAAAAGTCACCAACCCCACAGATTGATCTATTTCTCTCCTTTTCTTTTTTCTTTTCATTTTTTAATAGACATCTATTTCTTTTTCTCTCTCCTCTCTTTTTTTTTTTAAAAAATTTAATGGACATCTATTTCTCTTTCTTTACAAGGAACAGCCTACAAATAAACTTCTAAGGCTTAAATTTCCAATCTAGGTTGATAACTCTCATTTTTAATTAAAAAAAATATTTAATTGTTCACTTTCTTCTCTGATATGAAGTTAATTGGTATTTATTTGATTATCTTTCAGTGGTTTTCAGCGATGAAGGTGTAATTTCATTATGTTTGGTGGAAAGACTATGATCGAAGAAAGCAATTTGCATCCAGTATTATATCTCTTTCTTTCTCTCTCACACATTCTTTTCTTTAATTTCTTCCTTCCTATACAAGATAAAATTCTCACTCTCAATATCTTTGAGATTATATTTGTATTTTGTGGTTAATTAGAACTTAGAAAAGTTAAAAGTAAAATCTTTTTGCGTTTAATCTTTGCTTTTGTTCGTTGATTACGTTATACAACGGTATGAAAAATTGTCTAAACGTTAATGAACAAAAAAACTAACTTCGGTTGTTGCCTCCTATTGATCCATTTGGTCATTTCATTTTCACTTGATTTTTGTAAGAAATCTGACTATCTGAGTGTTTGAAAGATAAGGCTTTACATATCTCATTGCTCACTGTATTTAGTTGGAAATTAATCCAACCTTTTACTTTTATGTTTTTTAATGAGCAAAAATTAACTTACCAGGATGTATGATTTATTGATTCTAAATGATGCTTTAGTCCATTGCATTAGGTGATGTTGGTCACATTTCAGGTGAAATGCGAGATAAGTTTTCATTTTGCATCATTCTTTTGAATTAATTTATGACACTATATCCAAAAAAAAAAAAAAAAAGGCCCATTGCACACATGTAATAATTTATAGACTCTTTTTATTTCACACAATATTTTTCCATTGAGTTTGTAGAATTTGTATTTTACCTTGAGTTTTCAAATAAAGCGGTAGCCTATTAGATACTTTTAGTAACTTTAATTTTGACTAATTTCATAAATTCATGTTTAGTTATTTGTGGTATTTGGTGTTGTGATATTTTTTTAAAGAAATACTAGCCTCAGAGCACACGCTCACGTGCGTGCTCAAAGGCCCTTCTAATTTTTGGGTAAAATTTAATAATTTGCATAAATTATCATTTGAGATTATTACATTTTTTCAATCACAAAAATACCTAAGGGTGTGATGAGTGTTATGCATTTGTAGATAAAATATTTTTTCATCACACCCCTATGTATTTTGTAAATAAAAAATGTAGTAATCTCAAATTATAATTTATGCAAATTATTAAATTTTACCCAAAAAATTGAAGGGCCTCTGAGCACGCGCGTGAGCGCGTGCTCAGAGGCTAGTTTCTTTAAAAAGTTTAGGCGGGTAACTTGGCATAGAAAATAATAACTCTTTCTTTTTTATCTTTTGACTTACCTACTTCATCTTTGATTTTCTTTTCATATTTTTTTTTCAATTTTTTTAATATATTTTCTCACTTTCCACTTAACCAAACGCATTTAAACACTGGAAATATCAACAATCCAAAACCAAGGCTAATTAAGTTGTATGTTAGCTAGAAATCACAAAAGTGAGTAATTAAGATAAAATAATTGGACTCAAATTAAAAAGTTTAACTTTTAGATTAAGGTAGTCTCTTAAAAATGACAATTCCAATAGAGTTGTCCAAAATTTGAATCCTCTCCATTAAATCACCACTATGTACCAATAAATTATTCTTATACTCAAAAACCCATTTTGAAGGGGCAACGTTGAAAAATTTTAGTTTTATATAAAAATTACTGATGGAAAGCTTTGAAGATATTTGACATCATATGTCTTTTATGTTAACTTAATTAATTATTAAAAGATAAAACAAAAGTAGCTTTGACAAATAAACTAGTAGACAATACAAGATGCCAAACGCATTATGCAGTTATGATTACAACTGTTGGAAAAAATTTACCAAAGACGAAATATGATATCATGGATTACTAGAATACTCCCCTGGTTACATGTTTATTGTGTATGTGTGTTTGGTATCAGTCTATTTAGTTTTTTGTTAAATTAGAAAAGACAAAGTTTTAAAAAACTATATATAAAAACTCAAATTGAACAAAAAAATTAATGCCAAATACACACTTATTTTGTTTTTTTGGTAAATTACTGCAACCTCTTTTGAGGTTTCAGGAAATAATACTCATTTCTAAACATTTCAATAAATAACACCCCCCTTGGTGTTTGCAAAGTATAAGTGCAACATAAAATCCATTTCACAATATGACTTCTCTAATGGATATTCTATTTTTTAAAAAGATTATTGTGCAAACTATGAATGAATCAATGAAATGTCATTCCGTTTGGCCCTTATGCTTGAGGTTTGTGGATGATTGACACTCCCCATTGATATTTGTATAAATGAGTAGAAATATATTTTAAAAGCATAATATAATATAATAATATTATGTTAATCAGGAGAATCATCGTATAAACGTGCGGGCCTAAATTTATTGGTGGCATGGTAAAATCTCAAAAAAAAAAAGATTGTATAACATCACATACACCAATATTATATTTTATAAGAGTTTAGTATAAAATCTCTGAATAAGACTTAGGTACAGTACTTAGGTGCTATTCCTTAGGTTCCTCTCTTAATATTCTGTCATGTGGCTTTTTTCTCATAGATTGAAGTGTATTTTTTAAGTTAAGTAACCACATGACAGAATTTTGAGAAGAGAACCTAAGGAACATCGCTTAAGGTACTGTACATAAATTTTATTCAAAATTTCTTATACCGTTATATTAAAAGATTAATATTAGAACCCCTTTTCTTTTCTTCATGTATGTGTTTGTTTCTCAAAAAAAAAAAAAAAAAAAAAGAAGATTAATGTTATGTGGAGAATATTTTATATATAATTATCAAATTTTAAGTATAAAAAATGGCGGATGAAAATATAGAACAAGAGAAACACCTGGATTTACATATATAACATCTTTCTTTGGAATGCAGCAGGGGAAAAAAGAAGCACCGCTAGCTGCCCCATTTAAATCGACCCAATCCTTCTTCAACATGCAGCTAATCAGCTATATCTCTGTCGGGGTCCCATGCCGATGCAATAAACGACATGCACGCAATATAATGATGAGCGATGTCTTCTCAGTTTTCAGTGATGATGGGTACCATTTAATCCAAAACTTGCAGAGACAACGTACCTTTAAACAAGTTGCATGATAATGATGAAGCCAATTAATAACGCATTGATAGGTTATCACTAACCTGAAAAATGCATGGCTATAGGCAAATCCGGCACCAAACTAGTAAAGGTATTTGGTGATATGCCTGTTTCATATCCTCATTATTCCCATGGCCTCCATGGCGGCTGAACCATACCTTGTTTGCTTTAATTAGAAGCTCCCCCACACCAAGTACTTGGATGATCAATGTGCACATTCACAGCTCAGTGGTGTACGTGATAGGCCCATGTTCATTTATCGAACATTTAGTATGTGGTAGTCCCATATTCATAGAGACGAAGAGCTATGTGATTTCCATGATCGATGAGATCTAGAGCTTTCAAATTTCCATGATCAAGACCTAGAGCTACGAAACTGGGTTTGAGATTTCTGAGTTTTGTGAGAGAGAGAGAGAGAGCGAGAGAGAGAGAGAGAGAGTTTGTGAGAGCTACCGTACCATAGAAATTATAGCCATAGGTTGTATAAAACTTTTATTTTTAATAGTGTCAATATAAGTTCCTCGTGTTCCTAATTTTTAACATTTACAATTGTTGATAAAAGATTTAATTTATTTTGTCCATGTTCATCAAGCTGTTGATAAAACTTTTCCCTATTCAAGTTTTTCCATTTCAATGGTTATGCCAACTGTTGAGTTAAGTATGTGAATTTCCTAACTTTACTAAACAGTTGAGTACAACCGTAGAAACTTAAGGTTTTAGTCACATTAATTTTTTAGTGTTAGGATGCATGGCTAATTACCCTTGCTCGAAACACTAGTCCTTCGAAGTCAGCTTTACTACTAGCTAATGTACTAATAGCTAATGTAATAAACATGATCACGTTTGTTCAACCCCATTTGAAACTTCCAACTTACTTCACTCAATCGAGGTTGAGCTCCTAAGTTTTATTGCTAAACAATCTTATCTTGGTAGTTGCTGCATTAAGAAGAGGGGTAGAGTTTCTGATTCAATCTTACCATTCACTATATTTTGAACATTTTTTCCCCTTTCTATTCCTTCCTGTAAAGCTGACAATTATCTCTCTGGCATTTATTTTATCAAGTTTGGATGTAATTGAGGGTTAAATCAAAGTTTTTAAGATGAATAGATAATTATAGGGGCCATCTAATTAACAAGTAAGCTTAGGATATGTATCATAATTCTTATGCAATGAAAATTGGATGTGTTTGAATCTCATTTAATTTATGGTAATAAATGGAAGGGCCCCCATGTGCCAATTGCCAAAAGACTGAAATTTGGGAGTGTTTGTGTAGAAAATTGATTCACTGATTGAGACCAACCGACAACATAAGGCCCATGTCTCTTATAGGAATGGAATCATATTTCCACATCAAATATCTCATGAATATGAAGACATCAACTCTACGTACAAAACCATTCCCTGCAAGTAAATGCACTACTACCTTGATATTGAAGATAAATTGCTTACATAATTCTGTGTACCATCCTTGTTTGAATTTTCAAATTTCCAACACAATACTTAAAAAAGAACTATACTCCTAAATTGGCTGGCATACGAGGGAAATCGCATTCCATGACATTGTCATCCACCACATAGATAACACAAATATGGTGGGGAATATATAACGCATTAGTGTATAACACTGTTAAAGATGAGAAAGCCCAAAGAAAGAATAATGAAGAAAAACTTGTCAATTCATAATTTAAGAATGGAGCTGTTTAGATTGGAATTGTGAAACAAACTGAAGATATATGGGAGTATATAACTAGTGTATGTGTTACTGTATAAGGCTTAATTTTATTGAGTTGATTAGATTATAAAACTAGTTAACTATTATAGTTAGTTTTGCTGTGTTCTAGCAATCCATGACAAAAAACTGTGGATCCTAATGTAAAATCACTTGTTATTGAATGAAAAAAAAAAAAAAAAAACAAAAACAAAACAAAATCCACTAAAAAGTGCAAAAAATTGTAGTCAAACCCAAATTTTTAGTTTTTTGTTGTTTAAGTGATTAATCGTGTGACAGGTTGACATATCAGGAGGTATATGTACTATTCAACACAGGTTGATTTTCAAACAAAAAACTGAAATAATCGAATATGGGTTATTAAAATTAGTTGTTAATATCTTGCTAGACTTCTTTTGGATTAGCTTTTTTGAAACTTTTATGTGTTTATTTAGTTGGCAAAAATATATCGTAATTAAAAAAGAAAAGAAAAAGAGGTTTTGAAAAATTATATATAAATTAATAAATTAACATAAAAAAGTTAATCCAAACATGCTATAATATTCACCAACCTTTTATTCAATACAAAAAGTAGACACATACCTAGAGATATTGCAAGTCGAAGGTAGGAAGCTCAAGTTTATTGACATGTACATGTAAGTAAATGAAACAACTTCAAGTTTCATGTTCAATTATTCTAGGACAACACCATTTGTCATAACTTTTATAACAACTCGATATCAATATATATGTCATTATAATTGGTAAACTATTACTTTCACATAAATCTGCTACTTTCTCTCTACAAGTCGCACATACCATGATTGTAACAATAATTGTGGTACAAAAGTTACGTTTACTGACTTTCTCTTTCACACCATGTCTATGTTTAGTTGTGTAAGTATTCAGCTAAAACACCTGCATATGAGGAGTTTTGAGCACCCAAGCTTCCACTTTTCTCTGTATGCATACTTTTTGTATTGAATCAATATAGTTAAATTATATCATACGCCAATGCTTGATTCTTGTACGTTTGGGTTACCATTTTTTTCTCCACATTAGGTTATTAGTACCATATATCCCTAGGCATAAATCACTTCATGCAATTCAGCTGCATGTCTAAATTGCTAAGGCATCAATCACTCTTAGGGTCATTTTCTTGTTGCCGTAACCTTTAAGAAATTAACTGATGTGGTATTACACGCTGTACATGCAAATTAATGCATGAGAATTCATGACAAAGACGTATATAGATTACAAGGTTATTGGAAACCTTATTTAGTCCAAAACAGCAACTTCTGCTCTGCTCTGCTTCTGACTCTCTCCCTCAAAATGCCATCTTGGTGGGCAAGAAACTCAAAAAGAAATGCGCAACAATGTCACAGGAAACAAGTTGAAGAAGCCAGGAAGAGCCAAGCTTCAACTTTTACTAATTACAACAAGAAGAGGAATCTGAACAGAGAGAAGCAAAACTTGGATGAAGCAATCTTCTTTGCTCGGAATTCTAAGATAACAAGTCAAGAATTCATAGATTCTTCCATTTCTGCAAATGGGTTCTCCGTGTTTCGCGGTTTTGATTCGGATATAGGAAGCCTGACTGTGGAGAAGAAAGCATATCCTCTTCCTCAGCCTCCTATAAGCGCTAATAGGTTTTATTCTGAGACAGTGTCACTTTCAGGTTCCAGTGAGAGTTCATCTTGGTGTTCTTCTTGTGATAAGTGTAATGAAAACAATGGTGATCATGGGGAATTTGGTTCGTTTAGGTTTGTTTCTTCCTTCCCCTATTCTGGCTTTTCAGTTTCTGAACTTCTGTAGTTCTGTTGGTCAGTTAAATTCAGGTTCTTTTTTTTATGATATAGAACTATTAGAACTTGGCCTCCATTTGCATTTTGATTTCTATGTTCTCTGTTATATCGTTCCCAGATCATTTTAGGCCAAGTAATTGCGTGAGGCACAAAGGTAAATAGGTGTTTCTATGCCCAACCATTGGAACTTCAATACTATGTTTCAAATCAAGTCATTTTTATTGTCTTTTTTTTTTTTTAATAAAAAAAAGCAGTTTAAAATTTATAGTTAAAAATAAAAAACAGTTTAAAGACAAAAGTAGGAGTTTGTTTTATGTTTTATAAAGAAGGTTAGAAGCATGTACATAACTGTTTTCTTTGTTAGTTTGTAAATATGGATTTTTTGCAAGTTATTTTGGGGCAAAAAGTCTTCTTCCTGCCCTTTGCTGCAAGTTGTGTCACTCTTGTAGATCAAAACAGGAAAGATTTTCTGTACTTGAATAAAAGTCATTAACATATGTTGCTATTAAGGATTTCTTTCGAATATAATACTTTTCCATAAAACATAATAATTGGAAAACCATTATAAAATCTTACCAAAACATCAAAAGCAAAACCAACTTCCTCTGATTTGTCGTGTTCCTTGTCACCAAACTTAAACCGGTCATAACTGCAAAGCAATGGCACAAAACAAAATCACAATAGAGTAACAAATTTTGAACACAATTGTCCAGAAGAAAACAAGCAAAATACTCACAAAACAAAACAAGCAGAATACTCATAATTAAAACACCATTTTCCAACCAAGTTTACCAACCGCAATGAGATGTTGAGAATAGAAGTGGTAGGGGCATTTTTGGTGGTAGTTATGGTGATTTGGTTCTGGTGGAAGTAGCCACCACGATGGCAATTTGGGCTAAAAATTCATTAATCAGAAGGTGATCAAGAGCCACACATTCTCTTTAGTCTATTCTTGGAGGTTAGCTTAGCAATTGTTGGAATTGATTTCTATCTACTCTCTATGCTTTGACTTTTTGAGGTTTGAGTCTGATTCAAAGATATTTTATGGAGTTATATATGATGTAATGAGTTTTAGATTGAAGTAGAAAATTGCTGTGGAAGTTAAACATCAAGAATTCATCCATGATTTTGACAGTAATTGTGTAATCTTCCACTTTTTAACAAAAGAAATGCTACATGGTGATCACAGACAATTTGAAGAATCCCGGTGCAAATCATGGCCAAGAATTTCATGCCTGGAATCCAAACCTTTAACAGCTTGCACATTTCCTCAGGATCTGCTCTTATGTGATACAAGTTTGGAGTCTCCATCTGTAAAGCTTGAAAGTAGAAGGCATCCATGTCATGCTCTTCCCCTTCCTCCAGGTTCTCCACCTTCAGAGAAACTTCAGTCGAAGTGGATAAAAGGAAGGCTTCTAGGAAGAGGGACGTTTGGGCATGTTTATGAAGGATTCAATAGGTAGCATAATTTTCTCCCTCTTTTCGACTTCACTGCTTTCTTGTTGGGCTTCAATACTAGTGAAATGCAAAAGATATGGAGAATTGGAAAAAAAAGCTATAGTTACTTGGATATTGATGTAATTTAATGTTGTAAATACAGTGAAAATGGACAAATGTGTGCAATAAAGGAAGTAAGGGTCATTTCTGATGATCAGGCCTCAAAAGAATGTCTCAAGCAACTGAACCAGGTGTGTCTCTCATATTTTTCTGCAAAAATGAAGGATTGCATCTGCATTGTATGGCTGCTGTTTGTTCTTTATTGAACCGATTTTGATATTTGTATTTAAAACACTGAATTTGAAGCAACATGTGTGAACAGGAGATAGCATTGCTTAGTCAGCTGTCACATCCAAATATTGTCCAATTTTATGGAAGCAAACTGGTACGCAAACTTCAATAATTTGAAATTATTTGTCTACTGTGAAATCCATGTTATTCTCAGCTTTGAATCTATCTTTTGGGTTTGAAACTCAAAAAAGTTGCTTAGCAAGTCAGCAGGATTAATTACCACACAGTGGTATAAAAATCTCTTGATTGATTCAACTGAAGTGAGTTTGATGACAAATTATGTTTATACCATATGTCCGATCCTTAGGAAGTGTATATACTATCTTCTTTGGATCCATTTCCAGATTTGAGAAAGTACAGTGTTTTACATTGTACCCTAAAAAAAGCATTTGTTCATGTGCATATAATCCTCTATATTTTGCTAGAAAATATAATGGATAAAGATGGAGAAACAGTTAATTTATGACTTCTGGAGTTAAATCCGCCAAACTACTGGGAAAGGAACGTGTAACTGGTATAGCAATTTACATTCCTTATAATAACTCTGAATTCTTGATGCAGGGTAGAGAAAAACTTTCAGTTTATTTGGAGTACGTTTCTGGGGCCTCAATTGATAAATTACTGCGGGAATATGGTCCATTTGAGGAACCTGTTATCCAAAGTTACACCAGGCAAATTCTTTCTGGGCTAGCTTATTTACATGGAAGAAATACAGTGCACAGGTTATGGATGTTTCAAAAGTTTTAGTTGTTATGGTTCTTGTGGCATATACTTACATGGAAGAAATACAGTGCACATGTTATTGGATGTTTCAGTAGTTTTAGTTGTTATGGTTGTTCTGGTATATAGTATGTAGTTTTAGGAAATGAAACTTGTATTTCCTTTGGCAGAGACATCAAAGGCGCAAACATATTAATAGATCGTAATGGTGAAACTAGACTCATCGACTTTGGCATGGCTAAACATGTATCTTTCTTCTATATTTCTTTTGAATAATTCCACAGTTATTGTGTTCGTTCCTAAACAAATCATCTCTGATCTCCTACTTATTTCTTTGCATCAGACAACATCCTGCTCTTCAATGCTTTCTTTTAGAGGCAGCCCTTATTGGATGGCGCCTGAGGTAGTAGTTCCTTCCAAATTTCTCTCCTTCCATATCATTCTCACTTCCTTCTTCTTACCTTCGATGTTTATAATTTGGCAATGGTTGTCTTTCGTAAATAATTTCTCCAGGTGATAATGAATCTGGGTGGTTATGGTCCTGCGGTTGATATCTGGAGCCTAGGTTGTACTGTTATTGAAATGGCTACTTCAAAGCCACCTTGGAGCCAGTATGAAGGGGTATGTCATTGTAGATTTATAATTTGCATCTCTTTGGTTTTAGGACCAATCTCATATTATTTTATCTTTCACTAGGTAGCTGCAATATTTAAAATTGCAAACAGCAAAAGTTTTCCTGAAATCCCTTGTCACCTTTCAGAGAATGCACATAGTTTCCTTAAACTTTGCTTGCAGAGGGACCCCTTGGCACGTCCTAAGGCTGCACAACTACTACATCACCCCTTTTTCCAAGATCAAGCGACAAGAAAGTTATGAAAGTTGATAATTTCTAAAGTCATGACTCACGAGTGAACTTGCCAGATGAGGTGCAAAAGTTTGGTTTTGTATAGAATTTATGTACAAATAACTGTCCAGAAGCAACTCTGTTCTGTGCGCTATGCAAATGATGGAAGTTGGCTTTTCTGACTTATGAGGGTTTGGCACTTGCAGAAATTCTCTATTTCTGCAATTTCCTTCATGGTTAAATGTTCAAGACCAACTTTTGCTAAAATTTTATAGAATCTGTTGGCCAATTGCATAAAAATTTGTATCATAAGAAATTTTCAGTAGCAGAGATGGACATACTAATAGAGGTCAGGAGTTTAAGCTGCCTCCATAGTTCTTTTAATATGTAAAAAAGCTGTATATGTCTTGTCTTATGTTTTCCATAAAGATAAGGGCACAACTGCTCTGTATGTAACAACAAAAGAAATGATATCTGCTAATATCACTATGATAATAATACCTGAGCTACATGCCATATTTTTCCTCAAGAATAGTAGTGTAAGAAACACAAATGTCTATCCTACCATATTGATCAGATATAAATCCAGTTATTAAACTAGTTTCCAAGAGTCAAGACTAAGCTTGACTCTTGGAAAATATGGCATGTAGCTCAGGTATTATTATCATACTCCATTATGCTCATTTAATTTTTTTTTTCTTTGGGGGGTGGGGGGGGGGGGGGGGGGGGTGTGTGGTGGTGGTATGGGGGGCATATTATAGTTTCAAGTTTCAAGTTTCAACAATATGATGGAGGTTAGCAGGATGGCAAGAAGTGAAGGAATTATCAGCCATATAATTTAAACTCATGTATAAACTGTAGCGGGTAGGACAAGAAGAAAAGTGGAGAGAGATTGAGAGGTGGCGAAAAAACCAGGTGCACCAGGTAGTATGAACATAGTTGGATATCCTTCTTGTCCTGCTATTGTCTTTAAACGGATGGCACATCCTTTGCCCATAAAAATAAAATAATGGTTGATTGGATTACCGAGATTAAGACAGCTGAATGAAAAACAGATTCGCTACAAAAATAATGTGTTCAAAAATCTGCTGTCATACACTGACTCAACACACTTCACATACAAAAATGCCTGAGAGAGAGAGAGAGTAAATTGAAATCTTTGTGAGCTTTGATTACGCAATCATCTTTTGATTTAAGGGAGTTCTACACAACAGCACAAACACCTTTTACTAGTAAATTGAATGCAGTATGTCCTCGTCAAAATTGTCCTAAAAGTACTACATAGGATCATGTAATCTATATGTGGACATTGATCAACCTGCACAAGCTCTCAAAGCATAAGGTCCATCCTAAAATGAATAATCCTTTAAATCTGACTTTAGGTCCTCCACTTCTATGTCAGCCTTGCACTCTTCTTCAGTAAGGGGAGGGAGTTGCCTAGTCTTGCGCTTTACGTTATGCTTGTGCCAATCACTCTTAAAGTGATCCCTGAATCCGCTGGCATCCCCGAAAAATGCATTGCATGTGCTGCACTTGTTTTGCTTTCCCTCCACCTTGGCATTCCCATTTCCGCCAGAGATAGTAGTCTGCTTTTGTAAATTTTCGCTCAGTTGGGACACAGAGTCAGCAGATTCCTTGGGTAGGCGTGATGGGCCTGATGGTGCATCATCATAATCATCATAATGATCCACGTGGGTGTCCTCCTCCACATGCACAGAGTATGCAAGGACTTCAAACCTTCCTTGCAAACTGCTTACAAATTCACTACAGTCCCGATATAAACCAGGATCCACTTCACAAATCTGCACAACATTTAAACAAACATAGAATACATAAGTAAACAGAGTTGCCTTGTTTCAGAAATCTGCTTACCAACAAATAAACAACACAAACTGCTAAAAAGAGATTAGTGATCATATATAAGTGTATGAGACTCCACTAAGCTAACTAGCATGCTGGAAGTGTACCAACTGATATTATATTGTACTCAAGGAAAAGGAAACAAAATTTTCATCTTACAATGCAAAATGCTCTTTACAGGAAAATTAAAATTTAACAATTATGAACTGCCTTTTTTGTTTTCTACATCAGAGTATAAAGGACTTCAGATGCATCTTGAATTGTAATTTTTTTGGGAGTTCACCCCACCCCCCCCCCCCCCCCCCCTCCCAACAAGTAACATGCTGCTTTATGTGGGTTAACTGGAGCCCACTTGGGCCTATGAAGGTAGTATTTGATTCTAGGTCTGAGGAATAACACCAATAGAATTTATTACCTAAATTGAGTGATAGTGCATAAAACTACAAAACTTTAACTATCAAATACCAAAAGTTAAAAATAGAAGCAGCACTCAGTCTCTGAATTTGGTCCCTGATCCTCCATATCACAAGTTTCACACTCCTAATAGACATGGGTGCATTTCAATCCATTGTTATCCAACTTAATTCTTCCCATTATCTCCACTTGCAGACTAGTTTAAAACACTAGCAGCACAAGCCTGAGAGTAATAGTGAACTAATGCTAACCTAAGCAAACTGATCTGGGATAAGAATTTTTTTTTTTTTTTTTTGGGATAAGTAATAAGATTTATTGATATCAAAAAAGAGACACCCTAGTACACAGGAAGCATACAGGGGTCAAAAAATAAAGAACAAAAATTACATAAATCAAGAAAATCAAGAAAAGATGAAAATGATTGGTTTCACAAAGCTAACAACCAAATCCAATAAGGTTCTACAGGAAAATAACTTGAAGTCTAGCATGGATCTCTCATTATCTTCAAAACACCTGCTATTTCTTTCCATCCAAAGACACCACATTAATGGTCTATTTGGAAGTTTAGAGAGGGAGGAGAGGAGAGGAGAGGAGAGGAGAGGAGAAGGGAGTAGAGGGAATGAGAGTAGTGGGGAAGAGAGTAGAGGGGAATGGTTCCCCTCTACATTGTTTGGATGTTTTTAAAATTAGTAAGGGAAAAGAGGGTAATTAGCCCATTAGAAAGGGTAATTTTGTTAATTTAGAAAGGGTAAATTAGAGAATTCATTTGACCAATAATTTATCTACTCTACTCTCTCTTCAAATCTCTCCAATTTGGAGGAATTAAAAATGAGGGGTTAGAAGTAGTTGAAACCCCTTCAAACTCCTCCCCCTTATTCCTTAAAAAACTTCCAAACAAGATAATTGAATTACTTTCCCTCCCTCTACTTTACTCTCCCTCATTTTTTTTAACTCCCAAACAGGCCATAAACAATGGGGAACAATTATACATATATGTCCATTATAGTTAACAGTAAAAGACATTTGTACATTGATAACATAGGACCCAAACTTACAACAGATGGATGACTTCCAGACTCATCTTTTGAGGTGATGCTAGCATTCCAGACATTCAGCTTCTCCAGAAGTGAGGCAAAATCCTTTTCTGGAACACCAATTCGCAATCTCATTGGCGACCGTTTTATTGGAAAGTGCTTCTGAAGCTCATGTATTACTTCCAATGCCTGAATAAGATACATCATTAGCTCAAAACACCTCAGAGTAAAATCACTGTAACAAATAACAAATTCCATGATCATCACACCCTCGTTATTACACACTCACTGAAAATCATGCCTTCGGTGTGTAACAAGATTTTCCCATTTCATAAAACCATGTAGTGATCAAAATAAAGCATATTATTATTATTATTATTTATTAATACCTGCTTCTTAGAGTTGCTATGAGGATCAACAGCGAAATGAATATCGCGCATAAGCCGCTCAATCATGCCAATGGTGTAAGGACGCTGAGTTTCGGTGTTGAATGTCTTCTGCATAACAATGGTGGCAATATCGCGAAACTGATTGGACAACTGAGATTCCCTCTCCTTCCCAGCCACTTGAAGCTCTCCTTTATCCAAAATCTGCCCAATCAAACAAACACAATAAGCTAGTCCCGTTTGGGATGCGATTCTAAGCCAGGTTACTGCTTGTTTTTCCTACTATTTGCGAGTCCCACATGAGTCACCACTAATTTTTTCTACTATTTGCGGTCCCACGTGAGTCAGTATTTTCAGCAAAAGGCTAGATAAACAGTTCCCAATCCCGCACATATATCTCAATACAAATGAAGCTAAACTAGAACAATTTAAAAAAAAAAAAAAACAAACAAACCAAATTGATTCTATGTACAACAAATAAATATGAAAGATAAAACAGACCTCCAAGCAAATTTGAGTCTGGTCATCAGTTCCAAAAGCTTGAAGCAATTCTTTGGACTTGGAAAGAATTCCTTTGGAGACATTAGAATAAACGGTGTGTGATTGCAACACTTCATCCAAGTCTTTCTCTCTGTTCCAAAAATTACAATAATAATAATAAACAGTATGTGATTGCAAAACTGAAAAATTTCAGGTTCTATTATTAGGTTTAAATTACAAAAAAAAAAAAAAAGAAAATGGGAGAGGGAGAGGGAGAGACGTACACGCCAGAGCGCCAAGAGAGGACCTTGTTTTTGTAGCAAGCGATCTCGAAGCGAGTGCCGCGCTTTTTGAGGCGGACCACTGCAACGTTGGTAAGCCTCTTTTGCCCTACCGGCTGCACCAGCGTCCGCGACATGATTCGCTTTTCCTCAGACAAACAATGAATATGGAACCCGAACCCGTTTCTTTCTTTTTCTCGGGGCGGAGTGGGATTGATTGACTGTTGCGTTTTTTAGTCGATGGGTATATTTTAAAATGCTCTGTTTGATAAGCGATTGTTTTTATAAATGCTAATGATGGTAAAAATTTTACCTTTAGCTTTGCTGCCGTGGGGGTGGGCTTTTGTGATTTGGTATAGTTAAAATAGCTCTAGTTATACTGTCACGAGTGCTTTAATAGAGGCAAAATACTTAAAGACCTGTTTGGTATAGAGATAGTTTTTTTTTTTTATTTCAGTTTTCATAACTGTTTTTGAAAACACCCATCTGTTGTTTTCTTGTTTTCATCACTTTAACTCAAATTTCTGAGTTTTGAGCGATGGAAGCAAGTGTTAAAAATTAAACGAAAAATAAAATTTTTTGTGAGATTCACGTGTTTTAAAAACTCAATTATAAAAACTGAGTGATATGATCTATAAATTCACTAATCATGGCTCTAAATCAATTTATCCTCAACTTTTGTCGAGCACCTTGTCTGCTATTTGTTTATTGTTTCAGCAGTTTTTTTTTTTTTTGGACCGACTTTGTCCAGCACCTTCTTGACTTTTTTATCCTTAATATACAAAGCAGGCTGAAAGGGTTTGTTTTGTCTTTTGATTCTATTTTGTTTGATCTTATACCTTTGTTAAACTTTTTGGTCAGCCACCTACTCTATTGATGGACACTATCACAATATTTAGACTTCTCTCATTGGATGTACACAAACATAGGACCCAGGCCAGAGATAAGAAACCAAAAAAAAAAAAAAAAAAAAAAAAATCAGCCATGACCAAATTGAAAGAGAAAGAAAAGAAAGAAGGAAAAGAAGAAGCCAGAGAGAAAGAAAAGGCTGAACCTAGGCATGTTCACTATCAAAGATATAACCTTTCTTTTGGTCAATAATTCCATAAATAACTCTTCCTATTGGAATGCTTATTTATTGCGTTTTTCATTTTAGGTGTCAAATTGAGGTTGATTTATGTAATGAAACTAGATCATTGCTAGCTATTATGTTTGGAAACAATGCAGAAAATTTCTTAAATTGCACATCGAAAACTTTGATGCTAGCAACCACTGAGGTATAATATAAGCACACTTATAAAATTCTATTTATTTGTTTGTTAAACTTATGAAGATATAGTTTAATAGTTCATAAATATCTTGTTTTGAATATGTTTGAAAATATATGAAATTCTGTCAATAATCCAACTTAATTTTTTCACGTAGGTCTCTCTTGAGAACCTAAGTCGGTGAAAACCCTATCTCTATTCTCCGAATAGAGCCTCTTTTTTCCTCAGTGAAAAACCGGGCCCCTCCCTAAACTTTCTCATCCTCTTTTTCTTTTCTTTCCCCACCAGAACCCCAACCTCGCTACGTCCTTTCCACATGGATGAAATCACAGGCAGATGGGCACGACTGTCACTCCGAGCAGTAGAAACCAATACTGTTGAACTCCCCCATATCGTTGAAAATAATAGTAGAGTCCTCGTTGCCAGACTCTTTACAAAGCGCCATGTTAACTTGGAAGCACTTACGCGAACCTTACGCAGCATGTGGCGCTTTGTTCAGAACTTTGAGGTTCGTGACTTGGGATCAAATACCGTTCGGATAATCTTTAATGATGAAGTCGCCCCACAGCAAATCCTTTCACAGGGTCCTTGGTCCTTTGACAAGTATTTGATGGGTTTATATAGACCAAAAGACGAGGAATCGGTGGATGATGCTACGTTTGTGGGCGTATCCTTTTGGGTTCAGTTTCACAACCTCCCTCTCCGACGCATGAACAAAGCCACGGCAGAGGCAATCGGCAAAACTTTGGGCACCGTTGAGCAAGTTGATGCCTCCTCATCCGGTGAGTGTCGCGGCCGATTTCTTCGAGCCCGAATTTATATAGATATCACCAAACCACTGTGCCGCGGAAGAATGGTGAATGTCGGCGACGCAGAACCACAATGGGTATCTTTTCAGTACGAGAAATTGCCGGTTTTCTGCTATTGGTGTGGTCTCCTCAACCACGATGAAAAAGATTGCACGTTATGGTCTGACAGTTGAGGTACGTTGAATACAGAGGACCAGCAGTACGGATCTTGGCTGAGGGCTCCCACCAACAATCTTCAACAGCCACAAATGGTCACCAGCACGACCAAACCCAATCCTCGCACCCCTCGCGGCCCACCACGCCCCCCTCGCCCGATGCCGTCTCCACACACGGATCGTGATCCATCCACGATGGCTGAAAAATCTCCGATCAAAAACTCCACATTCACCACTATAGACCCTCCCACAAACCCGGCGTCTTTTACGCCGACTTCCCCGACAAACTTGGAGATTCTGACAGATGCGAATCTTTTCGACGCGCATATCTCGGAAATTGACATTGATTTGAAAACCTTTCCAACCACACCACAGTCAACTCTTCCCTTTAAGGAAAGCACACCTGCAATGGACCCACCTGTGCTTGAATCTCTCAACCCAGTACACCATATCCTTCCTGCACCTCAGCCTTCTACTCTCTGTCCAGCTGATACCATAGGCACACACGTGGGGGACAATGACAGCTTGCATACTGTTGGGCCAAAAAAATTATTGGACTCATCTCAGGGTACATGGAAAAGGCTTGGGCCTTCTAAACAAACACTTGGGCCTCCAAAACAAACTCTGGACACAAATAATACTTGTTTAACAGGTAGTGGGCCCAAACGCAAAACTGGGGACGTGCCTTTTATGCATGGTGTGCATGATACTACTCTTGATAAAAAACAGAAGCTCGACGAGGAGGTAAAAGTCATGGGAAAAATCCTGGCAGACAACATGGGATCGGCGGTGGCTGCATGGCAGCACCGCCGGGTCCAATGAGTATCCTCAGTTGGAACTGTCGGGGGCTTGGGAACCCCCGATCACGGAGTCTATGGATCACTGATGGCGATCGCAATACCACTTTCTTCCATCAAAAAGCCTCCAACCGCAAAGACAGAAACTGTATCAAAGGCATCTGTGATTCAGCTGGGACTTGGCAGGAGGACGACCGCGTTACTGAGAACATCATTTTGGAGTATTTTGAAAATATCTTTCGCAGCAATGGCCCCACAGATTCTTCACTACTTGTTGATGCGATTCAACCAGTGATAACAGAGGATATGAACAACGCCTTGACTCAGGTCTTCACAGCAGATGAGGTTCACAAAGCTCTCAAACAGATGCACCCTAAAAAATCCCCGGGCCCTGATGGTATGCCTCCTTTATTTTACCAACATTTTTGGTCTCTCATGGGTGAGTGTGTCACAAAGACTATTCTGGATTTTCTGAACTTTGGCATTTCACCCCCAAACTTCAATGAAACACACATTTTTCTCATCCCAAAGATAAAGAACCCCACAAAAATTACCCAGTACAGACCTATAAGTCTATGTAATGTTCTCTCTAGACTTACCTCTAAAGTTATTGCAAATAGACTCAAGCGTTTTCTCCCAGCAATCATTAGTGAAAATCAGAGTGCTTTTATGTCCGATCACCTTATCACTGATAATGTTATTGTTGCTTTTGAACTTATGCACCATCTTCATCAAAAAACTAGTGGTAAAGTTGGTGAGATGGCCTTAAAGCTAGATATGAGCAAGGCATTTGATCGTGTTGAACGGGGATCTCTGGAAAAAATCATGCAGAAAATGGGTTTCAATGAGAAATGGATAAAACTTATAATGCTGTGCATTACCTCTGTTACATATTCTGTCCGGATTAATGGTATTCCTCGAGGTCATATAACTCCTACTAGGGGTTTGAGACAAGGGGATCCCATCTCTCCTTTCTTGTTTCTTTTCTGTGCAGAGGGATTTTCAGCACTTTTACGACAATCTACCACACAAGGTCTTTTGAGAGGTGTCTCTGCCTTATCTCATGGCCCACGGCTCTCTCACCTCTTCTTTGCTGATGACAGCATCATTTTTTGCCAAGCCACTCTAGAGCAATGCAGCCACCTTGAGCATCTCCTAGCAATCTATGAGCATGCGTCTGGCCAGCAGCTCAACAAAGAAAAAACTGCCCTTTTCTTTAGTCGTAACACCCCACAGAGCATTCAGGAGAACATAAAAAATCGTTTTGGGGCGGAGGTCATTAAACAGCATGAAACTTATTTGGGCTTACCATCACTAGTGGGACATTCAAAACAACACACATTCAGGGCACTGAAGGAAAAGCTTGATAATAAACTCTCAGGATGGAAGGAGAAGATGTTGTCCCAGGCGGGTAAAGAGGTGCTTATTAAGGCGG
Organism: Lithocarpus polystachyus; assembly: GCA_033629205.1. Lineage (NCBI taxonomy): Eukaryota > Viridiplantae > Streptophyta > Magnoliopsida > Fagales > Fagaceae > Lithocarpus > Lithocarpus polystachyus. The sequence goes on from CM066170.1 coordinate 34,161,673, forward strand.
TAGCGCAAGCTATCCCCACATATACGATGAGTGTCTTCAAACTCCCTGATACTCTCTGTGATGACTTAACTGGGATGATGCGAAGATTTTGGTGGGGCCAAAAGGAGGGACAAAATAAGATGGCATGGCTCAGCTGGGACAAGATGTGTGCTCCAAAGGAAAAGGGTGGGCTGGGCTTTCGAGATCAAAAGGCTTTCAACTTAGCTCTATTGGCTAAACAGGGATGGCGTTTGCAGAAAAACCCCCATTCCTTGGTGCATCGTGTGCTCAAAGCTCGATATTTCCCAAACACTGACTTTCTCCATGCCGAGTTAGGTCGTAGGCCCTCATACGCATGGCGAAGCATCCTCTCAGCACAACCTGTGGTGGATTCGGGCTATCGGTGGCAGGTGGGGGATGGTACCTCAATTGGCATTTGGGCAGACCGTTGGATCCCAAGGCCTTCGACCTTTCGTGTGCTGACACCTCCTACTATACTGCCGGCAGACACAAAGGTTAGCACCCTAATAAGCTCAGAGACTGATGAATGGGACGTTACTTTGCTTAACCAAGTCTTCCTCCCAGCTGATGTACACTCCATCCTCGGCATTCCCCTAAGCCGTCACAAACCGAAGGATCATATAGTGTGGGCCTACACACCTAAAGGAAACTTCACGGTCAATAGTGCGTATAAGGTGGCGTTATCCATGGCCCAAAGCTTGTCGACTACGGACACCTCACATGACGCACATCGGATTCAATTTTGGCGAAGACTTTGGAACCTTCATGTCCCAAATAAAATCAAGACCTTTACCTGGCGTGCCTGCCGAAATATCCTCCTTACAAAGGCCAACCTATGCCACCGACATGTCCTCGATAGCCCCACCTGTGAAGCTTGCGGTCTAGCCCCTGAGACCATCGGTCACCTCTTTTGGGATTGCACCGTTGCCCAAGCCACTTGGAAAGCCTCTAACATACCTTTCGATGGACATGGAATCTACTTCAGAGACTTCATGGATTTTCTCTGGCATTTGATCTTCAAGCAACATATAGGGACTGAGCTACTCGAACTCACTATTATGACTGCATGGGGTCTCTGGTTTAGTCGAAACAGGACAAGAATGGGAGCTACACGCCAAACTCCTCATGATATTATTACAAAAGCCCGGTTCATGCTCATGGAGTACCAGGAAGCCCATTTTCGGCCCACACAGCCCAACAATGCCACAGACAAACGCTGGGTCCCACCTGCTTTTCCATGGTATAAAGTGAATGTGGACGCTGCTGTCTTTCTTCACTTAGACGCGATTGGAGTCGGTGTTGTCATTCGTGATCATGAGGGTACGATAGTTGCTGCTTTGAGTAAACGCCTCCCTCTCCCACTAGGCCCGCTGGAAGCTGAAGCCAAAGCACTAGACGAAGCTTCTATCTTCGCATGGGATGTAGGTGTCCGCGATGTCATCTTCGAAACAGACTCAAGCCTGGTCTCGCTTGCTGTAGCTAACCCCATGGATGCTCAAACCTCTATTGCCCATATCGCTGTTGGGACAAGCCGTAGACTCCAAGATTTTCGTTCCTTTGAGTGTTCACATGTGAGTAGACAAGCCATTAAACCAGCACATACTTTAGCCGCCTATGCTAAAGATATTGATTTTTTTGTAGCTTGGATGGAGGAATGTCCTCCTTTCATTGCATCGCTTGTAGTTCATGACGCTCTGTCATTCTCTTCTTTTGAATAATATTCACATATTCCTCATCAAAAAAAAAAAAAAAAAAATATATATATATATATATATATATGAAATTCTCACATTATTGCTCTAATGGTAGGATGGAATACAAAATTTATAAAACATTGCAAGGTTTTCATCTGACCAAGAGTTCATTATTCATTTCAAATCTACAAGCTATGACGTTTGTGGAGAAACGCATAATAGAATTTTTTTTTTTTAATACAAGATAGAATTTTACTTTAACCTAATCTAAGTATATATGTGTGTGAAACTTCCTCTTGAAGACTTGAACCCCGGCCCTTGCCCTCCCACACCCCACAAGCACTTATACTTGTGGAGTGACCATCGCACCAAGAGTATGAGGTGGTAACGCACAATAGATTTAATATTGTTTCCATCTTTGATGTGCCAAATGAAAGAAAATGAATACAAGCTACTGTGACAAGTAAATTAATATGTATATATGTATGAAAACTTCACTAAAGATCAAAAAAGAAAAAAAAAATGAAATTTTGAAGATCAAGGGAGCCAGATAGAGTCATAATTATTACTCAATTATGTATCAATTTGTCTTCCCTTTTGTAGATCAAAGGTGTAGATATGGATACATTCGTTTTTTTTAGACTTTTTTGTACACAATATATACTCATCTTTATAAACAATGCTTCTGATATTGAAACTCTTTTTTGTATAGAGTCTAATATGATTTACGTTATTATTATAGTTAATTTATATAAAAAAAAATTTTTGTATTTAGATTTTGACATAAAAAATTATATTATCTACTTAATATAACAAATACTACATTTTTTTTTTTACGTATGTGATCTTTGACAGTAAAATATAAAAAATAGCATTTACGAGAAAAGTAACAGGAACAGGGCTAATTGATTTTTGAATATTTTAAAACATTTAATCATATAATTTATAGGCAATTCAATAATTAAATAACTATAAATAAATTTTATTTATATCCATAATTGTAATCTTTTTACTGGCTAGCACGTGCTTCAAAACTAGTGATATACAAAATACCCAATTTGGTCTTAACTTTTTTATTTTTAAAGAATACTAAATATTTTAACACACACACAAGGAAAATAGAGAAGATATTAAAGAAGCTAACTGTAGTGTATATCCAAAAGGGCTTAAGCACAAACATTTATTAAGAATTGTCATTTATCAAGCTACCTAGACATCCTTCTCAAAAAAGCTACCTAGACATGTTCCAATGTTCCGTTCCCCCCCCCCCCCCCCCCCCGCCCAAAATAAAAAAAGCTACATCGACATATAATTGACTTTACACGTATAATAATTGCTATAAAGCAGTTATAGAATGGAGTAACTAGGGGACAAAGGGGTCATGGCACCCCCATTTAATATAATTTAAAGTTTCAACTTTTAAAATTTTAAAATTTTTGTTTAATTCTCCTTAAGAACAGGGATGGAACCAGGATTTGAACCTGAGGGGGGCAAGCATAACAAAAAATTTTTTTGCAAGTGTTGATTGTAGCTGACCAAAAAATGCATATACATCATACTATTAATTTGTGGATGTATTCTAATATTAATTTTTAGGAATTTATCCTATGTAACGATTCAAAATATTTCTTGACTTGCAAAGTTAGGAATCTTTTAACCTATATAAAAATTAATATATTTTTATTTTTATTTTTCTTTCCGATATTTATTTCTTTAGTTTAAATTTTTTTTTTTTTAAAAACCCACAAGCCACAACAATATTATTATTAGTAATTTATTAACACAATAAAATTACAACAAAATTAATGGATATAAGGTAGTATACTACTACATTCATTTTAAGATAACTTTATAAATATAAGGTAGTATATACCATATGATTAGACCCAAAAAAAAACCAATTAAGTGCACGTGGCTTTATGTTGGCCACAAGAACCACAATGAGTTGTAGCCATCTTTGCCACAATCTCCAAGGTGCCTTTGTCAATCATCATTTTGCAAAATAGAGAGAAGCCATGCACTGAAGTATGAAGGTTGTGAAGTTAGAAAAAAAAAAATAGAAGAAGAAGAAAGCAGCAGAGATGTAGCTGGCCAGAGAAAAAGATGACAGTGGTGGTGCTGCACTAAAGGATTGTTCTGCTAAGGATTTGTCATTTGTGCTTATCTTGTTGATTTTTTTTTTTCTGTACTGGATATGTGATTGTCTAAAGGTTTTTCTAATTATCTAGTTTTATAAATTGTTTTATTGGTTTGTCTAATGGATTTTCTTGATATTTTTGGGGCAACACAGCAAAGGGATGGTTTGATTAAAACAATTTGGGAAATTTCATGAGTCAATTTGTAAAAATATTTGGGGAGAGGGGCAAGAATATACAATTTAGGGTCAAAAGTTAGAATTTTTGTATGGCCTATGCATACTACTAGTTAATTTTTCAAAATCTGAGGGGGGTCATGCCCTCCCCCCCTCCCCCCGGCCCAAGTGTAGTTTCGTCTCTGCTTGAGAATGAAGTTGGTTAAGAAAGACCTCATAATTAAAAACGACCAATTAGCTTAAGCATGTGCATATGCCCCCTCTTACAACAAAAATAAAAAGGCTTTCTACTTAATAAACACCTAAACTTGTTTTCACAAAAAAAAAAAAAAAAAAAACTAAACTTAAAGAAAAACGTTATGTTCACAACACTTTTACAACAAATTTTAAGTAATAGATTGTTATTAGTTGTTCACTACAAAAAAGGTGGTCTATAGCCGCGTTTACAAAACGCAGCTATAGACCAAAAAAAACGCAGCTATAGGCTATAGTCACGTTTCTATAGCCGCGTTTACAATCGCGGCTTATACCGTGCAGCTATAGCCCCCTGCGGACCCTATCGCTGCGTTTTAAAAACCGCAGCTACAGGACCACCCTATGGCTGCGTTTAAGGACCCTATGGCTGCGTTTTTACAGGAGAAAAAATGCCGGACCTGTAGCTGCGTTTCTTACTGAAGCGCGGCTATAGGGTTGGTTTAGGCTGCGTCTAAAACGCGAGTATAGGCCAAGACTTGTAGCCGCGTTTTTGAAAACGTAGCTACAGATCATCATATAGCCGCGTTGTATAATCGCAGCTCAAACTAGCTTATAGTTGCGTTGTGGCACCGCAGCCCAAATCGCAGCTCAAATGTATGTATCTCTTATAGAACTAAACTGACAAAATTTGTTACAATTGTGAAGACAAAATATTTTTGACAAATTTTCAATTATATAAAATATTATTTTCATTTCAAATGCATATAACTCTTATAGAATTTAACTGAAAAAAACTTGTCACGATTGTTTATGCAATTTTTTTTTGTCAATATTAAATCTGATAAAATCCTACTTTTGAAATAGAAAGTGTAAGGACCGAGTAGGCAAGTAGCAAAGTTGGTTCTTAAAAGGTTTGGATCACTCATTATTAATATTATGAGCTAATTTTCTATGCTTTGTTGCAAGGAAACAATGATAGGGTTGAAGTGACTTTTAGACTTTTAGACACGCCCATTAATTTTTGGATAACTCCTATTCCATACTTTAGATTGAATCATTAAGAATTATAAAAAAGAAAAAGAAAAAGAAAAAGAATCATTAAGATAATAAGATGTCCTTCGAGTCATAGAGTTCATCAGCTAAATGCACTGGTTAAAATAGATGCATGTACATATACAAACATACAAAAATACATGCATGTACATACATAAAAATATAACAAAACTCAAATTCTAATTTTCTCAGCAACCAAACAGACTATGAAAATTAAACAGACAGTGATTACAGTTCTCTCAAAATTTGCATTTGGAACCCAAATAAACAAAGAAATAAAAAATACGATCAATCTACTTTCCATCCATTTTCTCAAGTACCAAACACAACATGCATTGGATCTAGTCTTGCCATTTTGGTTCAATTTCTCAGCAACCAAACAGACACAAAACATAAAAACATTCCGACTCTCTTACCTCTCAAACTCTCTATCAACTCCACCTCAGAAAACAAGAAGAAGCCTCCCTCCAAAGCCGCCAGAGAGCCAAACAAGAAGAAGCCTCCCTCCAAAGCCGCCAGATAACTGCTACTGCTTTTTAAATTTCACACGGTAAAAAAAAAGCAAGAGACAGACATCAGGAAAAGGAGCTAAAAACGCAGCGTTTTGAAGATCAACGACAAAGTAGAGAGAGGATCGATGAGGGAGAAAGAGAAAGAGGATCGATGAGGGAGAAAGAGAAAGAGGATCGATGAGAGAGAAAGAGAGAGGATCTATCAGAGAGAAGGAGAGAGAGAGCTTGCCGATTGATGAGGGAGGCGAAGAGGCGTGAGGTTGAGAGGACGACGGCGGGTTTAGGGATCGGGATTAGGGATCGGTACCGGTTGACCTCTTGAGAATGCGGATTAGCTGAGAAAGAGAGAGGATCGGGTAGAGAGTGAACAGAGAGTGAAATTTTTGATTTGGGTAGAGAGTGAGCACGGCTTGGGGAGGCGAATTGGCGTGAGGTTGAGAGGACGACGGCGGGTTTAGGGATCGGGATTAGGGAATATTTTTGACTCTTGAGAATGCGGAATTAGCTGAGAAAGAGAAAGGATTGGGTAGAGAGTGAACAGAGAGTGTTTTTCGATTTGGGTAGAGAGTGAGCACGGCTTGGGATTAGGGATCAGAAATATTGTATCAATTTAGGGCCAACCTAGAGCTGCGTTCTGTTAACAAACGCAGCTCCAGAAGTATTTAAGCTGCATTCGTTAAACGCAGCCCCAAGTATTTAAGGTGCGTTTAACCAAACGCAGCTCCAGGGATGTATTTAAGCTGCGTTTCTCAAGCGCAGCTCAGGGATATATTGAAAAAAAAAAAAGTCCCCGGATCGGTTTAAACGCAGCCCCAGCATCAAAGAACGCGGCCTCAGAGCAGGTCTGGAGCTGCGTTTTTAGGAACGCAGCTCTATGTCAAGGACTGGAGCTGCGTTTTGCAAAACGCGGTTCAAAATACTGCTGGAGGTGCGTTTTTTAAAAACGCAGCTCCAAAACGCGGCTTAAATTACCGTTTTTTGTAGTGGTTACAGGTGGACAAAAAAGTAAATTAAGTTGTGAATTCAAATTAAAACCAATAACAACTTACCACCTATAATTTGTTGTGTAAGTATTATGAATGTAACACTTCTCAAACTTAAATGGAATTATGGCATTGAAGGTTTTAAGTACCTAACGAAATGTTGCCAACTCATCCAAAGACTAATGGCTCTCATTCTCATTCCTTCCCCCATATTTTGGAACTTAAAAGATTGAAAATTATATTATTTCTTTTCATATTTTTTTTAGTTTATTTACTAAATTAAGTAATAAGAATAATTTATATTTTTTAAAAAAACGAAGAAAATGAAGAAAAACTATATCTATATGTTTTGGTATTGATATAACTAACTTCATAAAAAAAAAGTATTGATATAACTAAAAGAATGGAAAACAAATTATGTTTTGAAAATCATCTTTGTCTTTTTTCAATATAGCTTTGGTGAGTATTTATAATATAATGTTGAGTAATTAAGATAGCATCGAAATTGAATGCGTTATTTTCGTATCAAATTGTTTGGATTTTGTGTTTCTTAAAGTTAGATTTTTCTCTCATCATCATAGTTGTGGGAGCTAGGGTGAACTCAAGGAATTGTGGGCCTAGATTGGACCCAGAGAGGGCCTATATGAACGTTAGTAAAAAGGGTTCGTGCCCAAACCAAGCGATCTAAAGAAGGTACAAATTCGAAGTCCGAGCTGAGGAGAAGGGAAAGCAAGCTTAGGCAAATGACTGAAGACGTCAAGTCATGCTTAGGATAATGTCTAACAGAAGGAATACTAATTTGCCCAAATGAAAGTTGGAGGAAGTTTCCTAACAAAGCCACTATCTCCTCCACATTAAATCCATTGCACCAGCCAGCCATGCTGCATTTAATGACTAAATGACCTTTTGAACAGTGTCCCAACAGCTTGTTACGTACTCAACTTAGCCTCAAAAGGAGGGAAATGGGAAGATGTGACAAATATCTCACCAAGAGGATCTCTCACCCTACAAATGGATAGCTAAGATGGCAGCAATGAAACTATAAATAGGAAAAAACTCCACATGTCAAAGGGATTTGAAAAATATTAAACCTAAGAAAGAGAGATTATTGTAAACACTTCAGTATTTGTATTGCTATCACACCATAGTGTTCTTTGGCCAGCCCAAGGAGAGTTAATAAACAGTAAAACATTGTTCATTTGTCCTTTATCTTAATCTTCAAGTCTTTCTTTGTTGAGTCTCTTTTCATTACCTAATTGTTATCTTTAAAGTCTACTTTTACAAATTAATTGTTTCAGATAGAGGCCCAACCCGAGAGGGTTAATCAGTTTTTACCCCATACAATAGTTATCAATTTATCATTTTTTTAATAGTTCTTGAAATTGATTTTTGTTATTTGTTCTCAAAGCTTCTTCTCTTTTTGTGTGTGTTTGAAATTAGATGCCAAATAGGATATGAACAACATAATTTTATTTATATATGGAAATTAATTGTAACCTCTAGCTTTAGAATAATGAAAATTGCTATAAAACTTAATATACTTCGATAGATAATAAACTTGAAATTTATTAAGAAATAGTAATTATCTTATTAAAATATATTTATATTTGTTAACACCTAATAGACATGAGTTTTTATTTATTTTTTATATATTTATTAATTAATGGTGAATCTTTTATTCATACTCTAGACTCCTAAAAGAGAAATCCTGGACCTGTCTTTGGTTGTGAAACTTGTATAGTCAATGCAAACTGTTCAAAAGAAGTAAGGACTTGATGGAGTAAGAACTTTCAAATTATGGTAAGTGCTATTTGCACTGAGAGAGAAAATTAAAAATAAAAAGTGTTTTTTTTTTTTGAGAAGGAAAAATAAAAAGTGTTGATATAAATTATTACACACAAAGGTGCAAAGGTGTGTTTGTGCATGTGTGTGCCTCTATATATATATATATATATATATATTATTGGTATTTCACCCTAAAGGTTGGTTTGCGCGTTTCTCATGTTTATGTTTTCATCTGTTTTTTTTTTTTTTTTTCCAGCTCAGCGCACTGTACACTATTCATTGGCCATAACAGTAAAAATAGGCTAATAAACAGGTCTAAACAGTAATTAAAAAATATTTTTTTTTATTTTTTTTAATTTTTAACAAAATAAACATTTTCCAAGCGCACGTTATTTACGATACCCTAGTACTTCAGCCCGGAAAATTAATGTTAGAATCCCAAAGCAGAAGCTTGACCCAAAAAACCCTAACCCCGAAATTATCATATAATCGGCATTGGGCTGGGCCGGCTGGCCCATGCAATTCATCATCCTACAAAAGGGTTTATGTTGCCGTAGCTTCGAAGCTCTCTGCTTCCCTCTGTGTATCTAAAACTGTAATTTCCGTTGACTCACACAGAGAGAGAGAGAGACACACACACAAAGTCCCAACTATGCTCTCTCAAAACCAAAAGTGCAAAGCTTCTTCAGCTTCCGAAGAAGATAATCCCACCACCAATAACCAGCGCTCCGATTTCCTCGATATCTATGGACCTCAAGTACTACAATTCTCTCCCTTACTTTTTCACCTTTTCTATCTTTCTTAATTCGAGTGCTGTACTTCTTTTTCACTACGTTAGATTTTTTTTTTTTTTTTGTCATTATAGTAATATAGAAATCCTGATAGATTGCCCACACCAAATTCTAATTGATAATGTACATGTTTATCAAGTTGTTAGCTGAATCTTTCTTTAGTATTATGTTCTTTTATTTTATGATTGGTTTTTTTTTTTTTTTGAATTGAAATGATTTATTTACTAATGGGTTTTATTCAAAACCTGAAATATGTTGCATATCAAACTGAAACCTTTTTTTTTTTGGCTGTAAATTATGAAACTTCGAATTTGACACATGACAAATGTTCATTTTCTTACTCTATCTAATAAAAAACAAAATAAAATGTCTGTTTGTCTAGGTTGTGGGTTCGAGTTTGAGAATCTTAGAGTGCCTGCCAACTACCTTTCCGCCTTGTGCATTGGGAAAGGGCTACTCGACCCGTCATGGTGCAGCCTAGTGGTTGGGGGCTTGGGATGAACTGTAGGCCCAAACATCCTAGGTTTGATACCCACTAGGAGTTCCCTTGGAAGTTGGATTACCTGATACAGAGTTCTAGCGGGTGGGGACGTGTATCTGAGGTTTATTCCCAAGGGTTGGAGGTTCCATTTCACTAAAATAAATAAACTTGTACCCATTTTAATGAATCCCTCTATTTTTTAGTTATTGTCTCTACCAAAATAGTGGTCGTAATGTTTCACACAGCATGTTAATAGGAACAGGCATAGTGTTTGCTAATTTGGGTTCTAGAGTTTCATACTTGATAGAGGGAGATCTTACCACTTGACTGCAGCCATTATTTTTCTTGCTGAAGGGACCCTTATGGTGAATATGTGGATTTGAGGAAACTACTTATAAAGCTATCTTCTCTTTAGAAGTAATCATGTAAAATTTTGGGATGGTGTTTTGATAATCTGCAACAATACTTGATAAAAGCCGTTGTCTTTAAACAACTTTGTCTGATGTAAAAGAGATGCCTTTTCTTTGTACCAAGTATGCTGGTCTGGTGGGCGGTGGCTCTTGGAATATATTGAATCATATTCATTTGTAGACGACTCATCCTATTGCAAAATTAGCTTGTCAAATGTGTGACAACACAATACTCATGCTATGTTCTTCATGCATAGAGTAGCCTTTCGTATATATATCATTCCTACTTATCAAAAAAAAAAAAAAAAAAAAAAACTCATGCACTTGGTTCTGACAAATTTATTACCTTATAAGCATGCTCAAGAACTTACATAATAATTGTTGTAAAGATTCCTTCACTATCATTATTTTTTCATTATTGATAGTTTTGCCAAATTTTAATATATATATACATATATATATATATATATATATATATGGTCTGGATTTTTGTAAGTTGTTATGTCTGACATGCCATGTCCAAGCTGGAAACATGACACTTTTGTCTGGTCCAAATATCATAAATCTAATTCAATTTGCCTTTACAGGGTAAGGCAGAAATTATTTTCAAGACGCCAGATGCTAACTCAACTTTAAATTTCCAAGTAGGTCTCTGCAAACATCCAAATTTATTGAAATCAATTTTTGCCAAGGAGCAAGAAAAATTTGATCAGTGTTTAATTTATGATACAGGATGTTCAAGGGCTTGTAACTTGGGTGCTTGCTGAAGGATTCTTGCCATCATGGGTTTTTATTAAGGTAAAGAAAAAAAATAGAGCTGAGTCCAATTAGTTTGTTGATGATCCATAGCTAACCCAAAATTTTTGGAACTTAGACTTTGTTGTTGTTTTAAAGAAAAAAATTTACATATCCATACAACACTATCATAGTAGCATATGCTCCTGTTGTTTACTACTAGTGAGCTCAAAACTATATGCGATTCAACTAATTGCTTAGGTTAGAGATTGTGTTTATTCTCTAGCAAGATTTTCTCATATTTCTTGTGCTTGTGACCAAAATAATAGTGCACTTTTACTTCATATGAGGCCTATAGCTTGGCTGTTTTTTGCTTGTGGTTGTCTCATTACCGTTGGTATTGGTGGACAATATGAGAGAGAGCTACTAAAGAGCTAAATATCAAAAGAGGACACATGCTGAAGGTGGCTTTTCTTTTAAATAATAGATCATGTGGCACTTGCCTATGGAGCCCTCTTCAAAATTTAATATGTGCTTCATCACAAGCACATATTCTTGAAATTTGATTTTTCAGCTCTCTAAATATATGAATGCTTTGCATCTCATAGATTTTTTTTTCAACTTCTTTAGGTTGTGGTTTTTAAAATAACATACAAGTCAACAACCACAACCCCTATTAATAGGGGTTGGCATCCTAACTAACTTAGGGTAGAGCTGTAGTTACTGATACAACAATCTTATGAACTGCAGAACAAGCCTCTTATTCCAAAAGTGGTTATGCTTTATATCCCGGGCCTGGATGCAGCTTTGTACTTATCACAATCTAAAATACTTCGTAGTTTTAAAGAATGCTGCGGCAATCCGAGGGCAGTGTTGGCTCTTAGGTTAGTAATGAATATCTTTTCTTGTGCCCTTTCAAAATATTATTGTGTATCTTTCTCTTCTGTACAGTCCTTATGGTTTATGTATTTTTTTTTTTTTTTTGGCTAGTTGTGTATCAGATGGAATGCAGACAATAGATGCACTCCTAACTTGCAAGCGGAAAAGAAAGAGAGATGAAATTGATTCAGTATCAAAAAAACTTAATCTGGCTTGTGAACAAGGTCTTTAGTCATTATTCTGTCTTGAAATCATCATTTTGCATAATGAAATTAGGTGTTCAATAATTTTGTACCTGAGGAATTTCTATTCAAACTAGTATGAGATGGCATTTCAATAATTTGTATGAGCTATAAAGAAGGCATGAAAAGGGTTGCATGGTTATTGGCAGTGGTGCAATTGCATGCTTTACTACTTTTTGGATAAGTAATTGTTTGCTTTACTACTTGCTCCATTTGGCTAGTGGTCTGTTTGAAAATTGCACTTTGTAGCTGGCCAGTTATGTTATTGCTAAATTAATAATGCAAGAGCAGGAAACATGCAAGTAGATAATTGGGCCTGCCTGGGTTGGGGGGGGGGGGGGGGGGGGGGGCGGGGTGGTGTCTCTTGCATTAAAACCTTAATACCATGTATGTTTGGAGGGATTAAAACCTTAACACTATTTTTGTTTGGAGGGATTGGAGGAGTGTTGGAAAGGGTTTGGAGAGAAACGAGAAGGGAGAATAAATCCCTCCATTTGGTAAAAGGAAAAAATGGAAGGAGAAGGGCAGGGAGCAGGAGGCAAATGCCCCTGGCCCACCAAAATTCTTCCAAAATGGGCAGATTGGAGGAGGGAGAGATGGCCTCTTGAGAAAAGTGTGTGAAGTTTCAATTTCATCCTCACTTTAAACTGGTAAAATTATGTCTTTTATTTTCTCATTTCTTTCTCTTTGCTTTCCATCCTTCCAAACAACAAGAGTGGGAGGTGGACTCCCCTCACTTTCCTTCTTCCTCTTCTGCCGCTCTTCATCTTTACTACTTTGCATCTCTCCTACCAAACTTGGTGTAAAGACAAATATGTACAAGATTGTGATGATCATATATCAAACAATGTATGCTGCTTCAATAGAAGTGTTTGTGGCTTTCTTCACGCTGTCCACCATTTGCGTTATTCACCCTTATTTAGAAAAAATAGTTTCAACACCTGCCAGGTCAAGCAAACTGCAAGTGGTTTAGCAGTTTCTGGTTCAACCACCAGTTCCGATGTGTCAAAAGTGGTTTACTATGAAGATGGTCATAGAGAATAATGAGGGCTGGTCCTAAGACCAGTCAACAGTAACAGCCCACCCAGTCAGACCAACTGGTCCAAACTAGATTTTAAATGAAGTGCACAGATGCGTGTTCATTACTTTGTCCAAAGAGAAATTTGTTAACTTCTTCTCAACACAATCATTTGATGACATGGCATTGTCATTATGCAGAACGATGTGATACCAGCACAGATGTTCCATCCTGTCTGGAACTCATGAAAGATTTACCTTTCCCTGTTACATATTACACACTTACAGAGAAAGAACTAGAAGACAATGGATATTGTCTCAATCAGCCAGGTGAAATAAATATACAAATCTGATTTATCTTTAATTATACTTATTTTGCTAGTGATTTTTTTTTTTCAAAATATGTTAGATGGTTCTGTAACTTCTACATTGATTAAACACAGGTTTTCTTTCTACTCTTCCGGTTCCTTCAGGATGTTCTTTCTATGATATGTTGGCACTTGATTGTGAGATGGTAAGTCCATAGATGTCAATTTGAGTTAATAATGAGGAAATGCTTTATCATTTAATAATTAGCACTGAGATAATTGTAAACTAATGTTAAATTTGAGCTTAAAAGAATTCAGCGACAGAAAAATTAGCACAATCTTCTATTCATATCACAGAATACTTGTTAGTGGCTCCTCGATTGGTAGAATTTCCATTTATTGTATCCTATGGGAGCCAATAGTTGCGTTGCTTGTTGGCATGAAAGCAAACAGGTGAAAAAGTGATCTTGTCAGTGTTGTTTATTTTTTGAGTGAGGATAATGACCTATAATTGCTTAATTTGATGGCAATTCATTATTGAGTGCAAAACAAGATTTTAGAAGTTGACGTCATGATGCCATTATGTGTATATTTGATGCTTTTGTTGATTTCTTTTTGCCATTTTGTCCCACTTGAAGTGAGAAGTAAGATGTCCTCTGTCTTATGTTATAAAACCTTCAGCTACATTGCTGATTCTTTGGCTTTGAGTGAGGTATTGATGATTATTTTCTACCTTCACATTTCTAATTTGTGCTCATTGACATTAAACTCTTTTTCTTTAAGGTGTCCTGAGGGTAATTTTTACCCTTAATGACCTATATTGATATATATTAGAAAGTGCTTTGATCACTTGATAAACTCATGTTATGGCATTTTTTCCTGTAGCGCCTATTTAGTTTCCTTCCTATCTTCTCATTTGGTTTTTCCTAAACGGCAAATTCCAATCTGTCTGTAAGTAAACTTGGCTCACTTTATAGGTCATTAAACTGAGTCAGGTTTTTTGTTATTTAATATTAAAATCCTGTTGTATTTGTATTAAGAAGTTGAAGTAACCTCAACATTATCTACATGAAAACCTAATTTACAAAATAGGGAAAAACTTGAGGTAACCTCTTGACGCATGAATTTCTTTCCATCATTATTTATTTGTGCTTGAACTTGCTTTGCTTTTTCCTCCCTTTTGATTCAGTGACCTTTGAATTTGTAATTACCTTTCGTAGTTAGGTTCTTGCATGATATATGCGAGCAATTATCTTTTTTTTTTTTTTTTTGGTCTTTACTTTTTATTTATATTATGTAAAACTCGAGCACCTTTCCTTCTAGCATTATAATTTCTCAGAATGCCTAATTGATTTTTTATTTATTTTTTTATTTTATAGGCTCAGTGCATTAATGTCTTTACTTTTTCTGATTTATTTATTCTATAAAATTATACTGCATAAGACATGCAAAACAAAATTTGGTCTGCTTTTGTGGAATTTCCTACTAGAGAGTAACATATGTTTGAACTTCAAAATTCAAATTTAGGTTGTTTATCTGCTGAATGTTGTCTTTTTGAATGCATGTTCTTTACTGCCCTACTTAAAAATTGAATAAAATTTTTTTTTCTACTTTCTAGTTAAGAGTCACTGTGTCATTTTAAATTGTGTCTTCTCTTCATATGACTTGTTGGCACTTGATAGTCACAGTTCGGCCTTTTCTTCCATAGCGGATAGGTCATTTGTGCACTTACATTTTCCTGATCTTTTCTTTTTTGTTAGTGTATCACAAGTGAGGGTTTTGAGCTTACAAGAGTGACCTTGGTGGATATCAGAGGAAAGGTATGCTCTATCTAATTTTGTTTTTATCTCTATTTTGCAAAAAGGAATTGGATTATCGTAAACATGTTTTGAATGTTGACTATCTTTCTGTTGATTTCAGTCTATTTTTGTTACACTAAAAAGTTGCATTTAGTTTCCTAAATGTTCATTTGTCTTGTGTGATATGCTTGCGTAAGTTTATGTGAATGAAATTCATCCTTATCATGTTCAGTTGCCCAATGTGGTATGACATTGATATTTCACATTTTCAATTTACACTAGGCTTCTCTCAGTCTCACCTTATATATTTTTCATTGTTTTGTACTGAAGTTTGTAAAAATGGAAAAAGCTGGTTTTTTGAGGTACCTTGTATCTTGATGATCCTCCCTAAATAGCAGCTGTATTTTGTTATTGATATATAGTGTTGAAGATATTGGGTTTATGTTATTTATGTTAATGTAAAATGGCCCAAGAGGCCCAATATATTGTAAGCCCATGTAGGGCTACCCCTAGCTTTTATATATACCCTACTAGAGTTCATTGTAATCAACACTTGAGAATACAATAAAGATATAGCTGCCACGGTTTTATTCTGTGGATGTTGGCCATTGGCCAAACTGCATAATCCCTTGTGTTCTTCTCTCATTCTTGTTTCTGCTTCTCTACATTATTTTATTCTCGTCTTTAACATAAAGCATGCTTGTATCTTGCAACCCTTTCAGTACTAGTATATTATTACTAAAAAAAAAATATCATCATCCCTGACATCATCAATGACTTATATTGCAACATGGCGTTCACAGTGTGTCAAGGTATTGTATTCAAATTTCAAATACATTGAGATACAGCTCGACCAAAATTTTGACTATCCATTCTTCTTTAAATTTTAGTGTAAATACCTAATTTTTGTTTTCTTTTTAATTTTATAATTAAAATTATTTGGTGTTAAACATTTGGATGGGAATCAAAGTTATTTTTCTTGGATGTCTAATTAGCCATGACTGAATTTTTCCAGGTTGTGCTAGATAAATTGGTTAAACCATCAAACACTATCATTGACTACAACACCAGGTACACTTTCGTTTGAGCTTCTGGTAGACGTTTATACACTTTTGTTTGAGCTTTTGGTAGACATTTATTTGGATATTTTTGAGCTGATTTTTAAGAAATTAACTCAACTGAAATATTTGGGTTTTTGGATATCTTGTGTTTTCATCATTAAAGCAAGCTGTAATGCTAAGAAACTTTGTTGGAGTTTTAGCAACTTCCCATGATACATATTGATGTTCCCAGTATATATCATCAATATTGTCTTTTTATTTATTTATTTATTTTTTAAGTATGACTGTTTTCTTATTTTATATATCATATACTATATAATAAAAGTCGAGTCCTACACGCTGTGATTGTGCCAATTGGATGTCCTCTCTCTCTCTCTGCATGTATGTTGTCAGTTTTCATGTCCAGAGTGTTCATCATCATGAACACGATGTTCATTTTATTCAATAAAATTTTTATTTCCTATATTAAAAAAAAGCATATACGTTATCTGTGTGTCAAAAGTGATTTGACTTGACTATTTTCGATTGATAATAATTCATTGTGGATATTCAGGTTTAGTGGAATCACATGTGAGTTGCTAAATGGGGTGACTACAAGCCTTAAGGAAATTCAGGTTTGTTACTTGGGTGTATGCTTACTTGATTAACATGGTTGTATGCTGTTGCTTCACTAATCGATTGCATGTTAAGACTAGTTTTATTTATTTATTTACAGTTGCTTCCATGTTCAGGAAGATTTTCTAAAGCTGGTTTACAAAGAGACCATCCTTGTTGGGCATTCCTTGGAGAATGACTTGTTAGCATTAAAGATCTCTCATGGTTTGGTGATAGATACTGCAGTATTGTACAAGCACCCCCGTGGTGCATCTTACAAAACTGCTCTAAGAGTTCTTGCCAGGAAATTTCTTTCTCAGGAGATACAGCAGTCAGGCAATGGTCATGACAGTATTGAAGATGCAAAAGCTACTATGGAACTAGCACTTTTAAAGATTCGATATGGCAAGTACTTCTTTTCCATTGTACCATTAGCAAATGGAAATTTGGGCAATAGTGGAGATTTGGAGAATTAATAGTTTGATTATTTGATAGTTCGAACTTGGAAGATCTTTAAGAAAAAATAGCTTTTATATATGTGTGTGTATATATATATTCATTAAGAAAAGCAGGTGGAAGATATTAATTATCATCTTTGCAAGTTTTTTGCTACTTTAAAACAAAATTGGGCTCATTACACCAAACATGGTCCTTGTGAAGAGCCATATTTCAACTACATGAGGTTCCCTATGAAATGAGGCAGGGAATGGAGCCAGTATGTAGAAGTTTCCAGTGTCATGGAGGATACTAGTGGAGATATAAATGTAGATGTCATTGTAATTGTGGCTATATAATACTCATATCTTATCTGTAACAACCTGTGTTCTGAGTAACTTATTATGAAACATAGGGAAAATATTTATCTGTTAAAATATATTTAATTTTCTTTTGTATCCCCTTTAGAGGTTATAGTTTACACTTGTACTTGCTCTTATTTTCTTTTCTTTTCTTTTGGAATTAGGACCCGAATTTGGTTCACCTCCATCTTACATGCGGGAAAAGCTCCTTACAATTTTGAGTCAGTCTGGCAAATCCTCTTCTTTTATTGATGATATCTCCATAGTGAAGCGATACACCTCTGAGTTATCCCATGCATTTCCTGTGTCTTCTGATGAAGAAGCTCTAGCAAAGGCCAGAAAGGAGGTGGATCTTTATAACGGATTGTAAATGTCCCTTTCTCCTTATGTGTTAACCATCTACATAACAAGCTTGTTGCATCTCTTGTTACTTCCAGGTGAAGAATGAACGGGTGCACTTTGTCTGGACTCAGTTCTCAGAACTTAATTCCTATTTTAGAAAACAGGCAGAGGATGCAGAGAAATTAAATGGAAGACTTGCAGAGATGATGTCATTGCTTACATGTCATAAGAAGTCTGCTAACAGAAGAGGTGCCAAATGCAGCATCAAGCCTGAACTAAAGGAAATTCTAACCCGCTTGGATGCTAGAATCCGCAGCCTCTATGCCATGTTACCCACTAATACCATGCTAATAATTTGCACTGGCCATGGTGATACAGCAATCGTCCATAGGTAATGCTCGTTGGACCTGTTTTATGCATTTACTATGCCATGTTTCGTTTTTTTGCACTCCAAACAAATATAACTTTTTATTTAAATGCCAATAGCCAAGTAATTGACAACATATTTGGACCAATATTTACTTATACCCACATTCAGATGGTTTTTGATACATTATCTAGAGGAAGTCAGCCTTGTATTCTTCTCTTGCTTTAAAAACACACACACACAAACACACACACAACTGTCATGTTTAATTTGGTGCCACTGCTACCAGCTTATTATCAACTTAAACGCAACAAAATGCTACCACTTTTGTATTGTTTAGCTTCTTTTCTCAACTAATGAACACATTTGTTGGTGGTAGTGGTACAATTTGCTCATTCTCAGCCGGACATTTTTTATTATTTATTGGTAAAATTACATTTGCGGGTCCTGAAGTTGAGAAAATGAAATATAGTTTATGCCAATAATGAAATCTAACTACAAAAATATCATTAGACATGTTATCAAATTATGGCACTCATGACAAGTTCTACACTATAACTTCACGTCATCTTCCTCAACCTCCTTTTTTAGTAAATAAACATGTATTAAAAAAAAAAAAAAATTCCTGAATCCTGATTCCAGCAACCATCCCCTAAAAGCCAAGCTTTGTGAAGTTTTCCAATGCCACCTCCCAATTTACCATTCTAAACAACAGCCCACAACCACGATACTGCACAAATTTCAATCCTTTCGAAATCAGTGCATGCCATTCATCACATCAAGAAACCAAACTTTGCCAAACTGAAATTCTGTCCACCTTTGGTTTTGTTTCTAAAAGTGGTTGAGAAATCAGAATAAAAGATGGTAGTGTTCTTTAACCTTATTGTGAGCTCTATTTCAGTGTTTCTCCACCTATGAGTTTCAGCGTCTCTTTTTTTTTTTTTTTTTTTTTTTTTTTTTTTTTTTTTTTTTAAATCTTATTTTGATCTGTCAGATTATGGAAAATCCATTACCTGGACAATGATTGAGTATTTTAGGTGATGAATCTAGTGATAGGTTCTGCTAGTGTGGTGGAATTGGATCTGGGTCGCAGCTTTTGCCAATCACCTCTCTCTCTCTCTCTCTCTCTGTGTGACTTGCCGAACGTTGGTGGGTTATTGAGTATAATGGAGAGTGTCTGGGTGAATTTCACTTATTTCCTCACCACCAAAGTTCATTTACTGTTTTAAAGGCGAGCAAATTGAGAGATGAAGTTCCCCCCCCCCCCCCCCCCCTTTTCTTTTTTTAATGGACTTTATCTTCATTTAAATTGAAGGAGGTTGGAAGGAGATCATGTAAATTTGATTTTGTAAAACTTGACTTGGATGGGCATGATATGATTTTAACATGACGAGTGACTTTTGTGGCCTAAGTTACATTAATGCTGTGAGCTATTTACCCCTATTTCCTCAACTTCAGAGTGTGGGGGTGCAAGTCATAAACTGGAAATACAAGGGGTGACTGTTTTAGGGCCTAGCCAAGATAGGTTTAAATAGAAATTCCCCTTATAAATATAATGTTACAGGGAAATCCGATAAATTCATACACCCTTGGTAAATCAAAACTGCATGTGTCTTTACTATGAAAATCAAATTGGCCTAACATGCACGGACTTAATTTTAGGCATAAAATTAGGTCTGTCTAAGAAGGATGTCATTAGATCTCAAATATTGAGGAAAGATGTTTCCATTTGTCTTCGAGTGGCCACTACCCCATAGATTTTCTGGTCTTGCACCTCCATTCAGCTCATAGTATCTAATACTTCGTAATAATAGGGTTGAGGACACTTATGGTCCTACTTTGTTATGGATTCAATTTTGGTACTTGTGTTGCTGATTGTGTTTGAGCATTTTTAGAGAAAGTGAGAACTAGAGGCCTGGCTACCTCAAATTAGTCAGATAATTTTTCATACAATTTTTTCTCGCTTTGATTAGTATGGGTGAGATTCACAGTTTTTTCATTGAATTTAAGCTTTTTCAATTGGTGGCCGAGTAAGGAGGAAATTTTTTCTCCTTAACATATTTTTGAACAGGGCAAATACTTAATGAAGTCAGTATTCATGGGCAAGAATGCAGCGTTATGGTTGATGAAGAATATAGAATACACTGCGGTCGGAATCAATACCAAACAGTTTTTTACGCTTAGGGAAGGCGATATCGCGTACACATTGTAGCGGGGATCAAACTCTTTTGGTCAATTTCTTTTAGTGTCTGAACTCAAAGTTGGCGGGTGTTGAAGGTCTGTCATAATCCTTGGAGGCAAAGCACAAAATGGTTGGAAGGTCTTTGGACTTGAATTGAGGAAGATGTTGGAACCTGACCAATATGCTTTAGGTTGTTCAGGCCAGGCCAAATTTGTGTCTTAGCCACGGAGGAGAATGTCAGGGTTTCATCCCTCTTGGTCTTTTGTTGAGACATTGAAGGGTCAGGTGCAGTCAAGGGATGTGATTCAGTCACAACATATTATAACTAAGGATAAAGATAAGAATATGATTCAGGAGGAGTTTGTGGAGAGGCAGAATCAGTCAAGGGGGTTGTTGGCGATGAATTCGAAACTTATAGGTGCTAAGGTGGGGGATATTCAGGCGGGCAAGCCTGGTACGATGGTGGTGGGAGGAGGGGATAGGAGGGAGCAGTGCAGTAATGTGGATACTAATTTAGGAGAGCAAATTCCGGCAGAAAATAGGAAACGATCCCCATTAAGTTTTAGTTTGAATTCAAAATCAAATAAAAATGGAAAGGGGAGTGATATTAGAAGATCATGCTGGATAGGGAGTGGATTAATTGTGGAGGTTGATGAGAAAGGAAAGAGACGGGTTTCTTGGGATAGCACTAAAGGGGGAGTAAAAAATTTTAAATGGGTAACACGGGCCTGTACAGAACTTGGCAAATGTAAGTTGGGTTTGGGCCCTAACAAGTTGGTAGCCCAACAGACACTTAGTAGTTCTAGTTTAGGCCCAAGTACCACAAGCCCAAACACTTTTGAGCTTGGGAAGTGTTCCAAAGATTCTGTTGGGCCTATTCTTTCTGCCCATAGTTTCGAGAAGGTTGGGGAGAGCCCTTTGATGCCTCCGACGAGCTCTGTGGTGTCGGCATAGGTGGTGGGATGTCTTGTGATGCCACAAAAGGCATGGGTTGAGGCCGAGAATGCCGGAAAGAGTTTCTTGGTGCCTCTGATGAGTACTGTTTCGCCGATACAGGTGGTGCGATGCACTGAGACACCTCAGAAGGACTGTGATGAGGCCAAGAAGGCTGGAGAGAGCCTTTTGGTGCCTCCAATGAGCTTGGTGGTGCCAGCACAGGTGGTTGGATGTATCGTGACTCCACAGAAGGCATGGGCTGAGGTCGACAAGGCTGGAAAGAGTCTTTCGGTGCCTCTGATGAGTATTGTTCTGTCGATACATGTGGCACGATGTACCACGATGTCTCAGAAGGATTGTGATGAGACTAAGAAGGCTGGAGAGAGCCTTTTGGTGTCTTCGACGAGTGTTGTGACGTCAGCACAAGTGGTGCACTATCCCGCTAAGCCTCGGAAAGTTTGTTCTGACGCCGAAAAGGATGAAGAGATTCCTTCGGTGTCTCTGATGAGTATAGAATTGCCAGAAAAGGTGACGCACTGCCTCTAGAAGCCTTAGAAGATGGTAGAGTGTCATATGTGATGGAATTTGCGCTTTTGGCTTCAAGCTGATGAATGGAGGATCGGTTTCGACAGTTCTATGGTCGTCGAACCTCATCTCGTTTCCGCGATTGGTTAGCCCTTCTTTCTTTAATCTTCTTATGGGGTTATCGAGAGCTGGTCTTTTGGGCTTGGGAGATATGGGTTGGGAGGAGAATGCAGTGTTTCATGTAGATTCTCTTAGCTTATGTGGGGTTTCCTTTTCAGCGACTGATGCAATGGTTTTATCAGTGGGTTTCGATGAGAGCGAGGAATTCTCAAATTGTGCTCCTTTGAAGATTATTGCTCCAAATGGGTTGACTACTTCGGTTGAATAGAAGGGGGACGGTGAGATTTTGAGTCTTGAGGCTAAGTTGAATATATCTGGATGGGTGAAGCGCAAAATTCCCGATTTCAGTAAATTGGTTGGGCTTTCTATGAGTCGTCATGAGACACTATGCATTGCTCTATTACAAAGGCTGGAATCTGTGATGGAGGCAGCCAATGTGTTGAATTCAGTGGTAATCAAAAAGTTGTTAAATCTAAGAACAAGGGAAGAAGAGAGCTGAGAAATTTGGTCTCGTCGGTGAATTATGATGGGAGATAGAATGTTTAATTGGTGCTTTTGTCAGTAGCTGGGAGACTTTAGTTGTTATGAAGCTAAAAATGATTTCATGGAATGTTAAAGAGGTTTAAATGATCCTCAAAAACGTTTGGTAGTGAAAAATTTGTTACGAGAGTGGAAGTGTGATGTAGTATGTTTACAGGAGACAAAGATTACTAAGATGGATAGGCAAATGGCTTGAAGTTTGTGGAGTTGTTTGTATGTGGATTGGGTTGCTTTGGAGGCGGATTAGACTGCTGATGGGGTATTGATTATGTGGGATAAGAGGGCTTTGGAAAAGATGGAGGCCATGGTTGTTACTTTCTCAATATCGATTAAGTGGCAAGGGATGGAAGATGGTTTTATATGGGCATGCGCAGGGGTTTATGGCCCAAATGATAACAATGAGAGGGGACACGTGGGATGAGTTGCTCGGTATTCAACAATGTTGGAGGATACCGTGGTGTTGTTTTGGGAACTTTAATATTTTACGGTTTCCAAGTGAACATTTAGGTGGAACACGTATAACTCCGGCTATGGAAAGATTCTCTGAATTTATTGAGGACCTTAATTTGATTGATTTGCTGCTGGAAGGAGATAGCTATACTTGGTCTAGTGGTACAGATCAACCATCAATGTCTAGGATTGATAGAGCTTTGATCACTCATGATTGGGAGGAACGCTAACCAGATGTTATTCAAAGGACGTTACCTCGTCCCATTTCAGATCACAGTCCAATTTCTTTTGGAGGCGGGGGGAATGGCAAGGGAGAAGAGTCCTTTCAGGTTTGAAAACATGTGGTTGAAGATAGATGAGTTTGTGGATAGAGTTCAATCTTGGTGGAATCGGCATTCATTTATAGGTACACCTAGTTTTGTGCTTGCCAAGAACTAAAAGCATTGAAGGAGGACATAATTCAGTGGAATTGTAGAGAGTTTGGCAATGTAGACAGCAAAAGAAACAATTGCTGGAGGAGTTGAAAATTTTAGATGCTAAGGAAGAGGAGCTTGGACTCACTGATGGGGAGAAATGTTATAGGGTAGATTTGAGGTCCAAGGTGGAGCATCTTTTTTCTTTGGAAGAAATTTTTAGGAGACAAAAGTCTAGGATGTTATGTATTAAGGAAGGGGATAACAACACCAAGTTCTTCCACAAGATGGCAAACTCCCACAGAAGGCATAATCATCTGAGGATCTTGGAGGTGAATGGGGTGGTTTTTGAGGAGGAATCCAAGGAAACTGCTCAGGTAGTACAGTTTTATAAAAACTTGTATAAGGAGTCTGAAGGGTGGAGGCCTTTTGTGGAAGGCTTGGAGTTTTATTGTATTGGGGATATGGAGAGGGTTTGGCTTGAAAGAAAGTTTGAGAGAGAGGAGATTTTTCAAGTTGTAAGAGACTTGAAAGGGGACAAAGCTCTAGGTCTGGATGGGTTTACTATGGCTTTTTATCATCATTGTTGGAGAGTAGTGGAAAAAGACGTCTTAGCGGTCTTTGATGAGTTTTTTCAATATTGTAAGTTTGAAAAATCTCTTAATGCTACTTTCATTGCTTTAATTCCAAAGAAGAATGATGCCTCTAATATTAGAGATTTCCGGCTTATTAGTTTGGTGGGGAGTGTGTATAAAATTTTGGCTAAGGTTTTGGCAAATCGTATGAGAATGGTTTTAGATCAGTTGATCTCTGAAACTCAGAATAGCTTTGTGGGTGGGAGACAAATCCTTGATTCAATTTTTATTGTGAATGAATGTGTAGCCAAGTGAAGAGTCGGGTTCCTAGGGTCATATGTAAACTTGATGTTGAAAAAAGCCTACGATTATGTGAATTGAGAGGCTATTCTGGATTTGTTGAATAGGATGGACTTTGGGGTGAAGTGGTGTAAGTGGATTCGTACTTGTATATCCACAGTTCAGTTTTCTGTCTTGATTAATGGGTCTCTAGCTGATTTTTTTGGTAGCTCAAGGGGCTTAAGATAAGGGGATCCGCTATCTCCTATGCTGTTTTTGATTATGATAGAGGTTTTCAGTAGAATGTTGAGAAGAGTGGAGGGAGCTGGTTTAATCCGTGGTTTTAAAGCTGAGGGTAGGAGGGGTGGTGGGGAATGTGTTTCACATTTATTGTTTGCAGATGATACTATTCTTTTTTGTGATGCTGATGTGGAGCAAATTCTTCACATTCAGTTGTTGTTACTTTGTTTTCAGGCTGTGACAGGGTTGAAGGTCAATGTGCAGAAGAGTGAAATGGTTCCAATAGGAGAGGTAGATGATGTGCATGCCTTGGCTGAAATTTTGGGCCGCAGAGTTAGAACTTTACCCATGTCTTATCTTGGCATTTTGTTGGGGGCTTCACATAACTCTCCTTTGATTTGGAATCCTATCTTGGGAAAAATTGAGCAGAAGTTGGCCGGGTGGAAGAAGTTGTATTTGTTTAAGGGGGGTATATTGACGTTACTTAAGAGTACGTTATCTAGTTTTCCTTCCTATTTTCTATCGCTCACCATTCCTACTTTTGTGGCTAATAGAATTGAAAAATTGCAAAGGGATTTTCTATAGAGTGATGGCAAGACTCATCTGGTAGGATGGGATAAAGTTTGTGCGCTCATAGCCAATGGTGGTTTAGGTATAAGGAAACTTACTACTTTCAATAAGGCATTATTGGAGAAATGATTGTAGCGGTTTGGGAAAGAGGAGAATCGGCTGTGGAGGAAGGTGGTAGCTTCAAAGTTTGGTGAAGAGTGGGGGGGGGGGGGGGGGGATGGACTTCTAAGTTGGGTAGGGGAGTTCATGGGTGCGGTTTGTGGAGAGGTATTCGTATGGACTGGGAGGATTTTAGCAAAAATACTTAGTTTGTTGTTGGGTTGGGGAATAAAGTGAGATTTTGGTAAGACAGGTGGTATGGAGATCAACCTTTCCAAATGGCTTTCCTGAGGCTGTATGGTATTGTTATTGACAGGGAGGCCTCTGTAGAAGCTCTTTGTCAAGGCAAGTGGCAGAGGATAGAAGAATTTGGGATGTTCGTTTTATTTGGGAATTTAATGATTGGGAGATGGATGAAGGGCTGCATTTTCTTCATATCTTGGGAGCCAATACTCCTTCAAAGGATGTTGGAGATCGGTTGAGATGGAAGTTGAAGTCTAATAGCGATTTTGACATCCGGTCGTATTGTAACAAGTTGCGGGATTCTCCCGTAGTTGTATTTCATTGGAAAGGTATATGGAGAGTTAAGGTCCCTAGACACGTTTCTTTCTTCGTTTGGTGTGTAACTTGGAATAAGATCCTAACGGGTGATAATTTGAGATTGAGGGGCTTGGATTTTGTGGACTGGTGTATTATGTGTTGGCACTGTGGGGAGACGATAGACCGCCTACTTCTTCATCGCGAGATGACTTATCGGTTATGGAGCTTTGTTTTTATAACTTTTGGATTGTCGTGGGTCATACCTAGATCGATTCCAAATTTACTCTTTGGCTGGTGGAATTGGCTGGGTAAGCATTCATCTCAGATCTGGAATTTAGTGCTGTTGTGCATACTATGGTGTCTTTGGAAGGAACGGAATCAACAGACTTTTGAGGATTTTGATAGTTCCGGTAATCAGGTGCTTGCTTCTTTTAGTGGAACTTTTTTTGATTGGTCTTGGGCTTGGAGACTCATGACTAGTGATTCTCTCCCTTCTTTTCTTAGCTCTCTTTCTCTTTTGTAATTAATCTGTTGTTTGGTTTTCTTTTATGTATTTTCTCTATTTTCTCTTTTCCTTCTTGTAAATCTCTGTTTTGCTCTGTGCTTTTCTTACTTAGAGTAGCCTTTCGTATATATATCATTCTTACTTATCAAAAAAAAAAAAAAAAAAAGGCCATTACAATGTACTATCCAATGACTCCAATCCTGACAGGCCAATGAGCTCTAGCTTAAATGGTGCCTCTCCTTGTAAGATCTTGGGTTCAAGGCTCACCGGGTGCATGTGTAAAAAAAGAAATCGAACTCCTGACGGGAGTGTAATGGAGGTTATGAAATTCTTTTTAGGTCTTTTTATTAATGGTGTGTCGCTCACCAATTGGCATGGCATAATGGGAGGCTAATACGACAATACTGTGACAATGCAGTTAATATGGCAGTAACGTGGCATATTGAAATTGAGAGCTTCCATGCCATGTGCATTGTAACGCACGCCTCCCATAAATGCTACATCTATGGTGTGTGCACATCGTAAAAGCATTGCCATCTAGGAAAATTCTGTAACCTGAATTTCACTGCCATCAGGGATTGTATTATATATATTTGATGGCAAAAATCAGTTACACATTGACTAAATTGAAACCACCAAAAAACTTAAGGGCATACATGTATATAGCCCATAGTAGTAGCATAATTATAAGAAAAGTTTTTTCACTTTCAATGAGAGAGGGAGCGTGCTCATTCGAAGTGCAAAGATAATACAGGGTTAGATATTGATGAAATCTTATAGATTTTGAATAGTTGCATAGCATTTCATAGTAAATATATTTCAATTTTCCTTCTACTAATTGCAAGTACTCTGTGTCTGATGTTTGTTCATCTTTTCTCTCCCATGGATGAAGATTGAGGAAAATGCTTGCAGAGAAGAGTGAAACTAGTCTATGCCGTGAGAAGCTGGTAAAGGTATTGGAAGAGCTCCAGGCCCAAGCTGAGGTGGCTTTGTGTTTTGTAGGTGTGAAGAATTGAACATAAAATATATGCACGTCTTAAATTTGTTCTCATGATCTTGTATTTTAGCTAGCATTTACCCTAGGGCTAGGAGTGAGGCTTTCAAAATTTTGATAGAAATAGGGCATGAATATGAATACAATTGTTGGAAAAAATTGTAAAATTTAGTCGTGACAGGACCAGTATTTGATGTTCAGTCGGTGTCAACAGTGCAATTGATAAAAAAGTGTGTCCAATCTCATTTTTGCCTTCAAAGAGCAGGTATTTTACTGACTTTTCATGCTAGATTCTTTGACAAACTATTCGCGTTAGACCTGTGTAATCCAATATCCTTCCTTATCTTGACACGACAATGACGCGATCCACCAATACAAATTGTCACACTCCTATCTGTATTTGTATTTGTATTTGTATTTGTATTTTACCCATATCGACTTTCCCTTCTTGATAATATCTACCTCCATTAACCACCCTTAGAAACAAGTACAACAATCTTTGTTGAAGCATCATTGGCCCCCCAAGACAGCAATTCTAGTTTTCACACGAGCAAATTTGAATAGGAATAAACCTTTTTGTCCATTTGAGAATGCTATACAAATATTCAACCGACATCTTCCCCAGGAGGTATGGCATTGAGTTTTCTAGAAATTGCACCACAAATATTCAAATTCCACTTAGCATTAATTCTTCCACAACTTTAGGATTTAGCCGGAGGTTTCACATCTAGCCCTTCATTCACGCTAGTGTGAGAGCAAAGCAAAATAGTCAAGCTTCGTAGGCTCTGAATGTTCCTCGTGGCAGAGTTTCCCCCAATTCTTATTTTCATCAATTCTTTGCTTACTTTCAAAACAGCCGACTTGATGTCCAAGTCCAATTCTTGGCTTACACGTCCATACATATTTTTCTTTATTTTATCTTTAAAAAAAAAACTTGTTTTTTTATTTTTTGAGAAGAAAAAAAAAATGTTTTCTATAGTATAAAACACGTATTAAACGCATGTTGTATTATACTTGTATGACAATTAAATTATCAAATTTTTTTTACAACTTTATTGACATTATAATTGTTTTTTTTGTTTAGGTGTGTTATTATAATGACAATCAAATTATCAAAATTAATATTTTTAGTTCCATATTTTTCTATTTATATTAAAATCAACATTTTCATAATTTTATTATAATCTTGAATTTTAATTTATGAAGATATTTCTCTAATTTGAATGATTAGGTAATATCATAATATGTACGTATGTTAATTAGATTTAAAATAAAATAATTTTAAATTATAGTTATATGAGACGATAAATACTTTTTTTTTTCTTGCTAAATAAGTGAATGGAGGCATAAATGTTTGTTTCCTTTAGTAACTGGTTATATATTTTTCCTGATAACATAACTAAAAATTTAACGAATAAGTATACTAAATACATTAATGCTCAATTAGTTGTTTTTTTTATTTTTTATTTATAATCTCTTATAAAATTATATTAAGATAACATAAATGTACTATTAAATTGTAATATAATATAAGCAATAACTTAACATATATTTATTCAAATTTCTAAAATATCTGTACCTACGTTTATTTATTTATTTGTGTCTTTTTTTTTTAAATTTCTTTTTTCTATAAAATATCGAATATTTGGAGTTTTTTTTGTATATTATATTTTGATTATCCAATTCGCAAGGCCCATCATTGGAAATTGTTTGATTGTCTTTTAATGCAAAAGAAGAAAAATAAAATTAACTTGAATTTAGGACAACTATTTGAAATGTTGGTATAAGACTGGATTAGTTATCTTATTTTTGCTTTTCGTGAAAAAAATAAAAAATACCAATACCAATTGAAGCGGAGGGTTTCTTCAAACAAGTAGCTGGGTCAACCAAAATTTACAAAAAATTATCTATATTCTATATCGTATATTATTATATTACTAACTATGGTTTAGAAGTTTCGTGAATAAAAGTTACTTGCTGAGGAATGTTTGGCAAGTGGATAAGGCTCATCTTAATTGGCAGCATAATAAGGTTTTTTTTCCCCTAAAAAAAAATCAGCAATCATTGATTTGTAAGGCTAGTTGTCATCACTGATACAAACAATAATTGTAATCATAGCCATTAAGTTGAACTCGATTAAGAAATTAAGAATTGAGGAGGATACTTAGACTAGTCAAAGTTCAAGCAGACTTTCACCCCAAAAAAAAAAAAAAAAAAAAAAAAAAAAAAGTTCCAAGCAGACTTTTGAAAATATTAATGGTGATTAAGCACTACGTTTATTTTAAGTCTTTCCTGTCTTGTCCATCAAGGAATTCCATTAATTCTATGGACTTGAGTGGTTAGTTGAAGTGGAATTTTTTTTAATCTTTCTTTTCAATTCATTGCTATGGATTCAGGGTCTTTCAAAATGTAGCCATATGGAAATTTACCTAAATATCATAGTCTTGACTTATCTAGATGGTTCAAACACAGATCCATAATTAGGCTTGCCAGCATTTAGTTTGGTTCAAAAGGAATAAACAGTAATGATAATAATAAAATGATGATAAACAAAGTTACAAAGCCGTAAGATGAAATTCCTTTATGAATGTTAGATAAACAGCAATCCATAAATATCCTTGGACAATTCACTTCTTGATAACATTAACAAAATACTTATTTCTAACTAAGATAATACATCAGCTTGCATCTTGATCTCACACAATATTACAAATACCACAAGCAACAAACATGCTATTAGTAACTCAAATGATGTATACATATCACCTCCATGCTGAAGCAACAATCAAGTTTTTGTCTTCCCACCCAAAATGAAGTGCACCCATTTCCTTCTTCAATTTGTACCTGTCACAATACTCCCTAATTAGATTTTGGATTGTATCAATCACTTTTGGTCCCATGGGACATGAAGTGAAACCAGCCATTGTCATCCTTGCCCTCCATTTGCCTGCTACCTCATACCGCTCTATCCTCTCCTCTCCTTCACATGCAACGATGTTTACAATGTCCCGTGCCAGGCACTGCCTTTCAACATTCATTCTATCTTGACTCTCCCTTGGGAGAGTTGCATCAAGAGACTCAAAAACAGCTGAATAGTAATTGTATGCTTCAACGAATCTAGGCAAAAATGGAGCCGTGTTTGTGTTCACATCTTGTTCAACAACAGTAACAAGTTTTGGATTTAGGCTCTTAACCATCCGAAGAAGCTGGTCTCGCTGGTTTACTGTTGACACGCTCTCATCTGGCATGTGGTGAAGTTGAAAGGCAAAGTTCACTAAAAGTGCTTCTCCTGGTCGACAATTGAGCATTGATGGAGTTATTATTGAAGTTTTTGATGCCACAGCTCGGAACTCAAATGGTACCTTAAGTGCTTCTGCTAGCTTCTCCAGTCTTTGTCCAATAATTTTTAGGCCTCCAACGGAACGTTGAACTGACTCAGGGTCATCAACCCCAGTTAATCTCACAAGGGGTGGCTTCCCTAGGTTATTGGCAATTGTTTGTATCAGTGTTATATATTGACTCCCTTGGTTGATATCGAAATCTACTATATGGACTCTTTTCTCATCTTTAAATGCCTCTATCATTGCACCATTTGCTGCCATAAATCCAAATTTAAAACAAGGGCATACCTCGAAGAGGATCTGCATGGCTGCAAGCCGGTCAGAAGAGGGGGGCTCTTTGCATTTTAGAGCTTTATAAAGACATTTGCCAGAGGAAGCCATGCGAGCTGCAAGACCTTCCACCATGTAGGCTGCAATCCTCTGAGGAGGATCCCCCTGGATTGAGACCATGTTTCGGAGGTTATTTATCATAGCTGATGCTTCCATGATGTTTCCATCTGCAAGTGCACCAGCACAATCAAGTAGCATTTGTCTGGGAGTACGAGGAGATACTTGAGATACTTCCTTGTTGCAGCTGATGCTACTGAGGTTTGAATCTGTAGATGAAGATTCCTTAGGAGAGTCATGGAGCAATGTGTTGTGAACTGGGTCAGCCCATTCACCATCAATTTCCATGCTATGATCTGTACCAAAAATGTCATCGTCATCATCATCATCACCATCACCATCATCATTATCTTCAAGCAGTGCTCTTTCCAATTCTTGAAGCTTCAGTCTCATCTTATCTTCATCGTAGTCTATTGGATCTGGGCTTTGGCTTTCCAAGTAATCCGATTCAAAATTGGATTGATAGGCATCACGATGTCTCATGGACATCAAAGAAGTGTCAAATGGGTTTCGAGTGCCCATGGAGATGCCGTCTGGATGAAATGAATTTCCAGAGATGCCAGAACTAGATGGCTGTATAAGTTCTTCTGTGGGGGAGTCAAGGAAATACTTCTCATAACTTTCACTGGAGTAAGAATCAGTCACATATATGGTCTTATGCTTATCAGAACCTAATATTTGGGTGGACAAGCTGGGGCTGTCATCACTCCCCCTTAGCGAATAGAGCTTGGAATTTCTATATGATGTCGCAGATAGCCCTGCCGACCTAACTAAAGACATGGCTTTTTTCTAACTTGCTGAGTGTTAGAGGAAGGCTGCTTCTACATAGAACAAGCCCTGTGTCATGAACTGTCACATAATTAGAGAGAAAAATTCTGATAAAATTGTTGAACTTTTGAAACTTGCAGTTTTTCTGTTTTCTTGTAAAAAAAAAAAACAGTATATAAAGCATTTGGGTAAGGTTAGCTACTCACCGTTTAAAACTCTTTGATGCTTTTGGGAAGCCTGCATTCAGCCAGAGCAAAGAAGAATAGTTTAGCAGTGATAGCAGAAACTGTACAAATCAGACAATATGAGCGTGTACACACGAAAACATGGAAGAGAGAGAGAGAAGAGAACATTGTGCAAACAACAATCTGAAGCATGACTATTGAGTCTAGGAGCTTGATAGTTTGGTAACACCATAGTAAAGAACTAGCAATTGAAGGCACTATGTAGCAGCTGGCTGCATGAAATGTAAACTTAAGATTGCCCTTTATAGCATAACTGGTTACACTCAAGTGCAAGTAATAGTCCCTAAATTGAAATTTTCACATCATTGATCAATCAATAAAAAGGGCTACCTAGAGAAGTGTGTCTTAGATGAGGGCCCCTTCTTTAGTTCCGATGAAAGATAAGGAGGATATCTGCTATGAGACAACAACCTTTTAAACCCAACCAGGTTTGTCTCCTCCTCCCCCACAAAAGGAAAAAAAAAAGTTCTGATATTTCAAAAATTTCCAACACGCACTCCCTTGCTGTACAAGACATCATTTATGAGTAGAAGAAAAGCGTTTTAATACTTGGAATCATATCAGGAAGCCCAAACATTTTGCTTTTGTAAATTTAATTAGACAGTAAATGAAGTAATTTAGAATGTGAGTTGGGGAATGAACTCTTGAGGTCTTTATCTAGTTCTCAATTGTTATTTGCTGAAATTTTGGGTAGAAGTAAAGACTTTAAAGAATAATAATTCCTAAATTGGTAACAACATATCATAAACTATTTATTCATATTTTTCCCATTATGATGTTGGTTTTAGAGTTTAATCAAGAAATGGATATATTTTACAAAAGTTTGTCTCTTTACAGGAAAGGCCATAAAGCAGAGGTCATAAGAAACTGATTTTAAAGAATTAGGAACGAAGACACTTGTATGCTTCACTTCAGCCTAAAAGAATTTCATGTAAATAGTTAGTTGGTGCTTGGAACCCAACTAAATTTCAATGAAGTGTTTCTGACATTTCAAATCGAGAAAACCTATAATGGAACTTAAGAATTCCCAATTAGTGTGGCTAGATTGAAACATTCCTTAGTGTGTTTGAGAGTTTATAATGGAAAAGGAGCAGAAGGGGGAGAGATGCTCCCATTCCTTTGTTTAGATGTTAAAGAAATAAGAAGGAATGGAAAGGAGAGAAACATGTTATATCACTTACTTTTTATTCATGCTTTTATTGAATTGGAGTGAAAATGTTATTTCCTCTCAATTAATGAGGGGAGTGCAGCACTCACACAAAAGTAGGCTCAACGCAAAACTGAGGAAGGAATGGAACGGTTCCCTCCATCCTTTGGGATCCACAGTTTCCTTGCATTCCAACCTTTGGAAGTCCCTCCATCCAAACAATATGTATGAAAATCATTTTCTCTTTTGCATTTTTTGGATTTATGTCACAAGATTGTAAAAAAATTCAATCAAACATTGTAAATATGCATGAGAATGTAATTCTTGTTGAGTTTCAATCTACCATAGTTAAATTTAGATTCAGGTAACAAAGTACGCATTTAAAAAAAGAAAAAAAGAAAAAAAAATATGTCGTATAAAAGACAATTGAGGGACTACACACTGCAGCCAAGGATTTGGTTCCCTTTTATTATATGTAGATCAATTTCAAGAATATTATATTTAGAAGCAGAGACTACCTAGATGCAATACTATTATAAGATAAAAGATCCTCTCAGAAAACACTTTTTCCAACATACAAACCACCAAAGATCACAAGTATAAGATTTCATTTATTTACCAAAAACAGAACATAAGTATAAACTAAATCAATCATCAGCTGACATTTCTGATGAGGGAGAGGGGAAAGATTCCAAGTTCTATGAATATTCAATTAACAACAAAAAGCAGCATATTGCCTATGTTTTGTCAATCAATTTCTAGATTACAACATAAAAAAGTATGCCGTCAGAAAGAGAGCCATAACTAGCGGCATAGATAAACTATCTGGAAAGAATTCTGCAAATACAAGGGAATTCAATCCCTGTTGAAGATATTCAAGAACAAAAGATTAAAAAAAGGAAAATTGAAGAAGAAGAAACTAAAAGCATATACCTGATGAAAGAGGAAGACCTCAAGAGTCAAGAGGAAGCAAGATAGATCTTATCAGAAGTCAAATTCTGCGAATTAAGTTTACACCCATATGTAGATGAAACCCAGAATTGGCTTTGAAGGTAGAGAAAAGCTTTGGTTGACTATGTGTTATGGTTTTAAGGACAAACCAAAGAGGCAAAATATATATTTATTGGCATATCTACACTAAACAATTGTAGAAATTGAGGTTAGGTAGGCTTAGAAGCAACTCACCAATAACAAAATCAAACAAAGCAGCAAAAACAAAAAAACAAACTTGACAAATAATATAAACAAATGAATAAAAAAAGCAACACTGACACAAATGAATTATTTATAAAAAAAAATTATATATTTGTTGAGAGGGATATGAACAACCCCATTTAGAAGCTGAAGAGATGAATAAGCCAAGACCCAATAGTTATAAAGACAAGTGGTATGAACATCCAATCTTCTGGAATCTGAGAAAGTACGACAAGTAAAAGTAGTAAGAACTAAGAAACTCACCTTAGATTTCCTTTAAAGATACATGTTAGCTTCAACACAGGTTCTTCTTGTTTTTTTTTTTCCCTTTTTATTAATCTCTGCTCAGTTCTTTTACTTTTTCCTTTGTGTGTTTATGTGTGTCTGCATGTTTATACCGACCTGTCTGACTGAGGTTGTCTGACTGTACGATGTCATCATGTCAAGCACATACGGTGTGCTACTAGAAGCAACAGTTACAGAGGGTTTTATCATTTTCATCAGTCAATCCTAACCGCCCAATTTGTTGACCAATTCATCAATAAAGTTGATCTACGCGTTGGTGATTTGTTAATGGTGTGATTTGCATTTTTTTCTGTAGTTTTGGGACATGGGAATGAAGTTATTGGACTGGTGGTAACATCAGTGACAATTGTACGGTAATGTTTCAAAAGTTAAGGTGGTGCTTTGTGACAGTTGGGTGAACATAATTGCCTAAGTGAACGGGGACTGAAAATCCTAGCACTTTGTGACAAAGTCAAAGGTTTTGCAGGTCATCTTTTCCAATAGTCTTATAGAAATTTACGTTAAGTCTACTTTACTTTTTCTTCTTTCTCTTTAATCTAAACAAACTATTAAAGATAATTATTTCATAATACAAATTTTGTCACAACTTGTACTCGTTTGTCAATTTTTTTTTTATTTTTTATATTTGTATTACATCCATTACACATGATATTACATAGACAAAATTAATTTAATCTCAGTTTTATATGAGAAAGTTGTGTCAAAGTGCGTGGTATAGCTGGTATCACTAGACTTTTTACCTTAAAAAGACCAATCATTCTAGAGACACCACTTTTCTTTAGGCGTGTAGAATCTAATGTTCAAAAGCGTGTATGAGTGGAAACTGGAAACACAGACAAGTCTCTGAGAATTTTCGTGGGTTTAGCACAAAAACCTACGTACAGAAGAGAGAGAAATGAGTTTTAATATAAAAGCACACAATAACTTCATTAAAAAATTATGGTAACTTTTAAGTGAGGATAAGACAAATTATACTATACACAACACACTCTTTTAAGCAATGTAAGACAATTACTTAAATTTAAAAAACCATTCCAATTTTAAAGTTCTTATCTGTCTCATTTATTCATTTTCATTATTTTGGGTAGTAGCATGGCAGAGAAGAAGGTTAAATATTTCCGTACATCATTTATTCATTTTCATTATTTTCAGTCCTAAAAATATGTCTTGCTCTAAGTGAAATTTTCTCTATCTATCCATTTTGCTTATTAACTACCAAATTATTTTATAAACAAGGTAAAATTGAAATACGAATACCAAATTAAATTTATAAACACGGTTTTTTCTTTTTTAAGAGAGAGTTTCAATTTATGACGTTCGCGCCCGACGATAACTCTTTATTATCTGATCAAGACATTAGTCTGTTTTTGGTGTAAGCAGAGATTAAACTCTGAATCTTTTGATTAACCATAAAAATTTTACTGGTTGAGTTAACAAGAACCTACAACTTTATAAACAATGTTAAATCAATTTCCTAAGGTTTAATTAATTGTTTCTCATTTTTTCCCTGTTTCGTTCCTATAATGGAAATGAAAGCGGATAAGGACAAACTACAAAGACTTCAAAATGGAAGGATTCCATACATTTGAGATATTAATTGACAAAATTATAGACCCGAAACTTGATCTAAAATATAAAACAAAATCTAGGCCTTTCATGTAATTTCCCCTCTAATTCTTTTAATGGTCACTTTCAAGAGATTTATCTAAAAATATATGGGATTGTGGGACTGCAGAATTCATAACCAAGAAATCTGGAAAAACCATGAGAAGAGTACCAAGAACAGTAGAAAACAAGACTGTTTGTTTAAACCCTTTTTGCAAATCTAAGTGGGAAATGAATCTCAGGTGTCAAAAATCAAAGTTAGGGAAGTAGAAGAATTATTACGCTTAGGAAAATTTTTCCAGGACCAGGAGATCGATATCATGACACAAACTCCAATATTCTAATGTTAAGTCCTAATCATCCTTCCCTTATCTTATCCAAATTGAGTGTGTCGGAATGTATATTCATAAATGATTACTATGTATAAAGAGAATTTGGCGGTGAAAAATAGGGGAAAAAATATTTATTTAACAGATTCGATAGCATTTTAGGCGTAGAAAGAAAGATTGAAAGATACATTGGCCAACTTCTTTTTCTCATGTTGGATGGTTGCATGATGAGCACAACTAAGTGAGTTTGGCATAAGGAAGATGTTTTAAGCTTTTTTAACTTTCTAGTCACGAACCCGCGCGTTGCGCGAGATAATTTTTTTTAGGGCAATCTCATTAAATATATTATTATTATTATTATTATTAACAATTAATTTTTCATTATTTTTTAAATTAATAAAAACCTTACTTATACCTTTTTTTTTTTTTTTTTATGACAAAACTTATGTACAGTACCTTAAGTGTTATTTTTTAGGTTCCCTTTTTAAAATTTAGCTATGTGGCTATTTAACTATAAAATACGCTTTCATCCCATGAAAAAATAGCCACATGACCAAATTTTAAAAGGAAAATCTAAAGAACAACATCTAAGTACTGTATCTAAGTTTTGCTTTGTTTGTTTGTTTGTTTATTTGTTTTTTTTTTTTTTTTTACATTTACATATACTTTTTTTTAATATGAATCTTTATATATACTTTAAGTAAACTCTATTTATTCCAATTTTTTAGATGTGTAAAATCATAGACTACTACTCCATAATGATAGTAGCTAACTAGTTTTATCATTTTTTTTCATGATCTCATTTATAACGTTTCTTAGTATTATCATATATTTACTGGTTGATGATTTGCATAACAGAGGCTTTAAATGAGATGTAGCATCGTTTATTAGATTTTTAAAAGTATTGATGTATGAAGATTATATATATATATATATATATATATATATATATATAAAGGGTTAAATGAAATGTCAAAAAAGGGATTTGAAAATTTCCTGACTTTATTTTCTATGTAATTTATATGATTACTGGAGAACATCTTCCTTTTAGTTATGAATGGAAATATGGTTTCTATGATTAGAGTTTGATTAGATTTAAGTTTAAATGTAGTAATATGATTGTATTTCATTTTTGATTATTGATTTAATTTTTTAAGTGAATATAACAATTGATTTTATTGTACTGTAAAATTTTTAATGTTCTCCGTATGGTCATATCTATTTAATTTTTTTACTTCTCCTTATAATCTCTTTGTTTTCCAATTAACAGTTATTAATTGATATTTGATTTTTTTTTCTTTATCTATTCTTTATTACTTTGTATTGTTTTTTTTTTTCGTTACCGTAAACTTCTCTCTCTCTCTCTCTCTCTCTCTCTCTATCTACTCTTTATTACTAATTGACGTTTGATTTTTTTTTATCTACTCTTTTGTTCTTTATTTATTGAATTTTAGTTAAATACTAAATATTTATATTTTTTTAAATAAGAGGAGTGGAAATATAAATAATTTAATGATATGGAAGATGTGGCTAAATTTAAATGGTGAATAAAATAAGATGAGAAGAAAAAAAAAGTAAAAATAGAAGATATAACAATAAACACCTATCCAAATCATGTTATATAATAAAATATTATTATATTCTTATATAGTATCTTTAATTCTTTATAATGCTATAGGATAACATTTAACAATAAAAAAGAACAAAAAAAAAAAAAAAATTTAAACACAAAACTAAATCGCATCAACCAAAAGTAGAGTTTTAAAGAACACCAAAATTAATCAACCTAAAACAAAGAGGCAAAAAAATTTAAAAAAATCCACCAAAAAATTGAGTGAGAATTAAAGAGAGTGAAATGACAATTTTTTTTTTTTTTTTTGTGAGAGAAAATTATATATAGCATGGAAGAGAGAATGACAAATTTTTACTATGATGATAAGAAAAAAAAGAAACAAAATAAAGGAAGATGAAGGGAAATAAGAATAGTGATATCAAAGTGGAGGTTAGTGGGGAGATGAAAAGATAAAGGGAAGAAGAAAAGTTGGATAAAGTGTAAATGTAAAAAAAAAAATGAGTACAATTTTTTTACGACATTTTTATTTACTTTAAATAAAATATTCAATGTTAAATTTTTAAAAATAAAAAATGAGAAAAATTATAAATAATTTAATGATAAGAAAGATTTGACTGAATTTAAATGTTAAATAATAGGATCAAAATCTTCTAGAGTTTCTAAGGTAGTCTATCATATAAAGTTCTTTACATCCTCACATTTCTTTTAAAATAAAAGACTAAGATTCTGCCATATTATCAATCCACTACCATAACCATTATTGAATGCTATAAAAAAAAATTCAAATTTATTCACCTTACCAAAATTATGAGGAAATATTAATGGAAGGATATCACCATCGTGGACTCGATGGTTTTGCAAAAGAAAGCAAACATTGCCATTCTCCACGTAATAAAAAAATTTCAACTAAACCCATACTATTTTTTTATTGAACAAATTTCATATCAAATCTATAAGAAAGAAGCAAAATCAAAAGAAAAGAGTTTGTTCAATGATCAAAGCCAGAAGAAACCAAAAAAGCACAAAAGGCCGGATTGAGTTTTGATCCCAATAATCTCAAGTGCTTATCTAATACTGGAAATTTTAAGGTACGTTTTGGTCCAAAGAAGAGTAACATTTTAGGTTTTTATGTTCTAAATTTTCAAGTAGGTACTAATTTAATGCATAAATTTAACAGTTAGGCTTTTCTTTTTCTAGTGGGAATTGCTTTCAAATACTTAAATTTGTACCTTCATCCCAAAGTAGAATATGACTATGTAGATTGGTCGTGGGACAAATGCGGGAGAAATTAAGTTACAGCTCCGTAGTTTGTTTTTGGTTAAATGGCAAACGGTGAATAAGGTTGATTTTTTTTTTTTTTTGGGAATCATTATTTTGGTGGATGGATGATGTGGCAAGATCTATGTCTTAAAATACCCTAGGAACTTTAGAGGATTTTGATCCTGAATAACATAAGATGAGAAGGAAAAAAGTAAAAATAAAAGATATAACAACAAATACCAAATTCTCTGAATCATGCTATATAATAGAATAATATTATATTTTTATATACTATGTTTAATTCTTTATAACATAAAATGATAACATTTAACAATAAAAGAGAACAAAAAAATAAATAAATAAAACAACCTAAAGAATCGAGGATAACATCAACACAAAACTAAATCACATTACTATATTTAATTCTTTATAACATAGCAAGATAACATTTAACAATAAAAGAGAACAAAAAAAAAAAAAAACCTAAAGAATCGAGGATAACATTCAACACAAAACTAAATCGCATTAACCTAAAGTAGGGTTCTATGGAACACAAATTTATCAACCTAAAGTAGAGATGCAAGAAAAAAAAAACCATCAAAAAATTGAGAGAGAGAGAGAGAGAGAGAGAGAGCTAAAAAAACTTTTGTGAGGGAAGCTATGCATAGAATGGAAGAGATAGTGACAAATTTATAGTAAGAGGGAGTGAATAGGAAGAGACAAAATAAAGGAAGATGAAGGGGAAGAGAAAGAGTGATATTGATGTAAAAGATAGTGGGGAGATGAAAAGGATAGTAGGGAGATGAAAAGGTAAGGGAGGGAGAAGGTTGGTGAAAGTGAAAAAAGAAGAAGAAGAGTAAACGTTAAAAACAATTATAAGAAAATTGAAAAGAAAAGAAATAATAATATGGATGCTGATGTGGCTCAACCGGAGTGTAACAAAAATAAATGCAACGCTTCAGCTTTTAGATATAGATATAGATATAGATATATATATATATATATATATATATAGATAGATAGTGGAATTAAATTAATAAGAAGTGAGATTTATGGTGGAAATAGTGGTGAGAATTAAATTAATAAGAAGTGGGTTTTATGGTGGAGATAAGGGTGGGATTTATTTTATATTTGTTAGTATTTTAAAATTGAAAAAAACTAATTTTAAATTGTTGAACAATTACAAAAAATATGGTGGAAATGACATGGCTGTTGACGTGGCTCAACGTGAACGTAGCAACATTAAATGCTGCGCTTCAGCTTTTAGTAATATATAGATATAGATTAGTTCATGTACAGATTTTAAATTCTTAATTTTTTTTTATAAAAAAAAGAATAATTATATTTTAATAAACTTTCAATAAATAAGTAATAAACAATCACAAAAAAAAAAAAAAAAACAATGAGAGTTCACACTTTAGACACCGATTTTACAGCTTATGTCAATTTAAGCTAATTACAAAATTAAGTTGAATTGTTAATCTGATTAGTCAATTAACACATGCATGGATAGGTAATTGTAATAGAAAATCCCAATCGACAACACAATCACCCAAACACCGCAAATTGTTTATGAAAAGAAAAATCCAAAATTGGGCAAAAAAAACTTCTATGTGGCCTATAGCATCAAACCAATTTCACTAATAAGAATAGTTGCAATACACCTTACTTAAAAACCCTCCGAGTTAGTAAATGGCAATGTATTCGAGCTCTTTGCTCTTGCTAGTAACTAATTCCATGAATCTTTTTTCCTTGCTAGACACTAGTTCTACGAATTGAGCCGTCTCCTTGGCCACTCCAAGGCCTCTTGAAGATTTTGGGATTGCTCCAATGGTTCTTAGCACCCAACAACAAACAATGATCACTCAAGGATACTATGTGTGCATTGGTTTTAATCTCCTCTCAAAGAATTTGACAATTGGAGAGGAGAAATATAAAGAGAACAAATGAGATTTGGCTCTAGGGTAAAAGGGTTGCTCTCTTGCTCTTTAGTATGGGAATGGGTATTGAATCTCTTGGGTTAGAGAGATGTATGAGAAGGCTTGATTGAATAAGTGCTGTAGAGAAAAGTGTAACAAAATTCTCCCAGGTCCTGCTAATCTCACTCGACCAAGAGAAAGGTGAGATTGTTGGTTCAATAATAAGAAAAAAAAAATTG
This sequence comes from Lithocarpus polystachyus, assembly GCA_033629205.1. Lineage (NCBI taxonomy): Eukaryota > Viridiplantae > Streptophyta > Magnoliopsida > Fagales > Fagaceae > Lithocarpus > Lithocarpus polystachyus. The sequence continues at coordinate 34,203,310 of CM066170.1, forward strand.
TAATAATTTAAACAATTATAGATAAGATAGTTTTTGATTTGTGATTATCTTAATATTTTGTAAACAAATAGAGTATAATAAGACAATATAATCAAATGTTAAATTTGTCAAGAAAAATCTAATAAAAAGTTTTTCTTTTGTGGTAATTCAAGAGTTGGGAGAGAGAGTGTTGGAACTTTGAACCCTAGATATTTTCATTGAAAATACTAGGAAGTGTCGGTTGAGTTACAAGTCTTTTGGCAATTTAATAAAAAGTCATTTAAGTTGCATAACATTTTTAAAAGTTATAATTAGCACGTGTACTTGTAACATAATGTAAACAATAAAAGATAATATAAAAGCTAATTTTGTAACACTTGGGTCCTTCAGCCCACTGGGCCAATGGGAAAGGGATGCCGTTGCCTAAGATTTCTAAACTTCTTTATGGCTTGTTTGGAAGTTTAGAGAAGGAGGAGAGTAGAGGAGAGTAGAGAGAAGGAGAGTAGTGGGGAGGAGAGTAGTGGAGAATGATTCCCCTCTACATTGTTTGGATGTTTTTAAAATTAGGGAGGGGGAAGGGGGTAATTAGCCCTTTAGAAAGGGTAATTTTGTTAATTTAGAAGGGTAAATTAGGGAATTCATTTGGCCAATAGCTTATTTATTCTACTCTCCCTCCAAATCTCTCCAATTTGAAGGAATTAAAAATGAGGGGTTAGAGGGAGTTGAAATCCCTCCAAATCCCTCCCCCTTTTTCCTTAAAAAATTTCCAAACAAGGTAATTGAATTACTCTCCCTCCCTCTATTCTACTCCCCCTCCTTTTTTTAACTCCCAAATAGGCTATTAGTGCTGTCACAGGACGATATGGGACTTCACCACGCTGCTACAGATGTGTATCCTCGCACTTGTGACCAGTAGCGGCTCTAGGATTATTTTCTAGGGTGTATAATAATAAACATAAATTATACAAAATTTTAAACAAAAGATATATTAAATATATCGACATCACAATTTTTTTTTAATACATAAAGTTTTACAATTGCCTTCTATGATGTTTCTTATTTTGAAATTGTTGCATGATATCTTCATTATCAATCTTACAAGCTACATCTGTTTCAATGTACATAATCAAGCAATTATTTATTCACTTATTTCCCATTTGATAGATTTATTTAATATTTCTTAATATCTAAATGAGCTTTTTCTAAGGTTTAAGCTTTAGCAAATCTACTTTTGTTGTTGGGCTAATTAAAATTTTTTTCCCAGATTTTAGATCAAATTGATTTGTTATTGAGATTTTCTTTTTGTTTAAAAAGGTCAAGATATTGTTAAGATGATTATATTTAAGTTTATTTCAGTTGAGCTTAAAGTTAGGGTGTTAAAATTTTTATTTTAAGTGTCAAAATAGGAAAAAAAAAAATATTATAATAATAATTTTTTGGTTCAATTCATGGGGTTCATTTGAACCCCCTGGGCTCTAAGTGGAGCCGCCTCTACCTGTCACCCATGACGTGGCATGGCTTATGACATGTGTGGCCCCACCAATGAGTAGGTGACACATGCATAAGAATTACACAAAAAATTGATAAATGGTATCAAAACTAACATAGTAATGTCTTTGAGAGTATTGCAACACAACGTAGTGATAGCCAAAGAGTAATGTGCAAACATGGTTTAGTTCTATATCGGGTATTTATTAAGTTAAGCTACATTATACAAATTATATATGAAAAATCATCATTGCAACTTAATTAGTCATTCTGAGGCAGGGCTGACCCTAGACTTAGGCCATTGCCTACGCCCCTTACTAGAGAAAGGCCCCAAATTTGGGGGGTAAAAACTTTTTTTTTTATAATAAATATTTTTGGGAGATATTAAAAAAAATTTAGTTTACATTTTTTTTTCACTACTAAAAAGGCTCAAAGAATTAAGTAATGCTAGAGATAGAGATAAGACAACTTTAAATAAATAGGTCTTACAAATAGACATGTTACTAATCACAAGTAATTCAAATAGTAAAATGATAAAAATACTATAAATTTTACTGCACAACTTTTATAATTTGATGTGTCAATGAATACGATAGGTGGACTTTAACAAACTATTAAATGCATTTTTGAATGAATTTTTGTGATTGATGATATATCTTTGTAATTCTCATGTTGTAGATTTTATAATATCTCTAGCATTTTTGTAAGCGTCATGTCACTGATCACATCCCTTACAATATCAGTTTGTAGTAAAATTTGTTACAACTTTAGCATTTTCTCAAAAAAAAAAAAAAATCATATTAAAAAGTAAAAAGAATGGATTTTGATAAGGGAATTCTCATCCAAAAGACCCAAGGTGTGACTCGTAAGGAAGCCGATGTCTCCCCTGAGGTGGTCAGCTTCCCATAAGCAGACGGGACACAAAGCATGAGCTCATCAACTTTCTATGAGCTCGTCAGCTTCCCATGATACTCGACGAGGCGTCTCTATATAGCTGACGGGAACCGTCGGACGAAGTAAGAAACCTATGAGGAGAAGAGGCCGACGAGTCCAGCGTGGCTTGGCTTGATCTCCATGAATATCTATGCAAGGAAATATCTTGCATCTCACGATAAACCATAAACGAAGGAATCTCTACAAGGAAAGGATCTCGCAAAATACGTGTATTAATGAGGATCTTCTTTACAAGGAAAGACCTTCTCCGCCAAGAAACAAATGTCAGGTCTACGCTACTACAAAAACTCCAAAAGCCCTCACAAACCAAGGTACGCGTAATTCTCCTAGCTCTGGCACTCTAGAGTTGTAGAAATTCTCTCTAACTTAACCTTCGGAGGGTATTTGGCCGGTACCACACTGGTACTCTCTACAAGGTCTTCTTTGTTTCTGTTTCGTAGGCTATATCTAGAGCACGTAAGGACTGCGCAGCTCACTGACGATTTTTGGCATCATCAGTTGGTGCCATTTGTGGGAAAGAGAAAAACAATAGCAACCATATTACCACTTCCCAGACAAAGAGTTGTATGGTACTCACTCGCTCGATGGCAACCAACAACAATAATGGAGATGAACCATGCAATATTGCCTTCGAAAGACAGGTACAGACTCTAGCCGCGGTGGTGGAATGCCTTACTAAGCAAAACCACAACTTGGAGGAATAGTTACGCCAAAGGGATGCTGGGCCCAACAACCACGGAAAGAAGCAAGAGGGCATTAGCGCCGAAAGGAGGGACTGAGAAGGACCAGAAGGTAGCAATGCCTCGAGTTAACAAGAGCGACAAGATACCAGCCGTCCATCTGTTGCAGATACGGCACCATCACATATGGTTGCAGAGATGCAGATGGTGAAGGAGAGGATGGACTTCATGTTGAACGCCCTCAAAGGGCGGGTGTCAAACAACCTTGACGAGCTAGTCCATCAGATGGACTTGCCATTTACTACACCCGTCACTTTGTTCTCCCTTCTAGCAAAGTTTCGTATGCTGTAGATAGAAGCAAATGACAGGTCAAAGGATCCCTTGGATCACTCAGAGTCATTCAAAGCCCTCATGCACTTACAAGGTGTTCTGGATGAGAATATATGCTGAGCTTTCCCAACTACATTGAAAGGTCCCTCCAGGATATGGTTCAACAGATTGACACCCAACTCCATCGGGACCTTCAAAGAGCTAAGTACGCAGTTTGCATCACACTTCATAGGGGGGTATAGGTACAAGAAATTCACTGCGTGCCTGATGAGCACCAAATAACGAGAAGACGAGACGCTAAGGTCTTACATATCACGTTTCAACGAAGAAGCTCTTTTAATAGACGAAGCTGATGACAAGATACTTGTTGCTGCCAATGGTTTGTGGAAGGGGAAATTTTTGTTCTCCTTATACAAGAATGACCTAAAGACCATGTCAGACGTGCTTTATTGAGCTACTAAGTACATGAATGTAGAGGATGCTCTATTGGCCTAAGAGGAGAAACACAAGAAAAGGGATAAGCAATAAGATGCATGGTAGGATAAGGGACAGAAGATGACTAGAACTGGAGACTGACGGGAGGATAGGTGCTCCAAACCCCCCACTGGCAGGTTCACTAACTTCACCCTGTTGACTGCCTCGATTGATCAGGTATTGATGCAGATCAAGGACGATACGACCTTGACATGGCCTAGCAAGTTAAAGGGATATCCCAGTAAGAGGTCCAGAGACAAGTATTGTCATTTTCATCAGGATCATGGTCACGACACATTTGAATGCTATGACTTGAAGCAGCAGATTGAAGCCCTTATCAGATAAGGGAAACCATAACGATTCGTCAGCAAAGAAAGGGCAGACCCACCGTAGGAGCAGGCTACTAGAAGGGATAACGAGATCCCTAGGCCACTCTTAGGGGACATAAGGGTGATTGTAGGGGGCACCACAGCTTCTGGTTCGTCTAGAAAGGTATGTAAGACTTACTGTTAGGACATATGTGAATCATGTTAGGAACATATGTCGATATAGAATTGGCTCATCCTTTGACAAAACGCATTTTTTTTGTAATTGGGTAGATCTAGGATGTGTTTAATACTTTAAAGAATAAGATTTTAAGTCCAAGTGTTAAAACCATGCAAGATTGTCCAAGAAATAAGTGAAAAAGGGCTGTTCATTAAAGCTGGACAGATTATTGACAGCTCTTGATAGATAATATCTATCGAGGCTTAATGAGTCTCGACAGCTCTCAACAGATACTATCTATCGAGGTCTCGATAGCTGCTTGACAGATGTATCTATCGAGAATTACGAAATTCAGATTTCCAGATTGATTTTCAACCCTATACATATATAAGGCTCATTTTAAAGGCCGTCACATAGGAAAATACAAGAAGAACACATGCAAAAGGTGACCGATGCCTTATTCTCTCTGAAAGAAGCTGCTGCGTCTTTGCACCTTAGGGTTTTGTAACCAAGTGTTTCTTGATCTTCATTGTTGATGAAGTGAAGAACTTTGCAGCCAACATCTTCCTTAAGTTGGTGTGTTAGTCATGTACTGTGAGCCGTACATCGATTGGTTAGTCACGTACTGGGATTGGTGTAAAAGGGTAGCGTTCATATATTGAAGAGTTCAGAAGTTCTGAAGCGGTAGAGAGTTTCTACTGTAAGTTTATCTACGGGGATTATAAAGTCTAGGGATAAAGGTTTTGTACTAGATCTGAAACTTCTCTTTATTATAGTGGATTGCTTTTCGTGAAGGTTATCCCCTCAGGTTTTTTACTGTGAAACTAGTTTATTTCATTGGTTTTCCTAGGTCATCATATCTTGTCTTATTTAATTTTCTGCTTTGCATGATATTGACATGATATTTATATATGTTTTTTTAACAAGTTTTATACATAATAAATCTAATTAACAACTTAGGTTTAAAACTTGTTAATTCTATCAACCGGGGTCTAAATTTCCCAACACTTAACTTAGGATGGTTCAGAACGTTCAGCTGATGGGTTTCATTCTAAAGATGATATGGGTCGACAACCCCATAATTGGGTTCTCAGAGGAAGATGCTTGACGTTTCCACCACCCCCATGACGATGCGCTCGTTGTTAGCATACAGGTAGGGGACTACAACACTCACTGAGTTCTTGTTGATAATGGAAGCTTTGCTGATATCCTCTATTATTTGGCGTTGCAGCAGATGAGAATTGAGAAAGAACGGCTATGACCAATGCACCGCTCGTTGGGTTTGGAGGAACGAGAGTATACCACCTTGGTGCAGTCACATTGCCTGTGACGGTTGGTGATTGCCCTCAACAAATTACTAAGAATGTTACATTCCTTGTCGTCGATTGTTTGTTTGCGTATAATGCCATACTGGGCCGGCCTACCCTCAATTCGTGGAAGGTCGTAACTTCAACTTATCACCTGATGATCAAGTTCCCCACCGAGTATAGAGTAGGAGAGGTACAGATACTCCTCGATAACTCTAGACCTGAGCGAATGACCAGGATCGGCACCTTTGCCAACCCACCAGTCCATCAAGCACTCACGACATTCTTGAGAGAGAAATATGATGTCTTTGCTTGGAGCCATGAAGACATGCTCGGGATTGATCCTTTAGTTATGGTTCACAGGTTGAATATATCACCCTCTTTTCCCCCTATTCGTCAGAAGAAGCGAGTGTTCGCCCATGAGCGAGACGGGGCTATAGTGGAAGAAGTTCGTAAATTGCAGGAAGCAGAATTCATATGAGAAGTGTACTACCCTGATTGGCTGGCCACGTGGTGATGGTCAAGAAAGCCAACGAAAAGTGGAGGATGTGTGTAGATTCCACGGACTTAAATAAGGTGTGCCCCAAAGATAGCTACCTACTCTCGCGGATCGACGTCTTGGTGGACTTGACAGCAAGATACCAGTTGTTGAGCTTTATGGATGCGTTTTCTGGTTACAACCAGATTAAGTTTGACGAGGCTTATCAGGAGAAGACTTTGTTTGTCACCAGCCAATGCCTTTTTTGCTACAAAGTAATGCCATTCGGTCTCAAAAATATGGGCACAACATATCAGAGGCTAATGAACAAAATGTTTGCACATCAGATTGGAAGGAAAGTCCAAGTCTATGTCGACGACATGATAGTGAAAAGTTGATGGGAAGACGACCATTTGAACGACCTCAAGGAGACCTTTGATACCCTATGCTCTTATAAAATGAAGCTTAATCCAAGTAAATGTACATTTGGGGTAATGGCTGGAAAATTCCTAGGGTTCATGGTGTCTCAAAAAGGCATTGAGGTCAACCCAGACAAGATCCCAGCCATAATGGAGATGACGACCATTTGAACGACCTCAAGGAGACCTTTGATACCCTATGCTCTTATAACATGAAGCTCAATCCAAGTAAATGTGCGTTTGGGGTAATGGCTGGAAAATTCCTAGGGTTCATGGTGTCTCAGAAAGGCATTGAGGTCAACCCAGACAAGATCTCGGCCATAATGGAGATGACACCACCTAAGAACATGAAAGAAGTGCAAAGCCTCAATGGCAAGGTAGCAGTGCTGAATAGGTTTGTGTCAAGGGAAATAGACAAGATCCCGGCCATAATGGAGATGACACCACCTAAGAACGTGAAAGAAGTACAAAGCCTCAACGGCAAGGTAGCGGTGCTGAACAGGTTCATGTCAAGGGCAACAAACAAGTGCCTACCTTTCTTTTATACGTTGAAATTTTTTTTCGAATGGACGGCTGAGTGTCAGCAAGCATTCGAGGACTTAAAAACATACCTCTCTTCCTCATCTTTGCTAAGTCCTTCTAAAGTAGGGGATGAGCTATTTCTCTATCTAGTCGTCTCCCCTGTTTCCATCAGTGCAGCTTTAATCAGAGAAGAAGACAGGGTGCAGAAGCCCGTATACTACACTAGTTGGGCACTACGATGGATAGAGGAGAAGTACCCTCCAATGGAGAAGCTAGCCTTCGCCTTAGTAACAGCGGCTCGTAAGTTGAAGCCATATTTCTAGGCCCACATTGTGGTCGTTCTAACGGACAAACTTTTATGAAGAGCAATGAGTAATCCTGAAGCCGTTGGACAGATGACATTATAGGCAACTGAGTTGAGTGAATTCGACATATAGTACTGCTTGCGCATTGCCATGAAGGGATAATTGGTCGTTAACTTCATTGTGGAGTTCACTAATATGGAAGGCTAGGGGGTAGAAGAGCATCCTTAGTGGAGTATCCACATGGACGGATCGTCCAACAAGCAGGCTGGTGGAGTAGGTATAGTACTCCACTCTCCAGAAAGGGACGAGATCGAGTGCATGGTTCATCTCGACTTTCCTACAACCAACAATAAAGCGGAGTACAAGGTTTTAGTGGCAGGACTGGATATCGCAAAAGCAGCAAGGGCCACAAGTATGGTTGTGTATTGCGATTCTCAGGTGGTCACAAGTCAGGTGAACGGTGACTACGATTGCATAGGAGAAAGGATAAGGAGATACCTGGAGCAAGTAAGGAAACAGGTGGGCAACCTTCAGGCCAAGTTTGTTCAAATCTCAAGGGAAGATAATAAGCAAGCTGACTGTCTTGCCAAAGCCGCTTCAGCAGAACACATACTCATCCCTAGTGAGGTACTTTCTTTTGTTTAGCTTTTACCTTTGATTGATGACATTGGTGTGTAGGAAATAGGCTCGGGAAGCAACTGGATCACACTGATAGTTTCTTACTTAAAAGACGGTATGCTACCTGACGGTAAGGAGGCCACAAGGAAACTGAAGGTTTAGGTGGCACAATTTGTGTTGATAAAGGATGTTTTGTACAAAAGAGGCTTCTCTCGCCTATACCTAAGATGCTTATGCCCTGAGGAAACAGATTGTGTCATGAGAGTAGTCCACGAAGGGATCTGCGGGAACCATTTAGGGTCATGATCACTAGCGCATAAGCTTATTCGAGGCAGGATACTATTGGCTTACCTTGCAGAATGATGCTAAAGCCTATGTCAAAGTTTGCAACAAGTGTCAAAGGTTCAGCAACATCATCAGAAAATCAATGAAAGAGCTCACTCAGATGACAACTTTGTGGCCTTTTGCTCAATGGGGTTTAGACATTATGAGCCCATTCCCAACGGCAGTGAGACAGTTGAGATTCCTAATGGTCGGTATGGATTATTTTACCAAATGGGTGAAAGTTGAAGCGCTGGCCACTATCACAAGGAAAAACGTATGAAGCTTTGTTTGGAGAAACATCATCTGTAAGTACGGGATCCCTAGAGTCTTATTCTCAGACAACGGAAGACAGTTTGATAATGAGTCATTCAGGTATTTTTACTCACAGCTGGGGATTAAGAACCACTACTCCTCACTCACCCACCGTCGGCCAATGGACAAGTTGAGGTTACGAACTAATCCTTGCTCAAAATCATCAAGACTCAGCTCGGGGAGGCAAAGGGTAAATGGCTAAACGAGCTGCAAAGTGTATTGTGGGCATACAGAACGACGGCCAGAACACCTACAAGAGAAACACCATTTCGACTAGCATACGGGAGTGAAGCCATTATCCCCGCTGAGGTCAGACTCACAAGTTACAAAGTGGAGAACCATAATGAGAATAAGAATGACGAAGCCATGCGCCTACAGCTTGACCTAGTGGACGAGGTAAAAGCAACAACCAAGTAAAGGTTAGCACAGTACTAGAACCTTATGGCAAAACACTACAACTCCAAAGTAAGGCACAAGGATTTTCAAGTTGGAGACCTTGTCCTAAGAAAGGTAACAAGCATCACAAAAGATCCCTCCTAGGGAAAACTAGGACCCAATTGGGAAGGACCTTACAGAATCACTTCTTGGCAAAGGAAAGACACATATCATATGGAGACACTCGATGGACAGAAGTTGCATCATCCGTGGAACACAAAGCACCTAAAGAAATACTACCAGTAGACAATGGCATACAGACTGACACTCCTCATTTCAGTTTATTTCTTTCTAGTTTTTTATTATTATTTTCAGTACTTTTTAAGCCCAAAGGGTAGCTTTTCATTTTTTTTCAAGAACAATTTTTGGCTTATGCAAGTATTTATCACAATAAGAGGAGTTATTTAGATATGTCATGTATATATACATCTCTACAAAACTGCATCTGTTACTAAGTCCTTAAGTGGACGGGTTCATCCCAAGCGATGCCTTGAAATTACTAAATCCTTAATTAGACGGACTCATCCCAAGGGATTCCTTGAAATTACTAAGTCCTTAAGTGGACGGGTTTATCCTAAAGGGTACCCTGAAATTACTAAGTCCCTAAATGGACGGGTTCCTCCTAAGGGATGCCTTGAAGTTACTAAATCCTTAAGTGGACGGACTCATTCCAAGGGATGCCTTGAAATTCACTAAGTCCTCAAGTGGATGGTACATCCAAAAAGTGGGTGGACGCATCCTTAAATGGACGGACACATCCCAGGGGATACCTTGACATGTATACTAGTCCTTAGGTGGACGGGGACAAATCCTTAAAGTAGACGGATACAAGAAATCCAAGAGATAGCTTAAGCCATGTATAAGCGAGCTACATATAGTCCCCATAATCTTCTTACCAATAAGATAGACAGACGACCATAGATATCGACGAGGTACCTGGTCTATAAAATCTACACCAAGTCTTGGCCAAACTAGGTGACGGACGACCTAAGACATCGACGGGTGCTTGGCCTTAAGATTTCTACCAGGTCCAACCACCAAGGTGGATGGATTGTAACCCATAAAAGACAAAATGTTTACAGTAAAGCCCAAAAACAAAAGGGCACTTGCTATTGTCTGAAAATGAGACGGAATACATAAAAGGACTAAATTGGAGGAGTGTCCAAGGTGGACGGGTTCTTGACAACTTTGGCAGAAGGGTTTTCAGCAGACGGGACTGAAGTAGCGACGGGACCATCCGGAGCAGGTTGGGCAATAACCACACCATCGTCTTTAGGACCCTACTCTTTCGTATGAATGGAATCATCAGACTTTTCATTGACGATGTCACCACCCCTAGGAGTTGTCGGCATGGGATTGTCAAGAGTGATCTTGGATAGGTCATGGGTTGGGTAGATGAACCCAACTTGCTTTAAGCAATCTTCGAATCCGTTACTGTAGTAGATGGTGCATGCATTAATAAAAGGTTGGGAGGCCCTGAACTCTACCACGGTGTCAGCCTTTGGCTTCTCCATCTGCTCACGGAGGCTCGACAGTTCCTTCGCTAAACCTGCCTTGGCCTTCTCTGCTTCCTTTGGGAGACGTGATTCCTCCTTCAGCTTTTTAGTGACGGACGTTAGCTCCTATTTGAGGGTACGAATGACCTCTTTATACTGATCCTGCTCCTTATTTTCAATTTCTTGATGCTTTCGATATCGATGGATTAACCCCTCCTAGGCAACGCACCTATCTTGAAGTGCCTTCATATGCACCAACGCCTAAGTTCAAGACGTCCGTCAGTAAAAGAAGGAACAAATAGCACGAAAAAACATGGTGTAAAAGAAACATACCCTAGACAAATCAAAGAGACCCGACGCCCTTAAGTCCTCTATCATTTGATCAGCATAAGGGTCCAGATTCGTCTCCTTGATGATTGATTCAACCATTTCGACTGCATGTTCCTTGTGCATAAGCAGACGACAGACGGCTCCTTGAGGGACGAGTCCTCTCCCCGTCATCAGCCCTTTACCAGCTCAATGGCTGGGTTTAGGAGGCGAGGGCTGTTTCGGTTGCTTGTCACCAACAGGGGTGCCTGACGCTTTCTTATGCGGACGGTCATCCTTGCCCTCATTCTTCCACTTTGTCGTCCCCTTGACGACGACCTTGGAGGCCGACGCCGAGGACCCTTCTTTTTGCTGCTACTTGCATGCTATAGCTGATTGCCTTACCAGCGCTCTTTGCCTCCTTGCTTCCATCTTTGCTAAGAATAAAAAGGATTTCAGGAAACACAGACATTAGTAAAATATAGACGGTAGGAAGTGGGTTAAGAAACTTACGCCGATGGGAGTAAGCGTTCAATCTACGAGTTGTAGGGGTTAGTTCAGGACCACTACAGTAGGCGTGGAGTGTGTCTAGAGTGATGAGGTCCTTCCACTTCCTTTGTTTGAAGGGGATTTCTAGCACATAACGGATGAAAGCCTCTTGCTCATTAGTTATTTGCAGACGGATGCTAGCTGAAAGAAGAAAGAAACTGATGAGGTTAAATACATAGCAAATGAGTGAATGAAGGGTAAAAATGCAGACGGTGCCAGACCTGAATCCTTTACAATACCCTAAGTATTGTCAAAACCATGGGGCATGCTGTCCCACTCCTCCCGTCTGCACACCTAGTTCGTCCTTAGGACAAAGAAATACCTATTCTTCCAATTTCTATTTGAATAAGGCATGCCCAATACTAGCTTGAGCGACATCTTCCTCGCAAGGAAATGATAGATCCCCTTGGACGAGGAGATGTGCTGGGGTTTATAGCAATAGAAGAACTCGTCGAGAGTAAGTCGACGGTTCCCACCCCTGAGATGACCTTAAATTACTTAAGCTCCAATGAATATTATCAAAGCAGTAAGAGCTATTTGATTGATGGACAAATCCAAATAATTGGCCGACTGACGATGTAGTTCCGTCAGTGGCAGTCTTAATCCCGCAGCAAACATGGCGTCATACATGCCAACATCTGCGGTCTTCCCAGAATAGCACCGTTCGAAATTTTTGGGCAGACGAATGGGGATATTCTCGATGATTAGATAATGATCACGAAAGTTCTTGAATATGTTTTTGGTCAATGTCGGGTAAAAATCATTGATGGTCCATATCGCAGGGAGGATGAAGGGACGGGCTCCACCATTCTCTTGACTTCCTAGAACTCCTCCCTCAGAAGGTGTTCCCTCGTCGTCCTTATCATCCTCACCCTCCTCCTCGTCCTTTCCATCCACTTCATCCCCTCCTCCCTCGTCATATTCATCCTTCTCAACATCTCCCTCATCCTCTTCCTTGTTCTCATCACTCAAGGACTGGGTGGACGGCTCCCTTTCTAGGACCTAGAAGAATTTTCCTCAGGATTCTGCCCTAGTAGAAAGACCTCATTGTAGCCCGCACCTTCACGAACTAACACTAATGGTTCACTCGTCGCTTCCCTATTTGACATCTATCCACCTACAAGGGACGAAGGTATTTTTCTAAGAACCTATCTTGACAGGTATCAAAACATAAAAAAGGAGGGGGGGGGGGGTGGATATAAAAGTTTAAATAAAAGAGAAGAGAAGGGAACTTACAAAAAAAGGACGGACTAAAAGAGACGGTCCCTTTGAAAGTTGATGGCGGCAAGGTGACAGTTGGCTTAGATGATGGAACGACAACTGTTCCTCTTAAGGCTCCCAAAGGTGAAATAAGGAGAAATGGAAGGGAATAAATGACTATTTATAGGACGAAGAAGCATCAGAAACGAAGCGACACTTTCCGTCAGAAACGAGGCCAACCGACTAGCGCCAAGTGTCTCCTAGCATTTAATGATGGATGGTTCGAAGGCAATTAATGACACCACCTTTTTTTTTAGAAATAATAAATGATAATAAAGGAGTTATAGGTAATCATTGCACTCCATGATCTGTCAGTTGAAATCGACAGAGCTATGGAGTAGGGGGCAGTTGATAAGAGAATTCTCATCTAACAGACCCAAGGTGTGACTTGTTAGGAAGCCGACGTCTCCTCTGAGGTCATCAGCTTCCCATAAGCAGACGGGACACAAAGCATGAGCTTGTCAGCTTCCCACGATACCTGACGAGGCGTCTCTATATAGTCGACGGGAATTGTCGGACGAAGCAAGAGACCGACAAGGAGAAAAGGCCTACGGGTCCAGCATGGCTTGGCTTGATTTCTACGATTATCTATGTAAGGAAATATCTTGCATCTCACGATTAACCATAAACAAAGGAATCTTTAAAAGGAAAGGATCTCGTAAAATATGTGTATTAATGAGGATCTTCCCTATAAAGAAAGACATTCTTTGCCAAGAAATGAATGTCAGCTCTACACTACTATAAAAACCCCAAAAGCCCTCATAAACCAAGGTACGCGTAATTCTCCCAGTTTTGGCACTCTAGAGTTGTAGATATTCTCTTTAACTTAACCTTCGGAGGGTATTTGACTGGTACCATATCGGTACTCTCTACAAGGTCTTTTTTGTTTTTGTTTCGCAGGCTTTATCTTGAGCATGTGAGAACTACGCAGCTCATTGACGATTTTTGGCATCATCATATTTTTTCATTAAAAAAAAATTGTCATATAAAATACTAGTTAAATATTATTTAAGTAATAACATAAAGGCTATATTTGAAGATTTCGCTTTAAGCCTTCGAAACGTTTAAAGGTCACATTTAAAGATTTTTCCTTAAGCCTTCAAATAATTTAAAGGCCATATTTGAAGATTTCGCCTTAAGCCTTTAAATCGTTTAGGCCATCCTGTTTGGAGGTATAACACAAATATAACAGTGCGCTTTCCTTAGGTTGTGGCAAATAGTATCAAAATCAACCTAGTAGCCCTACATTGTTCAATAGCATTGTAGCACACCGTGGTGATACCTCGAATTTATGGATTGGAGCGGATTAAATAAGTTTGTGTCGTTCAAACATATACTGAGAGTCTTGTACTCTCGTATCAAGTATTTATTAGGCTGAAGTCAAACTGAGCTATATAATCCACTAGATCCGTGGAATTTTAATTGCAATTGACTAGTTTTGTTGGGATATATAGCAAATATGGCCCTCGCTTCTTTATATATTAGCAAATATTTTGAAGGCCCCATCAAAAAAAAAAAAAAAAAAAAATTTGAAGGCAACAAAACTTTATGGGTAAAAAAAAAAAAAAAAAGTCATGCCCAATGCATAAAGCCCCCTTCCACATTTAATTTGCAATTGTCCATGCTATCTTTGAGGCCAAACTTGAGATGCATTGTTTGCAAATGATTGCTAGTCTCATGTGAAATTGGATTTTATGAAGAGGTGAAGTAGGGATATTTTAAAGGGCAAGATTTAGGTACAGTATTTAGGTGCTATTCCTTAGGTTTCTTTCTTAAAATTTTGCCATGTGACTTTTTTTTTTTTTTTTTTTTCATGAGATGAAAATTTATTTTTAGTTAAGTGGCCACATGACAAAATCATAAGAGAGGAACATAATGTATAACACTTAAAATATTGTATATAAGTTTTGTCTTATTTTAAATATAATTTTGTGAAAATATGTATGTGCGAATGTCAATTTTAAAGTTTGATTGTAATATGAGCATGTAAAAATAACAAAATTTAAAAATTTGATCTGGGAGGAATGTCTATTTGAAGGAACCAAGTTTTAAAAAAAAAAAAAACTACTTTTCATATGAAAAATATTAGTCCCATTTTGAAAACATTTTTTTAACCAAAAAAAGAAAAAGAAAAGAGACCAAACTGAAAACAACAAAGTATACTGTACACACAGGGACAGAACCACTTACTAGGGGGAAAGGGGTGCGCAGCGAACCCGCTAAAACCAACCTGATACAACTCATCGGGTTGGGTCGGTTTTTAAGAGTTGGTGGGTTGGGTTGGATTATGATATATATATATATATATATATATATATTTTACAGTGGGTCAGATTAGGTTCGGGTCATAAGATTTACAAATCTGTTTTACTCGACCTGACTCATCTATATTTAATATATTTTTAAATTAAAAAAATATATTATATAATTTTGTTATTTACCTTTTTGCCCCTCTTTCTAAATAAAACCCAAACCCTAAGCTCTTCTCATATAGGTTGTGTTTGTTTAGTGTTATGCTCATGCTTATTTGGTTATATATTTAATTTTATTTGTGCTGATGTTATTTTAATACTCAATTTGATAATAATAATAATAATAGTAATTAAAAAAAAATTTTCAACCCATGGGTCCAACCCGACCTACTCCAATATACGTGGGTTGGGTTGGACCCCTGTGATGAGTTGGGTTAAGCTGGATCTTTTTAACCCACTATGGTGGGTGAGGTTGAAAAAACTCTTCAACTTGACCCAACCCGACCCATGCACACCCCTAAGGGGAAGAGCATGGCCCCATGGGTTTTATTTTTATAATATGTAGTAAATCATTTTAATATATATGTTTAATTTAATGAAGTTTAGATTTCAGACTTTATAAATTATCCAAGTCCTCTTAAGAATTAAGCTAGAACAAAGAGACCCCAAAAATGAACAAGACCACATGCTTTACTCCTATGACCTACAAAACTTTGTGAGTTGTGCTCTCTCTTACAAACAGAGATTGCATTTATCGTATGGGCTCTTCAAATTGCTCTTGAGAAAATTGGGCATGAATTATTATGGAGGGGATGCAAAAATCTATTTCAACTCTCTAATACCTATGAGCTCGAAGGGAAACCAAGTGGATTGGTTAATCTCCACCTTGCTCGTAGATAGTTTAGTTAATAAATACTTAAACTCAAGTGGTACTAGTATATTGAGGGCTACTTTAAGAAGTGTTGCCAATTTGTCTATGGACCACTAGTATCTCAAGGTTCTCAATGCTATCCATGTCATTGGCTGGAGTAAGGGCTCTCACCCCAACCCATCTAGTTTCTCTCTCTCTCTCTCCTCTAGAATTAATTTTAAAATTACATTTAATTTTAGCAATCTTATTAATGATTTTGTTTTTTTACCACAACATACTTAAACTTTGTGATAGGCTAAGAATGTATTAACCCCTTTGGTAAGTTAATTAATTAATTTTTCAAGTAAATTAATTAGATTCAATTTTATGCAATAAACGTGGTAACACAAACAAATCACTAACTAAGTTAAATGTAGTAGAAAATAAATTTGACACAGGTGATTTGTTTACGAATGGGGAAAACTACCGAGGCAAAACCCCACTGGGTGAATTTATGGTTACCACTCCCGAGAATCCACTAATATCAAAACAAATGGTTACAAGCAATAGGAATCCCAGTACCTAATACAAACCTATAGTTGAACCCTTACCCCAATTCCCAATTGGACTTGTAATGTAGCGGCAATCTCTCCTTTCAATGCATGGCTCCCAGTACTTGACTAACCAATGATGCACAGATCCCAGTACGTGACTAACACACCAACTTGAGAAAGATGTTGGCTGCAAAGTTCTTTAGTTCATCCAACAATGAAGATCAAGAAGCTCATTGGTTACGAAACTCCTTGGTTACAAAACCCTTGGCGCAAAGATGCAATAGCTTCTAGAGAGAATATGATGAACTAGGACAAATTGTCTCCGGTTACAATATGCATGTATAATCACTTTGCATTAAATTGCATCATCATATGACAACTCTTAAAATAATCCTTATATATATCTAGGGTTGTGAGAAAAAAAATCCTACATAAATACACATGAATATGCGTGAAATTAGATCTAGAAATTCTAATTTTGTAATTCTCGACAGATACAGCCTCTGTCGAACTTTAATGAATGTCACTTCTTTACTAGTTTCTTGGACAGATTTGTATGGCTTCAATACTAAACTTGAACTCTTGTTCTTTGAAGTACTAAACCCATTCTAGATTTACCCAATTACAAGTAAAGTGCGTTTTGTTAAATGATTAGCTAATATACATAATATATGTCTCTAATAATTTCACATATGTCCTAACACTTTGAGATTTAAAAAAACGAAAGAAAAAAAGGAGAGTCAAATAGAAGTTTCTTATAAGTAGGAGAGAGGATAACCGTTGGATTATTGAAGGCTAATTATTTGCTATCACATGTCCACAGAGCAAAATTATTCTTTTGTAGAATTAATTTTTTTAAAATTATAATTTTTGGATCAATCCATTGCTTCCTATACAAAAATTGATCTTGATTTTTTGTGTAACTCTCATTAGGTAATTTTTTTTTGTTCATATTTTGGCCACTCTGAGATAAAATCCTTTTTTTTTTTTTTTTTTTTTTTTCATGAATATACATATATACTATTTTTGACAGGTATAATTTATAGTTTCCAAACACGCATAAAACCCACTTAGTTTAACATCTCTCAAATCAAGAGTAATTCTGGTACCACATCCAAAATCACAACTTAGTCCACAACTCGTCCATGTGCATGGGCGAGTTGTGGTTGATGGAAGGGTGTCCACACATGTACCCGCCATCACCCCTCTACCAACCACAACTTGCCACATAGGCAAGTTGTGGACAAAGTTGTGGTTTTGGGTGTGTCACCAGAATTTTTCTCAAATCAATTAAGCTTGTTAGTTTATAGATAGCAGCTTATGCTAAGTTGTCTTCATGATATTTGGAAAATCCAAGATTCCTACAACTTAACCAATTAAGCTTGTTAGTTCATAGATAGTTGTTCTCCATAATACTAGACAAGACAACCCATTTCCTCTGGCATTGGATTCCATTTAGATAAAAATAGGTAGTGAAATGAACCATTTTGGATAAAATTAAATGGATCATATACTCAAAAAAAAAAAGAAAAAAAAGAAGAAGTTAATTAATGTTGGGTACACTAGACTAATCGAAATGGTAGCTGGTCTACACCTGTGAAATGGTCAATCTTCTCGACCCCTTTTTGCGCTAACAAGCTGTGAATTTATAAATTAATTATTAAGTTTACAATCTTTGCCAATTAGATCTGTTGGGCAATCAACTTATTATCTCTGAAGAAAAAGGGGAAAAGGGAAAGAGAGAGTTGGTGTTGATCAGGTTAGTGGGTCAACCTTGGTTGTCTTCACATAACTAAGGCGACTACAGAGAACTTTCGATACTTCGTAGTATGCAAGTATTGAGTTTCACCTAACAAAAGAAGTAAAGAAGCCGGGAGGTGGGGGTAGGGGAACTTTCTTTAATGAGAAACAGTAGGGATGAAAATTTGTGTGTCATAGTTATTGTCAAAATTCTGAAATGGTCGACAATGAGTTGTGGAAAAAATAAGTGATGGATCTATGTGAAATAATTTTACGCTATTCATAGTCAACCACTTCAACAAATTGACAAATAGTATGGCCATAAAAAGAACTATTACTTAAAATTGGAGCTTTCTTGGTCATTGACAATATAAGAGGTGGGGTGGGGGGGTGTTGATAACAACTTGTGATGTCTTCCAATTTCCAAGTAATACACTAAAGTTATAACTTAAATTTACATTACCTTTTCTCTTTCCTTACACTCATATAAGGAAAACTTTTCTCTTAAGGTTTGTGCTCAAATGACACACAATTCCTAACTTTTGTCCGAATTTCAAGCTAACAGAATATGATTGAAGTTAGATCTTTTTCTTTTTCTTTTTGGTGTGTGCCTTTTTGAAAAGGTGCATCCACCTTGAATCATATCTGATAATCCAAAAATTATATATAAAAGAAATCTGTCACTTACAATGTTTATATGAGATGGGATTATGGGCCACTCGACATTTGATTTTGGTACACACTGTGCCCATATCATAGATAGGGGGGACAATGATCCGGTGACTAGGCAACCCACCCTAGGACTATGGGCTAGGGAATTCTGGGTTAAGGTTTCGAATAACATTCCAATCTAGACTGAGATTTGGTACAATAGCCCCATGCAATTGTAAGAGGAAAAAGTTGAGAAGGTAAAATGATAAAAAAAATTAAAAGTTTTGATCCAAAGATTAAGATTAAAAGCAAGTTTTCAACTTTCATTCTTAGCCATCATAAGCGCTACCTAATTCAAATCCAACAGATCTAAATGGCGTTCGTAGGCATACTGCTTCTTTTTCCAACCATAGCTTGGAGATTGCAGCATCACTTTGATAATGTTTCTCTTTTGGGTGGAATCTCTTGGGTAATGTTGTTTATGTGTGTCTAGTGGAATCCCTTCTGCAGCCATTACTTATTAATATTCAATTTATATTATTTGGTGTCAAGAGTCTTATAACTTAATTAATATTTACTAATATTTTTTTTATTCTAAAAAAAATAATATTTCTAACGGAAACATGTAGGGTTCAAATCCTCTTTTCGCTTGTTATAAATATTAAATTATATATATATATATATATAAAATACCATTTATCAATTTTCATTTTTATCTTTAAAACATTTTAGTTTTATTCGTTTTAGTCTTAAAATTTTCATTTATTGTCTATATGATCATTTTCTCAACTTTCTTTTAAAATTAAAAATGCCCTTAACTTCCTATAAAATAATGTATGTTTTTAAAAAAGCAAGAGAAGGAGGGGTAGAGAAAAAAAGAAGGCTAAAATACATTGTTGATCAATGAAATTTACTAACGAGCACATTTGGTCTCAAAAATTTCAAGCAAGCACTATTGGTCTCTCTATCAACTTTTGTCATTTTTCTTACCTATGTGTTTGATGAAGCAATGATGTGTCATATTTTAAAGTGACATGGCAACTCTTTTAATGTTAAAAAAAATTACACATCAACCCCATACAAACCTGGAGCAACCCATTTTTTTAACCTGCCAATTCAAACCTTTTTCAATTGGTTTCTCTTTCCCCAAATCAAACCCAAATCTCTCTTTCCTTGAATCAAATCCAAATTGAACCCTAAGCACATAGTCCTTAAATCTCATTTTTAAAATCATTGGAAAAAATATCTAAAACCATACCTTTATAAAATACAAATTTTAAATCTCATTTTTTAAGGTATAGCTTTTCAAATAATTTATTTTTAAAATGGTGAAAAATAAGAAGTACCAAATGAGTACAAATGAAAATTCTTGTATTTTAATAAAAAATGGAAAAATTAACGAATGTTCTAAGAGAATTGATTTATGATGTACATTTTTAGAAACTTTATATGAGAAAAGAATTTTTTTTTTTTGATTTTTTGACAACTTTTTATAATAAAACTTTAGTAAAATAATTTATTAACAAATGCTCTAAGGACATCCGTTAATTAGATCTAAAAGAAATTGTGTCTTCTCTAAATGTAACCCTTCCAAATGCCTAGTGAAATAAAGAAATGGAAACTTTCAATGTTTGGGTCTTCGAGTGTATCTGGTATTGGATCAACAATTCATTGAGTTGTTTTGTTAATCCTTGTTTTGAGCTTGCCAAAGGCCCCAAAAAATTCTAGTCCAGACCCCAGCTAAGGTTTCCGTACTCCCCCGGTGCATATTATAGATTAATGGGCCCATCAAACTGATGTTGGACATGTGTAGAGGCAATAGACAGGTCCGCGACCCATTAAAAAACAATCATGGGCTTAATAGAAAGAGTTCGAAAGACAGTATGGGCTAATTGTTTAACACAGCGCACTACTATATTGATTAAACCCGGAGGTTTCAAAGAAAAAACAATTTCAAAACAGGCCAGTGAAAAAAAAAAAAAAAAATCGCTTTTTCCTAACAATGCCATTCAATGTTTGAAATATTTACCTCCAAACTTAAAGGAAAATTTCTCTAGCTACGATTAAGGCTGTGTTCATTTCGGGTGTAAAATGAATATGGAAAATATTTTATATCATGAAGAGTGTTTGAGTATGCTGGAAAATTCAGTCAAATGAAAAATCATTTTCATTGATTGTAAAATATCAAGGCCTGAAATGTAAAATAGATTACACTTCTATTTTGCTTTCAAACCATTTTCAGTTCTACTGGAACCCTAATGATTGTAAAATATCAAGGCCTGAAGTGTAAAATAGATTACACTTCTATTTTGCTTTCAAACCATTTTCAGTTCTACTTGAACCGAGAGAGAGAGAGAGAGAGAGAGAGAGAGAGAGAGAGAGAGAGAGAGAGAGAGAGAGAGAGAGAGAGAGATTCAATGTTTCCACATAATCATTTTATTATAAAAAATGACTTTTAAATAAAATTCAATAAAAAATCATTATAATTTTTCATACAATTATTTGAAAATACAATATTTTCTTAAAGTTGAATTAAATAATTGAAAAAAGTACTCCTTTTCTTCTAATTTGTTTGTCCTGTTTCCAATACCTAACTTTTTATGGGAACATCATTTATTGTTTTGTCCGCCTTATAAAAATGTATAAATTTTCAAAATTACCCTTAAATAAATTTATCAAAAAATTGGAATATTAAATTTGAAATTACACGCACAAAAATTTGCTCCTTACTAGGTGTTAGCAATTTTGAAATTGGGCAAAACTTAGGTACAGTACCTTAGGTACAGTACTTAAGGTTCCTTACCTAAAATTTTGACACCTGTCCAACTTAACCTCTCAACCAAACGGCGTTAAAACTATTTTTTTTTTTCCTTCTTCCTTTCCTGTACTGCAAACACTTCTGAACCAAACCCAAAAAAAATCTCATAGCTTTCTCTCTCGGTGCGTATCTGCTTCCTTGCTTCTTTTTCTGATCTATGATTCTTTCTCTCTCTCTCTCTCTCTCTCTCTCTCTCTCTCTCTCTCTCTCTCTCGGTGTGTGTGTGTGTTTGGATGTGTATTTGTTTCCTTCTTCTTTTCTGATCTATGAGTCTTTCTTCGTTTAAGATCTATGATTCTTTCCTCTGTTCTGATCTATGATTCCTCTGTTTCTTTCTTCTTTTCTGATCTATGGGTCTTTCTTTGTCTTTGATCTATGATTCTTTCTCTCTTTTGGTGTGTGTATTTATGTGTATCTGTTTCCTTCTTCTTTTCTGATCTCTGAGTCTTTTCTGATCTATGATTCTTTCAGGTCTGTTTTCTTTCTTCTTTTTGATCTATGATTCTTTCTTTCTCTCCCGATCTGTGTATCTGATTCCTTTCGTTTTTTCTGATCTATGATTTGTTCTTTCTTTTTTTGGGTTTTTCTGGTTTATGATTCTTTCTTTCTCTCTCGGCATGTGTACCTGATTCCTTTCATTTTTTCTGATCTATGATTCTTTCTTTCTTTTTTTTGGTTTTTGGGTTTGGAAGAGAAGGGTCAGCCGGTTAGTGGTGGTTTGGAAGAGAAAGGTTTTGAGTTTGGAACTTAGAAGCGTTTGCAGTACGGGAAAGGGAGATGGAAAAAAAAATTTTAGTTTTAACGCCGTTTGGTTGAGGGGTTAAATTGGACAGGTGTCAAAATTTTAGGTAGGGAACCTTAAGTACTGTACCTAAGGTACTGTACCTAAGTTTTGTCCTTTGAAATTACATGAACAAATTGTAACTTATCTTCTTAATTAAATTTGAAAATTCTACAACTACCACAATACAAAAACTATTGGCTCTAAGCATTTTGGATTACCTCATATACAAATTCTAGTTTATCCTTTTAATCAAATCTTAAACACCCAATACTTCTAAAATACAGATCTATTGGCTCCAAGTTAGGAATTTTATTGGCGCCAATTCAAACGCAATTTTTTTTTAATGATTGCAGCAAAAAAGAAATACTAAGTGAAAATTATTTGCAATATTTCTCATATGCAAATAGATCTAGGGTAATTCTAATCTCAACTAAAAAAAACAAAAGAGAATGGCATGCAAGATGCAAAGTCTAATTGATTCTTGTGCCATGATAAACTTGATTTTGTGGTAATGTGTTCCATTTTTTTAGGAGGAAAATTAGGAATTTTTATTAACTTAAGCCATCTAAATCAGCTTGAACAACAGAAATTTTTTTTTGGTAAAACATCTTTCATCCACACTAAGTAATATAGTATGTTTATAGCATATCTAGCCAGATTATGGGCAATAGAGTTACCTTCTCTCCTTGTACAAGAGTAAAGTAATTGAACAAAATTTCTAGAGAGCACCTTAGCATCTTTAACTAGCAGGCCATACGGAGTTAGAGCAGGTTCATCATCCATCAAAACTTTGAAAACTTCCAATGAATCGCCCTCAAGAACAGCTCTTGAAATACCAATATCCGAAGCAAATGAGAGTGCCATTGTTGTTGCCAAGGATTCAACTTCAACACCACTATAGGCATAAGGTAATTTTCTTGAGTAAGATGCAATTACAAGCCCACAGGTATCCCTGATGACTACCCCAATGCCAAAGTGATTTCTATTCGGAAAACCCACCCAATTGAAGTTAATTTTCACAAATTCTGGTGAAGATGGCGGTTTCCAGCGGCACTTGAATCGAGTTGCAGGGTGTGGTTGAGCATGTGAGAATATTTGGCACGATAAAAATACTAACAGTTGTTCCTTGGATAGTTGAGGCAACTAATGAAGAGCTTGGGCCGATTTATGGAGTCAGACCTGGTTCTGTTGAGTCCAAACTGCCCAGTAACAATATAAGCAAAGAGGTCGACCTTTCTACCATGTGTTATCATCCAAGATAGTAGCTTTCTAAAATCCTGGAATGTTGTAGACCTGCGAAAACCCCAAAGAACTGTATTTGCCTAAACAATATCGAGCTCTGAACACATCCATAATGCATGTTATGAAGTTTCTGAAGCTTGGTGACAGTGGTCACACAGTGGGTCGTTGATGATGGTCTGTCAAACAAGACATTCTTTCATTGGCATGGCATTACGACAGGCTTGCCATAGCAAATTCTTTAACTTTTGTGGCGGATTCAGTGCCTTTAGAGCTTTCCAAAAATGCTTTTCTTGGCTTGAAAATTCCTACGAAACCACCAGGTCTGGTTCCTCCTTAAGGAATCTATAACCAAACTTACAATTGTAACTACCATTGCCTGAATAAGGCCAAAACAGGACATCTTCAGAGGCCCCATGTGCAAGCGACATATTCTTGATTATCTTTGCCTTTTCCAGTGCAAATAATCCACCTACCACCTCCGTGATCCATTGCCTTGAGTTTAAATCTATTAATAAATCCACGGTTGAGTTCACAAAGGATTCAATGGGAGTAGAGATTACTTGTGGAGGGTGTTTCCTTTGCAGCCAATGATGCTTCCAATCCTTATTTTCTCACTCTTTCCCACCCACCATCTTGCTCCTCTTTGTAGAACGTCTCTACCTTCAAGGATGCTTCTCCAAGCATATGACCTCAACCTTGATTCAGCTACCTCCATAATAGCAGTGTTTGGGAAAAAACGAGCTTTGAACACCTTGTAGAAAAGGGATGTTTTATTGTGCAATAGTCACCATGCTTGCTTTGCTAAGAGAACATCATTAAATAGAGCAAGATCTCGAAAGCCTATTCCTCCAATCGTTTTCGATTTAGTCATCTCTTCCTACTTTAGCCAATGAACCTTTCTACGGTCACCCCTTTGTCCCCACCAACATTTTTTAATCAATGCCTCAATTTCATGGCATAGTCCCATGGGAATTTTGAAACACCCCATGGTGTATGTAGGAATAGCTTGAATAACAGATTTTATCAAAACTTCTCTATCTGCTTGAGAGAGTAACTTTCCTTTCCAACCTTGCAATTTTCTCTACACCCTTTCTTTATGTAGGTCAAGCTTGCCTTTTTTCCTATCCAAATTAGAGATGGAAGACCTAGATATTTTTCATATTGCATTATCTCCTGCACACCCAATGCTCCTTTAATGGTGGATCTCATTTCAGCCAAGGTGGATTTGCTGAAGAAAAGGACTGTTTTGCTCCTATTCACTTTTTTACCTGAGGACCCTTTATACATATTCAGGATCTCCAAAACATTGCTACATTCCTCCATGGTTGCCCTGCAAAAAAGTAAGCTATCATCTACAAAGAGCAGATGGGTTACACAAAGAAAAGCCATGAATATCACCTTCCATATTAGCCTTTTTTTATCAACCCATTCAACCATTCAGTACAGAGCAATAAAAGGAAGGGAGAAAGGAGGTCTCCCCTGCCTAATCTCTCTGGTAGGTTGGATCATGCCACATGGTTCACCATGCAACAAAATAGAGTAAGTCACTGACTTGACACAAACCATAATTAAGTTGATCCATCTATCATTAAAACCCATCCTTCACATTATATCTTCAAGAAAAGTCCATTCAACTTGGTCATAAGCCTTACTCGTGTCTAATTTCAATGCCACTAAACCATGGGTTCTGGAATTATATTTTTGTAAGCAATGTAGGGTCTTAAAAGCCACCAAAATATTATCGGAGATCAATTTATCCTTGGTGAAGGCCAATTGATGCTCGGTAATAATTTTAGAAAGGATTTTTTTTCAAACGGTTGGCAAGGACTTTGGAGAAAATTTTATACAGCACATTACAAAGACTAATGGGTCGAAATTGGTGAACATACTTAGGGGAATTCTTCTTGGGAATAAGAGTAATAAAGGTATGATTTAGAGGTGATGGTAAAGTACCTGAATTCAACTAAGACATAATGGAGGATGTAACATTGTTGTTGACTGTACCCCAAAAGTGTTGGTAGAAAAGCAGAGGCATACGATTTAGGCCGAGTGCTTTGAGAGGAGCCATTTGTTGTAAGGCAGCCCCAACTTCACTCTCCAATAATTTAGCACAAAGGGAGGAATTCATCTTCTCGGTAATAACATGTGGAGCACACTCCAACACATTGGTTGAAACTTGCTGCCTAGAAGAAGAGAAATGGTCCTCATAATACTTAATCAGGATTGGGGATATATCTTCCGGATGAGCTTGCCACCTACCCTGATCATCTGTAATGCCCTTAATTAAATTTCTCCGGTATCTTTTAATTGCTCTACTATGGAATTATTTAGTATTTTTGTCACTCTCCCTTGCCCACAACAAACGAGAATGTTGGGACCATATCGTTGCTTCCTTATCTAAAAGCATGTTAATATCACCTTTCAACTACCTAGCCCAATTATTATTTCACTACAAATTGCCTCCTCCTCGGCCTTACCCAACAATTTCCTCAATTGATCTAACTCTTTCCTCACATTACTAAAAATATTTTTGTTCCACCAAACCAAATCATTTCTACACTTATCCACCTTAGCTAGAATGTTTAGATTCCCCTCTAGACAACCCGTACTATTCTAGGCTGAATAAACAATCTCCTCACAGCCATATGTGATAGCCACATCTCTTCAAAACGGAACAATCTCTTATGAGTCGGCGGTACTAAATCTAAAAGAGTAACATAGAGTGGGGCAGTGATTAGATGAGTCGCAACGTATATGGACCCTTGATCTAGGAAATTTCAGAAACCAATTGTTCGTAGCCAAGCCCCTATCCAGTCTTTCCCAAATTGAGTTGCCACTTTCAAAGTGCCTACTCCAAGTAAATTTTGGTCCTGCAAAGCCCAAATCCATGAACTTGCATTCATTGATTACATCTCGAAATAGCTGCATTTGATTATGGGGTTTGACTGCATCCCCAACTTTCTCATCAAGTCTGATAATCTCATTGAAATCACCCACGCATAACCATGGCGTTTCAAGATGTGTGTTTAGATTCCTGAGTTTATTCCATGCTTCAAATCTCCTTGCTATCTTGGGTTCCCCATAGAAACCCATTAATTTCCATTCGTTCTTTGAACTCTTGTCAATGAAAGCATCAATATAAGTCTTGTTGGAGTCTTCGATGGTCAAATTAATCATTGACTACCAAAAAAGAACCAATCCACCACCTCTGCCTTCTCTTGGAACCACCCAACAATGATCAAACCAATATTATTGTACAATCTCCAGCCTAGCATCATCTACCAGTGTCTTGGCCAAGAATATGATAGAAGGATCTTTTGCTTGTATTATCTCTACAAGCTCCCTACCTGTATGCAGGTTCCCAAGCCCATGATAGTTCCATGCTATGCAACTCATTGCTGCTGGCGAAGCCGATGATTAGCCTCCACCAATATAGAAGATGCGCCTTCATTGGTCTAAAGAACAAAATGACGTTTTAAAGGTGGGTAAGATTATTCAACAATTGCAACTAGGTTTAGTTTCTTGTTTGAGTTGTTTTGGTTGGTCACCTATATGGTTTAGTTGCTTGTGCCTTTCTTACATTTCTCGGGTTCCTTGTGTTTGCGTGTCTAGGTAGGGAGAACTTGTAGCTGGGTTGGATGTTTGAAAACCCTGGTGGGAATTTTTTGGTCACGTGGCTCACTAAGTGGTTTAGCAGCCAGGTTAATTGACTCACTTACTTTAGCACATGGCTGTGGACCAAAGAATTTTAACTGATTCAGGCCCGAATCATTAAACCTCATCAACTCCACATCAATTTCCTTCAGTTGAGTTTCAAACGTTGCTTGAGAAGTTATTCCACCGTTAACTATTGAATCAGTAGCATTTAATTCTCCCATTCATGGGAGTTACTGATTGTGTTACACTTGTTACCTCTGTTTGAATATTTTCATTGCTAGCGTTACAATCGTGTGATTCACTAGCACTATCAAATCCATTATCTCGACTTGAAAGCTAACTCCTCTAGCGTTTGGACTTTTCGAATGCTTAGGCACAATGGTATTGCCAGCAAGCTGAGATTGGGCTGAAGCCTCTCCTCCCTGTTGCTGACTATCCCTACAATTGATTTTCTTGGGAGCATAAAATCCTAGAACAATCAGCACATGTTTCTTTGAGAGCATGAATGGAGGTGCTCGTACATCTGGCCCGAACTCCTTTTGGTTAGCGCGTAATGTCCCTTCGCTCTCGATCCAGAGCTCACAATCTCAATCTTCATGTGTAAGCCGACCACACCAATAACACATATTCGGTAACCTTTCATATTTAAAAGAAACCCAGACTTGTTTCTTATTGTTTAGGGAGATAAGGTGACCACGGCATAGGTGCAATGATATGTCAATTGAGACTTGGACTCGCAAAAAATTACCACCATAAAAAACATTGGGTACCATTGGCTAAAGTACATCTCCCATAACGTCACAAATTTTTACTGCCACCTCTAAAGTCATGTACCTAAGTGGAATGCCATGAATTTGAAGCCAAGAAGTTGTCTTTTCAAACTTGAGATCTTGGATGGACATATCGCTATTGTATCGTTGCATAACCACCAAGTGTTTGTCAAAGCTCCGTGGTTCACTTGATAGGATTCTGTCTACATCATACTTATTATCGAAAGTGAAAAGTATTCTATGGTAACCGATATTCTGAATCTTGAAGCCATTTTGAGCTCTCCATAGTGGATTAAAAGTTTGAGCAAGAACTTCAACACTAAGAGCTCTTTTAGTAAGGAATTTTGTTGCCATAGAAAATTCTATGGTACTATCCTCATTGGTAAGGCAGCAACCCGGGCCATCTTTCTCCAAAAGAGGAAAAAGGTTCCATGATAGCGTTAGATCGTCCATGGGATTGACAGAAATTGGACTGATAAAGCTGGTACTTGTTTCCTTATACCCTTGAAAAAAAAACCCAACAATCCGAGGAATAACACTGTTATCCTGAGGATACTACGGACACCTTCAAAAAAGAAGGGACAATGTATTCTAAAGTGGGAGAGAAGGTAGAGCTAGAGCACTAGACCTCGTCACCGCAGAGAAACTTTCTGCACCTCGAGAATCCACCTATATTTTCTATGTGGTAATGTGTTCCTCTGTAGGGTTTTTGATCAGTTTTTATTTTTTATAAAGTTATTCTTAAATAGGCAACAAAAAAGGTGCTCTAACTAGATTGATTTAAAAAAAAAATTGTTGGTTTATTAATTCTTCATTTTTTTAGCTACGAAAAACCACTATAAACCTCCCACACAACCTCTCTCTTAACACAAGAAACTATTAAATTACCGATTTTCCCAAAAGATTAAACTATTAAGAAATGATGAATTTAATCACTTAAACATAATTCTAGCACTTTCCCTCACTTGTGGGCCTAAACTTCCCCATTAATGTCCCAAAAGCGTAAACTATTAGAAAATAATGAATTTAATTACTTAACCATAATTCCAACACTTTCCCTCACTTGTGGGCCTAAACTTTCTCTTAATATGTGGGGGTTCAACAAGTGAGAATTTAACATTTTAAATGGGAGGCAGAGTGAAGACAAGGATTGAACTCAAGATCTTCTACTCTGATACTATGTTAAATTATTGATTGTTCCAAAAGTTTAAGTTATTAAGATATGGTAAATTTAATCATTTAACTACACAATTCTAACAATCCCCCTCACATGTGGCTTGAAATTACCTTTTAATAGGTGAGACCCAACATGTGAGAATCTAAATGGGAGGTGGAGTAGAGGCGACAATTATCAAACCCAAGACCTCTTGCTCTGATACTATGTTAAATTACTGATTGTCCCAAAAGTTTAAGCTATTAGGAAATGATAAATTTAATCACTTTAGCATAATTTTAATAGAAACATTGCAACCACTTTGAACCACCATCAACACCACTTTATAGCCATTACCTTCCCCAATCATACACAGACTAAAAACCTCATTGCCTTCAACCAAACCACCATTTTTAAAGAAAAGTTGTTTTATTAACCAATTTTATTATTTAGAGGTAGTGTTTTTTCTCCTACCAAATTTAAATTTAGAAAAGATAATTTAATTAAAGTTTATTTTAAAACAGTTATAAATTTTAAAATGATTTAAAAAAAATTAAAATTAGTCTATACTCACAAAATCTTTATAGTCTTAGACAATTTTTAACCTTAACAAATGACTCATCCACCCCTCATTTCAATGGCCCCAGAACTCTAGAGTTCTTCTTCAAAAATCTCCTCCACAATCGCACTCATCCACAACCAAAAGAAGTCCGACACTCTAAATAAAAATTTGGGAGGACACACCAGTGAATTCATTGGTAAGGGTTAAAAACTTATGTGGTTTGAATGAGAAATCCAATAAAAGAAACTTTGGAAGGAACTCACAAGGAGAATACTTAGGATTATTTAATATAAAAAATTTGTTGTTTATGACTATTTTGGCTTAAGAAGGTTTGCTCTCAAAAGGATAGTAGTATGACAACCCTTCTCCTCTAAATGCGTGCAACAAAAGGGTTGGTTCATCAGGTTAATTTAGAAAACCTTGAAAGTTGATTTGCTATCTGACGTAGTTTCAGTTGAGTGGGAATGTAGTAAGGGACTAACGGTTGAGACTTGAGAGAACTCTCAAAAACATGTGGGTATCTATAGTAGCAGTTTAAAAAGTGCTGGCTTTAAACTGCTGTAATAGGTCAACTTATTGTGGCAGTTTCTAAAAACGCTGCTATAGGTTTCCTATAGTGGCAATTTCCAAACTGCCGGGAAAAAAACCCGGCTGTAGAACCAATTTTTTGTAGTAACAACACAGTTGTGTGTACTTCAAATGGACATATTTCACTCATTTGAAATCCAAATTAGGTGAAATTTATATTTGTTTTGAATCCCTAAATGTATAGTTTCTAATGAACAAAATTTTCACTAAATAATTCATTATGGTGTAAAAAATATAAGAAAAGATCATCAATTCATTATCCTTGTGTAGAAACTCGATTTTGCACCCATAATTTAATCTAGGAAGATGACTAGAGTGACCATTCATATACCCAAAATTCAGAGTTGCATTACATGCATTAATTCATTCAAGTCATATCATAAAAATGATCTTGAGGTTCTAACGGTCATGACGGTATGTCCGATTTCCAAATTGGACCATCGGATTGAAAGATATCGCATGATCAAG
This sequence comes from Lithocarpus polystachyus, assembly GCA_033629205.1. Lineage (NCBI taxonomy): Eukaryota > Viridiplantae > Streptophyta > Magnoliopsida > Fagales > Fagaceae > Lithocarpus > Lithocarpus polystachyus. The sequence goes on from CM066170.1 coordinate 34,234,121, forward strand.
TTTGCACGGTCTGCATGCATTTTGCTTGGGTGGAACCAACCACACATGAGTAATTTAAATTAATTCTGATTGGTTGGACAATTAAAATTAATTAAATAATTTTGTGATTGGTTGTTAGTTAGTGTTAAAAATAGACTTGCTTGCATGGGAATGAAGTGGATAATCAGATAACAAAGAAATTGTGGATAATCAAGACTTTTTTTGGAGTGTTTATCTACAAGATAATTATTACTTTAAAGACCTGAATATCCAGAAAAGGGGATTAATTTTTAGAATAAGGATTGAAAATGCGTCTAAGTGCATATCTCGGCTCAAAAACCCTAAAAAAAGGAGTCCAAATTGGACCAAAATTCAAATGCGGGTTCGGCACCCAAGAGGGCCATTCTGCACTTCTCAAGAGGCGATTGGCACAAACTTGAGGCTTGACCCGACGACTCTTGGATTGAGATAAGCCCTACCCTTTTCGATTTTGTAGAGATGTAGATGCGTCCCAATTCGTATCTGATCATTCAGCTAATTTTTTGAAGCATTTTAACCTCTATAAATAGAGGGAGCCTCTCAAAATTCAGCACACTTTTTAACAATTTCTACCCCCCCCCCCCTTTTTCTGGCTCTTCTCATTTGATTTTTTAAATTCCTTTACGTTAAAGACGTTCTGGAGGCTCTGGCCTTAGGAATTTCTTTTTTGTAAGTAAAGTATTTTAGGCTTCAAAGAGTTGAATAAATTTCTTTGAATCCTAAAATATTCTTTTAACTAGAAGAGCATGCTCATGCAAGAGGTATTCTTTTCTTTTCTTCTCCATTAGTTTTGTTGATGATGCATGAATATGTTTAACATGTTTTATTATTTCTTGCTTTTTAATGTATAATTACCATGTTTTGCTTGAATTTTTCTTTAACATGTTCTTAGATGATTGTTTATTGTGGTTTTCTTTCTCAAATTTCGAAGTTTGCTAATGTCTATCAAAGGTTTCTTTAAAAACTAAGAAAAACTAATCTGGTCTTTCAGATCTGATTTTTTTTCTAAACCAAAAACTGATATGATTTTTTAGATCTAATTTTTTTAAACTAAAAAACTGATCTGATCTTTCAGATTTGATTTTTTTTTTCTAAACCAAAAACTGATCTGATCTTTTAGATTTGATTTTTTTAAACCAAAAAATTGATCTGATCTTTCAGATCTGATTTTTATTCTAAACCAAAAAACTGATTTGATTTTTCAGATCTAATTTTTTTCTAAACCAAAAACTGATTTGATCTTTCAGATCTGATTTTTTTTTTCTAAAACAAAAAATGATCTTTATTTTCAGTAAATAGAGATTTGATTTTTTCTAATTTCAAAACTGATCTGTATTTTCATTAAATACAAATTTGATTTTTTTTTAGAAAAAGTTTTCTTTGCTACAAAATTGCAGATTTTGAAATTCAATGAAAGGACAGAAAGTTAGGTTGTAGCTTTTTTATGACTGTGATGCATGTGTAATAAATTCATTGTATAAATGTGGATCCTCGTTCAAAAAGCTTTTTATTTTTTATTTTTTTTATTTATAAAAAACAGATATGATTTTTCTTGATAAAATCGCTTTTTTTTTTTTTTAAACTTTTACACATAAATATATCTGATACTTTTTTACAAAATCTTATTCTTTTTATTCATAAAAAAAAAGATTTGATTTTTCTTGATAAAATCACCCTTGTTTAATTTTATACAAAAATAGATCTGATATTTTTTAACAAAAATCTCATTCTTTCTTTTACATAAAAATTGATCTAATCTTTCTTTACAAATCAAATTTTCTTTTATACACAAAACAGATTTGAATTTTCTAAAAAAAGAGGACACATCCATAAGGTAAATTCATTTGAATTAATTTTAGTTAAGTGTCTATCATGTATGTTCAACATATCATTCACATTATGCAAAAAAGGGTATATTGGTCATTAGAGTCTAGAAGACCAGACTCTGTCTGGGTGGAATGGGTGTCTAACACCTTCCCATTCCATAACCTAGCCCCCGAGCTTAGGGTTTTTTGATAAGTAGATTAGTGTTTTGTTTTTCTTTAATTTTGGTAGATTGTAACTAGGACTAAAGGTTTGTATTCTTTTACAAAGATTGTAACTAGGACCCAAAGCGTTGTAAGGATTAATTTACCAAAGTTGTACTATTCTTTATTCAATCAATAGCATTCAAAGCATTTCTAATACATATTTTGTATTAGTTTTTTTTTTTGGCATAAAAAAATAAGTGGCGACTTAACACCACTTACCCAAAAAGAGAGGTGTTCTTAAAACCCAAATCTCTTTTTTGAGAGCACCCTTTCAAGAAGTGCTGTCTCTCATAGTGGCGACTCCACTAGGGATGTCGAAGGCTAAGCTTTGTGTTAGACTTGAGTGACCAATTCTATACCCTTGTTTTTTGCATGATTTTGCATGATATCCTTGTTTGTTTGTTTGTTTGTTTATATGTTTATGTCTTGAGATGTTTGAATAATATTTTTGTTTGTATTGCCATGTTGATTGTTAAAAGCTTTCCCTAATTGTCATTGTGTATGCCATCAAAACAAGAAATATGTATGCACCCATCTCAACAATATGGTGGTAGTAACCATGGATTACTGGTCTTCATTAGATTCGGGTACCCAGTGGTGAACTCACCAACTCATAGTCCAAAGTCACTGGATCACTTTTTGTTGACTATAAAGGATAGATCATGCCGTTCGGACCAATGCAATGTTCTTACATTACAAGTTGGGAAGTGTAACATCCTAGCTATGAGAAACAATAAAACAACAAAACAACAAACCCACCCTACAATGCAATGACTTAGAACCTACTCGTAGGCCGGTCCATGTTAAAATTGAATTGCATGACGCGTGTGTTTGTTTGGTTAATTAATTGATGTAGATGGGGACCTAGCTTTGATTAACTTGACCAAGGCTATTTTTAGGGAAGAATTTGGTCAAGATCAGAAGGAAGACTCCAAAGAGAAACTAATACTGACATTCACGCTAGTAGTTTCAGTTCCAAACCTATCACTCCCATCACGGTACTGAAGTTCGTGAGCATAGAAGACATTCCACTGCTGCAACATCACAATCCTATATTTGACCTGCAAGACAGTTCAAGCCACAAGAAGTTTGAAGATCCCAACACTATGGCAGAAGAGGGAGAACATCCGAACAATGAAGAACCAATGAACACTCAAGAGCTACTCAACACCATGGTAGCTAGTCAAATCCAGTTGATGGAGGACATGAACCTTATGGTGCAACAGTTTCAAAACCTAAAGAGTAACCAAGAGGAGAACAAGGCTGACCATAATCCTCCAAAAAATGGAGAGTGAGAAGAAGATCAATGAGAGGATAAACAAGATGGAAGAGATGATCAAGAGAGCTCGCAAGATGAAGGACCTCATGGACTACTAATCACTCTCACTTTTCCTCGATGTGAGATTGCCTCCCAAGTTCAAGATATGAACCTGGGACAAGTTCGACGGGACTGGCTGCCCAAAGTCCCATTTGAAGATGTATATGAGGGCCATTCAGCCCCTAGGAGTAACTGAAGAAATACTGAAAGTTCAAATAGCGTGTAAAACACTATAAACGTTTAGACCCCCAAATAACAAATTACCAATTCAAGCTTTAAATCAAACGATGAACGTGCGAAAAATGAACTAAAGCTTAAAACAGAATTGATAAACAATCTAAGTTAAATAAAATCATATCCATAACAGAAATTAGATGACAAAGATAAAGGGAAGAGAGATGCAAACACAAGGACAACACATGATGTGTTATCAAAGAGGAAACTGAAGCCCTCGGCGTAAAACCTCTCTGCTGCCCTCCAAGCAGTCAAATAATCCACTAAAGAATGTAGTTTGGATACAAGGACAGCAATAGACCCTCTAAGCCTAATCTATTCAGTGTACCTAAGCCCTCCAAGCTTTTTGCTCCAACGAGGTTATGCCGAACCTTTGTCTTCTTTAGCTTACCAGATTCCGCTACTAGTCCATAGCATCTACCAATATGAAATTGGTTCCTTCCTAACTGCTTCCCAAAGCACCAAACAACCTTCTCACAGAAATGGGTAAGGTAAGAAAAGGTTTTGGATAATGAACCTTTCTAGGATCTAACAATGGATAGGGCGAGAGTAGAGGAATTTGAAGAGTCACAAGGTAAAGATTGTGGATGAGTCAATCTTGTTTTTCTTTAGGGTTTCTCTCTCAAAATTCTCTCTGGAAGCTCTCTACATTTCATGGGTATAAGGCGTATATATACTGGTGGGTGTTTGGAATGCGAAGAGTCAGATTTTCAAAACAGAGCTGGCTGACGACTTGGCCTCGCGGCTTGACTGAGTCACGAGTTCAAGCTGCGAACTAACTGAATGGCCAGACTAGAATTTTTGTCCTGTAGTGAGACAACTGGCATGACGGTTCAGCTTCTGGCGGCTTGCCAGTCGTGAGCTACTTGCGAGATCCAGTAGTGAGTTCTTCTTTGCACGCTTCACTCGTGTACAACATTTGGTAGCTTGCCAATCGCGAGACACCAGTGAGATCCAGTCGCGAGTCCCTGTTCTACTGCACAGACTTGAGCATTTCTTCACATTCTCTCACACACTACCCTTACATGATTCCCACCTAAATACAGGGTTTCTAAGTGCTGAAATACAAGCAAATTGGCACGGAATAAAGCCAACAAAATAGTTGATAAATTTTAACCTTACAATCTCCCCCTTTGGCTATTCCGTGACAAAACCCTACAACAAACTCTAGACTTAACGCGTGAGTTGGGAACAATTGAACAAAACTTACTCACACCTAACTCTAGAATCTGTGAAGCTCTTGAATCATAAGTACAAGTATCTCCTGAAAAGCAACGACACAATAAGATCATTGTATGCAGAAGAACTTGTATTGCATATGAAGCAAGCACAATACGATCAGGAAAAAACGGATTAAAGCAATAAAGTAAGGCTTGACCAAACAAAAACAATCACTATAAATAGTGATCACAATGCTCATTCACACATGGAATGAACATCCGGACATGCAAGCTAATAAGCTCAATGCAAAGGATTAATTGCATGGCTAACACTCAACCAATGCAACAACACAAAATAATTGCATTAAGGATAAAAATCCAACAAAGGGCACAAGAGTGATGTATTTAAGAAAATGCAGAACATTAACTAAAAGTACTAGCTACAAAGCAAGGGTACACAAAAAAAAGATTACAAAAGCAAGGTACAAAGTAAACCAAACGCCACAAAAGCAACGATACAAAGTAAAACTGAATAAACATCTAAATATATACTAAAGTACCCAACAGTTTAAAAACAAAACACTGTTTAAACCAAATGTATTGACGTAAGAACTATAAATGTACTTAAGAGTATGTAAATAACACCCCCTATACAACATCCCTTTTTTTTTTTTACTGTACTGTATTCACTCCCCCTTTCAATGTACTCCCCCTTTCATTGTTCTCTCCCTTTTTATCACGAATAGCTAAAGACTATTCTCGATCCTCTGCTGAATAACATCTAATTGTGCCTCGATGCCAGTGAAACGCATGTGAACAGAATTGTTGTATTGGATGAGAAGTCTCTCCAGACCGGAAATACGCTGATTGATACCTTCAATCAGAGTGCTCAACCTATTAGCAGAAACACTAGGTTGGAGAGGTTGAGTGTTAAGCGTCTGCAACTTCGGAGTGGGAATAGAAGGTGTCTTTGTATGTATAGGAGTAGCTGAATCATGACTAGATGGAGTGGCATGGGTGAGTGGCACAGTATTTGTTGCCTTAGAGGAGTGACTCTTGCTTGCTTGAAGAGTGAACTTGGAAATAGGTCGAAGACATGGCACAATTTTTTCATCTATTATTGGAAATATACCTTATTGAATCATGATCTTCATAATGAGACTACTGAATGGAAGACAGGCTCTTGCTGCTGATCGAGCCGCTGTTTTTCCAATTGTTTGAAAAATATAGGCACAAATGTCAATTGGAGCACCAGTAATGAGATCACATAAAAACTGGGCTCTTCCAAGATTGATGAAACCAATGTTGGACCATGGGTAAAGATTGGAGAACATGATCAGTTTCAGAGTCGTCAGTTTAGGTGTAAACTTTGCAGTGCCTATGGACAACCCTTTGCTTCTAACCTTATGGTCAGGCCCAAGAACTTGAAGAGTGTCTTGCACTTGAGGAACTCTATCATAATACAGAGTTTTGTCCACATTTTCTGGTCCGGTGATGTGAAGAACCTGTGCAAGGTAGTCTGGAGTAACAACAAATTCTTTTCCTCTTACCCAGCATTGTAGTTCAATTCCAATGAATCGAGCATTTAAGTAGAATTCCCTCACTAATTCGTCATATGGATCCTCGAAGTTCCCAAAAAGAGCAGCCCAATCTCTTCCTTCAAAGATCCTAGAGATAAATGTAGTTCCCAAGGTATCAAAATGCACTATTCGTTCCACAATAATGGGAGCATCGACAAAGATGTCTGAGTAGGTTTGTGAATCAACAGGAGTCCTAAATCTCTCACTGTGTGGGTCTAGAGACGACTGGGATGAGCGATGAGTTCGCTTTGCAACAGGAGAAGGAACATCACTTACAATCTCCTTTCCTTTGGAAGAACGGCGAGACATCTGCAAAATAATAGACACACAACAGAGATCCAAGAACAAACACAAGACACAAACATCAACTTGATTAGAATCAAGTTAGTTAAAAAAATGATATAACAGTTAACACAGAGTATGAGCCTAGCCCGTAACAAGTTATCATGAGAAACATAAGTGCATTGTGTATAAAAGTATTTAGCAGGATACCAAAATGAATAAATGTGCAGGTGTGACACAGACCAATGTATTTTACGGACAACATACAGTTGCATGAAACTGTCATTTTGACAAGGAACAATGCGGATGGCATGCACAAGAAGGTCAAAACAACATATGTACTAAATGAGGATAAACAAGCATGAGAGAAAGCATATCAAGCGTTAGATTTGAGAAACCAACAAAACCAATTCAAACACATTCAACATGATCACCAAAACTATGGCCGAAACACATAGAACACAAAAACCAAACACTAACACACAAATCCAAGAAATAAAGGCTGTACCCATGAGTAATGTGAAGAAAATAAGAAAACCCATACCTTTTTCTTGAAGATTGAAGATGAATTAATGAAGAATAGTGATGATTTTGAGAATAACACGGTGAGTTTGAAAGAGAAGAACATGGGCAAGGCAATGAACAGTCTCAAATATTTGAGAGAAAAACTGAAAAGTTTTAAAAACTGACCTTAAAAGCGCAAAACACGTGATTTTCGCTACTGAGTCAAGTCGTGTACAAGTTGCCAGGTCCAGCCGCCAGAACACTTCAAAGAAAATTTGAAAAAATTTTCTAAGTGTTTTTCGCGACTGGAAGTTCAAGTCGCAAGATAAGCGCGAGCTGAACCGCGAAACTTTCTGTGTGATTCTCGTGACTGAGCCTCCACTCGTGACAAAGTCGCCACATCAAGTTGCAAGAAACCTCAAAACCCAAATTTTGAAAAATATTCTAAGTTTTTTTCGCGACTAGGGCATTGACTCGCTAGTGAGATGCAAAGACCTTCTGTAATAGGCTCGCGACGAGGGCATGCGACTGAATAAACCTGCGACTAAGTTGCCAAAACAGGGCAACATAGATTTTGAAAAATTTGACAGTTTTTGTAAAAACAAAATACTTTCCAAAAACAACTAAAACATTCAAAAATCTTTTTGTGCTTGAACAACAAAGATTAAGCATGTGAAACACATTTTATCAAGTACAATCACACGAATGAATAAGGTATACAATGAACATAAGCATGTGTGATGTATGTGGATATCATCAATAAGATAGTTCTTAGTCTAATGAGAAGCTTCAATGATCAATTCAACTAAGGCATACACAATTAGCACTAGATAATGTGACCCATCTCAATTATAGAAATATGCATATATGAATTCCCACAAAAACTTGATAACATAACATTGAAGCTTTTCATATGGCTCCATTTTCAACAATTCATATGATCTTTTTGAATCATAACATCTCATTTTGGAGATCGATGCCTGAAATTTTTGATATTTTAAATTGATGAGCGAGCCTTTGGCTATTAGGGCATCATATATTATATTTTGAGTCACTTTCCCTTTTTCCTAGTCAAATACTAGTATATGCGACAGGCTTTTGTAGCTCATTATCTTTTTTCATTTGGAGATTTACATTTGTTGAGCTCATTAAGCAAAAACAGAGAAAATAAAGAGTGGGAAGATATATAGACACAAGTCTATGCATGTCTCAAGATCAACAAAACCATTGTCTAATCATTCATGACAAGTTTGAAGATCGATTTACAACAATCACATAGAATTCAAAACTTCTCCCACCATGATATGAGTGCATATGAAACAAGTTATGCTCTTAGATGCACAAAGCCATTTGCACAAAGGTACAGGCTAAAACAATGTTGAAGACAAAACTCATCAAAGTTGATCAAACAATTTGGATTTTCTACTTTTTATGTGTTTTTGGATTTTTGACACAAAAGTAAGGAAAATTGAGCAAAAACAACAATGTAAAAAGCATGTAAAGCAGAAACAATCAGACAAACAATTTTTAACTCAAAACAAGCACAAGACACACAACCAAGCATAGTCACAAAACATAGGAAGTATTAATGCATGGACATGTTGTAATACTTATGCATGAGTACCCTTTTTCACCCACATGTCACGTGCATTTGGGGTGATATCCCTATCGGATTGGGTACATGAGTTAGGACTTTCAAACCTTCTTGTGAAACTTTCCAAGCAAGTAGTGAATGCACCAATCATCTTCATCACATCTATCACTCCGGAGTCACCATCTCGACCTCTCGATTGCTCAATAGCCTAAGTCTTTTTGTCGTTCCTTGGTTTTCTTGGCCTTTGATCACTTGCATTATTCAATGCTCTCAACTTATGATAGTTTGGTTTAGTGTGGCCTTAAAGTCCACAATGATGGTAAAAATGGTTTGTTCTTGGACCTCTTTGTGATCTTGGGAGTGATTTCCTTCTAGCTTCAGGTCTGACCTTTGAGTGGTTACGGGGCTTATTGAACACCCGTTGATCAGCCACATTCTTCTTCTTCTCTGGCTTCACTTTCTCAAAAACTGGAGTTTCCATCACTGGTTCCTTTGCTTTTACAAATTTCATGTCCTTGGAGATTTTGACAGCAGTACTACTTTCTTCGGTATATCCCAATCCTGATTTGTCTGAGAATTGTTTTTGTGAGGAGATTACATCATCTAGCTTCTTTGTAGAGACTCTTTCTATCTTGGCATTTGCTTGAATCACCTCAAGCTCAAGGAATCTCACTTTTGCATAAGCTTCTGACAATTCTCCATTCAGCTTCTCTATCTCACACTTGGCCTCCTTATGTCGCACTAGAAGACTTCTATAGTCCTCCTCAGCTTTCTTCATCTTTTTCACGGCTGCCTTGGCCACACGTGTATATTCTCTAGATTTCTTAAGAAGTGAGTTGTAGTTCTCTTGAAGACTTTCGATACACTCATCTTCTTCACCATCTGATTCTTCAACAATTCCCATTGATTCCTCATCACTATACTGTCCAAGTTCTTGCACAAGCAAATTAGTCCTTCAAAGATTCAACATGAGCAATAGTCATAAAAGTGGAGTAATACCCTTCTCCGTCACAGCTTTCCTCAGAATCGGAGTTGGATTAATCCGAATTACTAAGAGTTGTGGCATAAGCATTACCCTTCATTTTCAAATAATTGGGACATTCTTTCTTGATATGTCCATGTCCATTGCACTCAAAACATGTGATTCCTTGAGAGGATTGAGACTCCTTCCCATTTCTTCTTAAAGTCCTTTTTCTCTTTTCCGAGACTTGGGAATTTTCTTTTCTCAGCAAATTTTTCATTCTTCTTGAACTTTAAGAACTTTCGGAAATTCTTCACAAGATATGCTACATCTTTATCGGCCTCATCTTCATTCGATAAATCGTGATCTTCCGCCTTCTCATTAATTGTCTTAAGAGCAAGAGATTTTGCTCTTCCTTTGTGATGGCAAAGACAGCTCATAGGTTTGAAGTGAGCCAATTAGTTCTTGAACTTTGATATCATCCAAGTCTTTGCTTTCTTCAACTATAGTAACTTTTGCACAGAAGCTCTCCGGCAATGATCGAAGGATTTTCCTTACAATTTTTGAGTCCTCCATTTTCTCACCCAAGTTGAACTTGCTGATGATAACTTCATTCAGCTTGCTATAGAAAGAGTTAAAGGACTTGTCCTCACTCATTTTGAGCTCCTCAAAACGAGTGGTCAGCATCTGTAACTTAATGTCTTTCACTTTCTTGGTTCCTTCATACGTGGTCTCCAATATTTGCCATGCCTCCTTAGCAACCGAGACATGAGATATCTTGTGAAACTCATCTGGAGACACACCACAAAAAATAGTATTTAAAGCTTTACTGTTAGCATTTGAAGCAACAAGGGCTGCTTTATCCCAAGTGGATTTTTTGTCCTCCGGCCTAACTCATCCAATATCAACAGCATCCCACATACTTTCATCAATAGAACATAAAAATGCCCTCATCTGGATTTTCCAAAAAGTATAGTTGCTACCATCAAAATATGGTGGTGCATTTAGAGATTGAGACCGATCCATCTCAATAAGGGGTCAAGGATCGCACTAAGGTAATTAAACCACAGCAAGTGCACCCGCTCTGATACCAATTGAAAGTTCAAATAGCGTGTAAAACACTATGAACGTTTAGACCCCCAAATAACAAATTACCTATTCAAGTTTTAAATCAAACAATGAACGTGTGGAAAATGAATTAAAGCTAAAAACAGAATTGATAAACAATCTAAGTCAAATAAAATCACATCCATTACAGAAATTAAATGACAAAGATAAAGGGAAGAGAGATGCAAACACAAGGACAACACACGATGTGTTATCGAAGAGAAAACCGAAGTGCTCGGCGTAAAACCTCTCTGCCGCGTTCCAAGCGGTCAAATAATCCACTAAAGAATGTAGTTGGGATACAAGGACAGCAATAGACCCTCCAAGCCTAATCTACCCAATGTACCTAAGCCCTCCAAGCTTCTTGCTCCAACGAGGTTACGCCGAACCTATGTTTTCTTTAGCTTACTAGATTCCGCTACTAGTCCATAGCATCTACCAATATGAAATTCTTTCCTTCCTAACTGCTTCCCAAAGCACCAAACAACCTTCTCACAGAAATGGGTAAGGTGAGAAAAGGTTTTGGATAATGAACCTCTCTAGGATCTAACAATGGAGAGGGTGAGAGTAGAGGAATTTGAAGAGTCACAAGGTAAAGATTGTGGATGAGTCAATTTTGTTTTTCTCTAGGGTGTCTCTCTCAAAATTCTCTCTGAAAGCTCTCTACATTTCGTGGGTATAAGGGGTATATATACTGGTGGGTGTTTGGAATGCGAAGAGTCAGATTTTCAAAACAGAGCTGTCTGACGGCTTGGCCTCGCGGCTTGACTGAGTCGCAAGTTCAAGCCGCGAGCTAACTGAATGGCCAGACTGGAGTTTTTGTCCTATAGTGAGACAATTGGCATGACGGTTCAGCTTCTAGCGGCTTGGCAGTCGCGAGCTACCTACGAGATCCAGTCGCGAGTTCTTTTCTTCACGCTTCACTCATGTACAACATCTGGCGACTTGCCAGTCGCGAGATACCAGCAAGATTCAGTCGCGAGTTCTTATTCTGCTGCACAGACTTGAGCATTTTTTCACATTCTCTCACACACTACCCTTACATGATTCCCATCTAAATACAGGGTTTCTAAGTGCTGAAATACAAGCAAATTGGCAAGGAATAAAGCCAACAAAATTTTTGATAACTTTCAACCTTACAACTACTTGCTTAAATGTTCCAAAACACCTTAACTAGAGTCGCTCTTAGGTGGTTCCTAAACCTAGATGATGCTAGAGCAAGGAGTTGGGAGGATATCTGCCTTGAGTTTCACAATTAGTACAAATACAACGTAGAAGTGGATGTAACAAGGAGAGATTTAGAGACCATGAAGCAAGAGCTGAAAGAATCTTTCTCTACATTCATCACCAAATGGAGGTCCAAGGCAGCACAGATGATGAATAGGCCAAGTGAAGAAGAGCAATTAACCATGGTTGTAAAAAAATTATTGTCTGTATACCATAAATATTTGTTTGCCTAGTATTTTCCTAATTTTAATGCTTTGATTGTTGCTGAAACTCAAATTGAGGATGCAATAAATAATGGCACTATACAAAATGAAGACCCACCAAGGTTTGAAAAGAATTTAGGATCTAGTTCTAAAACTACTGAAGTTTCTAATATATACAAAAATGATCCTTATTAACTTATTGCTTCCATTGCCTCCATTCCAATATCACAAGGGCCGCCTCCAAGTCCTAGGAGGGAATTTCATGAGTTATATATGCCTGTGAGTCAAGTGTTTGAAAAACTCAAAGAAAAGGGGTTACTAAAGCCCTTAGATCCAAGACCAATCCCAAACCCATTGCCCGCAAGATTTGATGTGACTAAGAGATGTGCTTACCACCAAAGCCCTAGCCATGATACTAACAAGTGTTTTGGCCTTCGTCATGCAATTCAAGACCTAATAGACAATAAGGTGATAGCACCATCTACAAGGCCTAGCATCACTAATAATCCCTTGCCTAACCACAATTTTGGGAGGGGACCAATGATTAATTGCTTGATGATTGAAGAGGAAGGTGAAAAGGACTCGTCTGAATTGATTTATGACCTACTTGAGTGCTTTATGATGACATAGGAAGAATTGATGGGTATGACATCTGCTGCAGGGTATGAGATATGGAACGAAGATGTAACTGAAACCACAAATTACCCGACATCCATAAATGGAGGGAGATACTTCAAACCCCAAGCAAATTACCGAACATCCACAAATGGGTGGAGACGCTTCAAACCCTTATCAAATTACCAAGCACCAACATATGGGGGGAGACACTTCGAACCCCAATTAAACAACCCAAAACCTACAAACGGGGAGAGACATTTTGAACCCCAACCAAATGGCCTAACATCCACACATGAGGGGAGACACTTCAAACCCTAAGATACCGATTTAAATGACCCAACAAAAATTGGCCACAAACGAGGGGGGGGGGGGGGGGGGAGACACTTCAAACCCCCACATTTGGAGACTAAAGCCTTGAACAAAGCAACCCAACAAACACCCACTAAAGAGGATGAGGTATTTAAGCAACTACAGAATACTCAAGCCAATATATCTTTATGGGCTTTACTCATGGCCTCATACAAGCACTGACAAAATCTAGTAGACCTTCTCAATTAAATCCAAGTTCCTATAACCATTACTTCTCAAGATCTGAATACTATGATTGGGTCCATAAGTAGGGAACTCACTATTTCCTACTATGACAAATATTTGATGAAAAAAGGGAAGCACCACAATGGTGAGAAATATGGTGAGAAAAGAGAAAAAAAAAAAAAATGCCCAAACAGCTCCCAAAAAACCCTTTTTCAGTTCTCGTCCAATCTGGGGTGCTAGGGGCTATTTATAGCCCTTGGCATGCTTTTCGAGGTACGACGCACCTTCAAGGGCCGCTGGGTTGATCCGGTGGCCCAACAAGGTGCGTCGGGCTGATGTCATCGTGTCATTGTCAAATTCGTCTTGTTGCATTTTTTGGTTCCAACTTTGGATGCGCATTTAGAGGTCTTGCTAGACTCCGATTGAGGCGATCTTGGTGTCCCTGGAAATCTCTGGATGTCTAATTTTCAAAAAGACAAATAAATTAAAATTTCAACGGTTAGGTCAAAAGTTATGACCTCAGAAAGTGTGCTGATGCATTTTCACAGTTTTCTGAATATCTCAACCGTTTTAACTCCGATTTCTACCCATGAATAGTCGTTGGAATGAGAATTTGATTATCTTTGCAATGGAGTTGGTTTTAACCCATTTGACGGGTTTCTGGGGCCCACCGGTAGTCAACTCTGGGTCAAATTTGGTCAAAATTGCCAAAAATCTCTAAAAAGCTCGGGTTTGATGTAAAACTATGAAAAGTGATATTTTGAGGGGATTTTAACTTTTTTTGACTTTTGGTCAACCTAGGGTTGACTAGGGGCATTTTGGTCATTTTAGCTAAAAAAGGCACTTTGAGTGCACTAGTGTCCGAACGGGTTGTGCCACGTCATTCTAGATGTTCTCGTGGCCCCATGAAGAGAAGATGATATTTTTTGATTTTTCGGGGTTCAGCAAGTAAATCGAGGGCGGTCAAAATACGATATCAACAAGCCACATCAAGGAGACATTTTTGCTCTTTAGTTTTGAAGGCATCACACCCAAAAGATGTTTAATCTCTTTTGAAGTGAGAAAGTCATTGACCATGATTCTTTCACCACCCAGTCTTAAGCCAATAATGACTGAGAAGTCATAATGTGTCAACATCACTTCACCAATGCTTGGAAAATGGAAAGTGCACGCAGTGTCCCAAAACTACTCTGACAAAGCAAGGAGTAACTAGAGGTCTTTGTACTCATAAGTATCGTGATTCAATAAAGCTTGAAAAAAAGTCTGGAAGCTAGCTTCATCAATGATGTTCTTAATATCTGGAGACAATATCTTCTATATGCCTTTCAACATCTGGAGGCTACCTTGACTCTTGAGGTTCTGCAAAACGAAGTTGGCCAATCATCGAGATGCTCATAAAATACTCATTCCAAAATACTCACTTCAAAAAAAATCCCATGCCTAACAAAATTTTTTACCATGTCCCAAAATTTTGTTTCGACCGAAATCTCATGACCAATAAAAAATTCCATGTCAAAACGTAGTTGTGTCATGGCACCTAAACGTAACTCCATTCTGACCCCAATCCATTCTTCTTCTTCTCCATCATACCCCACTCCATCTCACATCCGGTTTTGTGATGAGAAGGCCAGATTGGACTTCTTGGAGAACTTTTCACGACGAGGCATTCATTCGAAACGCCAAGTCATTCTGTTAGACTTTTCTGACACTGACCTTCCCATTGTCATATACAGTAGGGGTTGGGAGTCATTATGTGGCGCCCGGTCATGTGCCCTTCCGTGATTATACAAGAGTTCTACTCCAATATGCATGGATTTGATTAGTCTATACCCTAGTTTGTCACTCACGTTCGGGGTATACGCATAGTAGTTACTCCAGATATTGTTGCTGAGATACTACACATCCCTAGGGTAGCGCATCCTGACTACCCTTGTTCTGAGCATTTAAGGACAGTGTCCAAAGATGAGCTTGCATCTCTATTCTGTGAGACACCATCATCTTGAGGTGAACGTCAAAACACCCTTTGCTCGGCCTTTGCTAAAGGTCCGAGAATCCTTAACATGGTGATGACATTTTCTCTCCATCCATTGTCTCACTATGACACTATTAGAGAGCCTCGTGCTCGATTTTTGTTATCCCTCATTGAGCATATCTCTATTTACTTCTCTTCTCACTTCATTCTTTCTCTTATGGATGTTTATAAAGATACGGCGATCTGTGATAAGCTTATCTTTCTTGCGCCTATCACGCGGCTTCTTTGCCATTTTTCTATCTCCTGTCCTGTGTCTCCCCACTTCTCTTTCATGTGTGCCATGGACGCCGCTACCGTTAAGCGGAGTCTTGCACAGCTTCGCTTGAGGCAACCCCGGACAGAGACCGCAACTCCTCTGGCTTCTACTGCTCCATCCACCTCCGCTCTTTCGTCTTCAACAGGTAGAGTGACTCTTGAGGCCATCATGGCACAGCTTGTGCACAAGGATGCTTGCCTTGACACTCTCAGTGATGAGTTGTGTTAGGTGAACACCCGTGTTGGTTGTATCACACAACGACATGCTGTCATGGGTGGTTACTTTGTAACTTCCTTTTCCATCTCTGCTAGCTTCTATGGATGAGAGTGACGATGGCTGCGGCAGTGATGATGCTACTGAGGATGATGATGATGGCTTGCCTAGTGATGATGAGATGTCTACTTAATTTACTTACCCTTTGTCACTTGTGACAAAAAGGGGGAGTAGTTTTGAGATGAGAGTAGTCATACTCATAGGGCGAGGGTTAGTTTAAGATATAGGGGGAGTGTTCATATGTTGAGGGATGTAGTGAGGATTTTTGTATCTTTTCTTTTCTTTCTATTTCAGATACATTATCTTTTGTATATTGATCTTGTCACTATTTTGACATACATTGTGTTTATATTTGGTTTATTTATTTTGATGTATGTTCTTTCACCTATCTCTCCATGTGCTGTTTCTTTTCTCTTTTTATACACATGTTTCTTATTAAATGTATGCAATCCATTATTTCTGTTTCACACCAAGATGCTTTGATGAGTTTTGTTTAAAGTGTTTCAGAAATACAGGTTGTCAAAGTCTTCTTGCCATAAACTCTTTTCTTCCAAAATTTTTCAAGAGTTTGTATTAATATAGATTTTATTGTATTCAACAAGTGAGTATGAGTTGAGTGATTTATGACTTCTCTCATATGTTCATTTGTTTGTTGTGGTTTGTCATGGATTGCCAAAGGGGGAGATTGTTAGGACATATGTGATTCAATATTAGGAACATATGTCAAAATTATATGTAATTGGCTAATACGTTGATAAAACGCACTTTACTTGTAATTGAGTAGATCTAGGATGTGTTTAACGCTTCAAGGAATAAGGTTTCAAGTTTAAGTGTTAAAGCCATGCAAGTATGTTCAAGAATCAAGTAATGAAGTGCTGGGTTTTAAAACTCGACAGCTAGCATCTATCGAGGTTTAAAAGCTACTAAAGCCCGTGGCTCGACAGCTAGCTCGATAGATTGCTATCTATCGAGGTTTATGAAGTTCAGTTTTTTAGAACTGATTTTCATCCAATCCGTGAGTGTATGTTTGGGCCTTCTTTTCTCACAACCCTAAACATATATAAGGATTATCTTAAGGGCCAAAAAAGGTTGGACAGTTGCACAAGAGCACAATTCCACAAGTGTGAAGAAAAGTGTGACCGGAACCTTAGTTTGCCCTAGTTCATCTTTCTCTTGAAGAAGCTGCTGTGTTTGTACATCATAGGGTTTTGTGACTAAGCAACTTTGTGATCTTCATTGTCTGGATGAACTGAAGAACTTTGCAGCCAACATCCTTCTTAAGTTGGTGATCAAGTCGCGTACTGGGATATGCGCAATTGGTTAGTCACGTATTGGGAGCCGTGCAATAAAAGGAGAGATTGTTATTATAGAACAAGTCCAATTGGGTATTGAGGTAAGGGTTCAACTGTAGGTTGGTATAAGGTATTGAGATTTCTTTACTTGTAACCGGTTATTGTGATAATAGTGAATTCTCGAGAGTGGTGACCTTAAAATCACCCGGTGGGGTTTTTGCCATGTAAATTTTCCCTATTCGTAAACAAATTACCGTGTCAATTTATTTTCCGTTGCATACTTTAGTTAATTGGTGATTTGTTTGTGCTACCACGCGCTTTGTATGTTAATTTGATTAATTAATAAACTTGGGAAATTAATCAATTAATTTATCATAAGGGGTCAATACATTCTTGGCCTATCATACACCATGCCAAATTTCTTAACAATTAAAAAATGCCTTAAGGCCAAGATTACAACATGATCAACCACACAATGCACAATTTCAACAAGAGCAAATAACCACTAAATGACAATGTCTCAACACCAAACTTTCAATAAAACCTGAAATCAACAATTTTCCCAACAAAGAAATCAAGAAAAACAAAAACTTACCTTGAAGTCCATTTTGGAATGTGGTTCATGGGTCTTGGGGTCTTGAAGAAGCCCTTCTTCATCATTCCATTCAAGAGATAGGTGATATTTTTTCTCATTAAAAATAAGAAAGGAAGGTCCATTGGAAGATGCCATTGTTAATGTAAAGAAAAATGGAGGGTTGGAGATGGGTTTCAAAAATGGGTTTGTGGCAAAAATGGTCAAGAACTCAAAGATTTGAAAAGATATTGAGGGAGATGAATGAAAGAAAGTTAAGAAGCTTAGGAAAGTGATATTTTAGAGAAGAAATTGTGTAATAAGGGAGAAAATGCAAGTTGGTGAAGTGTGTGAATAGTAACAATGGAGGAAGAAAGAAGAAAGAAGACGGAAGAGCAAAAAAGGGAAATCCCCGCCCTTTTTACCACTTGAGTTGTTGAGTCAACTTAGGTTTGATTGAGTTGACTTAGTCAACTCTCCAAAAAAAAAAAAATATTCAAAATTTTCAAAGGCAGGTGACATCAATTTCAAAAAAAAAAAAAAAAAAAGTGACTTCAAAGGGATAAATCTCCTGAACAAATCTTCAATGGACAAATCTCCATGAACAAATATTCAGGGGATAAATCCCTTGAACAAATCTTCAATGGACAAATCACCATGAACAAATATTTAGGGGATAAATCCCTTGAACAAATCTTCAAAGGACAAATCTCCATGAGAAATTTCAAAAAAATTAAATAATAAATGATAAAAATTTTCAAAGGACTTCATAAAAATCAGTCAAAGTTTTCTTTCTAGAAGGAGAAATTCAAATAAAAAAAAGAGAGAGAGGAAAATCACACATTAAAAAAAAAACAATGGAACAATAAAGAATTCATCATTTAAAGTCTGATTCCAAATTTTAATTTTTTTTAAAAAGATCCCAAGGTTTCGAGGTAGAGAAGCCCCTTGGACACCTTCCATTAAGATCGAGGTAAAGAAGCCCCATAATCGTCATAATTCAAGATTGAGATAGAGAAGCCTCTCAATCGTCCTAGGTTTCGAGGTAGAGAAGCCCCTTGGATACCTTCCATCAAGATTGAGGTAGAGAAGCCCCTTGATCATCATTTAAGATTGAGATAGAGAAGCCTCTCAATCGCCCCAAGTTCCAAGGTAGAGAAGCCCCTTGGTTATTATTGATACCGTATTTCGTTCACCCTCGATTTGTTTGTCGAACCCTAAAAACCCAAAAATATCATTTTCACTCCATGGGGCCATAAGAACATCCAAAATGACGTGATGTAACCCGTTCGGACATCGGAGCAACCAAAGTGCCTTTTTTAGCTAAAATGACCAAAATGCCCCTAATCAACTTAGGGTTGACCGAAGGTCAAACAAGGTCAAAATCCACTCAAAATAACACCTTTCATAGTTTTTCATCAAACCTGAACTTCTCAAAGATTTTTAGCCACTTTGACTAAGTTTGACCCAAAGATGACTCCGAGTGGGCCCAAAAACTCTAATTTTGATCCGGCTGTCAGAATAGGTTGAAACCAATGTCATTGTGAAGATTATCAAATTCTCATTCCAATGACTATTCATGGATCGAAATCGGAGTTAGAACGGCCGAGATATCACAAAAACTAGGTTAATGCACTGATAACTTCCTAGAGCCATAACTTTTGATCCAACTGTTGGATTTTTGAGTTCCATACCTTTTTAGAAACTGAAAATCAATATCTTTCCAAGGGTGTTAATATCGCCCGATCTGAGGCCTTTTGAAGGTGGCGGCCCTTGAAGGGTCGCCGCCTTAAAAACGTGTCGGGGCTATTAATAGCCCCAGGCACCCCTCAGACCAAGAAAAGAAGACATTTTTCAGATTTTTTGCTCTCTGCCTGGTTTCTCTACATGTTTTTCTCTCTTCCAAACACCAAAAAACACACACAAAACACCCAAAAAGCACATCAAAGTCTCTTGATTCTTATCTCTTCACCAACAACACAAGGTATTGTTCTTATACCCAATCTTCTTTTCCTTGGTTCTACATTTTGGATTTGGGGTTTAGGGGTGTTGATGTAGCTTTTTTAGCTATCATCCACACCCGTAACCTTCTAAATATTTTCCTAGCATTTATCTTGCTTTTTTTGCTTGAATAACATGATTTATTACTTTCTTTAGCATGTTTCTTGCTTTATTTGTGTTTCTAGCTTAAATCTCTTTGTTGTTATGTCTTATGCCATGTTTTGTGCTTAGATCTATGTTCCTGCATGTTCATATGTTTAGATCTACATGCTTAGGGTTTTATGCCATGTTTTTCTATGTTTTATGCCTCTTTTTGCTCTATGTTGATGTTAAGGTTACATGCTCACATGCTTGTTTGATGTCCATGGTTATGTCTTGCTTAGATCTACAAGTTTGTATGCACATTCTATGCTCCTATGCCTATATCCGAGTATTCACATGCTTATATGCTTGGATTCATGTCCTTCCATGTCTATATGCTAAATTTCTATATGTTTACATGCATGTTTCTATGCCTATATGTCTATGTCTATGCTTCCACGTGCTTGTGTGCTTGGATCTATGTTCTCTACATGCCTTATGCTATATTTCATGTGCTTGTGCGCTCTATGCCATGTTTGCGTGCTTAGATCTAGGCTATGTTTGTCATGCCATGTGTTATTGTAGCCCTTTTGTCGCTTTATCTTTCTTTCTTGTGTTTTGGCCCAATGGTCGGGACCCGATTTAGACCCTATGTTCTTTGTCATCACCTGTACACCTTGGCCCATATCAAAGGGTTTGGATCACCCCTATTTGCATGTCTATGCTTGCTCGCTTTTATGCCTGATGCTTGTGTTAGACTCTCTAGTACAAGGCTTTGCCATGCTTGACACTCTTAGCGGGTTTGTGGTTGTGTGGTTATTTCCGATGCCCATGAGGCCTTGTTTGGATGTGACTGTTTGGGATGCATTGCCATGATACCGGTTGTCTCGTTCACACCTTTCCCCTTTTCCGCTCCGTGCGATGATATGTTTACCATGCTTGTTTGTGCCACCTGTTGGCTCTATATGCATTTTTACTCGCTTACTTACATGTCTATGCATAAGTATTGCTTGTTGGTGTGTTGTCCATGCTTCAACACAATGAAGCTATGGACATCCGATCCAAACATACATTTGTCCCTCGCGGACACCACCTTTTGTTTGCTTTTTTGCTTTTTTGCCTTACCGCTTGTTTGCTTAGATCCTTGTTTCTATGCTTGCCATGCTCATCATGATTATCCGCTTTATGCCTTTTCATATGCTCTTTGCATCTTTTCCTTCCATGGCTTGTCTGCTGGTTTCTTGTCTTTGCCTTTGCATGTACACACATGGAGCGAGGACGTTTGGAGCTAGGGCATAGTCTCTCAAGTGCAAGCAAAAAGGGAATGGATGTAAGCATGTGGTTAAGCCAAGTGGCAGTGTTCAGTAGATTTAGGAGTTTAGCCCTTCCCTTTGGTTATGTACTCTTTTAAACCCCTTTTCTTCCTTCTCCCTTTCTCCCCTAGATGGTTTGTATTAGATATATCATATTGTGTACCATTCACCATCATCTCTAGAGTATGGCGACCCCTGTTTACTTTCTTGCACCTATATTTTGGGCCATGCTTAAGGGATGTAGGCATTTACTTTCTTGCTTTGTGTGCTTGCATTGTGCATGATGTATGTATATAGATACCTGCTCGCCTCTTTCGGTGTGATTGTCACAGTCCACGTCACCTAAGGCAAAGCGATGAATAATTTTTGCCGTAAAAGTAAGGTGACAGGTTGCCGGATTTTCATCGTGGAAATTTGGTACTTTTCTCGAATGCCTTAGGAAAGCATAGATTGGGTCCACACCTATTCAAAAGCCAAATCTCAAAGTCCCCTAGCCAAAATCATGTTTTTTTTGTTTTGTTTTTTTTTTTTTTATTGCCAATCTTTGAAAATTAAGGTTTTATCAAAACAAAGGACTGTCCTTGGACAGGCGTTGTGGGGTGCCTATTACCTTCTCTACACGTAACCAAACTTCCAAACTCAAGAATCAGGATTTTTTGCCGTCCACATTAGATTAGGAAAAATGCCCTTTTTTCTTAGCCTAGGATTGGTAATAAAATCAACTAGAAACAGGTGACCAATCACACCTTAGAAAAACCCAATGATTGGTGGCAACTTCACTCACCTTTGGTAATCATCTAAAATTTGGCCAGATTCCTACCATAATGCCAAAGGTAGACCTACCTTTTTCCACTGAGAGAGAGAGAGAGAGAGAGAGAGAGAGAGAGAGAGAGTAAGCACCCAAAGCTCTGTGCGAAGCACACAGTGCACACCATATTTCAAGAGGGGTGGCGGTTTTTCTGCCTAGTTTCGATCAAGGCTAGGTGTCGACAGTTTCCTTCCATTCAGATCGAGGTAGAGAAGCCCTTTGGTCGTCACAATTCAAGATTGAGATAAACAAGTCTTTCAATCGCCCCAGGTTCCAAGGTAGAGAAGCCCTTTGCTTACCTTCCAACAAGATTGAGGTAGAGAAGCTCCTTGGTCTTCACAATTCAAGATTGAGATAGATAAGCCTCTCAATCTCCCAAGTTTCGAGGTAGAGAAACCCCTCGGACACCTACCATTCAGATCAAGGTAGAGAAGCCTTTCGGTCTTCACAATTCAAGATTGAGATAGAGAAGCCTCTCAATCGTCCCAAGTTTTGAGGTAGAGAAGCTTCTTGGTTACCTTCCATCAGATCGAAGAAGCCCTTTAATTGTCACAATTCAAGATTGAGATAGAGAAGCCTCTTAATCATCCTAGATTCCGAGGTAGAGTAGCCCCTTGGTTACCTTCCATTCAGATCGAGGTAAAGAAGCCCTTTGATCGTCCCTACATTCAGACTGAGATAGAGAAGCCTCTTAGTCACCCCAGACTTCAAGATTCACATCATTTTTATTAGTTATCAAGTAGGTCATGTATTCCCAATTTTCATTTTGTCAAAATAGGAAAACACTAGTTCTATGTTCCAAGGTTTTAGGTTCGAAGGTTAGGTAATCTTTAAAAAGTCAACCTCAATTAAATCATGGCTGCTAGAATCAGTGTCTTTGTTTTACATTGACATTCGCTTTGCAAGCTCTGTTTATGAGGGCATTCTGTAGACACTCGATTTTGCACCCATGATTTAATCTAGGAAGATGAATAGAGCGACCATTCATATACCCAAAATTTAGAGCTGCATTATATGCACTAATTCATTCAAGTCATATTATAAAAATGATCTTGAGATTCTATCGGTCATGACGGTATATCTGATTTCCAAATTGGATCATCAGATTGGAAGATATCGCTTGATCAAGTTTGCGCGGTTTGCATGCATTTTGTTTGGATGGAACTAACCACACATGATTAATCTAAATTAATTCTAATTGGTTGGACAATTAAAATTAATTAAATAATTTTGTGATTGGTTGTTAGTTAGTGTTAAAAATAGACTTGCTTGCATGGGAATAAAGTGGATAATTTGATAACAAAGAAATTGTGGACAATCAAGACTTTTTTTGGAGTGTTTATTTACAAGATAATTATCACTTTAAAGACCTGAATATCTAGAAAATGGGATTAATTTTTAGAATACGGATTAGAAATGCGTCTAAGTGCATATCTCAACTCAAAAACCCTAAAAAAGACCAAAATTCAAAAGCGGGTTCGGCACCCAAGAGGGCCATTTGGCACTCTTGGAGTGCCGATTGGCACATGAAAAGTGCGAAGTGCCGATCGGTACTTCTCAAGTGTCAATTGGCACAAACTCGAGGCCCGACCTGAGGACTCCTGGATTGAGATAAACCCTACCCTTTTTGATTTTTTAGAGATGAGGACGCGTCCCAATTCGTATCTGATCATTCAGTTAATTTTTCGAAGCATTCTAACCTCTATAAATAGAGGGTGCCTCTAAAAATTTAGCACACTTTTTTACACTTTCTGACCACCCTCTTTCTGGCTCTTCTTTTCTGATTTTTCAAATCCCCTTACGTTAAAGACGTTCTAGAGGCTCTGGCCTTAGGAATTTCTTTTTTGTAAGTAAAGTATCTTAGGCTTCAAAGAGTTGAATAAATTTCTTTGAATCCTAAAATATTCTTTCAACTAGAAGAGCACGCCCATGCAAGAGGTATTCTTTTCTTTTCTTCTCCATTAGTTTTGTTGATGATGCATGAATATGTTTAACATGTTTTATAATTTCTTGCTTTTAATGTATAATTACCATGCTTTACTTGAATTTTTCTTTAACATGTTCTTAGATAATTGTTTATTGTGGTTTTCTTTCTTAAATTTCAAAGTTTGCTAATGTCTATCAAAGATTTCTTTAAAAACTAAAAAAAAAATGATCTAATCTTTCAGATCTGGTTTTTTTAAAACCAAAAATTAATTTGATTTTTTAGATTTGATTTTTTTAAACCAAAAAACTGATCTAATCTTTCAAAACTGATTTTTTTTTTCTAAATCAAAAACTGATTTGATCTTTCAGATTTGATTTTTTTTTTAAACCAAAAAACTGATCTGATCTTTCAGATCTGATTTTTTTTCTAAACCAAAAAACTGATCTGTATTTTCAGTAAATACAGATTTGATTTTTTCTAAATTCAAAACTGATCTATATTTTCGTTAAATGCAGATCTGATTTTTTTTAGAAAAATTTTTCTTTGTTACAAAATTGCAAATTTTGAAATTCAATGAAAGGGCTAAAAGTTAGGTTGTAGCTTTTTTATGAATGTGATGCAGTTGTAATAAATTCATTGTATAAATGTGGATCCTCTTTCAAAAAGCTTTTTTGTTATTTTTTATTCATAAAAAATAGATCTAATTTTTCTTGATAAAATCACTTTTTTTTTTAAAAAAACTTTTACACAAAAATAGATCTGATACTTTTTACAAAATCTTATTCCTTTTATTCATAAAAAAGATCTAATTTTTCTTGATAAAATCACCCTTGTTTAATTTTACACAAAAATAGATCTGATATTTTTTAACAAAAATCTCATTCTTTCTTTTACATAAAAACAGATCTGATCTTTCTTTACAAATCAAATTTTCTTTTTACACAAAACAGATCTGAATTTTCTAAAAAAAGAGGACACATCCATAAGGTAAATTTATTTGAATTAATTTTAGTCAAATGTCTATCATGTATGTTTAACATATCATTCACATCATGCAAAAAAGGGTATATTGGTCATTAGAGTCTACAAGACCAGGCTTTGTCTGGGCGGAATGAGCGCCTAACAATTTCCCATTCCGTAACCTAGCCCCCGAGCTTAGGGTTTTGGATAGGTCGATTAGTGTTTTGTCTTTCTTTAATTTTGGTAGACCAAAAGTTTTGTATTCTTTTACATAGATTGTAACTAGGGCCTAAAACATTGTAAGGTTTAATTTACCAAGGTTGTACTATTCTTTATTCAATCAATAACATTCAAAGCATTTCTGAATATGTATTTTGTATTTAGTTTTTTCTTATTTTTTTGAATAAAAAAAATAAATAAATGGTGACTCCACACCACTTACCCAAAAAGAGAGGTGCCCTTAAAAGCACCTAAATCTCTTTTTTGAGAGCACCTTTTCAAGAAGTGCGGTCTCTCACACCTTGAGTAGCTCATAAATTCATCATCTTTAAGGATCTTTTGACATAGACTCAAACCTAACACAATTTAATTGATACGATCCAAATTTGGTATGTTTTGACACTAGAATTTGCCAATTCACTTATTAAACCTAACAATATAATATTTTTTTTATTCGTTCATTTTCTTGTATTTTGAATGTGAACCAAACAAAAATTTAAGTGAAAAAAATTATGAAGAAAATGAAAATAATTAATTTGCAGGATATCCAGAGCATCATGTACCCAAAAGATAATAGTCCAACTATACATCTGCATTAGTTCCTTCCTTTAAGCTGTTGAAAGTTTTATTTTGGATCATCTATTTCAGTTTTGGCAACAATACTGGTTTTGCCAATATTGATTCATCACGTATCTTATCCATCTTCTAGCCTCAAATATTAGTCAATGCAAGTTTTAACAAATCTATAAGATTAATGGGGAAAGTCTCAATAAATCATTTGACCCTTATTATGTAGTGCCAAAAAAAGAAGAAAAAAACAAAAGAAATAGTGAATATCTATGACCGACGCACATATATGTGAGAGAGAGAGTGAGGGTGGGCTCCACAGAGGCAGCGGGGTGGAGGAAAAAGTAAAGATTGTTATGAAATATTCTTAGCTATTATTTTAAACATGATTTGGAAAGTCCAAAGTTATGGTTTATAATGATATTTTGGGTCCAAATATGCGATAATTGCATTGTTAATTGGCTTCTGGAACTGGTAGGTAGGATGTCACTCGAATGATAACTGTCCCGACTTCCCTTTGTATTATTATGACCAAAATAATATTGCCAATAAACGTGACATATATATAGATTGGAACAAGCAACCATGACAAATAATAACAAAAATTTACCATTTGTAAAAAATAGTGAGAAATTAATGAGACTATATGTGAGAGTTGAGAGACGTCTTCCATCGCTCCACTGTGATGTAATTGAACAATATTACCTACCTTTGATTTGAAATGTTAATGTTGACATCCTATCACAGTGCACAGGTGGCTAATGGAAATGGATTAAATGCATAGTTGGGTTTGGGATAGGAATTAGGATTTACTATTTAGTTGATTGAGCATCCGAAGTGAGCCCAGAATATATAAAGCCACTTTAAGCATGATAAAAGTGATAATAACTTGGTGTTTTGGCTTGTCTAAGCATGGATGGAATGTAATTGATGTCAAAGTTTTGTAGATTCAGATTGGTTTTTGGATTTCTTATTTGTATTAATTAGCACCTAATTAAATTACAACTAGAACCCATCTCAAAAAACTTGGGCACCTTTAAGCTTGTTTAGGACTTTGTTATTAAGATTAGTTGGTATTAAACAAATTAGATAAAGCTTAGGGAATGTTTTATGAGGTACCTTCAAGGTAGCTAAACTGTCATTATCTTAAAGCACTAACAATAGTTAGAGACACCTCTCAATGGAGAATGGGGACTTTGTTTTCTGAAATGAGAGATTAGACAAGCAAAGAAAAGACAACTAACTGTACTTGATCCAACTAAAAAGACAATATTTTAGTCATGTTTAATTTGAGCTAGTTTCTGTAAACATGTATAAACGAGAAAAGTCCAACAAACAAAGCCTTATGGGTTACTTCACCGTTGTGTTGGATAACACGTCACAGTATTTATAGAACCTTCATATTGTTTGTATGAGAAATTGGGAATACATATTCTTTTCCATCTAAACTAGCTGATATTGCCTTCTCATAAAAAAAAAAAAAAAAAAAAAAAAAAAAAAAAAAAAAAAAAAAACTATCTGATATTGTACAGCAATAATCAATGTTGGGTACATAAAAATTTTCAGTCTCTTTCATAAACAAAGGATGAGTTTTGATTGAAACATTACTTTTATATAGATTAATTATTATTATTTTTATATTTATTTTGTACCAATCATAGAAGATCACGATAATTATGAAAAATTTTATATCACTAGATCTATTTTATAATAATTTGTGTTGAGTTCATATCAATTTTGTGTAATCCATTGTCCCATGCAATAATTCTAAGGAATAACCTTAGGGGTTGGTTTAATGTTTCTTAAGATCTCATGATATCCAAGAAATCCTAATTTCGAAACCTCTTGCCAGTATCTTGGAATCACTCCGATGGATTTTTCCCTGTAATAATCCGGTGTGTGTGGGATGCTGAGATCATACATACCTGGTGTCTAAATACACTTGTTTGTTAAAAAAGAAAAAATCGGAAGGACTCAAATTTGTTCACCCTATTAGTATATTTGTTATAAATGGTAGAGATGACATATATATATATATATATATATATATATATATTGAGAAAGAATGAGATTACATATTGTGAATGGTGTCAATAAAAATGATATTAATGGTGGCTGTATGTGGTAATAATGTGGCTCTAATCATAACTTACCATTTTAACAGTTGTGAAAAATAATTGTGAAAATTTTGAGTGATATGCTAGAAATTTTACAAATTTTTATTACACAAGTCTTACAAGTTAATGTATCACCAATTATATAAAGATAATCCAATCATGTTTATAATATTATTCATATTCTGAGGCTGGGTGTCTACTTCGTAGACAGTCTAAAATATCCCTATGTTTTGGTTGTGTTGGTTTTTCTTCAAAAGAAAGTGAATAACAAAGTAAAAACTATTTAAGGATATTCCATTACATCTCAATGCTGTAATTTTAGCCAAATGGGATGATTTGTCATGATAAAATTCACACTTTTCCTCTCAAAAAGAAAAAATAAAAAAGAAAGTAAAAACTATTTAAGTGCAGCAATATTACTTGTAATTGAAAGGATAAAGTTTAACTTCAAACTAATTTGGAGTTATATCCTCCAACCTACTAGAAGATAATTTATAAGACTTTCCATATATATAATTTAAACAAGTCACATGAATTATTAGAAAATTCACCTAACTAAAATTATATATAAATAACCTCTTCAGTCACCATATAATTGATATGCAAAATCTCTTTTAAGTTTTAACTACAAAACTCATATCCCTCTCAAAGAAAGTGAAAATAACAAGAAAAATCTATTTATGTGTAAAAATATTACATGTAATTGAAAAGGGGGCTAGATATGCAAAATATTTTTTACCGACAAAGTACAAACTTCATATCATTGACCTAGTTTGTAATACCATTAACATCCGTAGTGGCAAAACTGCAACCCGTGAACAAACTCGAGGATAGGAAGACTACCGTCATCACCACTACCGTCAACAACAATAAAGAAAAGGAATAACGGGTCAATGAACTTCGTTTTCTTAATTGATTTCCTTTTCCTCTGCTTCATTCTTTTCAAGATTGTTGGGATTTGATTCCTAAAGATTAACCCGCATTTCTTCTAGTGAGGTTCTCCCCGCAAATCATATGAGTTTTTTTGTGTGTGTGTGTGTGTGTGTGAGATTTATATGATGGCCAAACCGTTGTCTATATATATTTTTTTGGGTAAATATGAATGATTTTTTGAGAATTTGATTGCGGGAGAAGATAAATCCCAGTTAAAATTGAGGTAGTTAAATTTATGATTTTGTACGCTCTGCTTGTTTCGGCATTAACGTTTTTTAAATCATATTTTTTAGAGAGTATTTTCTGAAAAACTATATTATTTTTCGGTGTTTAGTAACAATCTTGAAAATGGGCTTGAGAATGTTTTCAGGTGTTTGGTATTCACAGTTTTTATAATATTTCTTGTATAATTTAAAACATGTATAATATGTATATTGTGTAAACCCACCTAATGTAATCAATATAAATAAATAATAAATAAACCAAAAATGAATTTAGTTTTCAAACTAAAATTTTGAGAACAGATACAATCAAAATTAGCTATCCAATTTTCATGATCTCAAATACTTATCTTGCTCATGTATATAAACAGTAACGTACATAATATATATATATATATATATATATATATAGACCATACTTCTCATAATTCAAAATAACCATTATAACCTTAAGTTCCATTTTAAATAGTTCAAAATGCCACATAGGCCAAATAGTTTTACTGGTAAACTAATCCAGTACAAATAGTTTGATAAATATACTGCAAATTGTTATAGAACCATTGATTGATCTGTGAGGAGAAAAAAAAAAAAAAAACCTTATGAAAGAACGGTGTTATAGAGGGTAGAAGAAATAGGGAGAAAAAAGAGAAGAGAGGCAGATAGAGAGAGAAACCTGTGAAAAGAGAAGAGGCTAGAGAGGGTGATAGTGAGAATGTGAAAAGAGAGAAAAAACAAAGAGAGGAGAAGAAGTGAGAGAGTTTATTGTGAGAAACGCTGAATAAGTGAAAGAAAATATTTTTTCTTAGGTCAGAAGAAGATAATATTTGTATGAGCTATGCACTATGTGAGAGAGAGGTTGTTTTCCAATTTTTTTTTTTTTTTTTTTGAACACAACCTATAAAAAATAAGCCTTATTTTTATAAGAGTTTTTTATTGACTAAAGATAGTTTTCCGTTGACCAAAATTTTTTTATGCTACCAAATACTGAAAAATGTGGAAAATTATCTTTATAGAAGGTTTTTTTAGCGAAACAAATAGAGATATTTAGTAATATATATTGTGAGTGAGTCTATCAAATATGCTTTGGTCCTTGAATGAAAAATATTTTTTTGGATGAATGTTGTGTAAAAAGTTGTGTTATCAGATACTTTAGATGGTTTAGAGGGAGGATAAATGTGAAGTGTTTTAGTTTCTCAAGGACTTCATTCAGATGCTGACTAACACCACTGGTTCGCACAAATTTGTCGCATCAATGGCTGCTATTTGTAGGTTGCTCGTGATGACACTTAATCCCAACGGGAAAGTAGTATTGGTTAGGTTGAAGTTCCCTTAATCTTTACTGTAGAGAAAACAAACTAAAAAGAATGAACAAAAAAATTGTGTAATCCACTTTAAGAGAAGATATTTTATGTATCAGATAAATATATACATCTTCCATCTCTCAAATATATGAGTTCCACACACATTGTGAGCGGGTACATATATCTGACACATAAGATTATTATAATGCTTTTAGACATGGAAAAGATAAAGCCAAAGAAATATTCTTTCGTAAGCATCTATGATACTTGAAACCCTCAAAGACTTGTTAGTGGTTTTTTGAATTGTTTTTGTTTTGCTAATTTGATGGGCAGGGAGAAGGGTGTCGCCGGATTGTAAGCTTATTGGTAAGAGTTGTTGGACTTTCATGTTTATGTTATCTTTGTTAATTGGTCTATAATTATTACTTAATTTCTTTATTTTACGTATTACTACCAGGGAAAAAAAAAGATAAAAAAATGTTTTTATTAGTGCAAGACAGTAAAAGGACAATAAATTAAAATGATGATGAGACATTTTCATGAAAACAAAAGATAAAACTTAGTCATAAAGAAAATATAACATAAAGAAAATGCAATCTAGCTTGTCTTTCAACATGAAAATCAAATACGCCTTAGATTTTAGTTATCTTGGTTCCCAAAAAGAAAAAAAAAAAGATTTCATGTTATCTCTCACATGAAATTTGCCAAGTCATTTCAATACTCAAAATTTTCCCTTCTTTTTTTGTGGGTAAGTACGGACAAACAGGTTACAGCTAGAGTTTGTGAGAGCATTTTTGTGTGGATATTTATGAAGCCAGCATCGTTACCAACTAACATGCAACAAGACTCATTTATTGAGAGAATAACAAAAATGAAAAAGTTTTGCAAATTAAAGATAGAGTACAGAAATAGGTATTGTTTTGAGTGGGTGCGTTCGTGTAGTCGTGTACGAGAAAGGTGGGACGTGAAGAGTCAAAGTAGTTTGTTGCATATTTTCAGTGCCTGTTGATGTAAAAGGTGAGGTTATGAAGAGAAGAGAAGAGATGGTTGCTTATATGTGTTTCTTATTGGGAAGGTGAGAGAAAAAGGTATATTATGGTTTTCATACAAGGACATCTCAAAGGAATTATGGATGTTTGGCTCCGCAAGTAACAGAAATGCTTTGCAATTACTGTTTGAAAGCTATTTCAAACCCTACTATTTCTGCAGCTTGTTTCACACACACCCACATTAACATATATACATGGAGAGAGAAGGCTTCCATTTCTGTGTTGGAGACAAATGGGAGATAGAGAAAAATTGGTATATATGCAGCTCAAAATAGCGAGGCATGTCAATATGTCATCATAAATGACTTTTCTTGACCGATGTAACAATTCCAACAAAGAACTTCTAATGTCACATTAATAATTTCTATTACTCTATTGGCATTTTTTCCAAAGTTTTTTGTTTAAAGAATTAATTCAACATTGTAACTTATGCAAGTTTCATAGCACTCCTTCTAAGTCTAAACGTTACTTTACGGCTTTAATATTAAAATCAAGAGGACAATATTGTGGTTTAGGGGTCATTATAGCTGTCATTAGTCATTACTTCTTGTAGTTGCTTTAGAAAACACAGTTTTAATTACGTAATCAAGTTAATGTTTACTCTGCCTGAGGTTCATTGGTTCAGTGATAACTGATAAGTTAATATCATACCCCTAATTAAATTCTCAAGTGTGAGAAAGGAAATAATTGGTGGTTTAAAGTTTAAACTCACAGTAGTAAGAAATTATTATGTTGTTTCAAATACGATATGCATGTGAATTATTCATATATATGTACAAGTCAATAAAAGCATGTTGCTTCCATATACGATATTATGGGTTTGAAAAGTCCCATGTGTCTTTCTCATTGGGCAGTTTGGTTTTGCCAAAAGAATAAAGTTCAAATTCCATGTAACATATCTTCATTTCATTTCTGTTGCCGTCATTTTCATGTTAGAGATATCATCATCTCATCTTGGCCACTTCCTCAAATAGTTTACTTTAACAAGTAATCCTCTCCTTACATATATTAGTTTAGATAGGTGATCTTAATTTGATTGAAGTGGGATATTAGTCAATTTGCTAACCTTCGTAGCTAGCTAAATTTGTTGTATTTCTTATATTTCATTTTTCTTTTTCTTACCAATCTGAAATTGCAAAAAAAAAAAAAAAAAAAAAAAAAAAAATCTTGAAATACATCGCGATAATATGTCTAAGGGAAAACACAAACTTATTTTACATATTTCCATATAAGTTCTTTTGGCATAAGAACATTCCTATTAGGCTCAATAAACCCCACTTTTACTAAATATAGCTAAACTTACCTAAAGGCAAAAATACTCCTACATCTCAACAAACTACGGACCAAAATAATTTATGAATAATACCTCAATACACTTATTGAGATACTATTCATCAACGGACTTTGTTTGATTTGGGAAGGCCATGTCATTTTAATGCATAATTGACTTAATATACATATTAATCTTATTTTCTTTTTAATTAACTTATATATATATATATATATATATATGAGATATGTTTAAGTTAAATTTAATGTAATTTTGAAAGAATTACAACTTTTATAAGCCATTGGTTTGTAATAAATCTAATGGTAGAAATACTCTAATAGCCATGTCATCAACTTTCTACAAATTAGTGATCTAATAGAATTAATTATCTCCAACTATGTCAATAAATGTTTTGTACCCTTATATGAGATGAGTTCAATTTACACCTGGTGTAACTCTCATAAAGTTACACATTTTTTACACCGTAGATTTATAAGTGATTTAATGGCTAAAAAAATATCATTAAATGCTATTATTTTGCATCTCATTTATATTTAATACTAGCATTCTCTCTCTCTCTCTCTCTCTCTCTCTCTCTCTCTATTGTTTTTCACTTGATTAAAGGGCATACTGCCATTTTTAACAACTTATTTCTATACTTGAAAAAAAATAAACTATACAAGAAAAATATCTGAGATAGATAATTAGTGTGAAATAGAATGGTCAAGTAACTTTAGCTAAGTGCTTGGAAATAGTAGCTCATGTTTATTTTTTATTTGATGGAGAAGAATAAGTTCATTTTCAATTAATACTGTTATGATCCGAAGCAGTTGCGACTCTGTAAGAAGTATGAGCTTATTCTCCATTATAGTTGCTTCCTTATGTAGATCCATATAAGACTTGTGAGGCTGTGCTTTGACACAATATAGTATTGTTTTCCTATGGACATCTATTATTAGTACTTAATTGTTTGGTTAACAAAACTTTCACACCAAAATATGAAGGCAAAAACACAACAATAAAGATAGAGGCATTGACCTAATTATGTGAAAAGGAGCCTCAAGATATTTGTCTCGGGTATATATATATATTTTCCAAGTATAGAAATGCAAGTTGTTAAAAATGGCAATATTCCCTGTAATCAAGTGAAAAAAATAAATAAGTAGAGCAAAATGCTAGTATTAATTATGAATGAAGTGAAAATCATAGCATTTAATGATATTTTTTTAACTGTTAGATCTTTTATGAATCTATGGTGTAAAAAGTGTAAAACTTTACAAGAATTACACTAAGTATAACTTGAATTCATCTACACACACACACCTACAACAACTACTACAACTACTAGTAGTTAGTAACTTATGTCTCTTTAAAAAAGAAAAAAAATGAAGAAAGAAGCTAGTAGCTTATGTAATGAACAGGAAAATTTAACAAATATAAATTCTCTCTCTCTCTCTCTCTCTCTCTCTCTCTCTCTCTCTCTCTCTCTCTCTCAAGATGAAATTTGATAATTATAGTAACTATTAATAGGAATTTATTATAATTGTATTTGTGTGTGTGTGTGTGTGTGTGTGTGTGTGTGTGTGTGTATTATAGACACACACACACACACACACAACTACTACTACTAGTAGTAGTTAGTAACTTATGTCTTTTTAAGGAAGAAAAAATGAAAAAAGAAGAAGCTAGTAGCTTATGTAATGAACAAATTTTTTTTACAAAATATAATCTCTCTCTCTCTCAAAAGATGAAATTTGATCATTATAGGAATTATTAATAGGAATTTATTATAATTGTATTTGTATATGAAACTATCTATTAATTCTACCTCTTAAAATAAATATGATATGAAAAGGTTCTTATTTTATTATTTATTTTTTGCAACTGATATGACAAGATTCTAATGGATGGTATAAATATAGAATAAAAGTTAAAATAATAATAATAATAATAATAATAATAATAATAATAATAATAATAATAATAATAATGACATGTAGAAGTGTAAGGCTGAAAAAGCTTAAGATGCAAAATTTTATGAGGTGAAGCAAAAGTCATACATCTTCAATTATATATATATATACTAGTCGTTAAATTGTGTAATGCATGCAAACGAAAATTTAACAAAATATGAATTTTTTTTTTTTGCTATTTTTTTAGTCTAAACATGAAATTTGATGCTTATGATAGTTATTAATTGTATTTTATTTTAATTGTAGAAACATTCTAATGAAATTTTAAATATAGAATACAATTTTAAAAAATAAAAAATAAAAAAATAGAATAATGATATATAAAATTAAGAGGCTTCAAAAACTTACATGACAAAATATTATAAGGTTAACTAAAAGTCAAACATCTTCACACACACACACACACACACACACACACACACACACACACACACATATATATATATATATATATATATATATATATATATTATAAACTAGTCAATACGCTATGCAAAGTAAAAAAAAAAAAAAAATTTCTCTCCTTTATTTTTTTATTATCTAAATATGAAATTGATTATTATAGTATTTTATTAAAACAAAATTTATTATAATTATATTTGTATATGAAAGTATCTATATAATATTTAAAGAAAATATTATTATGATAATTATTAATAGCCATTTATTACGATTTTATTTGTATATTTACATATCTATTATATTATATCATTTAAAGAAAATACAGTGTGGCAATATTCTAATGGAGTGTTTAAATATAGAAAAAAATTTAAAATCAATTAATATATGTTATATACACTAAGATAATGACATGAAAATTGTTAAGTCTCAAAATTTTACATGGTAAAATCTTATGAGGTTAACCAAAAGTCAAATATTTCGATATATATATATATATATATATATATATATATAGATTACATACTAGCTCGTGTATTGCACAACAAAGTTTAATACTATGATTTTTTTTCTCTTTTTATTTTATTTTATTTTTCCTTTTTATTTTATTTTATTTTGTCTAAATATAAAATTTGATAATTATTAATAGGTATTTATTTTAACTATATTTGTATATTGAATGGAACTATTTATTCTACCATTTAAATAAATCATGATGAGGCAAGAATATAATGGAATGTTTAAATATATAATAGAGTTTGAAATCAATTAAAAAAATTGAATAATGATGTTTTAAAATTGTGAAATCTCAAAAGCTTATACGACACAATATTATGAGATTAACTAAACATCAAATGTTATGGTTTTGATTTTTGATGTGATACCTTGTAATAGTTTGTTTGTGATTAAATTAAATGAGTGTGTGTGTGTTGTGCAAGTCTGTCAAGGTCTGCATTAAGTGTGTCAAACAGTATGTATATCTTAATATGTTGATAAAAAGTAATTATTATAAAACAGACATAATAAGTTCAAATTCTACTGTTTCTATTAAAAAAAAAAAATTACATTATACCTTCTCCTAATGTGGCTTCCCACCAAAATATTGCTACTTTCTTAATATATAAAATTTCAACAGCCCCCGAAAGAAAAAAAGAAAAAAAGAAAAAAGAAATAGAAAAAAATATATATTATGTGAAATCAATCCTAATTAGTTTAAAAATATTTCAAATAATATACATAGTGCCCTAAACTTATAACTGATGGAGGCGGCTAACCCAAAACCAACTAGTTAATAATGAGGGTCAAAGGGGATCGCAAAAAATCAAACCTAACATATCAAGAGCCAGTAGTGATCCAAAATCAAATGATCTAGACGGACAAATCAAGGTGCAGATCAACCTTATATTGTGTCACCCAAGACCCAACTACAAATTCCTGAAAGAATTAAACAAAGGGCAAAAAAAAATTCCGTTTGATATAGGATGGACCCGTTGGATTGGCACATCCACCGGTTACAATTAGATACTGATTTTATACCAACTAGGCCAGTGATGTATACTTAAACTGGTTCATGGTGATGTTAATAGATAAGCTATTTTAAGCATATGTAGATGGGAAGAAAGGTCTTTGATTTCGTGGGGTATCAAATCTCAATCAGTTAAGAAACACTATTAAAAAAAAAAAAAACATATATATAATACTAATATTCATAAATGTTTTTCCAATTTTTTTTGACTTGCCATCTGCATGGAAGTATGGAAAATGGCAGACGGTCTGCCCATACTTTTCTTGATGCTGTAATTGCACGGCATTTGGTTAAAACCTGAGACCCGAACCTGACAGATTTTCCTTCAAGCCATGGAGAAATCCAGCAAATATGTACTGTAAATTAACTAACATGCATTTATTGACCTTTTGAATTTTCGCCCTTTAATTTGTGCATTTCTTTTCTTTTATAGTGTTTTTCAGATTATGGATTTTTCTGTTTTTTGGGTTCTATTGCATTGTGATTGTGTCTCTTTTATAATAACAACCATCTCATATATCAAATATATACATAATTTTTCTTATAGTGTATGAATCTCATATCTTTGTTGGACATTCACGTGGTTAAATGGAAAATTTATAAGTACAATCGATGCATGGAATACTTATTACTACTCTTAACTTTAAGAAATGAAGGTAATTGGTGCTCGACAAGAGATCTAATTAGATTTGTGCAATGTTAATTTGTTGTTATTATCAAGTTAATTTTATGTAATTTTGGATTTCCCTCAAAACATCATACGATTTTTAATTAGGAGACAATTAGGATACATAAGGTTTTTATTTATTTATTTTTAAAGTTTTTAAATTCATTTTTAAGTAGAGAGATTCAAATTATAGACGTCTCAGCTCAGCTAGAAACACCAAAAAAATATCACTTGATCTAAAGGTCATTGGCCAAGTTGCCCAATTTATTATTTGATTTAAGCACAAATTCATGAGATGGATACTTTTATAACTTAATGAAAATAGCTACCAAGATATTCAATTGATAACTTAGTGATAATAACATCTTTATGATAATTCATGTCTTTAATAATTCGAACCCTACCTCTTCCTCTCTCAATATCTATCTATCACCACACACAAAAGAAAAAGCTATTTTTTTTTTAAATGGAAGCATTAATACCTTTTCTTGTGAGTGGTTTAACAGCAACTTGAACAAGACCAATATGCAAATAATTGAGTTTTTTAGCAAGAAATTGGACTTAGTGGAAACCTTTGGAATATTCTAGTTTTTGAAATCTGGGATCTCATTTTCTTCAACAGTGTGATCTTCTTCATTTTCAATATCAGGAGGACAACCAGTCGTCCTGGAGCTGACAGAGGAGTTGGATCTCCCCAACTTATCCATACTATCCTAGGTTTAACACTCAATTATCATGTTTTTCTTAACACCGTTGCATTTCGTAACACATACCCTAAGCAACCCTATACCTCTCATGCCCTACACGCTCTCCTAGCTTAAACGGGCCTTACTGCTTCCATGTTATTCTTACCTTTTGTGGCCAAAAAAGAGGAAAAAAAAGTCTGATCCTACTTGGAATCAAATTGATTATCTTGAAACAAATTCCTTTATTTAAGCACTAACTTTTTTTTTTAGCTCGACTTCATGGCACTAGTGAATATATCAATAACTTGCAATTATAGCAATATGTTCATGACAACTCGAGGTAAGACAACCTTTAAGATTACCAAAGTTCTTCTAATCTAATTGATGAAGGATTGTTTGGTCCAGCTGCAGATAATTAAACTGCTTCCACTGAGAACTTGATGAACTAAATAGAGCAAAGTATAATTAATGGATTAACTTGTTCTGATAAATACCTCTATTTATACCCAAAAAAAATTCATACTCAGCATTGACTAAATATACCCCAACTTTTATGTAGTATACTAAGGTGAGTTTATCTCATTTCTCTTTTTACTAACATACATGGAGTGTGCAACCACTGACCCAATGTTTCGAGTGGGGCGCACATAGCAACCAAGGATCTCTTCGAGGTATGCATGGCCTCCTCCTCATCATTTTTGCTATTTCCTAGAAACTAATCAATTTGATTAAGAGCCCATAATGATTAAGTCTTAATTAAGTCTTAATTAAGCCACATTATTTGATAAATAAGATACACACCTTTTAAATGAACGAAATTAGGAAACCTATTTAATTTTGCACTATAGGAGAAATGTCCCTTTAACAAAAATTATAAGGTGCCTAATTGGCTAGGTTTGATTTAACGTGGTACCATGGCTTAAGATAGAGAGGGAAGAAACGAAAACAGTTGGGAAAATAAAAGAGAGAATGTCGTGGTCCAATGAGAATAGGTGTATGCATAAGACACATATATATGCATAATACATAGATATATTACATAGGCAAGGCAGGCTTAGTGTGTCGTGTAAAACCAACAAAAGTGACTTCTCATCCACAACCCTAAACCAACCCTCCCCCACTTTTCTTATTCTCTGTTGGTGGTCATTTCCTTCTACTTCTTCTATATATCTTCTTGTGGACTTCTCTTTGGTGTATTTGATGTCCAACAATTCTATAGCTCGGCCTGCCATGGAAGATTCTGCTGGAGCTGCTGGGTCTAGTGATGATGCTAAGAGTACTAGTTGTCCCCGTGGACACTGGAGGCCAGCTGAGGATGAAAAACTCAGACAACTTGTGGAACAATATGGTGCTCAAAATTGGAACTCAATTGCCGAGAAGCTTCAAGGAAGATCAGGTATAGATATTTACCATCATCTATATCAATAATATTAATTAACCCCCTCTCTCTCTCTCTGGGAAACTTTGGATCTTACTATAGATTAGAGTATTTAGCTTGAAATTGAATATCCACATGGACTAGCTTGACCATCTTTCTGACCCTACTAATCTGATCAAAATATTTTAGGATTTGATATTTGTTACATCATGACACAGAAGAAAATTATTAAACTAAATCTAAGAGAATCTTACAAATGGGGTTTTTTACCAATATTTTAATTAAAAAAAATTATGAATGTGTAGGAAAGAGTTGCAGATTGAGGTGGTTTAATCAACTAGACCCTAGAATCAACAGGCGGCCATTTTCGGAGGAAGAAGAAGATAGACTGCTTGCAGCTCATCGCATTCATGGGAACAAGTGGGCTCTCATAGCAAGGCTATTCCCAGGTCGAACTGATAACGCTGTGAAGAATCATTGGCATGTTATTATGGCAAGGAAGCAAAGAGAACAATCCAAGCTATGTGGAAAGAGAACTTATCAAGAAGTTAATTACAATTACTCCAAAACCCCTAGTACTAATTTTCTTGGAAGGAAACCTATATCTCAAGGTGATCATTTAAGCTCATCATCAAGAGCTGGGTCTGAGAGTACTAGCAGAATCTTTGAGTTCCGAAACCCCACTAAAGAAAGGATATTTGCAGATTCACCCTCTAGTTCTTCGCTTTCTTGGAACTTTGCTTCATTGCCAACAGTATCAAGCAACTCATCTTCGTTGGAATTATTCATGAGAAGACAAGGAAGAGCCTGCTTCAATTCTAGTTCTAATAATTTCATTAACTCGGAGTGCTCGAAACGGTCTGATCAATATCTTCATAGATATCATCCAAATTCTTCAGTTCATCATGGCAGCTATCAGGGTTCCACAACATATGGACTAGTTCCAAACTACACCAAGGTTGTTCCTAGTCCCTTTGGCTGCTTCAACCTTGGCAGTGATTATGAAACAAACGGAAGGAATAGGAGAGAGTTAGTGAGTTTTTGCACTAACTCACCCACATTAACGAAGTTGAGGGCAACCGCAGAGCATGAGCAAGGAGATGAATCCATTGAACACAAGGATATTCCCTTCATTGATTTCCTTGGTGTGGGAATCTCTTCTTGATCACAAAAGTACATCTTTTTTTTCTTTTTCTTTTTCTTTTTCTTTTTTTATTTATTTAACTTTTTCTTAATATATTAATTATAGTTCTAGTTTCACTTCTTCATCTTAATTACCGGACTAATTATTGATCGCATCGTGAGGTTTGGCAATTTCATATGTTTCATTTAGGTACCAGGTTCCTTATTCTAATTATGCATGAGGTTTGGCATCACAGAAGTTCTAGGTTTCATTTTGTTTTCCTACTCTAATCAATGCATCAAAGAGTGGGAGAAAATAGTATACAATTTTAGTAACTTGGTGCAAAGCTAACACATGAATTATGATTCTTGTGGTCTAATTCAGAAAGTTTTGAAGGAAATATAGAAAGCTGATGAAAATTAATTTGTAGCTTTTCACTTAATTCTTCAACTTGATGTGCAATAGGCAGGTATGTTTTTTCTCTCTAAATTTCCATATATATATATATATATTTTTTTTTTTTTTTTTCTAGAAAATTACATGATAGAAATTGATGCATAAGTCCATTTCAAAGTCTGGCTGAGAGATATCATCTTTTGTTTGAAGCTTCTTTTATCTATGCATAATTCCATTTAAGGTCAGGTTAATAGCCATTACTTTTTTTTTTTTTTTTTTTAAGTTTCTTTTATCTGCACCCTTAAGCATTCGCCTGATTACTGTGTTCGGTTAAGTTTATTTGCTTGAAGGTGTGATAAAAAGTAGATTTAAAAAAGTGTAATTAGTTTTTTTCACAATTCCAAATGTACAATGTTTCACATAATATCTACACTTTCATTGCAAAATATCCCCATTTTGCACATTATATGAAAAATGTGAATATAATGTAAAAGTGCGTGGACACTGTTGGATGTGGAACAATAATAAATAGTTTTTTTTTTTTTTTTTCCAAATAAACCAACCAAATTTTTTTCACTTTCCACCTATTTCCATATACTTTTGCATGGAATTTTCATTTGTATATGTTTCATTTGTTCTAGGATTAATTAATTTGTCCTCCCTTACAAGGTTTCCATAGGAAAACAAATTATATATGTTACTATCTGTTTGAGTATATGTTGTGGAATACTGGAATGATCAGTTTAAGCTGTCCAGTCAATTGTGCAAACTGACTATTACAAGAAACTTCTCTTCGTAAGCTTAACTTTTGTATTCTACCAAAGTATTATTAGATGGGTGGCATGTTATTCTAGAGTTGCAACTACTCC
Source organism: Lithocarpus polystachyus (assembly GCA_033629205.1). NCBI lineage: Eukaryota > Viridiplantae > Streptophyta > Magnoliopsida > Fagales > Fagaceae > Lithocarpus > Lithocarpus polystachyus. The sequence continues at coordinate 34,275,698 of CM066170.1, forward strand.
TATTTTTTTATTTGTAAGAATTCCAATGAAGAAAGAAATTAAAATGGTCAATTACAATCAAGGTAGCAAACATTGACATTATAACTGTAAGGGTATTTTATTGTCTTATGTGTTTCATAAGTTTCAACTTTCAATGCATGCATGCCATAAGAATTATACCAAGAATGCAACTCTAAGTGGTTAATGCGGATATGGGGAAAAAAAAAAAAAAAACTATATTGCTTTGACGGGTGGCGTCAAACTTTTTGAAATCGACACAGCAACATTTGCACAAAATCACAGTATGATAAACCAATATAATAGTTAAACTACCACTTCCAGATAAAGTTTCAAACAATCCCTTTTAATGTACTCAGAAGATATAGGTAATATCAAGCAAACAATAGGGCGCAACAATTCAAAATATGAAGTCTGCAAACCTATTTTATGGCTGCTGTATTTTTTTCATAGTTTAGTATTGCGTTCAATCGTTCAAATTGTTTTCTTTGTTTTTATAAGTTTTTTTTTTTTTTTCCCTACTTTAACGGCTTTCGTCATGGATTGCATTGCTTGAAGAAATCAAAGAAAGGGACACTTACACAAGCAATATTGAGCTTTTGCATATTCATGTTCGCGGCTTTCTGTTAATGCCATATTCATTGTATCACACGCATATATGGCCGCTATATTTGAATTCACAAGAAAGAGAACTAAAGTAAACGTTTGTAGAGACAGTTGATTAACTTATGTAACTTACAGTTTGTTTCCCTTGGAATTTTTTAGTTGAAATAATGAAGAATCTTAAGCTCTAAGCCACTAAGAAAAGACCCAACCTATTGAAAATTTTTTACAGTTAAAGATATATTAGCTCAATAGTTTAGACTCAAGTCCAATCCTAATTTGTGTATAAGCCAAGTCTCATACTTGTACTAGAAGTCTATTTACCATAATTAGTATATTGTTATTTTAGGGTTTAGCCCAGGGTAGTCGATACCGTATCAGTATTGGCTGTACCGATATCGGCCGTATTGATACATATACCGGTATCGAAACACCAACATATTTCGAACCGATTTAAATACCGGCCGTATCGGCTGATACCGGTAAACTTTTATATTTATTATAATACACACACACACACACACACACATTTATATTTATACATATAAAAAATAACGGTAAACCCGAAACGGTACACTGGTATTGACCGGTACCGAAATATATCGTTCCATTGGTCAAACCGATACAGTCTTCGGTACGAGATTGACTGCCTTGGTTTAACCTCCTATATACCTCCTATATATACTTATGTTGGGTTTATTATAAATTAATAATGCAGGATGTACTTTATTTTCATATAACACAATACTTGTATTATACTATCATTGTAATACAATATTTGTACTACATAGGTATATATAGGCAACTAAATCCTAGAATAATCATACACTAACTATGATTAATAGATTTTTAGTATAAGTAAAAGACTAGGCTTGCACATTAAATAAAATTAGGCTTGAGCGTATACTATTGAGCTAATATATCTCTAGCATTTTCTTACTGTTTATCTATGTAACCAAAAAATAAAATGAAAACGTTTTCATTGTCATCGATGTTTAAAGAAAAAAAAAAAACTTGTTTTGATCCATGAATTCTAAAAAAGGGGGGCAATTTTCAACTTTCAACTTTGGCATATGCCTCAATCACATTTAATGTTGTACCTCTATGTCATGTGCCGAAGAAGTATATCCATGCAAGGGTTAAAGTTCATACATGACTTGATTTGCTCATTATGTTAATCATCTTTACGTAATTTCAATTAAAAGAACACGTCCCTAAATTTTAAGAGTATGTATGTACAGTTGGTCTTTTTTTTAAAAAAAAATTCTTCAAATTTTGTGGGAGGCATCATGCCCTAAGAGTGCGTATGACCACATAATACACATTCTTTAGGCTTCAAATTAATCATCACCCATCTTTACAAGTTGATGGTTTTGACCTTAACGTATATTTTTGAAAGTTATGAAGAGAAAAATTGATAATATTCATGTAAATATGTAATTGAATACTGATATATAATGAGTGGTCATTAATAGTGTTAGGAATTAAATTGACAATGTAATATGGAAAAGAAAGGGTTGTAAATTAAGTGTTTGTCATGTGTTGAAGACCAATTCAAATTGGAAACTGCTAAAAGGAGTGCAAATTTGTGAGTGCTTGCTCGAGCTAACTTATTCTCACTTGAGTGAAACACCAAACTCACTCAAGCGAATCTCCTTGTCACTTGAGTGATACATTAATCCAAACTATGAACTTGTATATCCCTGGCTTTGCTCCAACGAGAGTTGAAAATCTTGTTTCTCGAATTTGATTTGAAACAGTTTATACATCTATTTATTAGCCCTACCCCTCTCTCTCTCTCTCTCTCTCTCTCTCTCTCTATATATATATATATATATATATATATATAAGTTACGAGTTTTAAGTTAAGAGAGAAGCAGCCATATCGATCACTGAATATCATGAGAACCTTTTCTTTGTTTCAAATCTATAAATCCCATTCTTTCTAGTTCTTGACTTTACACCTTTACGACATATCCTTGATCAAGAATATTGAAAAATGTACTGTTGAAACCACAGAAATCTCAACCTTGCATAAGTGCATGCGATGTGATCCTAGAGTTTCATAGTGAAGCAGGCGCTTCTTTCTTGATGGGTTCATATAAAATAAGTCCAATGGTTTTGAAGTTGCTGTGATGATATCAAGGAATTGTCTGTTGGGTTAGTGGGGTCTAATCACAAAGGTTTTGTGAGTAGTTTGTAAACTCCCCATATAGTGAATTGTCTTGTTGGTACATTACTCTCTATGGATTTTTCGTTAAGAAGCTCTTCCTTGGTATTCCCCTTGGTTTCCAAATTGTTATGTTATTTGCTTGATCTCTTTACTGATATTCTGAATTCTGATTGATTTGGCAATTGAGATTAAATTTTGGGATTAAAAAAAATTTCAAATAAAATATCTATTTGCTTGGCTTAGATTTTTTTTTTTTGAAAGTTTATTTTTCTTAATTGTTTACAAACAACTTGTTAAAGTCCCTTTTTTTTTTTTTTTTTGGTTGCTGTTGTGTGCGCACGCACACACACTCAAATTAAAATTCACCATCTTTTTGGACAAAAATAACCCTAATTAAATTAACCAATTACCCTAATGTGATAATTTTACCACATGCAATAATAATTAACTAACTTCATTCTCACTTAATAATTAAATTAATCAATTACTCAAGTTAGTTAATTAGTTAAATTACATATGAAATGGTCCAATCCAGTTTACAATGGGCACATCCATATTACCAAAACTAAAACTAAATGCTGTAGAAAAAAAAAAAAATTGCACACAGGCAATATGGTCACAATGGGAAACCCTAGCAGGAAAAACCCAACAAGAGATTTGAAGCTTACCAGCAACTTGAATAATTCACCATGTAGAATGGAAATTTACAATACAAAATATCTCAAATTCTAGCATTGCTACCTACAGTAGTAACTTACTCATGTGATCACACACAACTCTAACGTGGTTGGACTCTTCTATAGTGAATCTTTTCAATGCATGGATATCTAATTCGTGTTTAGCTCACCACAGCATCTCTTTCATGTAGTCTTACTGCAATTATCTCCACATGAACACTCTGGATTTTCAATGAACTCCGGAGATGCAGCTTGGTTCAAAACCCTTGACGCATGATCATTGCAACAACTTCTTCAACTTCTACAGTGTTCTTTCTTATGTTACGATAACTTAAAGAAGCTTTTTGTATGTCTAAGAACCCTAGTGCACAAATTCTTAGGTCACTTGTTTATCATAGACCGCAACCCTAGAAAATAGAAATCCCAAAGCTTACTAGGTTGACCGAAGTTAAGGTTGCAGTTGAGATGCGATCAAGGTTGCAATAATTGTCAGTTCTGAGCAATTTTTTGGGCTGTTTCTTCTTGTCTTCAATGTAGAACTTTAACCACTAATTAAGACACTAAACTATTACAACTCAATTACATTGAAAAATGGATTTGAATATGAGTGGATTTGACAACACTAAACATAATTGAACCTAGCATGTAGTAAGATGGGCGGTAAGTTATGATTGTTAGAATATAATTTTTTTTTTTTTTTTTTTTGAAACAGACAAACAAAGGAGAGGAAATGAAATTCTAACACAAAGAACACACTTAATAGATTATAAGCTGAAATATTCAAAGTAGAACAAATGAATTTTATTCATGTGATCTCTATCTTGTCTAGCCTACTTAGGCATTATTTCTATGTATTATTATATGCTAATGTTTAGGTAAGGTTTTCCATTTTCCACAACCGACAGTGTCTAACTTTTTAAAGGAAATAATAATAATAATAATAATAATAATAATAATAATAATAATATCCTTTGTGAGTCAAATTATTTCATTTTCTTTCTTTAAAAAAAAAAAAAATTCTCTGTCTCTCTCCAACCTATCGAATTGAAACTAAGCATGCGGTCAATGACCATTGTCACGGATCCAAACGTAGCTTGGCAATTTGGGGCGAAACCCTGCAATAAGGCTTCGATTGTCTCCTACTCTTTTTAGTACACATCATGGGTGATTATATGTTTTTATTTTTATTTTTTTTAGAATACGTCTAATTATAGAAAACGTGTATTTTTTATTTTGTACATTAAACGGGAGACAATTAACTATGGTTTCCTAGTTTAGTTGGGTTATAGTACTGGAGGCAATTAGAATAGAATTATTAGTGTCTTAATTAATCTCTAGATGATCTTACATGGATTAAATTTTTATTACCTTTTATTTAATTTTAAGCAAACTGCCATTACTGTTGACTTTTCTCTGTAACAGCATTAGTATTACAGTATTCACGGTAGGCTCTCTCTATCTATATCCCTTTTTCCAAATTTTAGATAAACACACCCTAGAAACCATTGCATAAAACTCAACACACCCTAATCAAAGATTAAAAGAATATTTAAATGAGATATTAAAAGAATATGTACATTTGAGTAATGTCCTTAATCTGTCCCCATTGATATGAGGTGCATCTAGATATAATATAAGGGCTTCTGAAGTATTATGATATTATATTCTCTAGCACTTCTTTATCACGACTAATTAGGGTTTGTTTGGTTGGAGGAATTTTAGGGAGGAAGAAAAAGAGAAGAAAGAAAAGGGGAGTAAAAATGGTTTTTATGAATGTTTGGTTGGAGAGATGAGAAAAAGGAAAATTGGTGGGCCCTAGAAGTTTTCTCCCTGTGCCCACCAAAAATCAATCTCCCAAGTTTGGAGAGATTTATGGAGAGAAAATTGGAATGGGATGGAGTAAAGGGAAAATGACTCATCTACCCCTTACCGTGCACATAGTTAGATGGTTTTCTTTTTCTTTTTTTTTTTTTAATCAAACTGCCAGGCTTTGTTTTTTTGTTTTATTAGTCTTTGTTTGTTTTCATCCTACTATCCTCTGAGTTTGTGACGTTATTTTGCTTCCTCTTTCTTTTTTTTCTTTTTTTTTTTCTTTATTATTAGTTTTTATTTTGCTAGATGTTTTATTAGTTGCGGTTTTTTTTTTTTTTTTTTTTTGGTATAATACAAAAACACCCTTTGAACTTTGGGTCAAAATCAAATCGACCCCTGATCTTCTAATTTGAAAATAAAAACCTTCCACTTTGAGAATACCCAAATTGATCCTTTTGTCAAAATTTGCACCTACCAAAATTTCATTTTTATTAAAAATCATTTTAGAGTATATTTTAATAAAAAAATGTTTAAATTAAAATTTAATTTAAGGTTTTTTTTCCCCCTAATGTTTCTGTCAATGGAATGAAATGGAAATTTAGACAGAATGATCGATATATGTATTTCTCAAAGTTTAGGAGTTTCAAATTTCAAATTAGAAAATCAAGAGGGTTAGTTTGATTTTGATGCAAAGTTCCAAACGTGTTTTTACATTTTAGCATTTCTTTTTGGTTGATTGAGCCAAGTTAGATTTGAGTAAGAAAAATTTTCAACCCAAGTAACCCAATTTAACCCACAGTGCCACACTATTAGTCATGTAAATAAATATATATATATATATATATATATGTATGTATGTATGTATGTATCTCAAAATGTGTCCAACTAGACACATACACAACTCAAACTCCAATTAACTAAAAAAAAAAGAAATAAAAATATGAAAAGTTGAACCCATGTTCTAGAGTTCATCAACCATGCCGAAGTGCAACGTAACGATGATGCTATGTGACCTATAGCCCCCCTAATTTCAAAAGTTTAGAAACTTTTTTTATATTAGCCTCCCATCTTTGGCATTTCTGCGTACACATAAATTAAAATGACATAATGAAAAAGCAGGGCCTGTGGTCCAGTAAGAGTTCACGGGTCGGCTATATAAACTACGCGTGAAGTTGCAGTCAAAAATATATTTGTGGTAGTGCAATCAATTCTCTTTTTTATAGCACTATCATGTTTTGCCCCAAAATCTCCGCATAAATTATACAGCTACCCACTTTAATAACTAATAACTATTCCTTTGAAAGTGTTTACCCAAAAAAAAAACACTATTCCTTTGAAAGCCACTAAACAATCTTTATCTCATCCTTTCCTAAATTTCCTTTCTTTTTGGCCCGTGATAATATACTTAACAATAGAATTTTCAACCTGGTGGTTATGGTGGGTTTGTTGGGACACAGTTTTTAATCGATAAAGGTTCACTAATTTGTCTTTAGCTTTGTCCCATTTTTTCCAAACTAATTGGACCCCACGACCCACGTCTTAGTTAGTTTCCTTAACACAATAAAAAGGGTTATCAGAGCCTCAGTTATTGGCACTCTCACTCTCAAGTAGCTCTCTAACACTTCAAACTTCAGCCTTCCCCGGCCAGTAAAGTACTTTACAGCTCTGCTTCTAGATGTCTCTGGGAAGGGGCAGTGCAAGTCAAGCCATGGTCATGGTGATTGTGCTTTTGTGCCTACTTGTCCACTTTGAACACGTTCATGCAGCAACTTACACAGTTGGAGACTCTGGTGGTTGGACCTTTAACACTGATAGTTGGCCCAAGGGAAAGCGTTTTAGAGCTGGTGATGTGCTTGGTAAGTTTGTCACTAGCTTTGTCCCTACTTTCAAATCTAGTTTGTCTACAACATTTATGTCAGAATGAAGAAGCTCTAAAACCAATGTCATACAATGCATAAAGTTAACACTTTTCCGGGTTCTAGGAAATGTCATAGTATGCAAGCTTACTCTCATTTTTGTTTGAAGTGGTTGATTCTCGAACTCAAATTTGCTACCTGTCATCTTTTGTGGTAGGCATTTGTTATTGGACTAGGCCCGACCTGTCCGTGTAAATATAGAACATAAACTAAAATAAAAAATATTGTGGAATCCACATATGTGCAATTCTTAGCATATGCGCTTAAAATTTTTAGAAGTGCAAGGAAAACACAACTCATTCTAAAAAATATACAGCCAAAACCCTTTTTTTGTTATTCTTACTACAGAATTATGGGAAAAAAAAAAATACACATAAGGCAAACCGTGACTAGTCTATTGATTATCTATAACAAATTCTAAAATTTTAAGACAAAGCCATGGCTGTCACGTTGTTTTGTTTTGTTGCAGTATTCAACTATGATTCAACAACTCACAATGTTGTAGCTGTGGACCGGGCCGGTTACAGTAGTTGCACATCTCCGGCGGGTGCGAAAGTGTACAATTCTGGGAATGACCAAATAAAGCTGGCGAAGGGACAGAACTACTTCATCTGCAACTTTTCTGGGCACTGTGCGTCCGGGATGAAGGTTGCTATTAATGCAGTGTGATGTGTTATGTGAGACAAGTACTAATAGAACTTATAGTGGTAATGTTTCTATTAGATGTGTAATATTACATGTGAGAGAGTGTGTATTTAAGTAGTATTTGGCTTTAGTGTGACTATTTCAAAAAGTGGGTACTATAAACTGGCTAGTAGCTAGAGTAACCACAAAATAAGTTTAATGTCTCTTGCTGTTATATTGTCACTATTAATTTATGGTTAAAATCTGTGGTTTCTTGAGTTTTGGAATTTGCTTTGAAGTAGGTCCACCAAGATCAAGGACTTGTGTTAATACTTGTTTTCTTTTTACATTAAACAACAAGCCTACAAGTGCTATGGCTGTCAATGAGGCCCAAAGGAATTTTTTGTTTTGTTTTTTTTTTTTTTTTAGAAGGGCAATTATTGTGGCTCCATTTCTAATTCTCAACCATCATATGGTCCTTATAAATTGACATGAAGAGCAATTGGCCGGTTCATTAAAAGCAAGTTAGATTGAGGGTTAGGCATTCAGATGAAATCATACACCAAATATTCCCGTAGTCAAGTCATGTTAATTTTCCTTGTTTTTCAATAGGGCGGTATGGGATTTATTTCTTTGCAAGTATAGGCATTTGGAACTTAGTTTGGATCTAGTGCATCCTTAGCACTGAACTTGTTGGGATGATGACATGATAAAAAATTGAGACATGTCACCATTGTGACAAATCCAATATTAATGAACACTAGACCCAAGTTGTGCTCTAGAATTTGTAATTTAAACTTTCGTGGAAATAAGATTCAAGGAAATAGGACAAAATTGGCCTATGCCCTTTTTAAAAAAACAATCCAACATTTTGCCTTCTTTCCCAAATTAATTAGGGAAATATCCCTCTTTTAAAACTCGATTTTCTTAAAATTGAGTTAAACCCTATAGTAGCATTTTTAAGGAGCTTATAGTGACGTTTTTAGGACCTAGAGTAGTGTTTTGGAACTTGAATTCCATGAACTCAAGTTATAGGTTAAAAAAAAAAAAAATTTGCCTATAACTCGAGTTTATGGAGCTTGAGTTTCAAAACGCCACTATAGGTCCTTAAAACGTCACTATAGACTCCTTAAAACATCGCTATAGGGCTCCAGAAATTTTTTTTAACTCGATTTTCTAGAAATTTTTTTTAAACTCGATTTTTAGAAAATCGAGTTATAAAAGAGGGGTATTTTCCTAATTAATTTGAGAAAGGGAGCAAAATGCCACTTTTTTTGCACGAAAAGGACATTTGCCCATTTTGTCCCAAGGAAATAAGATTCAAGCGTCTTCACAAAAGGAAAAAAAAAAAAAAAAAAACAGCACAAGATCAAAGGTTAAGTCATTAAGTTTCTATTTCGATTGCTTATTTTTATCAATTTGTTTTATTTATTATGTAAAAATACAGTTACGCATAAAATAAATAAATAAATAAAAGCTTTAGAAGTCTACGTTAAATAAAATAGGTTGATGAAAGTAACTTCATACAAAGAAGTATCGATAGAAATCAAGTCGATATAATAAATTCGAAAAATCCCATTATTACCATATTTGACCTTAGTCAACTGGGGTGTGGTCTCATATGTTGTGCGAGAGTGATATCATGAGAGAGCAATTCTTAGGTAGTTTCGAAGTAGTGTTCTAGAGCTATCTAAGTTCCCCCCCCCCCCCCCCCCCCTCCTTAAGAGATGTACTTGTCAGGATCATATTTTATGTCATTGGCAAATCTTTTGACAAAATGCACTTTACTTGTAATCGGATAGATCTAAGATAGGTTTAATACATTAAGAAATATGTTGTTCAAGCATATCAAGTGTCCATATTAAAAGACATGAAGATTGGATCAAGAAATAAGTGAAGAAAAGTTGTTCATTAAGTCTCGAGAGATGCCTACTATCGAGGAGTCCAAATCTTCTGTCTCATCAATTGTGTTTTACTTCATGCTCCACCAATAAAACTTGAACAGTTGGTCTCTCACATTAAATGAGATAACTCTAACTTTTATGTATTATTCAAAGCTTTTAAAGCCAGAGTTATCTCATTTAATATGAGAGACCAGCTGTCCAAGTTTTATTGGTGAAGCATGAAGTGGAGCACAATTGATGAGACAGAAGATTTGGACTCACTATCGAGACTTAATGTGAAGCTCGATAGATGGCTCAACAACAGCTCGATCTATCGAGAATTACGATTTTCAGTTTTTCAGATTTGAAATTCGATCCAGGCTTATGTATTTGTTTAGGATTTCTTTTCTCACAACCCTAAACATATATAAGGCTTGTTTTAAGAGCCATCACACACGGATATAGAGACTAAAAGATTTATTTTCTCTGTGAGAAGCTACTGCATTTGTACGCCATATGGTTTTGTAACCAAGTGCTTCTTGATCTTTGTTGTTGATGAAGTGAAGAACTTTGCAGTCAACAACATCATTTAAAGTTGCTGAAGTTAGTCACATACTGGGATCCATGCAAAGGGTTAGTCACAGATTGGAGATTTGTGCATCAAGGGAAAGAAGGCTACTACAAGATCAAGTTCAATTGGGTATTGAAGCGAAGGTTCAATTGTAAGTTGGTATTTTGGGATAGGCAAGGATAGTGGTAAGATTCCTTATACTTGTAACTATTTAATTGTTGATTAGTGGATTTTTGGGAGTGGTGACCTTAAAATCATCCGGTGGGGTTTTTGCCTTGCGAGAAGTTTTCCCCATTTGTCAACAAATCACCGTATCAATTTAATTTCCACTGCATTTAGTTTATTTGGTGATTTGTTGGTGTCTTCATGATTTGCACGCAATTGAACCTAATTAATCAACTTGAGTAATTGAATTAATTAACTGGGGTCAAGCTATCTTAACCCAGCAAGTAGTATCAGAGCGAACACACTCTGATTAGGTTTTAATCGTTTTTATGTGATCCATTGACCCCTGTTGTTATGGATCGTGGGCAATCCCTAATTATTCCTCCTTTATTTGATGGTACTAACTATGCATACTGGAAAGTACACATGAGAGCCTTTTTGCAGTCTTTAGATGAAAAAGTATGGCTTGTAGTTGAAGTAGGTTGAAAGAAACTTGAAGAGAAACCAGCATCGTGGGATGATACTAAGATCAAAGCTACATATTTTAATAGTAGAGCACTAAATGCTCTGTTTAGTGCTGTGACTAATGAGGAATTCAAGAAGATCTCTTCCACTGACAATGCAAAGGAAGCATGGACTATTCTTTAGAATACCTATGAGCATGGTTGTCAAAATCGTAATCTAGATCGTAGGATAGCATGATTTTATGATCCCACCTCACCAAAACGTTTAGGATCGCATTAGGATCATAAAAATGGTAGGATCGTATATAGGATCGTGTAGGATCGTATAAGATTGTAAAATCGTATGGGATCCTACCAAAAACAAAAAATTTTGGTTTTTTTTTTTTATGGGATAAATTTTTTGTTTTGATGAAAATTTAAGGGTTTTTATTTTTTCATGTTATGATGGTATGGATTTTTATTTTATTTTTTTAAATTATGTTAACCTAAATAAATGTTTTCTAGTTTCTAGTTTCCTTGTAAAGAAAATGAATGAATGATTCATTATTTCTAAATGAAGAATTTGATGTTGGCTTTGCTGCCATTTAAGCTATAATGTTGTTAAATTTTTTTGATCAATATACTAATTTGTGTTATAATATTACTAAAATATTTTTTTATATATAATTTTATTAGTTATGCTTGTATTTGTATATTAATTGATTGATTTTTTTGAGCATGCTCTTTAATTGTTGCTAAGTGGTATAACTTGAATAGTTGAGTGTGAAATTGTATCTTGATGTCTTTTGCAGCTCTAGTATACAAATATATAATGTCTACATAGGTGATGAAATGGATGACAATGATGATTAGGAATTTAGGACGGTGGTTATAAGGACCTTAGAATGAGAATAATTAAAAGTTCTTAATATTTATCTTGCTTTTGGATTTCATATTGTAGTTAGCTAGTTTCCATTTGCTAACTTATTTTGGATTTCAAACTTGGAATTTAGAACTTGGAAAATATTTTCCATATGTTTGGATAAATATTTTGGTATTTGGTTGCTAATTAAACATTTATTGAACTTTTTAGATACATTGGGTCAAAACTTAAATATATTTGTTTCGTTAATATAGATTTAGCGATGTATGACATGCAAATTACATCATATGATGAAAATTTTAGTTTTTTTATGCATGAATTTATAATTTACTTGATTATTCAACATACAAAGTCATTATCAATGCGTTTTTTGCTTTAAATCTAAAAATATGTAGGATCTTACGATTTACGATCCGATCCTACGATCTATGATCTCACCTATCTTCAACAATCCTATGAAGGATCCCGATTTTGACAACCATGCCTATAAGGGCACAAAAGCTGTAAAAAAACTCCAAACTCCAAAGGATCACTACCAGCTTTGAGGAAATAAAAATGGATAAGGATGAGTCATTTGATGAATTCTATGCCAAGCTCAAGGACATAGTGAATTCAGCCTTCAATCTTGGAGAACAGATTCTAGAGCCCAAGATTGTCAGAAATATTTTCAGATCTCTTCCGGAAAGATTTTATGCCAAGATCACTGCCATAGAAGAATCAAAGGATCTTGACTCAATTCCTTTGATAGAACTGATTGAGAATTTGCAAACCTATGAACTAGGTTTAGTAAGGGTTGGCAAGGGTAAAAAAAGCAAGAACATGTCTTTGAAGATTAAGAATGATGATAACGATGAGTCTTCTAAAGATGAGGATACCAAGTTCAAACAAGGATCGCAAACAATCTGGATTCTCTCAGTTCAAGTCTCAAGATAAAGGTAAAAGAGAATTCAAGGATGCTGGTCAAAGCAACAATGTTCTTGCTGGGCCAAAGTGTTACGGATGTCAAGGATTTGGACACATGAAGCAAGAATGTCCCACATATCTCAAATCCATTGGTAAAAGCAAAGCCCTAGCTGCCACTTTAAGTGATACAGAACCAGAAGCATATTCTAATGATAGTGATCAAGAAGGAATAGTGAGTGCTTTCACAGCCACCGTTGAATCCCTTAAAGAAACAGTAGAACTGGTTGAAGAAGAAGAAGAACCGATGGAATCAAAGTTTGAGAAGATGGATAAACAAGATGACATCCACACTGCCTACTCTATGTTGGAATGAGAGGAACTTTCTACCAAGGTTGATGAGGCTAATCAAACCATCAGAGCTATGAGGTTTGAAAACAACTTTCTTGCTAAAAAGACCAAGAAACTAGATGCTGAATTGTTTCAAGTAAGAGCACAATTGGAAAAGAATTCAAGTGCCAAGCTAAATGAAATGCTCAACTTCCAGAAGTCCGTATCTGACAAAATAGGTCTCGGGTATGATCATTCTCTCTCTTTTTGTAGTATCTCTTCTAATGCTTTAAATAGAGTCATCTTTGTTCCCTTTGCTAATAATGATATCTGTGAGGTAATTGAACCTAAGATTGAAAATGTGAGTGAGGATAAAAATAATAAGAGAAAATCCATTCTAGGAGCACCTCCTAAGGTTAGTAAGAAAGAGACTAAGCAGAATAATCATTTCTCCACCAATAAGAAGTCTCACCAAAGAAGCCTCACTTCTGCCATTACCGTGGAGCATCTAGGCACACTCGTTGAAATTGCAATAAGTGGTTAGCCACTCAACAAAGCAATAGTGTGTCATCTTTTAGGAGCCAAAATCAACTCCAACTCCCTTTAGTCCCTCTTGGAGAACTTTTTAAGGCTATCATGTTACTCTCTAATTTCAATGGATTCAACTCTCCTCCTCATCCATCTGAACAAAGGTTCATGCAAAAGAAAGGTTCTCCATCCAAGTCTCCCATTTGGAAGGAAAAAGATTCCAAGTGATTCTTTCACCTTCTTAATCTCATGCATGCTTGGTGTTGTGGTTTGAGTCAGTTTAGTTTCTGCTGCATTGTTTGTTTGTTTTTATGTTTTTTTAATAATAATAAAAAAAAGTGAAAATTTTGAAAAATACAAAAACAGTGTGTGTTTGTATATATTAGTACTTGTGTATTTTAGATGGCCTTTGAAACAAAGTTTTTTAACTTTATGTCTCTTGTAGTTTAGATGAGCATCTTCATGCACAACTAAGCAATGTGAGCTTTGTGGCTCTTTTATGTGATTTGTATGATTTGGTTGATATTTTATCATTCATATCTTAATCACTCTTTTTGACGGGAATGACAAAAAAATCCTAAGAGAAAGGCAAAAATAACCATCTCACTACTAAAACTTGTCAATCATACAACATCTGTGTGCAATTCATAAAAGCTGTGCTCAGTAAGGTGTAACACTTGCACAGCAAACACAAGATGTTTGGCTTTCATAATTGGGTGATTCTTTTCTCTCTAATTTACCAATGCATGTTATGTCATTTTATGTTTAAAAAGAAAAATATGCAAAGAATATGTAAAGTACAGAGAATCAAAATGCTTTCAAATATGGTTTCAAGTGTGTTTTTAGGAGATGTGAAAGTTATATGATGTATCTCGAAGGTGATGGTCCCCATCAAACAGTTATGATTGTGTGTGGATGTATTTGATCTTCCTATATCATTACTTTTCATATAATGATTTACTTATGCTCTCTTGCAAAAGTTTCACACACAACACGCATACTCTTTGCTACTCTTGATACTATTGTACAGGTACAATGTGTTTTGGCCATTACTATTGTACATGTACAATGTGTTTTGGTCATTACAAGGAATACATGTGGTAGTATATGCTCTTTAAATTGTCTAAACTTGTTTTTTAAATAAAATTAGTTAGACTTGTTTAGTGTGTTTTTTTTATCTAAGAATGTTTTACATCTAGAGTTGATGATGTGTTTGAGTGCTTAACATGCTTCTTGGTTGTGTTTTAGTGTCTATCTTGATTGCATTCATCATGTATTGTTTCTCCTCCTTGAAAAACCTTGTTTTATGCTTCTCGATAGATGCTTGATACCTCCTTGATAGAAGTTCGATAGCACCTCGACACATGCCTCTTTTATTGAGATTTCTGGGTCTATTCTCGATACCTCTAGATAGATAGCTCGATCCATCGAGCCAATTCTTTGGAGTCTCTATCTGCTCGATACCTCCTCGATTTATTGAAATCTTTTTGCCATCGATACCTCCTTGATACCTATCGATCTATTGAGATACGTTTTTCTATATATATATATATATATATCTGAGGTCCGACCCGATTTTGGTCAAACTCAAATATCTCGATCTTTCTCTTTTCTCTCTCGTTCAAACCATTTCTTTTCACCAAAAACCTTCTCCCACTCAAGATTTCGGCATAATCCAAGCCTCAATCCCTTGGCAAGAGTTCTAAATCTCTTTCTTCTCTCATTCTTCATGCATTTCATGCATTTAGACCTAGGTTTTCAAGTTTTTTGGAAAGTTTTGGGTTTTTGAGTTATTTGTGAAATTTTTGGGTTGAGTGTTGTTGATTTGTTCTTACATGCTAATGCATTGCATAGCATTATAATCATGTTTTCATGCATTCTAGGTTGTGTGCTTGATTAACCAATGTGAGTGTTGTAGTTTGAATTGGATTTTTGCCTATGATGCAAATTTCTTTTGCACGTAACATGCTCATGCATTATTATGCATTGCACTTCGTTCTTTTCTTCTTTCCTGTGTCTTATCTTCTGCTGTGTTTCTCTATTTCTTTCCTTCTCTCTCGGTTTAGTTTCCTTCTTATGGCACCTAAAAAGTCTGTTCCTTCCAAGAACCTGATCAAATGTCGTGGCTCTTCTTCTTCTTTTTCTATTCCTGATTTTATGAGTTTTCGTGATGAGAAGGCAAGAGATGACTTCTATGAGAACTTCTCTGACCAGGCGATTCATTCAAAACACTAGGTCATTCTGTCTGATTTTCCAAACACTCCTCTACTCGGTGCATTTAGTTTTCGGAGTTGGGCTTCTCTATGTAAGATACCCAAGAGGTGTCCTGTATATTTATTTAGGAGTTCTACCCTAACATGCACACCATCGATACCTCTGTGGCTAGGTTTACTACAGTATTCTGAGGTACACGTATCGTAGTCACCCCGGAGTTCATTTGCAAGGTACTACATGTTCCTAGGGTTGATCATTATGATTACCATAGTCACACTAGTCTCAGTTCTGTCTCTCGAGACAAGATGGCCTCAATCTTCTTTGAGAAGGCCATGGTGTGGGAAGAAACTCTAAATTTCTCCACCACTGAGTTTGCTAAGGGTACAAGAATCGTTAATATGGTAATGGCCTTTGTTCTCACACCACGGTCTCACTATTACACTATCCGTAAGCCTCGTGCTCGTTTCCTTCTTTCTCTTTTGGAAGATCTTTCTATAGATTTTCCTTCACACATGATAGAATTTATGATAGATATCTATCGGGACGCTGCTACATGTGATAAGCTCATCTTTCCTTCGGCTATCACATGCATCCTATCACACATGCACGACACCATTCCTTTCTTTTCTCCTTTCTATGCCATGGGTACCATTAGCAAGGAATCTATTTAGAGGAGTGATGCAGAGATAGTTGTAGAACGACCTCGTGTGGAGTCTACTTTAACGGATGCTGTTCTTGCCTCCAAACCCTCTTCCTCATCTGCCCTTCCCTCTTCTTCTTCTGGAGTCGAGGTCTCTCTCGCCACCATCATGGATCAACTTCAACTCATGCATGCTGATTTTGGTAGATGTGTTGACCATCTTTCTGATGCGATGTGTCAAATGAACACCAAGATTGGTCGCATTGCTCACCGCTAGTCTCGCCTTGGTGGTTTTGCTTCTTTTCCCACACTTAAGCCTGCTGAGGAGTCTTCTTTGGATGGTGGAGATGATGATGATGATGATGCTTCTTGCTCTGCGATTGATGATGAGATGGCTTCCTCTCATTGATTCACCCTTTGTCACTTATGACAAAAAGGGGAGTAGTTTTGTATATGAGAGTAGTCTTCTTGTTAGGGGGAGAAGCTAGCATAGGGATAGACTAATTAGGGGGAGAGTGTTTTGAGAGAAGTAGTGAGGTTTTAATGTATCTTTCTCATTACATGTACCATGGTCTTGTGACCACTTTTACATACATTCTATTCTTTTGATATATATATATATATATATATATATGATGTATGTTTCTTCTGTCTTACATGTGTTGTTCTTTTCTCTCTTTATACACATGTTTCTTCTGTTATATTCTATGTTTCACACTTAACACCTTGATGAATCTTGTTTAAGTGTTTTAGATAAGATAGGCTGCAAGTCTATCATGTTAGGATCTTTTTTCTTGCAAAGTTTTTCAAGAGCTCATTGTAGTTGTTAGGCTTATGTACTTTTTTTTGTTTTTATTTTTTTATTTTTTTGTTTTTTTGTTTTTTTTTTGTAATAATTATGGAGTTGTTGCTTTATACTTTTCTCAGAATTATATTTGTGGTTTTGTCACGGATTTCCAAGGGGGAGAATATTAGGGTCATATTTTATGTAATTGGCTAATCTTTTGACAAAATATACTTTACTTGTAATTGGGTAGATCTAAGATGGGTTTAATACATTAAGAAATATGTTGTTTAAGCATTTCAAGTGTTCGTTGTAAACACCGCATTTTGTACTCCTTACGACTCGGGCCCCTGTTCCCCAATGATGCCCAAACTTTATGGCCCAAGGCCAGTTTAGAGTCCAATCAGAAATCAATTTGACTTGAGGATTGTTAAAATGGAAAATATAACTTTTAAAATGATAAAAAATCTATTTTTGAAAATAAAATGACCAAAGTGGCCCTTGGCCCACGTACGTGAGCAACAGCCTGCGCTCGTAGGCCGAAGCTTGCGTACGCAAGCACACACTGGCGTACGAAGCTAGGGTTTCAAAACATATAAAAAAAAAAGTTTTTTTGCAATAGATTGGGACCTTACTGGCCCAAATCCTTTTAATTTAAAGTTGCTAATCACATTTTTATTGACTTGCTATAGATTTGACTGAGGGGAGCAGTCAAAATCAAAGCTTAGGAACTCCTTTTTGAGGTATCAAGCTTTAACCTTTCTTTTTCTTTTTAGCCTTTCTTTTACTGTTTTAATCTTGTTTACTTGCTTTGTTTGTGCTTATATATATTTGTGTAGTTTAGTTTTATGCTTTCTTTATGATTGTAAACATGTTTGGTTGTTAGAATTAGGGTTTTAGTTCATGCTTTGTTTTCTACTTAGTTTGTTTCTGGGTTAGGGTTTTGAACGACCCTACATGCATGTGCCATGAGCATGCGTATGCAGATCAAATCCTACGTACGTGGGATTTGGCCTGCGTACATAGGCCTCTGTCTGCATACGCAAGCCGTTGTTCAAAAACCCTAATTCTCCTGTTTCATTTTTTGCTTCATATAACATGTTTCTGTTTTGGGTTTCTTTTCACATTTTTATACTTTATAAGTTTCTGTTTGCTTTGTTCATGCTTGTTCATCCTTAACATGTTTAGATTAGGGTTTATCTTTTTGTTTCTTAGTTTTAATGCCATGCCATTCATTCACATGTCCATGCATTGATGCCATAGGTACTGAGACGCTGCAAGGTGAGTAAGGTAAGTCATGCATTCACATGAACATGCATGTTGTTTGTTAACCCTTCCTTGATATATGTGCATAAAGTTGATGCCATATTTTTGATCCATGATATGATTTGCTTGTTGCCATGTTGACACTTATGTTTTGCTACCATGATTTGTTACTGCCTTGTTTGAGATGAATGGTATGATAGGGTTTCACATGCTAAGGTTTTTATGTGTGTATGGGTTTGACTCTCTTTTGTCTAAGGGTAGATATGTATGTATTTTGGGATGAATGATGCCATGATTATATGCTTAGATGTATGCTAGTGTGTATGTGAGTATAGATACAAGTGTTGAACATGTTTTTAATGAGGTTAAGACGTAAGATACAATGGTGGGAGGCCAACCTTAGGATTAGGCGATCTTGGGTGACTAACACCTTTACAAAAATGTACCTAAACTTTAAACCTATATCTCCGGTAGTAAGATCAAAAGGTTCTTCCTTGAAAGGATGCTATATATATGGTTCTTAGACCATTTGCAAAAAATAGGTAGCGACTCTTCTGTTGTGTTCGTTATTAGCCATTTTGAATTTAATAATAATTATAGTGTTGGATTATTTAAAGAAAGTAATGCAAAAGCATTGTGATGCCACTAAATAGTTTTTATAGTTTTTTTTTTTTTTTTTAATTATTGGTTTAATTAACCATCTTTTTTTCTTTTGGAAGGTTTTTTTTTTTTTTTTGGGTAATAATCGAGTAGGCCATTGTCAAATGAACATTTTAGTATTTATTTTTTTGTTTGTAATTCTTAGTTATTATTCATTTAATGTTAATAACTGAATGGTATTATTGTAGGAAATTAATTCTTATGTAATATAATGCCACTAATTTTCATTTAATTTATATGTTACAAGTTGAAAAGTTTCCTTCCTATTTCATTGATCTTTCGAGCCCTGTTTGGTATGTGATGCAAGCTTCAGTTTATTTGAGTTGTTAGTTTATTTTTTGTACTATTCATAGATTCTATAGTCCCATTGAACTATTCAGCTAGCCTTTAACTTTTTTTTTCTATAATTTCAACAAAAAAAATTTCAATTTCAGTTAAATAAGTTATTCCCAAACGGACCCAAATATATATCATAAAAGCTCCATTAATTATGCTAACTACTTATTATTTAATTTAATTTCATTTTTTTATAAAGAATATGCTAATGTTAATACCAAATGCTAAGCGTATTATTATTTTAATTATTTTTTATATTAAAAAACGGGGATGATCACCATTTTTCCCAAGAAAGAAGGAAAAAAAAAAAAACTTTGTAATTCTCTTTCCAGAGGGAAAGCCATGTGATGCAAAAGCTCAAAAGTTAAAAATTTGGAAATTTCATATGCCATTAAATTTTGTATCATATTAATAATGGATTAATGCTCACAAATAATAATTTAAATCAATGCATTTATTTCTTTATGTTTTAATTTCTTTAGCCATGTCATTGCCATATGTATTGACAAATGTCAAATGTGTAAGTTATGGACAAATTGCTATTTGCCATGTGACACTATTTGTCATTATCATTCTAAATATATAGAATATTGTGCCACTTGTCATAATTGTGTGTATCCACCAGTTGTGGGATCTAACTTTTATAATATACTAATAAGTTGCCTGTGTAAAGTACGGATAATTTGTGATATTTTATGTAAGACGGTTTTGGATAATGTTGAAAATATATTATAATGAAAAAGTAAATTAAATTAGAGTAAAGAAATATATACATTTTCAGATATTAAGAATTTTTTTGAGGAAGTTCAGATATTAAGAATTAATTTAGTAGTTTCACTACATATTTGTAGCCTTCTCAATGTAAGATTTTTTTTTTTTTTTTAAATCATGAAACCAAAGATAAATGCAAAAGAGTAACGGGACCATGAAAATCAACTAATTTGTGTTTCGTTCACATATTTCATACCATGAAATGAAAATATGCCCAACTCTCTCACCGTCTTCTACTCATCGATAGTACGACATTAAGACATGATGTGGAAAAGTGTGTATTCATGTGTCTTATAGATGATTTAAAATTAAACAATAGTAGAATATGACTTTATATTGTGCACCAAATATTCTCTCTACTTATATATCCAAAACGAAAACTTTCCAACCAAATTACTAAAACCTAAATCATATTTAAGCCCCTAATTTTAAAAAGAAGAAAGAAAAAAAATTATCCATAGGGGTTTCAGGGTCTTGATGGTGGTGGGAGGCCAGTATAATGGAGGTGGTGACCCCTTGATTCCTCTTTCTCTCTCTTTCAAATGTTTTGTCAGTCTCAGGTCTTTTATTTTGGTAATATGTAGTGAAATAGTGCATTTTATTTAACAATCCACAACATTTTTGTGTCTCTCTATCTATCTTCAGGGTTTTATGTGGTTAGTTATTACTATTAATCCTTAATTATTATTATTTTTTTGCTTTTTTAAAATACTAAAACGGTGGGTATGCTAAAAGACATAAAGAATAGAGAAAGGTATAGTGAAAGCTTAGTCAATTAATGAGATAGTAATAAGATAACAGTAAAATAAGTTAATGTGAACTTTAGGGTAATGGTAAAAAAAAAAAAAAAGCTAAATACAAAATTAGAGTGCCACTTGGCAGGACCTCATGATTTCCAGTGTAAGGTCTCTACTTTTATATATACTAGCTTTTAACTCGCACAATGCGCGGGATTATTTTACATATTAAAAAACTTTACATTCAACATAAACTTAGTTCTCATTCTTTCATTGCATGCATTCAAACCTAAATAAAGGAGTATATTTAAACATATAGTATCCAATATCCCTTAAAAAGTTTAAACATCAGTCTCTTCAAATCACTTCATATGTGTACTTCCCTTCTCAAAGAGTCCAGTTGGAGGAACATTTGAATTGAGCAACCACCATTTTTATTACTTTCTAAAGTTGAAATGATTTTAAATGAAGGGAATTATCCACAATGCTCTTCTATTTTGTATATAAAAATGTAATATCTTCAAAACCATCCAACATTTCCTATCAAAAAATATTTACGCTTTTATGAGCTATCATGCTTAAGAGAAAACAATGTTTATCTTTAAATAAATAAAAGAATGTGCTTTAAGAAAATAAAACTTGACTTACTTTAAGCATCATGTCAAGCTTTTGAAGTGCAAGAAGATTGACATAAAAATCTGAACTTGGTGTACTTGCCATCACCTGACAGATATCTCATAACTTACTTAGAAATAAGGGGAAAACAACTTAAACTTCGATGAAGCACCAATGCTGCATCTAAAATGTTTTACCCCAACAATTTTTCAGTTCATCTAAATTTTGCAATATTGGTTATATTTTCCATAAAGACTTCTTCTCAGGATCATGAGATTCTTGCCTCTAATTTACCTGTATGCAATTGCTGCGAAAGATAAAAAAATATATGTAAATAAGTTAAAATATTAAAGAATAGTCACTCTCCATTAGGCGTTTAAATATCTTATTAGATGATTACCATAGATGATCATTATGGCATTTGAAATAGTAACTATGTAGTACAGGCACATTTGTTGACTCTAGTCATGTCTTCCCCCAATATAAACTTTGCAAAACAGATCAAATTCTAAAAAGTTTTTAGGTAATTAAATACTTGTTGATAATATTTTTGAACCAAAATTCTGATATATAGAACTTGGGTTTGCTAGTATTCAAACCAGCACACATATTTTTCTTTGAAAAAGAAAAAAAAAAAGGTGGCTTCACTTGTCACTAAGTATCTAATCAAATAGAGAGGAAATTTTGAAAAAATATAGAAGAATTAATTGTTGCATGCTAAGATCTGGGAAAAAGATCTTAAAGATACAATCTTAAGCTAGTACAAGGATAGCTTGATCCCTTTTAGAGGTCAACCACTTCCCTATTAAGCAAGATGAATATGTTAATACCTCTCCGTAACTTGACAATTAGAAAAGGCAATTATATTATTTTTTTCCGTAAATAAGAAAAAATTACAGATCAAAACAAATCGTTGTATCAGAGCCCTTTGATTCAACAAATTTGAACCTTTTCGCCACAAACTTTGAAAGCACAAATTCAAAGAGATTTCAATAAAGTAAAAATTATAGGCTTGTCGTACCTTATCTTCTCAGACTGGATTGTATTAAGGACTCACCCCTTTCCACCTACAAACCCAGGAAAAAAAATCAATGATAAATGAAATTTACAATTGACTCCAAGAGAGAGATAAGTAAACCTGAAATTGTTCTTGATGAAAGTTAAGTGAAAAGTTTGGAAATTGTTAGGCTGGAATAGTCATTCAAGAGGCGTGATGCATATCTAGAGGCAAAAACTCTTACGTTGATTGAAAAATTACCCAAAACCATATTAACCCAAATATCCAAAACCAAACCAAACCAAACCAAACAACTACTCTAAGCAAAAACCAATTCTAACTGAAATACTTATATTAAAACCATCCAAACATATATCAAAGTAATTGCACAATTCATGTAATTTTTTTTTTAATTTTTTATTTATTATATAAATAATAAAAAAATTAAAAATTATAGAAGTACAATAGTTGAGGGAAGACAGATTCTCGGGCTGAGGGAAAAATGAGAATTCAAATAAGTTGAACTTTAAGGTATGCAACATTGCAACCTCAACAATAATAACTGCCAATGTGTTTACTACATTTCCTTGTGTTTAAATGAAATGTTTCAACTTCTTGTGGCTCAGTGACCAAAGTCAAAGCCAAAACTATGGTTTGATACCATCAATTTTATACTAAAGTAGTCCAACCAAAGCAATAGTCATATAACAATTCTGTAAGTGTCAAGTTTTATATTAAGAAAAATATATGAATAATAATTGTAAATTAGATAGGAATAACCACTTTGACTGATTACCTTAACAGAAATGATAGCATGATCAAGAAGTGGAAGCAGATTGGGATGATTGAATAGTGAGGAAACATGGATCTCCTCCCTCACCAACTCCAACTGTTTAGTATTTTGAATCAAAGCTTTTTTCATAGTGTAAGTGTCATCATCTAGACAATAAACCAAATTCTGATCAAAATCAAGATTTCATTTCCTTCCTCGTTAACTAATTGGGAAAAATAATAAATTAAAAAATAAAAAAGAAACAAAAACAGAAGAACATATGTATAATTAGTATAAGAATGGTGAGGGCCAACTAAGATTTTTATTTATTAGTGCAACACCCTGTCATAGTTCTTCATATATATATATATATATATATAAGGCAAAACAATGATGCAGCAATGCCTTATGAAATTCCATTTTTATGTATAATAATCATACTCTTTATAAATCTAAATTGATCAAACAATTTTATAAACATAAGGGTGATCAATCTTTAAAGTTTGCTTGAATCAACCAAGTTAAAGTTAAGTAATCCATTTCTTTATTTAGAATGAATAGTGTTGCATATATGGGGCAAACAGTAACTTTTAATTTCAAGTAAACATAGAGATTCAATGTGTGTGTGTGTGTGATAGATATAGATACATAAACACATACACACCCTAAGAGCATTCACATTAGTTGGTTGGATAATATCAAGTTATCATCAAAGAAAAGTTGCTCGCTCAGCCTATAAAATAAAATAAAAAATGATATAACGAATTCAATATGAGATTAATAAGCTCATTTTCATTCAAACATCAAGGCCTATAAAGTTCAAAAAATGTAGTTACATACGTAGATCATCAAATCCCATAGGCAGATAAAAGAAAAGAAAAAAAAAGGAGAAGATAAAAGAACAATAAACAACACCCCAGAAAATTAGAAAAAAAGAAAAAAAAAAATTGAAGGTTGCCATATTATAAGATCTTGTTGGAAAAATACATGTTTGTATCGCATACAAAACATACGCAGTGGAAAATTAATGGATTTACTTCATTCGTAATTAATGACATGTACTATGTAAATTTAAGAATATAAGAATAAGAGAGTGTACCTTGGTGTGGTGAATTTCAAAACCAAAGATTAGAAGTACTCGGGAACACTTTTAATCTTTATTACAATTCCACTAACGCTGAAAAAGTGTGGTCTCTCAATCAGTTTCTATGTATTTGTTCAAGGGAGAATGAGAGAGTGTCCAACACTCACATAAAAACCATTTCATGTAAGTTGTTAGTTTTTAAATTCTGTATGTTTCTCTCTTTATAATTGATTATCTAATTGGGCTAGTTTTTTGGGCCTTTCCAATTGGGCCCTAATATGTGGCTTGAAGTGGGACCAAAAGGGAACAAATAAAACACTAGCTCCAATGGGCCTTAGGCTTTTCTGTCAACTCTTGACAAGTCCAAAGTTACCATTAATTATATTTAATATCACTATATAAATATAATTGCACTTTAGGTCTTATTAATAACTTATATCCCAAGACTTTATTATACATGCAACCCCTTCATAAAATATTTGTAGTAATACAAAGTCATGAATATAAACTGCCACTTTGTAGATTACTACATCTTAATCCTTGAGTACTCGGTTTAATCCTTTAAGTTATTAATCATATATTTATGAAATTCAATTTCATAAATATATACTTTAGTTATTTCTTACCAAAGTGATTAGGCCTAACTCTCTGAATAACCAAACCCATTAAACTTATCCCAATGAAATATTTTATATCTCTGTTAAGAGACTATGAATTCCATCTTAAAAATATATGTTCCATCAACACTAAATGTGGTTGCCCAACATACTGAAGTTTTGATCGGGTCTTAAGATCTCACTCCTGATACATCAAAGCAACCTACACTTCATGATCAGGTCCATTATTCTCTCAGGATTAAGGGTTCATGTAAATAGAAGTTGTGAGGTTTATTATTCATTTGACAGTCGTTAGGAGAATAATAAATCTCACAGCGGTCCAGTTCAATATGTTTTAACTTTGAAAACATATCAACACATCAACTAGAAGTCTCTACTTCCATGGCCAAGACAAATCATCTTAGTTGATATGTTATAGTTTTTGCAGATGAAACGCCCAATTTCATCACTGACTACGAACTAAAATTCTGAGTTTACAAAGAACTTGTGATTTATATCTTCTGTGACTTTTCACATAAATCACATACTATGCATCTCATGGACTATATGATAATGTCCGAATATTCATGTTCCCATTATTTTAGATACTAATAAAAAAAATTTATTAATCACAACATTAAGTCATATATAATGTCATACATAATAACGTACATAGCATCATACAATATGATTTAAGGACACTAATCCTAACAGATCTAACATCATAGAAAGATGCCATAGTTCCAACAAAATTCCCACATCATAGTATTAGATCACAATACAAAAATTCCAATAAAGCCATCATTTAAGAATAAAGATTTGCCCAAATTATCAAATCTCACCATGGAACCATAACAGTACCAACCAAGAAGACCAAAATCCAAAACAAAATTGAATCTAACACAAATACCTAAACCTATACAAATCCTTCAAAATGTCCAAAACTAAGTCGTATTTTAACCCAAATCGAAAAAGGGTAAAAAAAAAAAAACTTTCTTGGTGGAGGTTTAGATGATCTAAATGGTGTGTTTGCCTACAGTTTTGGCTGTTTAAGGCTGGTGTTGGCGTGAGAACTAACAGTTAAGGTAGCCCTTTTGCTTTATTTTACATTGGTCTTAACGGTATATTAAGATTCCTAAAACTGGTGTGGCCTTTCACTTTTAAAATGTACATGCATATAATGAACAAAGCAGAGATATGTGGTAGAGAAAGAAAGCGGTAAAAGAAAAATTTAAGAAACAGGGCAGTTCACCTAATGTCCTAGATAATGTTTCCTAACAATCACCAGGGAGAGCTATTAAATGAAACTAGTGCTATCAATCATAGTAAATATAATTCATACTAAGTTTCTCTACAATAAGTTAGGAATACAACTATATCTATACAGCAGATATACTTGCCAATGCAACTTGGAAAGAGTTAGATCCAGAATTACCACTTCAAATAGTTGTCTTCTTCTTCTCTAATTTGTTTCTTTCTTTTCAATTTCAATTTCAATTTCGAATGAAGGTACATTCCTAACAATACTCATAATGGTTCAAGACTAATCTGCCTGGTTCCAATGGCTTTGAAAAAGGGACCATTCAGAAACAACAAACACAAAAACTTTAAAATTTAAAATAAAGCTTTAGTGTAGTTTTGATTACTCAAAGGTTTGTGCTTTAAGTAATAAAGCAAATCTTCATTCTACGTAAACTCAAAATCAAAGCAACCTAAATATTCAAAATTGATTCTAAATACCCAAAACATTGAGCCAAGCCAAATACCCTAAAAACAATACTTCTTCTAACCAAAATCCCTTAATCAAAACCAAATCTTGCCCAAAATACTAATCTAAATCATAATTAACCCCCAATTGATCCTCCAAATAAAAACCAATCGACTACTAATGCCAAATCTTTCCACTTTCTAATGGATAAGGAAGAGAATATTTTATTTAATTCAAAAGTGTGTCAACACAAAAACCATCACCTATTCATGTATCTTTACATGTGATATTTACAAACTTTGTTCAGGGAGAGAGGAAGCGTACAAACTTTGAGAAGAAGATATCTCACATTTATATTATAGGGAACTTGCATTTTTATTTTTTCATTGTGGTAAAGAAAGTACTAAGAAGAGCACTGCGATTAACAGTGCAAGAAAAATTCTCTATGATTAGTATTACATGTAACATTGATTGTCTTTGATTCTGCCAAGGTAGAAAGCCTCATACTTGTAAACATATCCCTCCACCTTTATTGCTAATTGAGAAAATAATCCAATAGAAGCCTTGCTATGTTGCCTCCTGCATAAACTCTTGTCCAATTGACATTTGGCCACAAAAGCAAACACCCTCCAAATAAATCTGCAATTACTCCACAATCCACACCATTGATTATACTATAAGATGTCACCCTTACCACACTTTTACATATTTTTGGCTTCAGTCTTCCTAGAACCAAATCCTTCTTACATAACCACCATCAACAAAGTCTTGCTTAACATCAAATTATTATAGCAGGCAACAACCTAGTACTAAAAAAAATTAAATTAATCTGCATAGCCTCTAAATAGAAACCAAATTGAACCAATTTCCATAATATAGTTTTGCAAAAAAATTGTGTTTGCACAACTTCTAAGCAAATGTCAACAATTTTTCTAAGTTTTTTTGTTAACTTTGTAATAACTATAAAAAACCTTGCAGACTTCAATCACCACTCACACATTATAGATATTGCAACTTATACATGTTATCATGTGATATTTGAAATTAGGAAAATAGGTGTGGTTGCCAAAAATTCAATTGGAAAGACTTCTATGACATAATGATGCAGCAACCAATATATAAATATATTGTATAACAACATTTAAGAAGAAATTTTTTTTTTTTTTTTAAATGTACATTTGAACTATCTGAATTCTAAATTAGAATACAACCTAAATTTAGTAAAATGTTTTCATATAAATACAGCTTTATATATAAAATGTTAGTTGAATTCTAATTCAAACCACCTAAATGCAATGCAAATCAATTTAAAAAGTCAAATGCAAATCAACTGTAAGTGCAAATAAATTTAAAAGTTTGTAATTGAATGTCACTAAAATGCAATAGAAAAATGAAAGCACCCAATGGAATGAACGCACCTTTTGCAGAGACAACCAACCATTTAGTCAAACTTGGAAAAAAATGCTTCAACTCACCCAAATAAATAAGTGGAGCACAATCTAATATACCTAGATTAACTTCACAAACAAAACAAACACAATTAGAACTGATTGAAATCAAATACTCTTTGCCCTCCTAAATCACTCTTAAACATGCAACTTAGAATAAGATACGAATTTTCACTTTGTAGAAATACTTGAGCAATTAGAAATATTTCTAATTTCCTGTAACTTGCAACTTGTTGACTATATTTTAAAACTAAGATAACCACATGATGAAATTATGTTGAGCAATTTTATTACTCAAATTTGCACACAAGCACAGCCCACACACACTTAAAACAGAAAAGCACTTGATGAGAAAAGATGAAAATAAACACAAACCTTCAATGTAAGCCCTTAAAGGTCCACTGTAAAGTGGAGAAAAATAAAACAGAGGACATTAAGACTACAAGGGGTGAGACTGGAGATCAATATTTCACATCATCACAATAAAACTCAACACTATAGCACACAACACCATTCTCCATGCTTATAACTTCAACCACGGGTTGTGCATGAGTGACAACCATACCAACAGATCAATGTACAGAAAGATAGAATATATACTAAATACTTTTATGCTATGAGAACCTTGGCAATATTAGTATGTAAAATTCCCCAAGTCCTCACTGAACCTTCTTTCTCCATTCGTAGAGATCTAGGATTTAGGGGTTATTTAAGGTGATAAGCATAATTTTTCAGTTATTTAAAATAAAAATTAAGCTAATCAAACTATTAAATAATTCACTCTAGTAAATCTATGAATTAAAAACCTTAAATTTCCACTACAAACACACAAAACTCATAAAACCCAATTAAATGCTAAACCCATAAAGCCAGAAGTTCACTCAAAACTAATGAAAAAACTCAACTTGGTGAGCGAACGCCATCTGGAAAGGTAAGGAGAAGGAGGGGCAAATGGAGACGTTGCTGGAGGAAGAAGTGGATTAGAAGTTTGATGCATTGGGTTTAGGTTTTGTGAGAAGAAAATAAAAGAGGGAGAGGCAAATTGTTGCGCGTACGTTGAGGTTGTGGTTGAATGGAGCTAGAGATGGGTGGTGCTAGACCAAAAACGTAACCCAAAACCAAAATCAAGTCTTTTAAAAGACTAAATCATATTTAAAATTGAGAAAAAAAAAAAAAACGTTTTGATAGAGAATCCAAAAACCCAAAACAAAAACGAATCAAATCTAAACCTATCCAACAAAAAAACTCAATTAAAAGTAACATTTCATACCCAAATCTAAAAATGGAAAAAAAAAAAAAAAAACAAAAAAACAATGTACCGGTGCCTAATCAATGCAGTGTTTACTGTTCTGCCTCTCTCTATTTCTTTCTCCGTGTCCCAGGCCTTATCATCTCTCTATTTCATTGCCTCTCTTTCTTGGCTTCTTTCTCTGTGTCCTCAGTGCCTCTCTCTATTTCATTGCCTCTCTTTATTTCTATCTTTGTGTACATCTAATTTTAACTGGTTAATTTTTTTTTATTGATAACGAGAGGTTTTTAAACGGTGTTGTAGCATTACCAAACAACATAATTTATCTTTTTTTAAATTATACATAGCTGAATTTTAGATGGGTCTTTTTTCCTACATGGCAGCACTGTCTTAACTGTAGAAAAAGCTTTTGCTATTATATATAGTATATGATATGATATATTGATTGATTATAGATAAATGGTGGTCTGTATCTACAGGGGCTTATGGTAAAAAAAAACCTTTAAATTATTTTGATGAAAATTAACTATTAGCATAAAAGGCTAATTTAATTTGCCTATTATTGCAAATTAGTTATAGAAATTATTCTACACTAGTAACTTACATATAAAGCTTCGTTAAAATGAAGCCAACGGTCATATACCCTTTCATATGCCAGTTGTGTTTTACAACCAAAATCTTTTCCTTTACAAAAAAACATAAATACAAATGTTTAATAAGGAAAGACCAACATATAATTTATAGCATTTGAGAAAGAAACTGATTTCTATTAAATCTTTTAAATCATCACGTAATAAAAAATAGGGTAAACTACATATTTGGTCCCTTACCTTTACACTGAATATCAATTTGGTCCCTAACCTTTTAAATGCGTCAATTTAGTCCCTAACATTTTAGTCTTGTGTTATAAATTTATAATGGTCCCTGTCATTAAGTGATGGATGAAAAGTGCTGACATGGCTTATGGCTAAAATAAAATATAAATTTATTAACACATAAATTGCCACTTGGATTGACATGTGACCTTGAAAAAAGAAGAAGAAGAAGAAAGAGAGCAAGTGCATATAACACACAAATAAATATATAGACACAAAGAAACTCTGAATTCAATAATCACAAACAATATTAACTTCTAAACATTAAAAAAAAATATGGAATTAGAGTTAAAGTAAAGATACTCACATGAAATTGAATTAACTTTGACAGCAAGGGGGAGGCAGCGAAGTCATGAAGATTTCACATTACCTTAAATACCCATAGTTTTTACATTACCCTTTTTATATTTAATCAATTTTTAGTCTCCACTCTTAGTGGAGTGATGTTCATTATCATGGTTTTGGATGCTTAATTCTTGGTTTTATGGCTACTTGTGAGATCTACACATATTGGAAAACAAATCTTTCAAAAAGTGAATAAGATTTTTGTTAAAATTAATCTGTTAGTTTTCATGGAAGATGTACATTTGATTCTGAAGACCATAATAAGCATATAAATTAGATCAAAGTTAACAAAAATAACTTAAACAAAAGGCAACCTGCACACAAAACATATTCAATTTGATGAAAAGAAAAAATAAAGAAGGGAATTTTATGAAAAAACAAAAAGAAGAAGGCAAATACATACATGCAATTTTCATAGGTAAGGTAAGTATGAGAAGGAAAGAATACATCTAGAAACCGCACGGTAGGAAAAGGGAAAAATATACCAAACCGTATATATACCCCCACTTTTATATTAGATAATTTTAAGTTGTGAAGAAGTTAATAATTTGATATGAATAAAAAGACAAAGGAGTTTATGTAATTAAGAAGTTTATGTTAGTTACACTTTTTTTTTTTTTACTTTATCCCAAAAAAATATTTAATGTTATTAGAATTTTTTTTTTTAGTTTATGTTAAAGTTAATAAATATTAGCTATTTTTTGTTATTTATTTCAAAAGAAAAAAATTTTGAGAAGAAAAAATAATACTCCAAAGAAGTTGATAAATATCAAAAACTTTTTGTTTTTATCTAAAAACTTAAGTGAATGAATTTATTGAAAAATCTAAAAAAAATTCTGCAACCACGACTTTTAAGCCCAACTTTTATTATATAGTATATAATATGATTCCAAGAGCTTTGAAATAGTAGGTTTGGTGCTGTGATCAGAAACTCAAGGGGGGAAGTTATGGCATCGATGACAGTGAAGGGCCCGGCTATTCAATGCAGTGAGGAGGCAGAATTTCTCGCTTGTCGTAAGGCAATGGAGTTTGCCATAGACGCTGGCTTTATGGGTCTGATAGTGGAAGGGGATAGTATTAACGCTATGAGGAGTATTGTTTCAGTCAAGGATAACCGGTCAGCTGGCTTATTGTTAAAGATATTTGGCATCTGATGGGTGCGTTGGAGTGGTCTTCTGTGAGCAGCACTAAGAGAAATGGAAATAAGGTGGCACATGAGCTTGCTAGATATGCCCAACATGTAAATTCTGATTTATTTTGGATGGAAGAGGTTCCATCATTTGCTTATAAGTTTGTAAACTCTGATGCTTCTTTGATTTAAATGAAAGTTTGAGTCCAGTTTCAAAAAAAAAAAAAAATAGTACCACCAAGATCATGGACTTGTCTAAACACTTTGTTTTCTCTCTCACAAACAACAAGCCTACAAGTGCTATGGCTTTCAATGAGGCCCAAGGATTTTGATTTTGATTTTGATTTTGAAGTGCAATAATTGCGGTTCAATTTTACATTTTCAACCATCAAATACAAATTGACGTGAAAGGGAATTGGCCGGTCCATTGAAATTTGAAAGGAAGCTAGAGACAGAGGCCTTCCAGCCACTTCCACTGTAGTCCCACAATTGTTGTCGTGGGACACATCACACATCCATCAGGTTTGGTGGATTTTAGAATTAAACATTTTTTAATCGACTAGCTCTTCCATTCTTTGGACTTGTCCCGTCCTATGATGTCTTTTGACAATATCAATTTTTTTTTCTGAGATAGTTTTAACTTATAGTATTTGTGTATGATGATTGTTATTATAAGAAATTTTCCAATTAAACTAACTAAAACTCACTTAGATGAGTTTATTCCCATTTGTTTTCACTATAATTTTAATGACTTATTTATAGTTATAGTGAAATTGTTTATATTTTTTAAAATTATTTTCTATTCTCAGTTTTTTTAATTTTAAAATGAGTTATTTTTTAAAAGGTATTTTCTAAAAAATTATCTGATTTTTTTGTGTGTTTGGTAGCGACCTTGAAAATGAGTTTAAAAATGTTGAATCTTTACTCCTTTGTTTCAGGATGTATGAGATAAAGTTGTTTTTCAAAAAAAAAAAAAAAAAAAAATTAGAGGAAAACAACCTTTAAAAATATATCTTGAATTTTCCATTGACTAATTTTTTTATTCTCGAAAATGCAAAAAACTATCTTCACTATCTTTGTATCATACACACCATTGGGGTACTATTTATGAATTTGACTTGACACGTAAAACATTCAATTAGTGTGTGGTAGAGTCAGGATTTTTTGTTTGAGGTGGCCAAATTGTGGTACTCAAATATTAGACAATAGTCAAGAGAGACAACCACACACATGCATAAACACGCACATATAAACATTAATATTTTAATATTAGAATAGGTCATAATTTATAAATATATTATATACAAAAATATCAACTTTGACATGTATATTCAAGAGATAATTTTTTTTAGGAGAATTTATTATTTTTTAAATTCCAATGAGTATATAAAATATTTGTTTTAATTTGGCCACCGCGGCAGCGTGTTTTGTGTCCAAAGTGCAGAAACGATGGATGGTTAGCCTTTAGAGATTAAGTTGGGTGAGTTTTACAATGACGGAGGAGAAGAGGATGAACTGCAGGTTATACTTATGGAGGTAGAAGCTGGTACCAAGAAGTTTGGCCTTATTGTTGAAGGGATCCAGATTAGGCCTAAGGGTTGATAAAAATCATTCTTTGTTATCACTAAGTGGCATTGATACACTAAATTGCAATACTGTCCAACTTATATTGTCTCAATTTTTTGCTTTATTAACAAAATTTTGAACATAAATAACTTCAAGCTTACTACGGTAAAACAATCTGAGGATTATTTAGACTCCAGTTGTCATGATTCTCCTAATTTGGCCTAAAGCTTATTTTCTCTTTTAAAGATTTGAGTGTTATCGCAAATCATTCTGCCTACACCAAATTTTAGGGGGCAAAATCAAATTTATACCAAAATTTAAGAGGGGAAAAAAGTCAATCCAAACATATTATGCGTTCAATGTATTAGAAATAAATCAGCAAAAAAAAAAAAAAAAAAAAAAAATTAAAACACAATTGGAATTAGTTGGATAAAAAACCAAATAAATCTTATCTAAAATTGCCAAAGAAAATGATAGGTTTGAGAACTTTCATTTTGTTGTTGTGGTAAACACAGATTTGAGAATAAGAGTTACGTGACACCTTCTAATTATTTAAGTGAATTTAAAAACATACCATAAAGAAACGTTCCTTCGTAGGAGTGTATTGTTAAAGAAACATTCCTTAATAGTATATAAATGGAATGTACGAGAGAGATACCGTCAGATAAACCGAGAGAATAGAAGATGATGGAAAAAGAAAATGAAAGAAATGGTGTAGCCTGCGTGGCAGACATATCAGTATTACCAGAGGGATGCATATCGGACATAGTTTCACTGACAACTCCTAAGGATGCGTGCACAGCATGTGCGGTTTCTTCTATATTCGGTGCGGCTGCCGAGTCCAACGCTGTCTGGGAGAGGTTCTTGCCGTCCGATTATCAAGCCATCATTGCTCGATCATCATCAACTTCATTGGCTTCCTTGAACTTCTCTTCAAAGAAACATCTCTACCTCAGTCTCTCCGATAACACCATCTTAATCGGCGACAATAAAAAGGTACTATATTTTAACAAACAATTCCCACAATATTAATAAGAAATATGGGTCGTTTCAAATTCAATACGGACCAATGACTCTTTAGAATTATCTGATATGGAGATCACACGCACTCAGAATAGTTAGGCTCTAGAAAAGCTCTCAACACATTTTTTAGAAAAAATAAAAATAAAAAATAATTTAAACATGTACAAGATTGGGTGGGTTGATTTCACTATGGACTCACAAAATTGTGTTTTTGGTTAAATTGGTCTGAATTAGTTATATGAGCATGCTTGAATTTAGTCATATACGGGAAGAGAAGAAAGGAATAAATAAAAACAAAGAACAAAAGGAGCTGCTAACTATGAGATATCCAATTCCAAGGTCGTTTAATGTGTGCTTGTGGCCAGTGAAAGAAGCACAATATATCCTCAATAACTAAAACCATATTTCTGATAAATTAACTCCCACTTAGTGTACTTTTTAATATTTTAAAAGGGAGATAGAGTGGATACATGTTTGATAAATTACTCATTGTTTAAAAAGTTTGAACAATTAAGAAATGATAAATTTCATAATTCAACCACCATAATTCCATTCTTTTGTGCTCATCTTTTTTCTTTTTTTTTCTTTTTAATTTTTAGCAGTGCTTTTTCTTGGACAAATTGAGTGGTAAGAAATGTTACCTTCTTTCTGCAAGGTACTTGTTCATTATATGGGGTGACACTCATCAGTATTGGAGATGGATTTCTCAATCTGAATCCAGGTCTCTACCTATTCTACTTTATACTCCTTTTTCTTTTAAGAAAAAAATGGGTTTTTTATTTAATTCTTACTTATGTACATGTTAAAACCAATCAGGTTCCCGGAGGTAGCTGAACTTAATTATGTGTGGTGGTTTGGCATCCGTGGCAAGATGAGTACTTCCATGCTGTCTCCAAAAACAAACTATGCTGCTTACCTTGTGTTCAAGTTGAGGAGGAGAGCCTCTGGATTCAACCCTTTTCCAAAGGCTTCAGTTGGTACTACTGGAGGAGTTGAAGATTACAAACAAACTGTTTGTTTGGGCCTGCCTGCCAGGGAGCCAAGGCAGCAACACCAGATTGTACCGTCGCCGCCACAGCAGCACAATTCGCATCCAAAGCAAAGAAAAGATGGATGGTTAGAAATTAAGTTGGGTGAGTTTTTCAATGAGGGAGGAGAAGATGATCAACTGCAGATTATACTTATGGAGGTAGAAGCAGGTACTGTGAAGTCTGGCCTTATCGTTGAAGGGATTGAGATCAGGCCAACAAAGGGTTGATCAAAATAGTTTTCTTTTAAGAAAAAAGGAAAAAGAAAAAGTGGCATTGATACATGGCCTTTTTGGATACCGTTTATTGCTGAAAACTGAAAACTGAAAACTTATTGCTAAAAACACTTTAGTAAAATAATTTTTAAACTATAAATAGTGCTCGTGGGACTTAGTTTTAAAGTTATTGCTGTTTTTTTCCGTACTTGCTGGTCCATGAATAGTGTGCGGGACCTAGGAAAAAAAAGCAAAACGCGCACGCCTGCTACTACGCAAACGCACACTTAGAGTTTCTAAACTCCTCCCTTCCTCCTTATGTAAAATTCTTTTGTCATATGTAACAACCCTTTTCAATCTAATAATATCACTAACTTTGTTGTATATAGGTTCTTGTTCTATTCCACATCTTCCAGTAATATTCTATGTATTGTTAGCTGCTTACATTCTCAACCAACTCCCATAATCTTCTTACACCCCCTTTCAATCTGTGTGTCTTCTCGTATGTCCTCGTATGTCCTTTATATTTGGTATCAGAGCCATATAATGTTTTCATCTCCTTTGATTAGTATACTTAGATTATTGTCTTGATTAGTATGCTTTGTGATTTCTAGTTGCCACAATACGTGAATACTCTATACTAATCACATCAGAACACTAGACTATATAATCAAGTAGAACACTGAGGAGTTTGTTTTGTCGAGGGGATAAAGACCTTGGGGAGCTTTTTAGAATAATTAATATAATATATAGAGACACACTTTAAACTAAAAGGCCTATAGCCCAGTGGGTATGTGCTCAATTATGTTATATTAATCACTCATTCTTCTCATCTTTATTCAATGTGAGACATCACTCACACGTGTAACCCAACAATCTCCCCCTCACGTGTGAGTCTTTGCCTCTCTGTGGGCTTCAAGACCTCTCTGTGGGCCATGAACTAGTCCTACTCACTCCCCCTTGCCAAATGCGCTTTTCATTTCATCAATGCGTCATCCATGGGTCTCTCGTAGGCCATCCATGGGAACCACGTGTCAACCCTGCACGCATATCCATAGGAACCCCGCACGTCCATGTCCATGGGAACCTCACATCACACCATTATTTAGCACCATTAGCAATATTCCTTTGTTGGGCTTTGTTTTTTTTTTTTTTTTTTTCCCTTCTTCTCCAGGATCTTTATGTGGGGGCCATTTAGGCTTTCTCTATCCTCGCTAGGTAGGGACCATGAACACCTCACCACCTTCGCCACACACCACCATGGGCTCTAATACCACTTGTCGGGGGGATAAAGACCTTGGGGAGCTTTTTAGAATAATTAATATAATATATAGAGATACACTTTAACCCAAAAGGCCTAAGCCCAATGGGTATGTGCTCAATTATGTTATATTAATCACTCATTCTTCTCATCTTTATTCAATGTGAGATTTCACTCACACGTGTAACCCAACATGTTTCTAGTGAACCAAAGAAGCTAGTTTTCCATAGTCACCTTGTGGACCCTTTAGCCAAAGTTGGTAGTGTTGTCCTATTAGGTTTGTGGAAAACAACTCTTTCTATTGAAAACCATTATGGCTAACACATCTTCTGCAGAGATTGATACCTCCAAATTCCCTTTTGATCCTTCCCTTCGTAGATCCACAGCAAATAGACTAGACTATTTATATGAAATCTCCCATGTACCAGAAGATAGTAAAATTCCTATTACTGATGTCCCTATTGTAAATCCCTACACTATATTTAATAAACTCCAATCTTCTCTAAAAAAAAATATATATATATATATATATGTTGGCCATTCTCATCCCTTACTGTAAAAGAATATGTTCAAGCCTCTACATTTGATCAGTTCAATATTCCAGCAAATGATGGTGAAAACTTCATTACTCTTTCCCTTCCTAGGGAATCTGTCAACTCATGGCAAAGGCAAGGGTACACTCATCTCCACTTTGGGGCTGTAAGGTTGGCATTAACCTTCCATGGAAGAAGGGTTTCCCTGTAGTCTCCAAAATGGCACTCCTTAACTCCAGATTTTTGGAGTACCAACATGTAGTCATAGGAATTGTCCAGGCAACTCTAAATGATGGAACTGTTTTTGTTGCACTCTTCCCAAATTATAATATGCCTTTAAAAGATCCCCATCTTTGTGATGCTCTCAAAATTCAAGTCTAGATTACTAGAGCTTCTCAAGTACAAGATACTTATGTAGCCACACTCCATTAGTAGCTCGCTTATAGGCTCCAAAATCATGCATTTTGATAGGCCAAGAATGTATTGACCCCTTTGGTAACTTAATCAATTAATTTAGCCAAATGAAATTAATTAGATTCAATTACATGCAACAAGCGTGGTAGCACAAACAAATCACCAACTAAGTTAAATGCAGCGGAAAATAAATTTAACACAGGTGACTTGTTTATGAATGGGAAAAACCACCGAGGCGAAGCCCCATTGGGTGAATTTAAGGTCTCCACTACTGAGAATCCACTATTATCAAAATAAGTGGTTACAAGTAAAAGGAATCCCAGTACCAAATACCAACCTATAGTTGAACTCTTACCACAATGCCCAATTGAACTTGTAATATAGCAGCAATCTCTCCTTTCAATGCACGGCTCCTAGTATGTGACTAACCAATTGATGAACGGATCCAAGTATATGGCTAACACACCAACTTAAGGAAGATGTTGGCTGCAAAGTTTTTCAGTTTATCCAACGATGAAGATCAAGAAGCTCCTTGGTTACAAAACTTTTGACGCAAAGACGCAGTAGCTTCTTCAAGGAATATGATGAACTAGGGCAAATTTTATCTTCGGTCACAATTTGCATACACAATCAATTTGCATTGAGTTGCTTCACTTTGCATCCCCTTTGACGGCTCTTAAAATAATCTTTATATATGTCTAGGGTTACGAGAAAAGAAACTCTACATACATCCACATGGATATGCGTGAAATCAGATCTGGAAATTTGAATTTTGTAATTCTCAACAAATACAGCTTTTGTCGAGTTGCTGTTGAGCATCAGCATTAAACCTCAATGGATATGGATCTATTGAGATATCTGTTGAGCTTTAATGAACAACACTTCTTCACTTGTTTCTTGAACAGATTTGCATAGATTTAATACTAAACTTGAACTCTAGTTTCTTGAAGTAATAAACCCATCCTAGATCTACCTAATTACAAGTAAAGTGCATTTTGTCAAAGGATTAGTCAATTTACATAACATATGTCTCTAACAATATTCACATATGCCCTAACAATCTCCCCATTTGGAAATCCGTGACAAAACCACAACAAAAAAAATGAAGTATGAGAGAAGTATTAAATCACTAAACTCATAATCACTTGTTAAATACAATAAAATCTAATCCTAATACAAACTCTTGAAAAACTTTGCAAGAAAAAAGTTCATGGCATGATAGATTTTGACAACCTGTCTTTTCGAAACACTTTAAACAAAACTCATCAATATGTCTTAGTGTGAAACAGAAATAAAGGATTGCATACATAAAGAAACATGTGTATAAAGAGAGAAATGAAACAACACATGAAGAGATAGGTGAAAAACAACATACATCATCATATATATAAATAAGAAATGAATACAATGTATGTCATAAAATAAATGGTCACAAGACTAGTGTACAAGATGATAAATTAACTAAAGAGAAAAGAAAAGAAAAGTACAAATAATCTTCACTATATCAATCAAAAAAAAATGTAGACACTTCCCATAACAAAAATATCCTATGCTAACTCTCCCCCTAAATACATGACTACTCCCAAAACTCTCAAAACTACTCCTCCTTTTTGTCAGAAATGACAAAGGGTAAGTCATTGAGAGGTCGTAATCTCCTAATCACTGGAAGAGCTAGCATCCTAATGCTCATCATCATCATCACCATTAGTAGCATCCACATCCTCAGAAGCCTCTAGAGAAGGAGATGGAGAAGCAACGAAAGCACCTAGGCGAGCCTGTCGCCGTGCAATACGACCGACACGAGTGTTCACCTGACACATCTCATTATTGAGAGTGTCAAGGCGAGTATCCATGTGCTAAAGCTACACCATAATGGCCTTGAGAGTCACACCACCCGCCGAAGAAGGAGCGGAGATGGAAGGAATGGTGGGGGTTAGAGAGTGTCGCACAGAAGTGAGACAGGAGCTCGTCTTTGGACACAGTCCTCAAACGCTGACAGTTGGGGTAATCAGGATGCGATACCTTCGGGACGTGTAGTATCTCGGATATAAGATCTGGAGTGACTACGATATGTGTACCTCTGAATGTCGTGACAAACTAAGGCACAGAGGTATGGATACCGTGCATGTTGGAGTAAAAATCTTGTATGAACACAGTGGGACACCTCAAGGGTATCTCACAAAGCGATTCCCATCCCCGAGTGTGAATGACATAGGGAAGAGGAGTATCGAAAAAATCTGATAGAATCACATGGAGCTTCAAATGAACGCCACGTTTAGAAACGTTCTCCGAGAAGTCCTGATGGGCTTTCTCATCACAGAACCGAGCATGAAGAGGGGGAATGGGAGGATCAAAAGAAGAAGATGACCCGGAACGAAAAGGGTTCCGAGTCGGAGTAGGTTTGGGCTTAGGTGCCATGCGCAGTCTATTTGAGAGAGAGAGAGAGAGACACGAAACACAATCACAACCCAGAACCCAAAAAAAAAAAAAAAAAAAAAAAAAAAAAAAAAAAACCGAAAGGGTACGTATGCATGAAATATGCACGAACATGTGAAGTGCTAAAAGAAATTACATCATGGGTTCAACCCAATCCAAACCTAGCAACACATAAATTTCAACAAACAAACACACATCTAAATGCATGAAACATTGTGAAAATGCTAATGGAATGCATTGCATGATCATATAGCATAAAATAAACAACACCTAAGCCAAACTTTCACAAAAATCTCAAAATTTTCAAAAACCACAAAAAAATTTCAAAGAAAACCGAAAAACCTAGATCTAATTCGTGAAATTCATGAGAAAAGAGGGTTGAGAATTCCATACCTTAAGATTGAAGCTTGATTAGGCAGAAATCTTGAAGGGAATGGAGATTTTAGAGAGACAAGAGTGTTTGGAGGGAGAGAGATAGTTTTTTCTATCGAGAGAGAAGTGAAAAAGTAAAATCTGATTTTGTGTTGAAGGTATTTAAAAATATCGTAGCTCGATGGATCGAGGATCTGTCGAGCACTAAATCTCGACAGATATGAATCTATCGAGGTACTATCAAGAATCTATTGTCGGCAAAAGTTCTCGGTGGATCGAGATTCTGTCGGGAATCTATCAACCAAACAGAAAGTTTCTCGATGGATTGAGAAGTTATCGAGACAAAGTCCAGAAAGCTCGATGGATCGAATATGCGATAAGATCTGTCGAGAAAAGAAGTTCAAGGGGCTCGATAGATAGGGATCTGTCGAGAAGTTGTCGAGCTTGATAAAAAATAGTTTTTCAAAGAGAGGAAAAAAACAAAGAGATGAATGCAAACAAGTAAGCTACTCAACATAGATCCAATCAACATGTCAAACTCTCAAAAACATCTCTCAACAAAAACAATGCAAAGTATTCAAGATCCAAAACACACACACACACAACAAGTCTAACCAATTTATATTTCAAAAAAAGTTAACATTAACACATGTATTCCTTGTGATGGCCAAATCACATTGTACCTGCACATGTATAAAAAGTAGTAAAGAATTTTACGTGCTGTGTGTGAAAACATAGCAAGAGTACATCTCATGTTATGACGATTTGAGATATAAGAAAATCAAATTAACTCACACACAATCATAACTTTTTTATGGGGATTATCACCTTCAAGGTACACCCTATAACTCCCACATCTCCTAGAAACACGCTTGTAACCATATTTAAAAGCATTTTGATTCTTTTTTCTTTTGATTTTTCTTTGCATATTTTTTCTTTTTGAGCATATCTTGCGTGGGCATATACAAGAGAGAAAAGAAATACCCAATTATGTTAAGCCACAAACATTACAATTTTGCTATGCCGAAGCACACAGATGTTATACATGATTGGCGGGCTGTAGTGGTGAGATGGTAATTTATGCTTTTCTCTTAGGATTTTTTAGTCCTTCCCGTCAAAAAGAGTTATATGAGTGTTAAGTACAAGAGATTACTTAATCGTACTCATTACAAACACAAGCCACAAAGCTCACTTGTTTAGTGGTGCATTGAGATACTCATCTAGGCTACAAAAGATACAAAGTTTAGAAAAATTTGTTTCAATGGCCATCCAAGGTACATAAGTACACATAATACACTGTTTTTGTATTTTTCTGAATTTTTTAATTTTTTTTAATGAAAAAATAAAATAAAGCAAAACTGAAAACAAGCAAACAAAAACATGCTAAACAAAGAATAGCATAAAACTAGACTGACTCAAAAACAAGAAAGCAAAACACACAAGTAATGCATAAACCTAAAGAAAGGGGGGGGGGGGAGAGAGAGAGAAAGTGACTAAATCACTTTGAGTCTTTTTCCTTCCACACCTTTGAAGAACCTTTCCTTTGAGTGAACCTTTGATCTAGTGGTGAGGGAGAAGAGTTGAAATCGTTCAAGTTTGAAAAAAGCATGAGGGCCTTAAGAAGATCTCCAAGAGGAGCAAAAGAGGATGGAAACTGATTCTAGTTTCCGGACGAGATCATACCATTGCTTTGTTGAGTGGCTAACCATTTCTAGCAATTTGGACAAGTATGCCATGAAGCTCCACGGTGATAATAGTGATGCGGTTTCTTCGGTTGAGATTTTTGTTATTAACTTTCTTAGTCCTAGGGTTTCTAGTCTTTTTCTTATCAAGCTTAGGGGGGTGCACCTATAACACATTTGCCCTTGACTACGTTCTCATTAGCTATATCAATTTTACATTCATTGGTCTCAGAATTAACATTATTAGTAGGTGAGACAAACATAGTAGTACCAGAAGAAGCAATATTAGGAGAAGAGAAATCATACTCCAAACCAGTTCTATCAAAAGCAGATTTCTAAAAGCTAAGCATCTCATCAAGCTTTGCACTGGAAGTCCTCTCCAATTGAGCTCTAACCTGTAATAGTTTTGCTT
This sequence comes from Lithocarpus polystachyus, assembly GCA_033629205.1. Lineage (NCBI taxonomy): Eukaryota > Viridiplantae > Streptophyta > Magnoliopsida > Fagales > Fagaceae > Lithocarpus > Lithocarpus polystachyus. The sequence continues at coordinate 34,318,371 of CM066170.1, forward strand.
CAAGCTTCTTTGTCTTTTCAACAAGGAAGTTGTTCTTGAACCATAAAGCTCCAATGGTTTGATTGGCTTCATCAACCTTGGTAGAAAGCTCCTCTCGATCTAGCTCTACATCACTCAGCTTCTTAATGGCCAGCTTGTAAAGTTTCTCATGCTTCTCGGAAACCTTATACAACTTAGTGTAAGCTGTATGGATGTCATCTTGTTCATCTATTTTCTCAAACTTAGACTCCACCAAGTCCTCTTCTTCATCTACCTTTTCAACAACCCCCTCAATAGGATTCACTAAAGCAGTGAAAGCATTCAAGATTCCCTCGTCATTATTGTCATTAGAATCATCCTTAGGCTCAGTGTTACTCAAGATAGCAGCAAGGTCCTTGCTTTTTCCAATTGTATTGAGATATGTTGGACATTCTTGTTTCATATGTCCAAAACCTTGACATCCGATACACTTTTTTTCGGAGGGAATGGTGTACTAACCGCTATCCTTAGAATCCTTCTTTCCTCTGTCTTGGTTCTTGAACTGAGACTAATTGAATTGCTTATGGTCGTTATCAAATACTTTCGCATTGGCATTCTTCATGAACTTCTTGAACTACCTAGTGATGTAGGATTTCATCTTGGAATCTTCATCATCAAAAGACTCATCGATATCACTGCTTTTGGCCTTCGGTGCCATGCTCTTACTCTTACTCAATTTCTCGAACCTAGTCAAACCCAAGTCATAGGTTTGCAAGTTGCCAACTAGCTCTGTCAAAGATATTTTGTCAATATTCTTTGATTCTTCAATAGTAGTGATCTTGACATGGAATCTCTTAGGTAGAGATCTGAGTACCTTTCTTACAACCTTGGGTTCGGGAATGGTATCCCCAAGATTAAAGACAAAGTTAACTATGCCTTTTAGCTTGGCATAGAACTCGTCAAACGACTCATCCTCCTCCATCTTAATCTCTTCAAAGCTCATAGTAAGTCTTTGAAGCTTTGAATCCTTGACAACCTTAGTCCCTTCATAGGTTGTCTAGAGGATAGTCCATGCTTCCTTAGTAGTTTTAGTAGAGGATATCTTCTTGAACTCCTCATTTGTGACCGTACTGAATAAAGCATTCAATGCTCTGCTTTTGAAGTTTTTTGCTTTGATCTTGGCATCACCCTAATCAGTCGGTGCTTCCTTTGGCTTAGTCTAGCCAATCTCCATAGCTTGCCACACTTTATTATCTAAAGACTGCAAGAAAGCTCTCATACGTACTTTCTAATATGCATAGTTAGTGCCATCAAATAAAGGAGGTATAATTAGAGACTGTCCTCTATCCATGACAAACAGGGGTCAATGGATCACACAGCAAAGATTAACCCTAATCAGAGTGGGACACTCTAATACCACTTGATAGGCCAAGAATGTATTGACCCCTTTGGTAACTTAATCAATTAATTTAGCCAAGTGAAATTAATTAGATTCAATTACATGCAATAAGTGTGGTAACACAAACAAATCACCAACTAAGTTAAATGCAGTGGAAAATAAATTTGACACAGGTGATTTGTTTACAAATGAGGAAAACCACTAAGGCAAAACCCCACCGGGTGAATTTAAAGTCACCACTCTCGAGAGTCCACTATTATCGAAACAAGCAATTATAAGTAAAAGGAATCCTAGTGCTTAATACTAACCTATAGTTGAACCCTTATCCCAATACCTAATTGGACTTGTAATGTAGCAGCAATCTCTCCTTTCAATGCACGGCTCCTAGTATATGACTAACCAATTGATACACAGATCCAAGTACATGATTAACACACCAACTTGAGGAAGATGTTGGCTGCAAAGTTCTTCAGTTTATCCAACGATAAAGATCAAGAAGCTCCTTGGTTACAAAACCCTTGGCGCAAGATGAACTAGAGCACATTCTGTCTTCGGTCACAATTTGCATGCATAATCAATTTGCATTGAGTTGCACTACTTTGCATCACCATTCATGGCCCTTAAAATAATCTTTATATATGTCTAGAGTTGTGAGAAAAGAAACCCCACACACATAAACATGGATATGCGTGAAATCAAATCTAAAAATCTGAATTTCATAATTCTCAATAAATATAGCTTTTGTCGAGCTTCTGTCGAGCGTCAGCATTAAACCTCGATGGATATGGATCCGTCGAGATATCTGTTGAGCTTTAATGAACTGCACTTCTTCACTTGTTTCTTGAATAGATTTGCATGGATTTAATACTAAACTTGAACTCTAATTCCTTGAAGTAATAAACTTATCCTAGATCTACCCAATTACAAGTAAAGTGCATTTTGTCAAAGAAAAAGCCAATTTACATATCATATGTCTCTAACAATATCCACATATGTCCTATCACCTTTGATGTGGCAATTCCAAAAATGGCTCAAACTGATGATGCATTACTTATTCAAGTTGGCCCAGGATTAACTCGATGTGTTCATTTGTCCTTAGATAGCTTACAAGGGACTAGATGATTTCCATTTTCCCAGAATCATGGATCACAAAGTACGAGTTACTTCACCTTGTAGTCCAGCCGATCCAGTCCAAAAATCCTTTCTTTATTAGGGAAAGAAAATGGAGAAGTAAAGACAAGATTTCTGAAGGCTCCACCAGAAAAGAAGGATGTAACAGTCTTTCCAACCCAAATGGCAATGTTGTAGCCCGTACCATACATTGCTGAAAAAGGTCTTGTAATTAAAGCATTTTGTGAAGATGGAAAACCTTGTTATGAAGGAAAATCATCCTCTGGCCTTATATATGGTGGGATAATTGTGATTGCGATGAATGCAAAGAAGAATCATTTAATGATGATGATCAACCAAGAAGAAGAAAGAAAAAATCGCTCCAGCAAAAGTTGAAAGAGAGGTATGAAGCTGGTGATCCTAAAGTAGATCTCCCCTTTTGGAAAATTTGACTATTATGTCTTTTATCCCAATACCAAAAAACAAAAACCTCAGTCTTCTCCACCTCCTTGCAAAGAACCCCTAAACAAGATACTAATCCCGACCCTAAACCTCCATTGATTCCATAATACTAGAATATCCTTCCCCAACTACGTATATATCATCCTACTCCTTTCACACAAACCCAAGCACAAAAACTTCTAACCTGTTACACGTTTGACAGACCCTCATCCTATTATGATCAAGATTCTTCTCCACTAGAAAATTTTGACCACCCTCAGGCCAACATAAGACATGTTTGGAAAATCAAAACTCCTATTGGAACCAATTCAGATGGAACCCGAAAACAAGTTTTGTCAGCAGAAGTAGCTTTAAATTGGCAAGTAGAAAATGCTGTGGCCCAAAACCAAGCTCTTTTAAAGATTCTTGACAGCTAGCAAAAATTGGCAGAAGTAGTCACACAGACATTTTCATCATCTAAATCTCTTACCAATGATTTGAAGAAGAAAATCAAGAAAGTAAAACAAGAGCTTGCAACAATTGCATCCACGATCAAAGATATGTCAGTTTCCTTCCCCCTTTTGGGACAGAAAGAAAAAGAAAGAAAACAGTCGTTGACACAACTCCAGTTTATAGAGAAATCCCAGGAGACTGAAACACAGGCTTGCCCAATGTTTGTCAATACCTCTCACCAATCCAGAAAATCATTGTACAAAGATCTGTCTATACCTTTAACCTCTCCATTTTTATCTAACTCCATAAGTCAAAACTTCCAACACTTAACCACAACAGTCTCGAAGCCAATCACAAAATAAACCCTCCCCTGATAAATACTCATTATCCCAACCTTCAGATCCAATTGTTGGTGCATCCTCAAAACCTCTAGATATGAACATGTTAACCTAGATCCTGATCCTCCAAACCCAATTTCATCTTTCCTAAAAGCCATCACTTTTTAAAATTCAAATAATCCACCTATGCTCCCAATCATTGCTAATACTAATTTGGATCTTTTTGATCTAGGTCTTGATGGTATATTTATGTATCAATATGATGACCAACCAACAGTAGAAGAAGATGATGTTCTTCATCCCCTACCTCCACCTCCACCTCCACCACCCATTTTTCCACCTCCACCTTTTGTCCTTGACAACTAGACTTGTCTCACCTATTCATCAATGACAAATTTGAAGCATTTATTCACCATTGATGATGCTCCTCCTTCCAAGTGGCATGAAAAGTTTTTTGACATATACCCATGGTACACTGCTGAACTCCATGTTCCGAACTCCATAGTTGCCCAAGTAATTGCTAAATTCATTGCAAGGCTTATAGGAAGAATAAGAGAATGGTGGATTTCCTTAGGAGAATTTTGGCAAAGGCATGCAGTCCAATCTCAAACATTGGAAAATTTCTTTACAATTATTCATAATGAATTCCTTGGGGCACCAACACACTATACAAAAGTTGCGCGAGAAGAATTTCTTGCCATGAAATGTTGTTCATTTGAAAGGAGAGATTTAGAAAGACATTTTGATAGGATGTCAGGGCAATTTTATAGTATCAATGGCATGGATGATGTGAATATCAAGCGGACTTTCCTCAATTCTCTTCCAAAACCATTGGGAGACAGGGCTCTTCGAATGATGAATATACAAAGAATAACTTTGAACCAAGCCTCACTGGGAGAAATTTATCAACATATGTTTATTGCCCTTGAAAAGCTTTGCAACTAAAGGAAATTCCTTTCAGAAATGGAGAAGATTCACAATAAACTCAGGGATAGCTGTAAGAGGAAAGATCTACAAATAAAATGTCATGAAAAAAGTTGTGATTGTTCAATAAAAAAGAGAAGCCACTTCAGGAAGAATTCTTTATAAAAGAGATACCATGCAGAACCAAAGAAAAAGTTTTTCTGGAAAAAAAATGGAGATTCCTCAAGAAGAAGCAATTCAAAGGAAAGACCTTCAAAGTCTGCTTTGTATGCAGAAAACCAAGACATTTTACAAAAAATTGCCCAAGGAGAGAAAAGGCAGCAAAGCTCCTTAAGCAAGCCCAGATTCATGCAGAAGACACTCCCTTTTCTAACGTAGAATCACTCTATTCGTTAGATGACAAATATTCTCCTCAAGCACTAATATTCATGGGATACTCTACAACAAAAGAAGACTTAGATTCTAAATTAATGGCCTCAGACCTGGAAATTTAAGCCATCTATACTTCCTAGCTTACTTTGATATCTTTGGAAAGCCCCATTCCTATTGCCCAAGTTCACATTCTCCTTGACTCATATTCTATACCTACCTCTGTCCCCTTTTTGATATTGGAGCAGCAACAACAATCATTCATCCCAAAATATTACCTGAGGAATTCTAGTTACCTAATTACCAGAAGTTTCATGCAGCAAATGGAGAAACATTCTCAATCACAAAAAAAAAAAAAAAAAAAAAAAAAAAGCAAACCCATAATCATTAGAATTTTCCCAACCCTCACCATAAAACACCAAGTCCTTAGATCGCCTCTCGTTAATAGAGACCTTCTCATAGGCACCTCCTTACTTGGACCCAAGTCCCTCACTTGTTTGTTGTTGATCCTTATGACTCCTTAAGATTCCCAATCATTAATGATTGTTGTGCAAACAGTCATTCTAAGTTCTTTCTAAAAAATCCAAATCCTTTGTGGATGAACCCAAACTTTTTCATACACCTTCCCTTTAAAAAGAATGAAGATGTCAATCCTACAAAAGCCAGCCACAGAGGAATGAATCTAGAACATTTAGCTCTAGCCAAACAAGATATTTCCACACTCCTCACTGAAGGACTCATTGAACCCACTCTTCCCCATGGGCTTATGAAACCTTTTATGTTAACAAGCATGCTGAGCAAATTCGAGGAAAACTCAGTTTGGTAATCAACTACCAAGATCTTAACCATTTATTAGCAGATGACAAGTTTCCTTTGCCAACAAAAGTGCTCTCTTTCAGCATCTTTCAAATGCAAAAGTGTTCTCAAAGTTTGCTCTTAAAGCTGGGTTTTGGTAGTTAGGAATTCATCCAGAAGATAGATACAAAACAGCCATTTTGTATCCTGATCATCATTACCAGTGGACAATTATGCCCTTTGGACTAAAAAATGCTCCATCTCAGTTCCAAAAGGCAATGGTGACCTTGTTTCAACCTCTATTGACAAATGCTTTAATCTTTGTTGATGATTTTCTCCTCTTCTCAAAAGATGCAAATTCCTAGGAAAAATTGCTCACTAAATTTTATAATTTAGTGAAATCTCAAGGGATTATGCTCTCAGAGAAAAAAATGGTCATTGGGCAAACATCAATAGAGTTTTTGGGAATGACTATCTCAGATAAGAAGTATACTCTACAGCCACATATTGCTACATCTCTCAAAGTGTTTCTAGACAAACTTTCTACTACCAAACAGATACAACAGTTTCTTGGAATTATTAAATATGTCTGATTTTATACCAAAGATTTCCAAGTACAGAAATGTCTAGCTCAACTCTTGAAGAAGAACCCCCCAGAATGGGATTCACATCAAACAGAAGTAATCTAGCAATTGAAGAAATTGGTTGAATGGCTTTCTCTATTGCAAATTCTAGGACCAGGCAAGTGAGTGCTATAGACAGATGCCAGTGATGAATACTGGGCAGCAGCTCTTTTTGAAGAAACTAATGGAAAGAGGAATATTTGTGGATATAAAAGTGGTGCATTCAAGACCACAGAACTCCATTACCATTCCATGTTTAAAGAAATACTTGCAGTAAAGAATGGAATTGAAAAGTTCCAATTTCATCTCCCTGGGCATAATTTTTTAGACGAAATGGACATGTCTTCCTATCCAAAAATGCTTCAGTTCAAAAGAAAGATGCTCCTTCATCCCCAGCTGCGTAGATGGTCAAATTGGTTTTCGCAGTGGTCTTTCCAAGTCAGGTATATCAAAGGAAAAGGTAATTTGATCACTGACTATCTTTCTAGAAATCTCCAACTATTAATACCACGGTCATTTCTTCACCTTTATGTGTATACCCCATCACAAATCCATCCTCATCCTCACATTCATATTCCATAACTGATATGATATAAAGCCTTCCCTCAGATATAAAACAACACATAAAAAACCTGACCCTTGTAGTCAGATCCAAAAGAATCATTAGAATTCTCCATGATTACCTTAAACAACATTACAACCATTTTCTTGCCATCTGTCCTGACCCTAACCAACCATGGAAAACACCTTTTGCCTTTTGGATATCTAATTGGACTATTTTCCATTATCTTTACACGCGGTATTCGCTCAATGAGTATTATTTGTGCATTCATTTTGAACCAGGATTTTACAAGCTCCTTTTTTCAAACAATAATAGATATTTTGAAAAATTGTGGTTTGAAATCCTAAAAAATGATGCTTATAATGGAGATTGGAAACAATATACCACTACAGTTCATCCAAGATTTGGTCACAGAATTACTGCAAGATCCATGATTGTCAAGTTTAATTCAAAAAATGATGTTCAAGCAGAAGGAATTTTCCACCCACCAGAAGTCCATTGGCTCACCAATCCAAATAGGAGGAACAGCACAGAAGACGAAGGGACGCTTCGTTCCTAGAAAACAGCCACTAAGTAGGTGACACGTGCCCTACAGCATTAATAACCCAATATTAATTACCCTATGCCAATATGTCAGGCTAGGTCTATCTCTCAAAGGGCAAATCAAACCGTCACCCCATAAGTACGTCCCGCCAAGAGGTCACGGACCCATGGAATGAGGGGACAACTGAAGAGGGTAAAGTTTGATGTGACGTGTAGATCTTAATTGAGATGACGAATCGAAATAAACATACCTGATGTGGACGAATCAATAGTGTATGGGCATAGGGTGGATGGGTTCGAAGTACAAGTGTCATCACTTTATAAAGAGAAATAACTTGTGTCTCACGCATAATTTTGGTTTGTAGAATCCCTATGGAAATAGAATCCAAATGTAAGGAGGATTCCGCGATATTTGCCTAATTAATGACAATCCTATAAGGAAAAGACTTCTTACACAAGAAAAGAAGGTTGGTTCTACATTGCTATAAAAACCCAAAGGCTCTCACAAGTTAAGGTACGCATAATTTTCCTTAACTCTAGCACTCTACGGTTACAAGCATTCTCTAACTTAACCTTCGTAGGGTCTTTGGCCAGTACCACACCAGTACCCTCTTGAGGTGTTTCTCGTTTTGTGTTGTGCAGGTTGTTTCGAGCGCAAAAAAGAACCTTGTAACTTACTGACGATATTTTGATCATCATTAGTTGGCGCCGTCTGTGGGAAAGCGCATGGAAAAGCCATACTTTGAGCTTTCTAGACAAAAAGTTGCATGGTACTCACACGTTCGATGGCAACCACGAAGAACGATCAGGGCGAACCACACACCACGGCTCTCGAGAGGCAGGTTCAAACCCTCGCAGCAGCAGTAGAACGCCTCACGAAGCATAACCACGACCTAGAGGAGTAATTGCACCAAAAGGATGCAATACTCAACACTTGGGAGGAAGAGTAGGAGGCCAGCAGCGCCGAGAAGAGAAACCAGGAGGGGTCGGAAGGAAGCAACGCCCAAAGTAGGCCAGAATGGCAGGACACGAACCGTCCATCAACTGCAGACCAAATCCCGTCTCACGTAGTTGCGGAGATGCAGATGATGAAGGAGCGCATGGACTTTATGATGAACGCTCTCAAAGGACAAGTGTCTAACGACCTTGATGACCTGGTTCATCGAACGGACTCACCATTCACCGTGTCCATCAATTCATACCCCCTTCTGCCAAAATTTCGTATGCCACAGATTGAAAGCTATGATGGATCTAAGGATCCGTTGGATCATCTAGAGACCTTTGAGACACTGATGCATCTACAAGGAGTAGCGGACGAAGTAATATGTAGGGCTTTCCCTATAACATTGAGGGGTTCCGCAAGGGTCTAGTTTAGCAGGTTGACACCAGGCTCCATCAGTACCTTCAAGGAGTTGAGTGCTCAATTTGCTTCACATTTCATTAGAGGACACAGATATAAGAAGTCCACTGCGTGGTTGACGAACATTAAACAACGGGAAGACGAGACACTGAGGCATACATCGCCCGTTTTAACAAGGAAGCACTTTCAATCGATGAAGCAGATGATAAAATACTCGTAGCCACGTTCAAGAACGGACTACAAAAGGGTAAATTTCTATTTTCCTTATATAAGAATGACCCGAAGACCATGTCCGATGTGCTTTACAGGGCGACCAAGTATATGAACGCGGAGGATGCACTATTGGCCCAAGAAGAAAAGCCCTCCAAGAAGAGGGAAAGAAAGGAAGATGTGCATCAAGATAGGGGCGAAAGACCGCAAGGACGGGAGATAAGAGAGAGGATAGACACTCTAAGCCCCTTGTTGGGAGATTCGCAAACTTCACCCCGCTTACGACCCCAATAAACCAAGTCTCAATGCAGATCAAAGATGAGGTAACTCTTACTTTTCCAGGCAAGCTGAAAAGGAGACCCAAATAAAAGGTCTCGGGATAACTACTGCCGTTTTCACAAAGACCATGGTCACGACTTGGCCAACTGCTACGACTTGAAGCAGAAGATAGAAGCTCTCATTAGACAAGGAAAGTTGCAAAGGTTCGTCAGCAAAGAAAGAATGGACCCACCGCAGGAGCAGATTCCCCGATGAGAGAACGAGCGCCCAAGGCGACCAATAGGTGATATAAGGATGATTGTAGGAGGCATAGCGACTTTCAGTTCGTCCAAAAAGGCTTGAAAAACTTACCTCAGAATGGTTCAAAACACCCAACTAACCGGCTTCGTTCCAAAGACGGCACAGGTCAAAACCCCCATCATTGGGTTCTCGGAGGATGACGCTCGACGCCTCCACCACCCGCATGACGATGCACTCGTCGTTAGCATACGGGTGGGAGATTACAACATGCACCGGATCTTGGTCGACAACGGAAGCTCCGCTGACATCCTTTACTACCCGGCGTTCCAAAAGATGAGGATTAAAAGAGAGCGGCTGATACCAACCAACACCCACCTCTTTGGGTTCGGAAGAACCAAGGTATACCCCCTCGGCGCAATTACTCTGGCCGTCACGGTTAGTGATTATCCTCAGTAAATTACTAAAGACGTTACGTTTCTTGTGGTCGATTGCTCATCTGCATATAATGCCATAGTCAGACGACCAACTCTTAATTTGTGGAAAGCCATAATTTCGACCTACCATTTAATGATCAAGTTTCCTACTGAACACGGAATAGGGGAAGTACGCGGAGACCAGGTTACCGCGCGAAAGTGTTACGTAGCAATAATAGAGATGGAGGGCCAGATGCAGACAATGAGCATTGAAGACACGGATTGGCACCCTCGCCAGCCCGACGACCCTGCGGGCCCTCGTGACATTTCTTAGAGCAAACCAGGATATCTTCGCATGGAGCCATGAAGACATGCCCGGGATTGACCCTTCAGTCATGGTTCATAGGTTGAATGTATCTGCCGCCTTTCCACCTGTCCGCCAGAAGAAGAGAGTGTTCGCGTATGAGAGAGACCAAGCTATAGCGGAGGAAGTCCGCAAGTTACAAGATGCAGACTTCATTAGGGAGGTCTACCACCCCGATTGGCTAGCAAATGTAGTGATGGTCAGGAAAGCCAACGGGAAATGGAGAATGTGTGTAGACTCACGGACCTGAATAGGGCATGCCCCAAGGATAGCTACCCCCTCCCGAGGATTGACATCCTAATAAACTCTACAACTCAACACTAGTTGCTAAGCTTCATGGACGCCTTTTCAGGTTATAACCAAATCAAGATGGATGAGAAAAATCAGGAGAAAACCTCGTTCGTTACAAGCCAAGGCCTCTTATGTTACAATGTGATGTCGTTCGGCCTCAAGAATGCGGGCACGATATATCAGAGGATCATAAACAAGATGTTCACGAAACAGATCGGAAGAAACATCCAAGTATACGTAGATGATATGCTGGTGAAAAGCCGGAGGGAGGATGACCATTTGGACAATCTCAAGGAAACCTTCGACACCCTTCGCTTGTACAACTTGAAGCTCAATCCAGGCAAATGTGCATTTAGGGTGATGGTAGGAAAATTCCTAGGGTTCATTGTGTCCTAAAGGAGTATTGAAGCCAACCCAGATAAAATTAGTGTCATATTGGAGATGACACCCCCAAAGAATGTGAAAGAAGTCAAAAGCCTCAACGGCAATATTGCTACACTAAATAGGTTCGTAGCAAGAGCGACTAATAAGTGCCTACCTTTCTTCCACATATTGAAGAAATCCTTTGAATGGACGGTTGAATGTCTGAAGGTGTTCGATGATTTAAGGCCTATCTTTCTTCCCCACCACTGCTGAGTCCCTCGAAAGAAGGAAAAGAACTATTTCTTTACTTAGATGTGTCACTGGCTGCCGTCAACGCGGCCTTGATACGAGAAGAAGACAGGGTGCAGAAGCCCGTGTACTATACTAGCCGGCCGTTTCGTGGCACAGAGGAAAGATACCCTCTGATGGAAAAGCTCGCCTTCGCCTTGATCACAGCGGCTCGCAAACTCAAGCCTTATTTTCTAGCCCACACAATAGTCGTCCTGACAGACAAGCCCCTAAGGCGAGCATTGAGCAATCTTAAAGCTGCCAAACGAATGGCACTGTGGGCAATAGAGTTAAGCAAATTCGACATACAGTACCGCCCGCGTACGGCCATGAAGGGACAAGCGGTCGCCGATTTCATTGCAGAGTTTACTAGTATTAAAGACCAGGGGGAAGACGAATGTCCTCTGTGGAATATATACATGGATGGGTCATCCAACAAACAGGCTGGTGGGGCGGGTATCGTACTACACTCTCCTGAGGGCGACGAGGTTGAATGCATGGTTCGTCTCGACTTTCCTACGACTAACAACGAGGCTAAGTATAAAGCTTTGGTGGCAGGATTGGACCTCGCTAAAGCAGCAGGGGCCACAAAAGTAGTTATTCACTGTGATTCTCAGATCGTCACCAATCAAGTGAACGGTGAGTACGAATGTAGAGGTACAAGGATGAAGAAGTACCTAGAGCAAGCAAAAAGAAAGATGGACGACTTGCAAGCAAAGATTGTACAGATCCTGAGAGGAGAAAAAGAGAAGGTCGATCGCCTTGCTAAGGCTGCATCAGCAGATCACATGATCATCCCCAATAAGGTACTTTCCTTTGTTCAACTTTCATCCTCAATTGATGCCATCGATATGCAGGAGATAGGTTCTAAAAGTAGCTGGACCACACCAATAGTCGCCTACCTAAAGGATGGCATAGTACCAGACACCAAAGAAGCCGCAAGAAAGTTGAAGGTCCAAGCAGCACGGTTCGTCCTGATAAAGGATGTCCTATACAAGAAAGGCTTCTCGCGCCCGTATTTAAGGTGCCTAGGTCCCAAGGAAGCAGACTATGTCATTAGAGAAGTACATGAAGGGGTTTGCGGGAATCATTCAGGGTCACGATCTTTAGTCCACAAGCTGATCTGAGCTGGGTACTACTGGCCTACTATGCAAAAAAATGCCCAGGTGTACGTCAGAGCTTGCGACAGATGCCAGAGATTTAACAACTTCATAAGACAACCAACGAAGGAACTCACACCGATGACGACTCCATGGCCGTTCACTCAATAGGGTTTGGATATTATGGGTCCCTTCCCAATAGCAACTAAACAGTTGAAGTTCTTGGTAGTCGGCATTGACTACTTTACCAAATGGGTAGAAGTAGAAGCATTGGCTACCATCATAGAAAAGAATATGTGCGGCTTTATGTGGAAGAACATTATTTGTAGGTACGGTATACCAAAAGTTTTGGTCTCAAACAATGGGAAGCAGTTTGATAACAACTCCTTCAAGGACTTTTGCTCACAGCTAGGAATCCAAAAACTACTACTCCTCCCCTGCCTACCCTCAAGCCAATGGCCAAAATGAAGTCACAAACCGATCCTTACTTAAAATCATCAAGACTTGGCTCGAGGGGGTAAAGGGTATATGGTCAGAAAAAATACCAAGTGTGCTATGGGCGTACAAGACGACAACCAGAACACCTACGGGAGAGACGTCGTTCCGACTAGCATATGGAAGTGAAGCAGTTATCCCAGCTGAGGTCGAACTTACTAGTTTCAGGGTAGACAACTACAATGAAAAAAGAAACGATGAGGTCATGCGTCTACAACTCAACCTAATAGACGAAGTCAGGGAAACAGCTGAGCAGAGGCTTGCATGGTATCAGGATCTCATGGCCAAGTATTACAACTCCAAGGTCAAACATAGAGACTTCAAGGTCGGGGATTTCATTTTAAGAAAAGTGATGGGTAGTACCAAAGATCCCGCCCAAGGGAAGCTTGGACCCAACTGGGAAGGCCCCTACAGAATCACCTCTTGGGTAAGAAAGGGCACCTACCACCTGGAGACCTTAGACGGACGGAGATTGCACCACCCATGGAATACCGAGCATCTCAAAAAATACTACTAGTAGAGATGGCAACAGATATAAAGCAATGCTCCTCTGCTTACTTTTTCCCCTAGTTTTAAATTCAACATTCATTTAAGGTTTATTAAATTTTTTCTACATTGCTTTTTAAGCCCAAGAGGCAATTTTTCAATCTTTTCATGATAAGAGTTTATTCAGATATACTTCTGTAATTTTTCTACTTTTGCTGAGCTACTACTTATCTACAAAGTCCATGCAAGTGGGCGGATACATCCTATAAGGGTGTGAAAATTATCAAGTCCATACAAGTGGACGGATACATCCTATGAGAGTGTGAAAATTAACAAGTCCATACAAGTGGACAGATACATCCTATAAGGGTGTAAAAATTATCAAGTCCACGCAAATGGACGGATATCCAAAAAGTGTGAACGATCTTGAATTCCACAAAGCAGACAAATATACCTACTAAAGACGGTCCCAAATAAAGACGTTTGACGGATGCAAAAACATCTACGAAAAGAACGGACCCTTACGCCGTCTAAAACTTTTCCCGTTCAAATAAATGATTGAGGACGGGTTCAAGATATGTTAACACAATATAATTAAAAACGCGCATAGACAAGGAAAATTTGGCAGGTCCATAAACTGGACGGATTCAAGAAAACGGATGCATTATGAACATAAAATTCAATAAAAATTTAATAATGAACGAATGAAGTAACTACTTAAACAAAAGAATGCCATGAGAGACAAATTGTTCATGACGGTACAAAGATAATTCTTATCAAATTTTATACAAGTAAAAAAAAAAAAAAACTACTAGACAGGAGGATCATTGGCTTTCTCTTCAGCTTCAACTCCAGGGAGACGGGGATCAACTTCAACAGCCTCGACTTGGGGGTAGACTCACCGTCACCATGAGGATCATCTCCATGGGTACCGTCACCAAACAGTTGGCCCGTACTCTCAGATTGAACAAGCAGAAGAGAAGTCTGACCTTGGTCATCAATATTTATGTTTGATAAGTCTATGTTCGGATAGACAATCTTGACCTGACAGAGACAATCGTCAAAACCCTTAGCAAAAGAACTCTCAAGCTCTGACAAAAGGGCCTCAGAGTCGTGAAACTTGAGTATCGCTTCCTCCTTGGCCTAACGGAAACGGTCCTTAACATCTATAATTTCCTTTTTCTTGTCTTCTAGGATCCATCTCAGGAGCTCTATTTGCCTCCTCGGACATTGATAATTTCCTTTCCAAGCCTTCAGCTCTGCAAGTTCATCCTCCGTCGACCTAGCCTTGGCCCTAAGATGGTCAAGAGATGTCTCGTGGTGCAGGCACCATCCCATCAGTCCCTTCATCATTAACATGGCCTAAAAGCAAAGTAATCGTTAAAGGGATGAAGTTGACGGAAATAAACTAAGAAACAGACGGATATAGGGATACCTGTGCAATGTTGAAGAGACCCGTCTCTCCCATTGCCTCCGTCGCATGATTGCCCAAGTCTTCATAATCGTCGGGGGTTATGATAGACGAAAGCTTCCCTAGAGCATATCTGGAATCCTCACAGAGAAGGACGGGTGGTTTCTCTATTGGAGGCACTTGCCCACCGGCCATTAGACCTTTACCTTTCTTGTGGTAGCAAGAACCGTCTTTTTCGCCTCGGCTTGTAAGCCCACGACGGTCTCAACTTTTGGTTTCTTAGGTAGATAATCAGCCTTCTCCAGTATGGGTTTTCTTTTTGGTAATGACGGTTTTGAAGTTCCCGTCACCGCACCCGTCATGCCTTCTTGCTTCTTTTTGTAAGCTGCTTGTTGTTTAATAGCAGCCCTCCTCTTGCTGGCATCCATCTCTGCAAATGACAGATGAATACATGTTAGAAAAATATATGTATAAAATATGTAATCAAGGCATAATAACAGACTTACGTGCGCGAACTTGCTTTTTGTATCGACGGGCGGCCTATGTTGGTTCTGATCCGTCACAATACCAATGTATGGTGTTTAGATTGACTAGTTTAGCCCAAGTTCTTTCTTCTAACTTAGTTTTTTGAAAAATCTTTTCCAAAAAGCTCCACTCCTCAAGTGAAACTTATGGATGATCTCGAACTGCATAAGGAAACATAGATGGTTAAAGTAAAAAAAAAAAAAAAAAAAAAAAAAAAAAAAAAAAAAAAAAAAAAAACTCTATATACAAAACGGATACATACCAGACGGGGTTAATATGCCCCACGTTGTGTCAACAGGCATGTACTCAGTGTCACCAAGATGACACATCCATTCATCACCGTCCATGAAAAAATATCTAGACTTCCAGTTCCTATTAGAATCAGGAGTATCACATACGAGCCTCAACAACGAGCTCCTTGGCACAAAGCTGTACATACCCTTAGACTTTGTGATCTCTACCGGACGGTAACAATGGAAGAACTCTTCAACCATCAGCCTTCATGCCCCGTCGGACATCACCCCATATAAGACCTCTACGCCAAGGAAGACCCTCCAAGCGTTTGAGAAAATCTGGGTGACGGACAGACCCAAGTACTGAAGTAGACGGCAGTAAAAAGGACTTAAAGGGAATCTGAGCCCTGCTTTGAGCATCTGCTCATAAACCCCAACGCCTTCAACACCATCGTAATAACACTTCTCCGACTTGAAGGGCAGATGGACGGGTATATTGATGGGTATTTGGTACTTATCTCTTAAGGTTTTAAAATGAGAGTCCTTAATTGAGGATGTAAAGTCCTTAACCATCCACATTGCTAGCATTATAAACTTCCTCATTCTGTAAGGACCGATAACGAATTGGATTGAAGGCTCACTACCATTTAGACCATCACTAAAGTCACTCTCTGGCCCATCCGTCTCCAAGTCCTCATCCCTTGAGGAAGGAGAGGTGGCGGACGAACTCCTCTCTTCACTTGAGGTGTCAAGATCTTTTTGACCTGATGGATATACTTCATCGTAGCCCGCTCCGTTGCGGACAAACGACTGGTTATTCGACGCACTAGACATCTGTTACCTACACGTAACGGTGAACCCTAAGACACTGGCGAATCTAAAATGGATGACAGTGGTAAAAAAATGATGAATAACAGTTTAGTAAGAAAAGAACAAAAGTGCTTACCAGTTGTGGATGTGCAGCTACGAAATTCAAATGATAGATGAATTAAACTGACGGATGGATCGTCTGACAAGGTTGACGGATTCGCTCTGATCGTATGATTTCTGTGGAAAGTGAGAAATGAGGATTGAAAAACAAGTTTATATAGGAGGAACGGCACTGAAGACGAAGGGACGTTTTGTTCCTAGAAAACAGCCACTAAGTAGGTGACACGTGCCCTATAGCATTAATAACCCAATACTAATTACCTAATGCCAGTATGTGAAGCTAGGTCTATTACTCAAAGGGCAAATCAAACCGTCACCCCATAAGTCCGTCCCGCCAAAAGGTCACGGACCCAGGGAGTAAGGGGGCAGCTGAAGAGGGTAAAGTTTGATGTGACGTGTAGATCTTAATTTAGATGACAGATCAAAATAAACATAACTGATCTAGACGGATCAACAGTGTATGGGCATGGGGTGGAAGAGTTCAAAGTACACGTGTCATCACTTTATAAATAGAAACAACTTGCGTCTCACGCATAATTTTGGTTTGTAGAATTTCAATAGAAATAGAATCCAAATGTAAGGAGGATTCCGTGATATTCGCCTAATTAATGACAATCCTATAAGGAAAAGACTTCTTACACAAGAAAAGAAGGTCGGTTCTACACTGCTATAAAAACCTAAAGGCTTTCATAAGTTAAGGTGTACATAATTTTTCTCAACTCTGGCACTCTAGGGTTATGAGCATTCTCTGACTTAACCTTCGGAGGGTCTTTGGCCGGTACCACACCGGTACCCTCTTAAGGTGTTTCTCGTTTTGTGTTGTGTAGGTTGTTTCGAGCGCGTAAAAGAACCTTGTAGCTTACTGGCGATATTTTGATTATCATTAATGCCCATAAAATGTAAATGACCAAAGTACTCTAAAATCTTCAAAAATGACCAAAATACCCTAAAACCTTAAAATTACTAAAATAATCACGAAACCTACAACATGACCAAAATACCCCAAAGCCTAAATATTACCAAAATACCCCTAAAACCAAAAAAAATGACCAAAATACCCTTGAAATCTAAAAATTACCAAAATAATCTCGAAACCTACAAAATGAACAAAATACCCCCAAAACCCAAAAAATGACTAAAATACCCCTAAAACCTAAAAATTACCAAAATACCCCCAAAACCCATAAAATGACCAAACTACCCCCAAAACCAAAAAAATTACCAAAATACCCCCGAAACCTAAAAAATTACCAAAATATCCCCAAAGCCTAAAAATTACCAAAATACCACCGAAACATAAAAAAAATGGCCAAAATAACCTCAATGCCTAAAAATTGACCAAAATAACCGAGAAAACTAAAAATGACCAAAATACCCTTAAAACCTTTAAAATGGCCAAAATAACCCCGAAGCCTAAAATTTGTCCAAAATAACCTAGAAACCTTAACATGACCAAAATACCCCCTAAAACTAAAAATGACAAAAATACCCCCTAAACCTAAAAAATGATCGAAATACCCTCGAAACCTAAAAATTAACTGAAATACCCCCTGAAACCTGAATATGACCAAAATAACCCCTAAACCTTAAAATGACCAAAATATCCTCGAAACCTAAAAATGACCAAAATACCCTGAAACCTATAAAATGACAAAAATGTCCCTTAAACCTGTAAGTCATTAAAAATACACCCTAAACCTAAAAAATTACCAAATCCCCCCTAAAACTAAAAAATGACCAAAATACTCCCTAAACATTAAAAATGACCAAAATACCCCCTAAACCTAAAAAATGACTAAGATACCCCAGAAACCTAAAGAATGATTGAAATATCCCCACAACCTAAAAAGTTACTAAAAGACCTCCAAAACCTAGAAAATTACCGAAATAGCCCCCAAATCTAAAAGTTAACGAAACACCCCTAAAACCTAAAAAATTAGTGACATTCCCTAAAAACCTACAAAATGACAGAAATTCTCTTAAAAACTTTAATTTAACAAAAATACCCTCGAAACATCCAAAATACCCCAAACCCCTATTTTGGTAATTTTAGAGGCTCCGAGTTTATTTTGTTCATCTTATAGGATTAGTAGTATGTTGGTCATTTTAGATATATTGAGGGGTATTTTGGTCGTTTTATAGGTTTAGAGGTATTTTGGTCGTTTTAGAGGTTTTAGGGTATTTTTGGTAATTTTAGAGGTTTTAGGTTGTTTGTGGCCATTTTAGAGGTTTTGGGTTTATTTGGGTCATTTCAAAGGTTGAGGGGTATTTTCGTCACTTTATAGGTTTGAGGGTATTTTAGTCAATTTATAGTTTTAGGGTGGTATTTTGGTCACTTTAATCTACGGTCAGACCTAAGATTTCAAGCTGGGGGGGGGGGGGGGGCGAAGATAAGCAAAAAAAAAAAATTTAAATACGTATTCATATAGTATTAATAAACTATCAACCAAGTTCAACTCTTTGAAATTGTGTTTGAGATATTGGAGCATCGACATTTTCCGGAATTGGGGAATGCATATTTTCTAGAATTGGAACATCCACATTTTCTAGAATTGGAATAGCAACATTAGTTGTTGGCAATTCCACGTTGACATCAGAAGAATTTGATTCTTTTCTTTTGAAAAAAATCAAGCATTGTAGTTGATTTTTTCATGATCTATAAATAAAATAAAAATCATATATATTAAATTTGTGTGACAATTTTCTACATTACATGATTGGTTTTTTTCTTTTTGTCTTTGATTTGTCTTTATTTATCTTTGTCTTTATTTATCTTTTCTTAACTTTACTTCTTCTTCCTTTTCTGTCACTTGTCCCTATTATGCCTACCTACCAGTCAACAAAGCATAAACAAACAGTTAAACAAATATTCTCTAATCTGAGTAATCTCTACAAACTCTACTCTCTCTCTCTCTCTCTCTCTCTCTCTCTCTCTCTCTCTCTCTCTCTTATCTATATAATACAAGAGAGAGAGTCACAACCACAGAGTGACAAAGAGTCACAATGCCAAAAAGCCAAAAAAAAAAAAAAAAAAACCACCACATGCAGCACAGATTCAATTCACAATCACCAACATCAGTTCAGTTCATCACTCATCAGTAAAAACACACAAACATGAAACACCACAAGTCCATAAGGCACAAGCACAGTTTCTGTGAATCTCAGATTCTCAGATTACAAAAATTTTATTAGGTTTTGAAGGAAAAGATAGAGTAAATACTTGTGAAGTGTGTATTGTGAACGCTGGAGCAGATCGAGCAACCGACGCGGCGGCAAGTGGTTCTCGCGTGGGTCTTGCCGGCATCGGTACTAAGTAGTGGGTAGCAAGATCAAGATGGGTCTCGCAAGCTTCACGGCATGGGCATGGGCGGCGATGTCATGGCGTGGGCGTGGGCGGCGGTGTCACGGCGTGGCCATGGGTCTCACACTCTCTCTGAGTACTCTCTATCTCCCTGTCTCGCGTCTCTATCTCTCTGTCGTGTCGCGCTTCTCACTTTCCTTTTCCTTTCTTTTTTTTTTTCTTTTTTTTTTTTCCTTTCTTTTTTTGCTTTCTCCCTTTGGTTTTGGACTGCTGAGAGTTGAGTTTTTTTGGGTTCATGATATTTGGGAGGGGGGCCCGGGCCCCTTTAGGCCCCCACTTGGGTTCGTCCCTGCTTTAATCCAACTGAATGAAGACAGAGATCAAGACATATCTTCATTGGGCCACATGGACTGCTTACTCCAAACCCGCTTGATGTTTGATTGATGTTTTTGTGCGACTACGGTGGCAAGATTTGCATTATTCGTGCAATGCAATATAAAAATATACACTAAATTCTCTTCGTTGATTTCAACATGTCAAACTAACTTAATTGCTATACGTACATATCATTCGGATTCTATTCATAATTTGACAAGTAAAACATTCCTTTTTTTTGGGGGGGGGGGGGTGTGGGGGAAGGGCTGAATGACAAGTAAAACATTCCATTAGTATGTGCCAACTGCAGTTCAATTTAAAAAAAAAAAAAAAACTGCGATTCATATAAAAATAAAGATGTGCCAACTGCCAAATATCGTTCTATTACACATGGATCATAAGGCTCGGTAATTTTTAAACACAATTGGAACAAGTTAGATAAAAACCACATAATTTATATCTACTACAGGATATTGCAACTGATGTAATATATATATATATATATATATATAGAGAGAGAGAGAGAGAGAGAGAGAGAGAGAGAGAGAGAGAGAGAGAGGTAAAGTTTAGAGAAAATTCAATTAGATTCTATAATTGAAGTCCAATTTTGTGCCACGCATCCTAAATTATTTACTTTTAAAAAGAGTTTTATTTCTAAATTTTGGAGTCAAATGTGGGATTAAATCATAAATATCCATCCAAGTGAGTTATTGTGTACAAAAACCAAAGAATCTAAAATTAATGAACATAAAAAAAATTTTAAAAAATGAACAATTTACATTTTCTATGTAATAATATTCTTACAAGACTTTTTAAAGAGTTAAAATAAAATATAAGAATGACTATCAATGATATTTAAATTATATATGTAAGATTTATACTAGACATCTTAACGTATATATTTTAAGTATATCCATATAATGAGTCGAAAATAACACGGGATCAGCATTCCGTGTCTATAACAATCCAGAAAAGCGTTACGCATTTATGGTGTGCATTGATGATAAAAAGTAACAAACAGAACAACGGTAACGAGTGAGCTGTGTACCTCAGTGCTCTCATTCATTACACACTAGTTGTTGCCCATAAATGCCAAAATTCATTATCCATAAAGATGGGAAAACAACTATAAAAGAAGGTGACAACACAATCCAAAGGTACACACAAATACTCACCCAGAAAACCACTCTAAGTCATTTTTCTCTCTGAACCATTTTTCTCCCTTTCTGACTTAAGCATCAGAGTGTTTTTGGAAAATACCACACTGGTGTATTACATTTCTTTCTCAAGTTTTCTTGCAGGCTTGGACCATAGACACGACACACCACGGGATTATCCATCCGGTGAGACGAGGTCCTCAACTTGGTGATTTTTTGCATCATTAGTTTGGTGCTGTCTGTGGGAAACGCTGATCATTCAAAGCCGTCTTCCCTAAGTGACAAAAGAGAACCTCATAGCACAAGATGGATGCTGAACAAGCTGCACAACAAATCCAAGCCCTGACAGCCACCTTGAAAGAAGTGACAAGCCAGAATGAAGAACTAAGTAAAGCCATTGAATCCTAGAACGAGGAACGACAATGGATCCTGGAGAACTGGAATGATGAAGAGCGTCGGAGGATCGAAGGAAACCATAATGAGGAAGACTTGGATAGCCAGGCAAATAGAAGAACGAGAACACCAAAAGAAAACTCGTCCAGGATGGAGAGTGAGCTTCGCAACATGAGGAGGGAGATGGACGAACTCAGGAATGCAATAAAAGACAGAGCCGTGGAAAACTTGGATGAAATGATCCGAAAGACAAACTCACCATTCACCATGGAAGTGTTGAACCATCCACTCCTACCAAATTTTCTTCTTCCCCAATTGGAGTCCTTTGACGGCTCAAGAGATCCCCTGGATCACATTAAGTCATTCAAGACTTTAATGCTCTTATAGATGACCCTAGACAAAGTGACGTGCAGGTTCTTCCCAACAACGCTAAAGGGCGCAACCAGGGTGTGGTTTGGAAAACTGCCTTTAGGCACCATTGCAAACTTCGATCAACTTAGCAAGGTTTTTGTTCATCACTTCATTGGAGGGCAACGACACAAGAAGCCAATTGGGCATCTTCTCAACATACGCTAGGAAGAGTTGCTGCAGGTAGATGAAGCGAAAGACCAAGACATCTTCTCAACATACGCCAGGATTGCTACCAGGAGATTGTTTCTTCTAAATCACCAAGAGTCCACCGAAAATAGTAGCAGAATTACTTCACAAGGCCCAAAAGTATATGAACGTAGACGATACAGTAATAGCTAAAAGAGTGACAACTAAAAGGAAAAGAGACGAAGGAACTAGTCACAACCCTGATAGGAAGAGGGAAACACGGGGTGCTGGGCATGCATTGGATAAAAGGAAAAACCTTTTGGATTGAAGACCCAAGTTTATCAGTTTCACCCCTCTAGTGATGCCTATCGAGCAAGTACTAATTCAAATAAAGGACGAACCCTCTCTGCAATGGCCCAAAACCATTCACGCTCCAGTAGAAGTAAGAGACAAAAGCAAGTATTGCAGATTCCACCAAGACCATGGGCATCGCACTGACAAATGTAGACATTTGAAGGACCAAGTAGAAACATTAATCTGTCAGGGAAAGTTACAGAAGTTTGTACGAAGAATGGAGCTATATAGAAGACAACAGAGGGACGAGAAGGAAAATGAGATAGAGACGGGGGGCAATAAAGCCCCTATAGGAGAAATAAGGATGATCTCAGAAGGATTGGTAGTAGGAGGATCCTCCAAATCACTGATGAAGGCGTATGCTAGAGATGTAAACAACATACACTCACAGTTCCCACCTTCAAACACGCTTAGATACAGCAAACCAAACATCGTCTTTTCTAAGAAGGACGCTCGTGGCATTAGACAGTCCCATGATGATCCGCTAGTTATAATGGTCAAGATGGAAGAGTTCAACATGCATCAGGTATTGATAGATAATGGAAGCTCAGCAGACATCATCTATCTGCTAGCCTTCCAAAAAATGAAGCTGAATAAGGAAAGGTTACAACCATTCACTTCCCCGTTGGTAAGTTTCACCGAGGTCAGGGCTATTCCCAAAGTTATTGTTAAGCTAACCATAATTACAGGCACTTATCCAGCACAAGTCTCCAAGGAGATTGATTTCCTCGTGGTAGATTACCCATTGACATACAACGTCATCCTTGGACAACCAACGCTCAACAAGTTGAAAGTGGCAATGTAGACCTATTATCTAAAGGTTAATTTCCCCACAGATCACGACATAAGGGAAATCAAGGGAGACCAAGTCCTTGCAAGAGAATGCTATCAAATTGCCCTAGAATTAGGGGAAAACCAAACTTAAATGATAGACGAGTCTGAACTAGTCCTTGAGCCGACAGAAGTTTCACAAGAGGTTGAAGTCGTCCCTGGGGATCCATTCAAAGTCTTGAAGATAGGATCAGCACTTTCAGCCTCAGAAAAGATGAAGATAACAAACTTCCTAAGAGAGAACCAGGATTTTTTCGCTTAGAAGCATGAGGATATGCCAGGAATTGACAGAGGAGTCATCCAGCGTCGTCTCAATGTTAATCTGGAGTGCAGACCGGTGCAACAGAGACGAAGAATATTTACGCCTGAACGTAATAAGGCAGTAGCAGAGGAGGTTGAGAAACTCCTAAAGGCAGGCTTCATAAGGGAAGTGTTCTACCCTAAGTGGCTAGCCAACGTAGTGATGGTAAAAAAGAACAATGGCAAGTGAAGAATGTGTGTCGACTTCACAGATCTCAACAAGGCATGCCCGAAGGATAGTTTCCCCTACCCAGGATCGACCAACTGGGGGATTCAACTGCTGGAAGCCTTCTCCGGCTACAATCAGATCATGATGGACAAGGAAGATTAAGAAAAGAACTCATTCATCACTAGCCAAAGGTTATACTACTACAAGGCGATGCCTTTAAGACTGAAGAACGCGGGGGCCACATACCAGAGGTTGGTGAACCGCATGTTCTCTCATAAGATAGGAAGAAATGTGAAAGTGTATGTAGATGATATGTTGGTGAAGAGCACTGACGAAGTGGACCACTTGGTCGGCCTGAAGGAAACCTTCAACATACTACGTAAATACAAGATGAAACTAAACCCTTCAAAGTGTGTCTTTGCTGTCTTATTAGGGAAATTCTTAGGATTCATTGTATCTCAACGGGGCATAGAGGTTAATCCAAACAAGATAAAGGCAATAATGGAGGTAAAGTCCCCTAAAACAGTAAAGGAAGTACAGAACTTAATAGGAAAAGTTGCGGTGTTAGACAGATTTGTCTCTCGAGCGACAGACAAGTGCCTACCCTTCTTCAAGGTCTTGAAGAAGGCCTTTCAATGGACAAACAAATGTGAGGAAGCCTTGATGAAGCTAAAAGAGTACCTAACACAGCCGCCATTGTTAAGCCCTTCAGTAACAGGAGAAAAGCTACAACTCTATTTAGCAGTATCCAACACAGCAGTAAGCTCGGCACATATCAGAGAAGAGGAAGACGTACAAAGGCCGGTATACAACACTGGCCAAGCATTTCAGGGAGATGAAGCAAATTACCCAAGGTTAGAAAAGATCGCTTTTACCTTAGTAGTTGCTTCCAGAAAACTGTGCCACTACTTTCAGGCACATCCCATTGTCGTTATAACAGACCAACCAATAAGGAAGACGATGAACAAAATAGATGCAGTAGGGCGCCTCGTCCAATGGGCTATAGAGCTTAGCCATTTGATATAGAATATCAACCTCATGTAGCAATCAAAGCCCAGGTCCTTGCGGATTTTATTGCAGAATTCACTTATCTTCAAGAAGAAGAAGAACCTCAAAAGAAGACATGGACGGTCCAGACAGATGGGTCTGCCACCAAAAAGGCCAAAGGAGTAAGTGTGGTCCTCATAACACCTAAAGGAGAAATTCTAAAGTACGCAGTTAGATTGCAGTTCCCAGCAACCAACAATGAAGACGAGTATGAAGCACTTTTAACAGGATTGAGTCTTGTAAGAGTCCTCGAAGCCAAGATGCTTATTGTCCAAGCCGAATCTCAACTTGTAGTTGGCCAGGTAAAAGGAGATTATGAAGCAAAGGAGGAAAGAATGCAGAAGTATTTGAAGATCGCCAAAGAACTCCTACAACACTTCGACAATGTCGAGTTCCAGCAAATCCCTCATGCAAAGAATACTAAAGCTAATTTCTTAGCACATCTAGCCTCGTTAGACGAACACAACATATCTCTAGACTTGTGCGTGGAAAACAAGGGGGGCAGCCCAGCACAGAGGGAGAGCAGGTGATGAAGCTACAAGAACAGGACGAATGGAGGACTCCCATCATTCATTACTTGAAAGAAAGCCAACTCCCAAAAGACATGAACTAAGCACGAAAGGTACAAATAAAAGCTGCTCATTTCCTCTTTATTGACGACGCCCTCTACAAATAAGGATACTCTCTCCCCTATCTCCATTGTGTCAACAAGGAAGAAGCCAACTACGTACTTCGAGATATACACGAAGGGGTCTGTGGTAACCACGCAAGAGCAAGATCTTTGGCGAGAAAAGCACTTAGAGCAAGATATTACTGGCCAACGCTACAAAAGGATGCATATGACCTTGTCAAAGCATGTGACCAATGCCAACACTTCGTGAACGTCCAAACGAGACCAACTGAGCCAATGATGCCGATAACCACTCCATGAACTTTCGCCCAATGAGAGATCAACATAATGGGAGTACTCCCCATAGGAAGAAAGCAGTACAAGTTCCTTATAGTTGCAATCAACTACTTTACGAAGTGGGTCAAAGCCGAGCCAATAATGACGATCACAGAAGCTAAGATTACCAGCTTTGTATGAAAGAACGTAGTCCGCAAGTTTGGTATTCCAAACATAATCATATCAGACAATAGAAATCAATTCGACAACCCCAAGTTTCAAAAATTTTGCCAAGATTTAGGCATTAAAACTACTACTTTTCTCCAAGAAACCCTCAAGCTAATGGCCAGATAGAAGTGACGAATAGAAGTCTGCTCAAAATTATCAAAACTCAACTTGAGGGAGAAAAGGGGACATGGCCAAAAGAACTGTCTAACGTTCTATGGGCATATAGGCCGACCACAAGAGTGCCAACAGGAAAAACACCATTTAAACTGACATTTAGAACTGAAGCCGTCATACCAGTGGAAATAGGACTGACGAACATCTGGATCAAAGTACACGAAGAGCAGAGGAACTACCAAGAACTCAACAATAATTTGGATTTGATCAACGAGGTGAGAGATAAAGCTTTGAAACGGATGGAAAAGTACAGGGGAGCAATGGCCAGATACTACAACAAGAAGGTGAAGGTAAGAAGATTCAACATAGGTGATCTTGTCCTTAGGAAAGTCTCAGAGCCAATAAAGGACTTGTCCTAAGGGAAGCTAGGTCCAACATGGGAATGACCCTACCACGTCATTCGTCACTCTAAAGAAGGATCATACTACTTGAAGACTAGATGGTTAAGTACTACCTCGTCTATGTAACATAGAACACTTAAAGAGATACTATTAATAAGAACAATCCCCATGTATTCCAAAATGTTTACAGTATTTACTTTTCTTTTTCTTTTCTTTGTTGTTATCTGCTTTACATAGACGAAGGAATGTTTTGTCTCTTTATCAATGGAATATACGCAGAAGTACTATTTAGGAATTATACGTAGCAGATTCTTCCATCACGAACTATTGGCCAAATCGTCATTAATACATGATGTTGAAAAATATTAATACACATTAACAAACACTACTCATGCATGAAATAAAATTATTAATACATAACAAGATCGTCATTCATACATGACTTAAAATAATGTTATTAATACATAACAAAATCGTCATTCATACATGACTTAAATAAAGTTATTAATACATAACAAGATCATCATTCATGAATTATTATAAAGTTAATAATACATAACAAAATCGCTATTCATACATGACTTAAAATAAAGTTATTAATACATGACAATATCGTCAGCCATGCATGACTTAAAATAATGTTATAAATACGTAACAAGATCGTCATTCATACATGACTTAGAATAATGCTATTAAAACATCATAAGATCGTCATTCATACATGACTTAATAAAACTATTTATGTATAACAACATCGTTATCCAACAAAGTTATTAGCACATAACAAATTCGCCATTCATACATAATTCAAAATAAAGTTGTTAATACGAAACAAGTTCGTCATTTACACATGACCTAATAATACGTAAAACTTAGTTAGGAAATTATTTAGCACATAGCCATGCCGTCATTCATAAAGACAGTTGCCAAACGGATTCAAGGATAAAGATATGCATAAAGTATGCTCAAAATAGACGAGCCCGAAAAATTATCAAAAAAAAAAAAAATCATTCAAAGAAGAAAGGTAAAATAGATATGCTCAAAACAGCAAGCCCCAAAGTAATAATGTTTTTTCCTTACCAAAAAAAAAAAAAAAAGGGAATTTTCAAGGAAGGTTAGAGGGAGATGGATTTGTTGGGATGCTGTCAACTACTATAGTTGCAACTTTAGAAGGACAATCTTCCAAGATCTCCCCTTCCACCTCTTCCATGTCTAGCTTGGAGAAGTCTAACTCTGGATGGTGTTTTGCCAAGTACTTACGGAAAAGATCGAAGCCTTATACGTATCCGAAGCTTTGAACTTCTCCACTGCCTTAGAGCCAGCCTTCTCAATCTTCAGAAGGGCCTCGTCAATCTGCTTATCCTTCAACCTCGAAAAGGTCTTTTTAGTGTCAAGGCTCTTCTCCAGAGTTTTTAGATGCTCTTTGTCCTTCCTAGACTCCTCAGTAAGGATAAAAATTTGGCTCTTGAGCGATTCATTCTCCATAGAAAAGGACTCCACCGTGGACTTCGCCACCACATACTTCTCCTCATAATCTAAGTACTTCCAAGAAATGTACAAAGACTCTCCCAACACCTGCAAAGAATGAAGAGAGATGTTAAAACATGGAATACACTGAAAGAAGAATAAAAGCCCTATTTGTAGTTCATACCTGCATAACTTTATGCACATGAGAAGACATCAACTTATGAGACAGCCTCACCCCTAGAGGTGTAAGATCATCACTGATATCACTTCATGGGCTTTTAACACCGCAGCCCCTGCATCATCCTAAAAAGAACCTTTATCCTTTCCTTTAAGCTTGGGGGCATTGTCAGTGATCAACTCCAAAGAGGAAGCAGGCGAGGACAGACGCTGAGGGACAACCTTCGTAATAGGCAAAGTCACCATAGGGTCGTCCTTAGGTGGCTTATTGTCCTGTTGACGTTTCCTCATCAAAAGGCCACCTGTCGAACCAACCTTTGCCTTCTTCTCTCGGATCTCAGTCAACTTCGCCTTGTTAAATCTAATCATCATCCCTATATATATATAAAGGAGAAGGGTGAAGAAAAATAAGTACAAGTATGTGAAGTCTACCCAAACGATGATTCAGCAAACTTACTCTTCTTGACGATCTCAACATACCTTTGGACATGCTAGGAAGGTTCTGGCCCAAGGAAATGCAAAAAAAAAAAAGACTGAGGAGAAATGAGCTCGTCAAAATCCCTGACCATCTCAAGATACTCTCTAACTTTCTCAACACGAGCATGGTACCTCCTTTTCATACGAGGGCGAGTAGAAGCTACAAAAAACAAAAATATTTACATCAACATTACAAACATCTAGAGAATTAAGTGTGTACGAATAAAATAAACTGAAGGATACACCAGACAGAGGAGTTCCCTAACTACGAAGCAGCTTGGGGGCACGTCTAAGCCTTCACCCAGAATAAACTCCCAACCATCGCCAGAGATGAAGAAGAAATTAGTTTTCCAATTTCAAAGAGAAAAGGGGGAGACAAGAACCAACCTTGAGCTATTACCCCATGGCTTAAACTCCCAATAGCCCATGTCCTTGGATTTTCGAAGACGATGAAAGTGTAAAAACTCATCTATCCTAATAATGTCTCCGTCATTAGCAGACATCCATATCACCATGCAACATATCACTATCCTCCACAAATTTGGTACTAACTAGGCTGGGGCAAGTTGTAAAGGAAGAAAAGCTCCCTGATGAATGGATGAATTGGAAGACGAAGCCCACTAACAAAGTCAGCTTCATAGAAATCGTCAGCATAAAAGTGAAAGGCCCTATCGTCACTATCTGGTATCCTAATTTTTATATAGGAAGGGAATTGGAATCTATGCCTAATCCTCTTCTTGTCCTTATCCTTGAAAGAACAATGTATACCCCAAGCCTTATGTGGAGTAGAAGGAGAAATAACTTCGAGGACACCACGATCCTCTGACATTGTAAAAGATTGAGCTATTTGTACTGAACGATAAACTAAGGGAAACAAGAAAATCATAATAGACCTATAAGGACAGCTTCTTTCTATAAATAGCCCAACCGTAGGACGTTTTCTACCTATAACCCCAAGCAGACCACATAAACGAGCAAAGAAAAAAGAAACCGAAGGGCAATCCAACCTAACTGAAGAATAATCTACCATGAAAGAACAAAAGCAGGGGGAGGAGCACGAAAAACTTAGCTGAAAAATGGAGAGGAAAAGAGGAAAATTCAAAAGAGCTCCAAAGCAAGTGAAATGCCAAAGAAGAGAAAAGAAAACTGAACCAAAAATGAAAAGAAAAGGAGGGAAAAGACATGAAATGAGTAGGGATTGTGCGCGGGAAAACCGAGGAAAACTGACACAATAAGGACATCTTGACTATACACGTGGTGCGTAGCAGACAAGACATCATTTCGCTATACATGCGCCGAACATGGAACATGAAGCGACAGACGAATATGTTCTCATCTCGTCCTAAAGACGAGGACACAAACAGGGGGGCAGCTGATGAGTCAAAAATAACACAGGATCATCATTCCGTGTCTATGATGATCCAAACAAGCGTTACACATTTATTGCGTATGTTGATGATAAAAAGTAACGGACGGAGCAACGGTAATGAGTGAGCTGTGTACCTTAGAGCTCCCATTACACTAGTCGTTGCCCATAAATGCCAAAATTCATTATCCATAAAGACGGGAAAACAACTATAAAAGAAGGGGCAACACAATCCATAGGTACACACAAATACTCACCCAAAAACCACTCTGAGTCATTTTTCTCTCCAAACCATTTTTTCTTCCTTTCTAACTTAAGCGTCATAGTGTTTTTCGCAAGCACCACACCGATGCATTACACTTCTTTCTCAAGTTTTATTGCAGGCTTGGACCATAGACACGACACACCACGGGATCGTCCATCTATTGAGACAAGGTCCTCAACTTGGTGATTTTTTGCATCATTGCCATGCATATGCATGGGTTATAAGCTAGTAGCTGTTAATCACTAAGATTAAGAATTGAAAAAAAAAAAATTTAAATTTCAACTATTGAATAAATAAAAGTGAAAGTGGTTAAAAAAAAATTGTGAGTAAGGTGGTAATTGAACCAGGAGTATTGCACCCGATCCTAATCCTTAGGCTAGAACTACTTTGAAAGTTTATCAGTTCCTTGAAGCCTTTTTATATTATTTAAATTAATTTAAAAACATACCACAACAAGATTGAAGGCCCTAGAACATTTAATCAAACCGACTGTTCGTCTCCCAAAAAAAAAAAAAAAAAAAAAATCAAATCGACCGGTGATAGGGTGGGCTGCCTTTGCAATTTGGTCCAAATTTTCTTATCTTAAATTAAAGGAAATGAAATTAGGATATGCATTGGCTCGTCAATCTAGTTTACTTGGATTCCCAAAAAAAGAAGAAGGCCTACTTTATTTGTTTTGCAAGGTATATAAGTGGTTTTAAATAAAAGGAACTTTGCTTGCTGGCCAAGGGCTAATTCTAAACAAATCATGAGGAAGCAGGTGTTTTGCTTTTCTCATTGAAATTTTTTTTTTTTTTCAAACACTGTATTTAAAAATTCATTTTTCTAGTTAATAAAAAAATATTGAGAATTTTATTTGGATAATTCTAAATTTTTTGATTGATAACAACGGAATAAGCTTTTTTTTTTTAATTTATTTTTTTTATTTAGTTTAGCCATTTGCTTAGCTATCATGTCTGTCGAAAAACATATATGTTACTTGATTTTTTTTGGTTTTATTTAAAGACTAGTGTTATATCCGTGCGATGCACAGCTTAATAAAAAAAATATTTTGATAATATAATTAAATTTAATAACATATAAAATGAAAAAAGAATTAATTCAAAATTTAAGATTAAAAAGTAAATTGTACTTGTACTTGTACACTTAAAAGAAATTTAATTTTAATTTCTTATTTTGATATTTAAATCATTTGTTTTAGTGTTGATTTTCATTCAAATGGTTATAAGTTATATAAACCCTAAACTAGCATATGTATCGATATGTAACATTCTAAATTAATAATAAATAAAAATATAATTCTCTAACTTAATGTAGCATTCTAACTTACTAATAAATAAATATAACACCCTAACTTAAAGTAATGTTTGTAATTGTATTGTGTTTTAGCCTTTAAGAACACATATATTATTTTGTTATCATAAAAAAAAAACACAGATATTAATATTACACATGAAAAAATAATGAATTCAATAATTGAAACAGTTGAAAAAAAAAAATTAAGTCAAACCCTCAATTCATTAATGAAAAAATATCCAAAAAATATCATAAATATCCAAAAAAAAAAAAACAAAGTTAAGTAAAGATAGACAACAAATTTTGCTTTTAATTAAAGAATATAGATTACATAGAACAAAGCACCAAACAAAAGCCACCATAAATTAAATCCATTATAAAATATTGATGTCAACAACAAATAATCATGTAATAAGAAATTTAAAAAAAATACAAATATATTGCTTGCTATATTGACTTCTAAAAAAAAAAACACTAAAGAGTGTGATCAAACATAGAATTTCAGCCTATCTATAATACTTGTTTATAAAAATCATATTAAATATAATAAAAGGCAACAAATGCACAAAATTTATTCAATTTTATGAAAGAAAAAAAAAATTACCTGCAAGGTTGTAGGTAGGGCAGAGAAGAGAAATGAAGAATATAGCAAATAATTGTAAAGTATGTAGTAAAAATAATGAAACACCAAAAAATTGTGTGTATATTGTTGTATATATAGGTATATACAAGGATAGGTTGTAATAATGATGTTCGAGTTTAGAGAATATGGTTTCATAAAGTGAAAATTCAAGTTCTAGAATTTTCTAAGTGAAAATTCGAAAATCTGAATTTTCTGAAATTTTCTAGAATTTTCTGCAGAATTTTCTGGTGACTGTTCAGAAAGGTTGAAGAGATTTCAATCTTTGTTAACCATTTTATGAAAAAATAACTAACTCTCCATACATGCTTTTTCATGAAACATACATGCCTTTTCATGAATAGAGGTTTATGTTCACTTGAAAAATAACTAACTCTCCATATATGCCTTTTCATGAAACATAACCCTATAGGTAAAAATAGAGGCTTATGTTCACTTGAAAAAAAAAACACAAAAAATACAAAAAAATCCTCTGGCCATTCTCCATAATTGCTATCTATAGAACCTAACATCTTGGTTGTATCCTGAGGACAAATTTGCGATAACTCTTTAGCAACAAAAGTGTGGGAGGCAAATATTATTTAAAGAAAACAATATAGTACCTCCAAGTTATCTGTTTTTTATTTGTCTTTCATGTTAATCTTATTCTTCCATTATTACTTTGTGTAATATCCCCAACATATATATAGTGGGAATTTTAGGTTGTGAAGAAGATGATATGAACAACATTTTGGTTGTATCCTGAGGACAAATTTGCGATAATTCTTTAGCAACAAAAGTGTGGGAGGCAAATATTATTTAAGGAAAACAATATAGTACCTCCAAGTTATCTATTTTTTATTTGTCTTTCATGTTAATCTTATTCTTCCATTATTACTTTGTGTAATATCCCCAACATATATATAGTGGAAATTTTAGGTAGTGAAGAAGATGATATGAACAAAAAGAAGTAGTTTAGGTGAAACTCAAATACTTTTTTTTTTATTTACTTTATTATTTGGAAAAAAGATGACATAAGATGCAAATTTAACCCAAAAAAAAAAAAACGTAGGAAAAAAAATGCAAGTTCTAACAGCAAGCCTAGAAATAAAACATAAGAGTTTCCAGCATCAGAGACAAAAAAACAATGTAGTTGAGTTGCCTCTAGGAGAGAGGAGTAGTAATCTGCCTAAAACAATCGTGACAATTGTGGGAGTGCTCTAGTTTCTGGAGAAATTATATATTCGTTGTTATCTGCCTAAAACAGTCGTGACAATTGCAAACTCCTTAGATGATGCTCATGAATTAATCATGGAGAGGCAGTTTGATCATGAATTAATCATGAAAGGAGACACATAAGGCAATTCTAGAAAAAGTTAGAGAAAAACCTGCAGGTGACAATTCTATCCTTAGGTAATTCTATTCTATTGATTTTAGGCTTTGTTGATAACATTTTAGAGAGACACAACTGTTATAGTTGTAAATCAAGTACTACTTTCTTTCATTACTTGATTTGTCATATTTATTTAAAAAATATGTATATATCTATTCTTAAAATCTAAAAATTTATTAAAATTTTTTGCAATTTGGTGAAGTCACGTGACGCAATCACGACGTTTAAACCCAACTTTTATTATATATAATATGATTTGAGATTTTCAATCATTATTGAGTTTATTATAAATTTATCAAAGGATTTTCAAGATTATAGAAATCTCTTTTATTTTTGAATAGTCTTATTTATAACTCTTTTTGGAATAAATATTTGTCAATTTGATAACACACTAGCTTGGGATAAAATTAAAAGCTATCTTATTGATTATTAATGCTACTGTTTGTGGGTCCACCAAGTAGAAGCCTTTTTTGGGCTTAAGTTATCTTAATTGCTCAATTTGCTCGACAAGTTTTGACTTTTTAGGGTTCTGCTACAAATTTTTAGTGAAAGAGAAAAAAAATTAGGGGGAATAATATGTCGAGAATATTTTTATAATACTTTCATAATAAATTAGTTATGGCAAGTTATTATAGATTGTCATTTGTAAGTAAAAAGTATTTTCAATAGTATGTGTAAATTAAAACTAATAATAGCTTACTACCTATAATTTGTTGTGAAAGAATGATGCTAAAGATACAAATTTTTTTATAAATTTTTTTACAAAATGCTAATGTGGTGAATGATTATTATTAAATTAATAAGTGATATTAATAGATGTTCTAGATGAAAACCAATAAGAGATTGGCCACATCAACATTTTGTAAAAATTATGTAAAATAGTTTATAGCTGTGGTATTATTCGTTGTGTAAATATTGTAGAGGTAGTATTTCTAAAAAAAAGAGTTGTATAAGATTAACTTTTGTGAGTTTTTTTTTTTTTTTTTTTGCACAAAAATATTAAGTTTTCTTTATCGTTATTATGGATCTCATTCTAATTTTTTGTTGTAGTACTTTAAGAAAAAAATCAACTTTTAACAAAAAAAAAAATGAATATTCCTTTAACATCCTGAGGTTTTATCTAATACAAACTAGATTTAAGACTTTTTAAAATTAGTTAATTTGGTCTTTAAAATCAATATAGTTCCTAAACAGTTAGGGAGTGTTTGAATTTCGTGTTTTCAATCACTCGTCACTCAAAATTTGTAAGTCCCACACATGCTGGCTTGTTTGGATGAGTTTCCATTTTTTGTTTCTATCGCTCATATCTCACCAAATTGAGTTATGAGTAAGTGAAAATGAAAACAAAATTTTGATATTTTTGAATTGTGAAAACAGAGTTACAATAACATTTTTGTAAATATATTCATATAGGGATTTTTAAGTGATTTAAGTGATAAGTTATTGAGCGACGAATGATAGTGTTTTCACCATCTGAACAGGGCCTTAGTGTTTTTTTTTTTTTTAACTGTTTTAAAAACTAAATTGACTGATGACGTTTACCTAAACCTCATATAATAGAATTTAGCTAAATATATATATAAAATGAGTAAAAAATTAGATAAGCTATCCTACTCGGATAGCCTGTTTCTAGTGTAGAAAAAAAAAATCCATTAAGTTCAAGTCCATCAAAAAGAAAAAGAAAAACAAAATCTTTTTTTTTTTTTTTTTTTGAGAAGCACAAAAACAAAAACTTAATCATCAAGGACAAAACAATAAAGCTATTAAAAGAAGCGCTCCTTCATATAAAAAATTGGAGAATATACTTAAGACTGACACAGTGAAAGAGAGAGAGAAAAGAAGATGATGGAAAAAGAGAAAGAAGGAGAAAGGAATGGTCCTACCTCCTGCGATGCGGACATTTCAGTATTACCAGAGGAATGCATATCGAACATAGTATCATTGACGAGTCCTAAGGATGCTTGCACAGCTTGTGCGGTTTCTCCTATATTCCATGCTGCTGCCGAGTCCAACGTTGTCTGGGATAGGTTCTTGCCGTCCGATTATCATGCCATCATTTCTCGATCATCAACATCATTGGATTCCTTGAACTTCTCTTCTAAGAAACAGCTCTACCTCAGCCTCTCCGATAACCCCATCTTGATCGACGGCAATAAAAAGGTACTCTGTTGACAAACAATCCCACTGTACTATATTAATATTAATTAATAACTTTGTCCGATAGGTAATAGCGCACTTATATTACTCCTTCACTTTATTAGACTTTCAAATGAGTAAAGTTGTGTATAATTACGTCTTTCTGGGAGTTACTGTCTTACTGAACAATTAATCCAGCTGAGATGTTTTGTCTTTTTGTTTAAAATATCAAACTCTATAATAATACATTTTACCAGGAGAAAATAGAGGGGGTGTTTTCCACCAGGCCCACAAAAAACAATTCACCCATAATGCTTCTTGTTCATACTTTATAAAGTCAGTTTTTCCCATTATTTCACTCTCACAGTAAGCAACGCATGATTTTTTTTTTTTTTTTTTTTTTTTCTTAACACTAGAGTACCAGCTTAGTTAGTAGCTTACCATGAACCTTTCGTCTCAAAAAAAAAAAAAAAAAAAAAAAAAAAAAAAAAAAAAAGCTTACCATGAATCAATGCTTTTTCCCCTCGTGTGAACGAGAAATTATATGGTTTTCATGAAGTGGCGCATCACTTGAAAAATTTTTAGTAGAATGGTGGATAAGTGATATAATCCACTATAAACACAGTATAATTTCTTTTTATAAACATTTAATACCGGTCCACCCAAAAATAGCCACCCCTGAGTCTTGCTACATGGGTTTTTAATAATAATTTGATTAAAGTAAAAAATTATGTTAACGAGTAATATAATAAAAAAGGATTATAATGTTTTATGTAATAGTATTAGAGTAAATTTGTACAAACTATTTTTTCCATCATTTCACCTTTCTTCTCAAATCTCAACCAAACAAAAAAGTTTTTCATCTCTTCACATTTTCACCCACAATCAAACACAAATATAGGAAACTAAAATCTCTTATATATTTTTACTTTTTCATCTTTCATTTTCTATCCTCCTATTTTTTCATCTGTCTAACAAAACGGTCCCTCAGAGTTACTTAATAGAATGGCTACTGGTATGCTTAACAAGTAGATAATTAAAAACAAAAAAAATAGATAATAAGATTAAAAATATCACACCCACGGGAGTCATGACACACTACACATTGTTGAATGGATGATACGCATAGACATTATTTGGTTAATGTCATAGTGAGATTTTCTATCTATAAGGAAGTGGTGTCAAAACCTTTGCCCAAACTATTATAAAGTGTGATATCAAAACTTTTTAAAATTGTGCATTAACATACGCCCTAAAGGCACCATTAATGAGACCCTTTATCTGAATAGCTTAAAGCTTTGATTCTTTTGTCTATTTGTTTTATTGAGTGGCCTGATCTTACTATTTTTATTTTTTAAGTGTCTATTTGCTGCAGCTTTGAGTTATGATGATTTTCAAGATTTAAAAGATTGCTAACTTCCTTTTCAATAGATGATTGTTTCGTAATGTATCAAAAAATGGTTATTTGTGTCTTTTCATTTGTTGACAATTTTTTATAAATTAAAATGGCAAACCATTTGTTATTCTAAATGGATGTTAGTTTGGATTTTTAAGAATTTTTTGGTTCATATTTTGGCTCCCTCGTAGAACTTTGGCGCTATCCCTGCACACACTTAGGAAATAGTTAGCCCCAAAAAAGCAATGAACACCTTCTTTAGTAATAAAAAATAAAAGATATAAAGAAAATTCAAACATGTTGGAGGTGCTTCATTTCAGTAGCTATAAAGAAGATTAATAACCAGGTAAGCTTGATCCACATGGACGGAGTGAGATTGGGTAGGTTGGTTTCACTATGGACTCTCAAAATTGTGTTTGGTTTGATTTTGTTACGTGAGCATGTTTTAATTTAGTTAAATAAGCGAACATAAGAAAGGAACCAAAAACAAAGAACAAAAGGAGCTGCTAACTCTTGAGATCAAATTTTGAAAGATTCCATTGAATGTATGCTAGTGCCTGTGAAAGCAACACCATGTTGAATAGATACAAACATATTTTCATAAATTAACGATTGTCCCAAAAGTGTAAGTTATTAATAAAAGATAAATTTAATTGTTTAGCCATAGTTCCAACACCTATCTCAAATGTGAGCCTAGATTTCGACTTATTAAATGGGGTTTAACACGTGAGATTTTTAACATTTTAAAGGGGAGATTGAGTGGGGACAGGATTCAATTGCTTGATAAATTACTCATTTTTTCAAAAGTTTGAACTCTTAAGAAATGATGAATTTAATATTAATTTCAACCTTCTGTGCTCGTCTTCTTTCTTTTTTTCTTTCTAGCAGAGCTTTTTCCTGGACAAATTGAGTGGAAAGAAATGTTACCTTCTCTCTGCGAGGGATCTGTCCATTGCAGCGGGTCACAATAATATGCATTGGCTATGGTTTTCTCTAGCTGAATCCAGGTCTCTACCTAAACCTAAGCCTGTCCCCTGTGTATGTTATACTTTTTTTTTAATTTTTTTATTTAAGGCTTTTTATTTAATTCTTTTTATGTACATGTAAAAATCAAACAGGTTTCGAAAGGTAGCTGAACTGCATCATGTGCGGTTGTTTGATATCTGTGGCAAGATGAATACTTCAATGCTGTCTCCGAAAACAAACTATGCCGCATACCTTGTGTACAAGTTGAGGAGGAACTCTCATGGATTTCATCGATTTCCTCCAATGGCTTCAGTTGGAACTACTGGAGGAGTTGAAGATTGCAAACAAACTGTTTGGTTGAGCAGGCCTAAAAGGGAGCCAAGGAAGCAGCACCCTTCGCTTCCGAAGTGGAGAAAAGATGGATGGTTTGAGAGTAAGTTGGGTGAATATTTCAATGAGGGAGGAGAAAATGATGAACTGCAGATTAGACTTATGGAGGTAGAAGCTGGTACCGTTAAGTCTGGCCTCATTGTTGAAGGGATCGAGATTAGGCCTACAAAGGGTTGATAAAAATTGTTCTTTTTTATCACTTATAGTGGCAGAGATACACTAAATTGCAATACTTTCTAACTTTTATTGTGTCTTAATTTTGTGCCAAACTTCAACCTTACTATTAAAACCATTTTAGTGTCTTAATCTTGTGCTTTATGGACTCCAATAGCCATATAATTCTCCTAATTCGGGCCTGCACTTCTTTTCTATTTTATTTCCGCGAACTCTTCTTAGCCATTGTTCTTGAGTTTCGGTTACTATTCGAGTTATCATTAAGCCTCAAAACCATTTGTCCCAAATTTCTATTTATTTATTTTTGCTCTTCTGTTTATTGGTAGAACCATTAGTCCCAAATTTCTACCAATCTAGTAGTATAATGGTAAAAACAAAGCATTAGACTACAGCCAATGAATATAAAGCCACAATTTTTTTTTACTAAATATTTCCTAGCAGTTGAAGTGGCAAGTTGATAATGATAGATGACAAAGTATTGTCATTGCGAGAAGAGAATCCAGATCAAAACTTATCAGCTTAAAATTGTTATTATAGCATTACTCCACTGTACCTCACCTGCTAATCTCCACATCAGCATCAACATAATCATCCAAGTATTCAGAGACACAAAAAGTAATTGCACATCAGCATATTAATATTAAGAGCAATTAGTAACTATCTACCAAAAAACGAGCCAAAAATTGTGGCTCCACATCAGCTGCATCTTAATATTAATAGCCACAAAAATAGTTGAAATCAACTATAATATTAGGTTAAATTAATTCGATACTAAACATGTTCCTATTAAAAGCTAGTTGAATTATGTTTTTCTTCTGAAAACATTCTCTTTCTCTGCAATTCTTTGATTTAACATTTTATTAGTGTTAACATTGGATTTTTATTTGTTTACATTTTGGGATGTAAGAGGAAAGATGACATGCTACTCTGTAGACAATAATGAAACTAATTATATGTGATTTAAACATTTGAAACCATATAATTTTAGAACTTTTTGATAATCATATAATTTTAGAACTTAATTCTAAATTTTCGTGTATTGCAAAGGTTAACAACTAGTTATGTATCTTTACTCAATGGGAAAAAGTTGCTAAATTTATCATATCTTGACAATTTAAATTTTTAGAACAATTGACAATTTATTATATAATAGAGCAAGAAGTCTTGAGTTCAAACTATATCTCTACCTTAACAGGACAAACTGTAATTTATTAGCGGCTTGATGGAAAGGATTGTGACCAACCCACATTTACTTCCTCAAATCTTCTAATTAGACAGCACTTCTTGAGAGACATACAATCTCTCACTTTTTGCATGTCATTACACATTGGCTTCTTAGTGATTTGTTTCATTGTTGCACGTCTTCATTGTCAAACTTATCTTTTCCTCTGTCCCATGGAAATTTTTGCAGTTAGCTCTCTGTCAGGAGTAGTTTCATCCACGATCATGTCAACTTGCGATTCACGCTGCTTCAATGTTCGACCAAACTTGCATTCCTTTTTGGTGTGGCCCCTGGGCCACAAGCGAAAAATCTGTGACCTTTCATTCAATCATTCCAGCAGATAATTCTAGACCTGTGAAAATTGGACTAGTTCATAAATCTGAAGGAAAATTCTTTACCCGAATCCAAGCTTTTGATCTAGAGTAAAAACTGGTTGACCTATAACCTGACCCTTGAATCAGGTCAACCTGCATAACGTGTGACCTAGCCAGTTTTTTTAAACTTTCTTTTGTTGTCATCATGCCATTCACACACATAATTTATCATGTATTGAATACCGTGGATGATTCCAATTTGTATTCATTCCATTATTCTCACTTTGTCAAAGACTTGGATCTATATGCATTTATGAATACATTAATGAGGAAAAATCTAAAATAAAGTTGCTTAATACCCATTCAAGTTTCAAAATCAAGAAAGAATATCAACAACAAATGCAAAAAGAAATGCGAAAATTAGATTTAGCTGCCCTATCTAAAATTCTAAGTTTGACATAAGTCGGTTGCAAGTTCGGTAAGATGCAGTTTATATTAATGCTTTTGAATTTTACTTGGCCTCTTTTTTATTTTTCTTTTGTTTTTTTACTCGGCCTCTCTGTTTGTGAAAAGAAAAAGAAGTTTTATGGGCCCCCAGTTTGACAGTCCCAGTCATACCCACCCACAGAACCTTTACATTTTTAGTGGGCATGGTACCCACTTACATCTTAACCGTTTATTTCACTTTGTTTTAATCTTAGCCGTTAATTTAATTTTAATGAGACACACTAGTTAATTTTAATCTTCTTCTTTTTTTAATTTTAAAAAGAAAAAATCGAAAAATCAGAGGCTTCG
Source organism: Lithocarpus polystachyus (assembly GCA_033629205.1). Classification (NCBI taxonomy): domain Eukaryota; kingdom Viridiplantae; phylum Streptophyta; class Magnoliopsida; order Fagales; family Fagaceae; genus Lithocarpus; species Lithocarpus polystachyus. Next base: position 34,359,420 of record CM066170.1, read on the forward strand.
AGAGTTCGAGCATTTGGAGTTGCTGTGGTGTGCGTCAGTAGTAACACTTCTGCCTTGGAAGGTTGTCAACTTTGTCTCGATCACCAGAGGTCTAAATTCTAAATTTCATCACTGATATTAAAACGGTGAGTTTTGGAGGTCAGCAATGACATTAAAACGGTACGTATTGACTAGTAATTAAAGGGGCTTGAAAGGGTTGGATTTAGTTGGAACTATTTGAAAATGGTATAAAGTTTAACTACAAAATTGATTGTAATTTAAAATTATAATTTTACCCAATATCATTAATATTACTATATATTGCGAAAATATAATCGTTAAATTGCGTATTCTTTACGCTTTTAATACATATGTCAAATTTTGTATCAATCGGATATTATTTACAATATGATCTATAATATTATATTTTATGCATAATTTTAAACTACAAAAATTTTCAATTTAACAATTCATTGATAATATAGTTATTGATCTTTAATTTTTTTAAAATTTTGCAAGGATATAAGAAGAAAATATAATTTATTAGTAGATTTGTCAAAATTTATTTCTGATAAAAAGATATTGTGTAAGCTTGTTATAGCATTATGCTACAACTAATTCTGTAGCTAAACTTTGTCCTCAAAAAATGGACTGCCATGTAGCCAAGCCAGCAAGACCTGATTGTACTGCTGCAGCATCACACTCCTCTTCCCAAACAGAGAAGATATGGATGGTTAGAGATTGAGTTGGGTGAAATTTTCAGTGAGGGAAGAGAAGATGATGGACTGCGTAGTAGTCTTAAGGAGGCAGAACCTGGTAGGTGGAAGGCTGGCCTTGTTGTTGAAGGGTGGCATTATGAGACACCAAATTTCAGTTCCGTCAAATTTGTATCTTATCAGTATTTTGCTTTATTGTCAAAAATTTTGAACATCTAGGGTATAGTATTAGTGGATCTCTGTGTTTAGTATTACATTTTAAACAACAGTTTTTAAGGCACTTATTGGTGGAAAAAGTAAAAAAGTTGAAAAATTTATAGGCAGCTTAGAATTTAGGAACTTGTCTTCGTCTTCTTCATAATAATTTTGTTAATTACCTGAAGAAATAATAATCATTGATTTGTTTTATTTGCGGCTCTGGTAAAGCTTGAATTTTACTAAATTCATCTAGACTCAATAATACATTGTCCAACCAAAATGTATATATATGGTAAAAAAAAAAAGTTTTAGATAATTAAGTTAAGCTATGTAGAGCATGTTGGAGAGAAAAACAAGTTGGAGATTTTTGAATAATTAATATAACATGCCTAAGCCCAAAAAACCTATGGGAGATAACATGCTTAAGGCACATTTTAACCAAAAACTTGAACTCAATGAATATTTGCTCAATTATGTTATATAAACTACTAATTTTTCTCATCTTTATTCAACGTGAAACTTCACTCACATAAAGCAATGCTATTCATATACTAGAGAATTTTCTTAAAAGTCTATCAAGAATTGTGGCAAAGTCTATCAAGATTTGTGGCAGTGTAGAATGGGGGTGGAGCCGCGTGTTATGTGTATACTTTGGCAGAGCGTTTTTTTAATATTTCCTAACATTCGTGTAAATTTTACTATTTGGATTTTGGAATGTAGTAGAGATCGTAAGTCCTTCAGGGTGATAGGTTGCTATCACCAATTATGATAACTTCAGGCTTCTCCGATCGCAATTTTTTCATAAATTTTTTTTTTTTTCACTTTCATTTTTGTGTATCATTCATGATTGTTCAATTATATAATCCGACGACCATGCTTATATAATTAGCCTTAGCCCAAATCAATCAATCTATAATCAATAACATATACTGTATAATCCGACGACCATGGACTCTTTTGTTTTTTTCTTTTCTTTTTTTCTAAGTTAATTTAACTCTAGGTGTAACTCTCTTACTAAATTACAAGAAGTTTAAATTACTATTTTGATTAAAATTCTATTAATAAATGGTTGAAATAATTTTAAAATTTGTTATTATTTTTTCTAAATTATTTTAATTAATATCTACCATAATATTTAGTTTTAAATAAATAAAAAATTGGTCTACACGATAGATTTCTATTATATAACTTAATGTAATTTTCTTTTATTTATATTCATTATTTTATTATTCAACTTTGAATATATTTATGAAATTTTCCTTATATTTTATATATAAAATTTAATTGATTCGTATATGGAAAAGTTATACATATTGTTTTTTTTAATAGGTGTGGTGGGCTTTTTTTGCAACTCTAGACTGGACTGTCTCTTGCCACGTTACAGCCCAATGGTTCTGGGGTAGGAGAGTCGAGACTGGCTTAAGTGCAACACACCTCAAGTCAGCTTGTGCACAAGCTAGAACTCCTTTGCGAGGACCTTAGACATGTGCCCACGACAGAGGATGCTATTACAGAAAAGTTATGGCAAATAGGTGTAATATGACAAAAATAAGAAGAATATGTTTACTGTCAGCCAAAAAAAAAAAAAAAAAAAACTAAATCATTTTCTTAGTAAAGGAGGAAATAATACAGTGATATAAATGCGGCAGAAATGAGTTAATAACAACAATAAAAAGAAAAGGAAATAATATTAATGCTTGATCAATAAAAGGAAGAAAGATTAGTCTGCCATGCTTGATTTATTAACGGAGTCAAGTCCAGGAAGGGAACCACTCTTCAATGTGGGCAATCTCACAGGGAAGTCCTGCCACAGAAATTCCCCACTTTGAGAGAATGGGCCTAGATGGCTTATCCTCGAATTTCTTAATCCTCACTAGAGAGCAGGCTGTTAAAGGGAGAGAAGGGAATAGCCTGTTGGTCCATGCCCACCATTACACTCTTGCTTACTCTCTGTTTTTCCTTTCTGATTCCTTTTTCCTTTCTTAGTTTCCTGTTTTCTCTCTTATCTTTCACTCCTTTTCTTACTTGTTTTTTTTTTTCTTGTTTTATCTCTCTTGTTTTCCTTCCCCCCATTTTTGTTCTCCCCCCTTTGTCCATACTGTATACAGCTAAGGCCCTTTTTATACTACCTGTTGTGACGGGTTGTTACTGTTTTACCTACTTTTTTCCTGGTATAAGTGTCCTTCCCAGACTATACACTAGTCTGTCGGCTGCCCAGCCATCACCACTTACTTGTGCTAGACGTGCCACATTCCATTCCCAAACAAAAGAGTTTTATTTTGTTTTGTTACTCTCCGTGGCATTCCCATCCAGATAAGCGTGGGCATTCTCTCTTATTAACCCCTATGGTATGCACCTAGTGATTCCAGCTCATCTTTCCCTCTTTTGGGTGGTATGTCATCCCAACAAGACATTTCCCCAAAAGAGCTTGAGTTGGAACCCCAGAATAAACTTTCCCCTTCTCCCCACCACCAGATCGTATCCTCTCTTACCTCTAACTTATGGCCCACTAATCCTGTATTGGCTGGGTACAAGTGGGTGGTGTCTGAGCCTTGTGCGTGCTCCACTTCCATGTGTGTCCATGGCTTATCTACTATTCATGTGTTTGCCATGACCTGGGGGCTTGTCTAGTCATTACTACACGTGCTATTACTCATTCTTAACCTTTTGTGGCATGGATGAGTCACTAGATTTTCATTCTTTATATCTTGCTTCCTCCCTGGGCTGAGTTTTGCTTGGGCATGGGCCTTTCCTTCTTCAACCCAACCCTTACCCTCTTTATGGGTCGGTCGACACCTTTGCCATGTTGCCCCGTTGTTTTTGCCATGTTATCATTTGACTTATGCTTGCTAGGCCTCTTTTGGCCATGTTGTACACTTTCCTTTTGGCTCAATTCCAGTAGCCCAGTACTATCGTTGTGCTTGTACTCATGTTGTTTTGGGTTTCCTTGGCCCATTTAATCCCTTTGGTGCTTCCTTGGCCCATTTTATTCCTTTGGGCATCCTCGGCCCATTTCATTTCCTCGAGCATTCCCAGCCCATTCCAATCATTCATTCCCATGGGCTTTTGCTAAGTCTTTGGGCTTCCCCGACCCAAATTACCATATCCTTTACTTTTAGGGTTTATAGGCTTTTCCACCAACCCCATTTACTTAGTTCCTTCCTTCGGGCTCTTTCAGCCCAGTTTTGCTTGCTTTCCATTTCTCATAATGCCCATGGGTTTACAACTTCTTTTTTCGGGCTCCTTTAGGCCCGCTTGCTTTCTTCGAGGCCCTTTTACTCTTTTACAAGCCTGTGGACCATTATTCTTGTCATTCAAGTTTAATGGTTTTCTTCTCCATTTGCTAATTCTTCATCTTTATTCCCTCTCATATTGTTGGGCTTCTTCATATTATTGGGCCTCCTTGCCAAAGTGGAGATCAACAATAGGGAAAAGTTATACATATTGTATTTAAGCATGTAATGTAATATTTCAATATGTAGAATATTAATTTTAACATTAAATTATAAAATTACATAAATTCAATGAATCTTAAATCTACCACCTCATATTGACAAAAAAGATAGAAATTTAATTGTTAAATTCATAGTTTTTTTCATGATAGAGGCTCTTGAAAAATCATTTTATTATGGAGTAGTCATTTTCTTATGTATACACACCAATAATTTAGTTTTGGATTAAGATCAAATGCCATACCCTATTTGCTATTGCTATCAATGAATAAGATTGAAAAAAAAAAAAATTCAATCCCAACCCTAAGAAAAAAAAAAGTGAATAAGTAAAAAAATTTGTAAGAGAAATAAGAGTAGTCATCAGAGTGACAATGACGTAATTGCGTAAAATTTGGTGACCAAACGGGAAATGATGTTATTGGGAACAAGTCATGCCTTCTGGGGATGACCAACGCCACCTTTTGGCCAAATTCCTTCATTTAGGCCCCAAAATTCTCCTTTTCCCTTTTTATTTTTTATTATAGTAATTTTTATTTCCTTTATAACTTTTAATATAAAAGTTTGAATATAGTCCCGCCTGTTCTAAGGTGTCTCCTAGAGACATTAGTTTTAATTTTGCAATTATCTTAATTTTACTCATTTTTAGGACGTTTTCCTAGCCGCCTTAGAATTTTTTATTATTATTTTAAAGCATGGTAGATTTTAAGACAATTTAGATTCCATTTAAAAAATATAGATGTTTTTCTTTTCTCATGGATTCTAGAACTTAACACCTTGTGGATTTAAAGAACTCCTCGTGAATTTGAGACTATCTTCTTGAAGTAGATATGTTTTACTTTTTTGCCTTTTTGTGACTTCCACGCCACATCATTTATAATTATAAAATTATTTATAAATCTTAAATCTTCCACCTCATATTGTCAAGAAAGTTAGAAATTTAATTGTTAATTTTTATGAAAAATCCAAAATTTAATTCTTAAATTTGTGGTTTTCTTGATGATAGAGGATCCTGAAAAGGCATTTGAGTATAGACTAGAGTAGTCATTTTTTGATCTTTTCCCCATACCCACACCAATAATTTATTTTCCCCTGTTGTTGCAATTTTTCCATCTTAATAGTAATTTTTTTTAAGAGTGTTTGAGTTATGTTGCTCATTTTAGGGTGTTTAAATACTGAATTTAGAAAGCTCTTCATACCGGTTTTCAAGTATTAAAGTTGCTCAATGGCACAGTCGTAAATATATCTTTAAAAGACGTGGGACCCATGGATTTAACAATGCCCAACTTTGCTTTCTCTCTCCTAACTTTTCTTTTTTCTTTTTCTTAGATTTGACAATACCCATGGATTTGTGGATTTTTTTCAACATAACACTCATTTTTAAACAATTTTGTTAGTTAGCATTAATTTCAAACTATTTAGGAAACTAACATCTCGAGGTTGTGGGACTCAATTTTACTGTAGCAATTCGAATATCAAGGACTCGATTTGCATAAAAATCTACACGGAACTCGAGTCTTTAAGACTAGAGTTTCATAACCAAAGAAAACCGCAAGAGAAAGAACTTCCTCTTCTCAGAACAACCAAAGAAAAACGGGCAAAGAACCCAAAGCAAAGATAAAGAAACCCAACAAGCAAACCAAAGAAAAACGAAAGAAGGGCAAAGAAACCCAAAGCAAAGACCAAGAAACCCAGCAAGAGGAGCAAAGAAACCCAGCAAGCAAAGACAAAGAAATCCTATGCAAAGGCAAAGAAATCAGCAACACATGGTCGGAGCGGAAAGGAAGATCAACTTTGCTCAAGTACATCGGCTAGATCCTTTTCTTTCTTCTTCTTCACTCTGTTCTTGTGTTGTTGCCTTCTTCTTCACTCTTGTGCTCTTGCCTTCATTTACATCATGAACAACGAAATCGAGTCTCCTATGCTCGAGTTTTAAGAGCAAAATCGAGTTTCTTAAACTCGAAATATTAGTTTCCTAAATAATTTGGAAACGTTGCTAACTAACGAAAATGTTTAGGGATTAGTGTTAGTTTGCAATTTTTTCAACGGATTTGTTCTTCTTCTTTCTTTCTTTCTTTTTCTTTTCCTCTTTCTCTTGCGCACTGCCACTCTCTCTTCTTCTTCTCTTTTTTTTTTACTTTTTTTTTTCTCTTTCTCTCTTCCACTCTATCTTTTTTCTTTCTATCTTTCATTTCTTTTCTTTTCTTTTTTTAAATATCCTAGTTAGGGGTATGCAACCAACCCGACAACCCACCAAAACCGACCTAATCCAACCCAACCCACCAGGTTGGGTCAGTTTTTAGGGCTTGGTGGGTTAGGTTGGGTTACAAAAATTTTTTTGATAGCGAGTCGAGTTAGGTTTGGGTCATAAAATTTCAAACCCACCAAACCCAACCCGACCCACCCATATATTTAATATATATATTTAAAATATATTATATAATTAATAAATTTTTTAAAATAACTAGCTCTTCCTATCCTATATAAAAGCCAATTAGTTCACACAAACCCTAGTAAATTACTATTGTTGTTTAGTCATTAGTGTTGCTTGCTTTTAAGGAGTTACATTGACACTAATCTTTGGGTTTTTTTAATATATTTATATTTATATTTTTATATTCAATTTAATAATAATAATAATAATAATAATAATAATAAATTTGTCTAACCCGTGGGTTCAACCCGACCCATGTGGGTTGGGTTGGACTTATGTGATGGGTTGGGTTGAGTTGAATTTAATTTAATTTTTTTTGACCCACTATGGTGGGTTGGGTCAAAAAATCCCCTTAACCCGACCCAACCCAACCTATGCACACCCCTTCCTAGTTGATGGGTTTATGTTTTGGTTGCTTCTTCTTTCTTTCTTTTTTTTCTTTTTTTTTTAAATATCCTACATAATGGGTTTTTGTTTTTCGATCTTCTCTTATTTTCTTTTTCCTGGGTTTAGATGATCAGTTTTCTCCTTGTAATTTTTTTTTCTTTTGCTTTTTTCTTGTTTTGGGGAAGAGGCTTGCTTCTTTCTTTTCTTTTGCTTCTTTATTCTTTGATTCATTAATACAATTTTTGTCTAAACTAAAAAAAAATAGTAATTTGGCTTTGATTCAGTTGGGTTTGGGTTTGCATTGATTCAATGAATTGTTCAAGCTTGGACTTGTAGAAGAGAGAGATGGGACGAAGAGGGAAGAAAGAGAATAAATAAATTATTAAATTTTACTGTTCATGTCGAAAAAATTAACTTTTTTTTCTAAAAAATACCTATACATACCAAATACACAATTATGTTATTTCATTTTTAAAAAAATATTATTAGAAATATGGTACCAAACTAGTTACAAGTCTCTTGACATGATCGTGTTGTTTGACAAAACCAATATTAGTCCAAGTTTTCAACAAAATTAGTAGTATAATAGCAAAAATAAAGAATGTCAAAGGGCTTCTTATAGTCTTAATGCTTTATTTTATTTTTATTTTTATTTATTTCAACTAAACATGTGCTAATCAAAAACAAGTCTCCAAAACTGATTCACAAGGAGGGAAGATTGGCAGTGAGGGTAACGATAGTCAGGCAAGGAAGAAAACTTGGACACGAGTAGTTCGTGGGGTTCAGAATGGTGGTAATCAGACAAAGGTTGATGAGGTATCTCTCTCTAAACGTTCTTTCATGGAGGTTGACACTGGTGATGTACCACACAAAAAAAGATTGGTTGCACACAACAGTAGGGAAGCTTATTCAGTGGTGGAGGCTGCAAGGCAACCCCGCCAAGAGCAATGAATCTCCTATGTTGGAACTGTCGAGGGCTTGGGAACCTATCGACAGAGCAAGAGCTTGGGGACTTAATCCGGGCAAAAGATCCCTCAGTTGTGTTCTAAGCCAAAACATGGCTGGATAAAGCTAGGCTAGAAGATATTAAAGTCAGTTTGAATTTTGGGGGTATGATTGAAGTGTGTAGAGAGATGAGAGGAGGGGGTATTGTAATTTTTTGGAAGAAGGATGTGGATTTTTCTCTAGGAACCTTCTCTCCAAATCACATAGATGGCATTCTGAATAAAGGAAAGGAAGATGAGTGGAGGTTCACGGGATTTTATGGGGAGCTGGATACAAGAAATCACCACCTGTCTTGGTCCTGTCTTCGAAGACTAAGAAGTAGAAATACAATTCCCTGGCTTTGTGCGGGGGATTTTAATGAAATTACGCGGAGCCATGAGAAGTTAGGAGGTAGGTTAAGACCTGTTAGACAAATGGAGGAGTTTAAGGAGGTATTGGATGAGTGTGGTTTTCGGGACCTTGGTTTTGTAGAGGGGAAATTTACATGGTGTAATGGGCACCCTGATGGTTTTACAATATGGGAGAGGTTGGATAGAGCGGTGGCTACTATAGAGTGGCTTGAAAAATTTCCCACTACTAAAGTAATGCATTTGGAGTGTGGATCGTCTGATCATAAGCCAATCCTAATTTGCCTTAACGGTATTCCAAGAAGCAGGAATAAGCCATGGAGGTTTGAGCATATGTGGTTGGAGGAGGAGGGTTATAAAGATACGGTTGAATCTGCTTGTTTTTTCAATGCTCTTGGCCAAGCTATGACTCGGGTGGAAGGTAAAATCAGCCATTGTCAATCAAAACTCAAGTGGTGGAGTAGGATGGCAATTGGAAATATCACCAATCTTCTGAAGGAAAAGAAAGCTACGTTATGTAAGGCAGAAGAGGAGGCAATTGCAGGAAGGTCCATAAACCGGGTGACTAGGTTGAAAAGAGAGATAAATGATTTGTTATCAAAAGAAGAAAAAATGTGGAAACAAAGATCTAGAGCTTTGTGGTTGCATGAAGGAGACAGAAATACACGATACTTCCATAGTAGAGCTACTCACAGGTATCGGCGCAATAGAATTGAGGCATTGGAAAATGCAATGGGTGAGAAGTGTGTGGATGAGAATGGTATAGCAAATATCTTGGTAGATTTCTATCAAAACTTATTTGCTTCGTCCTCCCCAAATCGGATTGAGGAAGCTCTTGAGGCCACTCCTAAGGTGGTAACGAAAGAGATGAACCAAAAACTTGTTGCTCCTTTTGAGAAAGCTGAAGTGGATACTGCTCTTTCTCAAATGGGAGCCCTCAAATCTCCGGGACCTGATGGTATGCCTCCTTTATTTTTTCAGCATTTTTGGCCGGTCATTGGGGATGAAGTGGCTGATGCGGTCCTCACATGTCTCAACACGGGCTTCATCCCTTCCTCAATAAATCAAACCTACATCACTCTCATTCCAAAGGTCAAAAGCCCGGTAAGAGTTTTTGAATATCGTCCAATTACACTGTGTAATATTCTTTACAAGCTTATCTCTAAAGTTATTGCAAATAGACTTAAGAATATTTTACCTAGTATTATTTCAGAAACTCAAAGTGCTTTTAAGTCTAGTAAGGCAATCTCTGATAACATTTTGATCGCCTTTGAGACCTTACATCATATGAAAAATCAGAAATCCAAGAAATTGGGTTTTATGGCAATGAAGCTTGACATGAGTAAGGCGTATGATCGGGTGGAATGGAGTTATCTGGTGAAGATTATGGAGAAATTGGGGTTTTGTGAAAAGTGGGTATCTCTTGTTTATGAGTGTATCAGCATAGTGTCTTATTCAATTTTGGTGAATGGAGAGCCAAGGGGGGATATTAGGCCATCAAGGGGAATAAGGCAAGGAGATCCCCTGTCTCCCTATCTCTTTTTGTTGTGTTCAGAAGGTTTGAATAGAATGCTTCAGCAAGCAGCGTCAAATGATAGTATAAGGGGTTTTTCTTTGTGCAAAAGAGGACCAAGAATCTCACATTTATTTTTTGCAGATGACAGTTTGTTGTTTTGTAGAGCTACTATGTTAGATTTAAGAGCTGTCCAAGATATTTTGCCTCTGTATGAAGAAGCTTCTAGCCAAAAACTCAACCGGGAGAAGACAAACATCTTTTTTAGCAAAGCAGTGAATGTAGAGACAAAGGCCGTAATCTCAAATTTCTTACAAGTTCCGAAAGTGAAAGAGTATGAGAAATATCTTGGCTTATCGGCTGTGGTTGGGAGGAATAGGAAGGCATGCCTCAATTTCATAAAAGAAAAAGTGTGGAGTAAACTCCAAGGGTGGAAAGAAAAATTATTATCTCAAGCGGGTAGAGAGATTTTGCTTAAAGCTGTGGTGCAAGCGATTCCCACATTTGCCATGGGCTGCTTCAAGTTACCGATTGGTCTTTGTGACGAAATTGAGGCTTTGATCCGAAAATTTTTTTGGGGGCAAAAGGGGGAGCAACGGAAAATCCATTGGAAGAAGTGGGAGGTTCTTTGCAAGCTTAAATCAGAGGGAGGGATGGGATTTAAAGACTTGGGGAGGTTTAATGATGCCATGTTGGCAAAACAAGTATGGAGGTTGTTGAAGGATCAATCATCACTATTTTATAGGGAGTTTAAAGCAAAGTACTTTCCAAGGGGGTCAATTTTTGAAGCATCAGCAACCACGGGGTCTTATGCCTGGCAAAGCATCCTCAAATCGAGGAAGGTGATATCTTTGGGCATGAGATGGAAAATAGGCAATGGCAGAAGCATAGACATATATGAGGATAACTGGTTGCCAGGGAAGGGAGCTGCTAAAATTTTTTCTCCACGAAGGCCAGAGTTGGATGGTGCCCAGGTTGCTGCTCTCATCAACCAGTCTACACACTCTTGGGATCAGAACTTGGTGGACCAGAATTTCCTAATTTTTGAGGCAAATCGGATCAAAGCCATTCCCTTGTGTTGGACGGATCAATGCGATCGAATTATTTGGCCTGATAGTCCAGATGGTGAGTACTTAATTAAGGCAGGTTATCAAAAATTATGTGAGGAAGCAGATGCTAGAAACGCCTCAAGCTCAGACCCAAGGCACCAGAAATCCTTTTGGAAAAAGGTTTGGAAACTTCAGGTTCCTAATAAAATAAAAAACTTCCTATGGCGTGTTTGTTGCAATGCTTTACCTACTAAGGAGAATCTGAAGAAATGAAGAATCATTGAGAATGCAGAATGTAGTGCTTGCCTATCGAAGCAAGAATCCACTTTCCACGCTATTTGGGATTGCGAGAAGCTCAATCACGTGTGGGCCCCCTGTTTCAGCTGGGTCCGAACAGAGCATCCCCAAATTCATGAAATGCAAGAGTTGTTATATATGCTAGGACAGCAAGTTCAGAGGTTGGAGCTGTTTGGAGTGGTGGCATGGTTCATTTGGAATCACAGAAACAGATTGAGATTAAATGAGAAAGGTTTGCCGAGTGAAAAAATTTTTGAAACTGCAAAAATTTATCTCTCGGACTATCAAGCAAAATGTTTGACGTCCAGTTTGAAGCATCCCAAAGAAAATATTAAATGGCAACCTCCAGAGGAAGGCATGTATAAAACGAACTATGATGGGGCAGTTTTTACTGAGTCAGGGGAAGCGGGGATTGGAGTTATTGTTAGAGATGCAAGGGGGGAGGTGATTGCTGCCTTAACTGAAAAAATATTAGATCCGGGTTCAGTGGAAGTGTTGGAGGCTCTAGCTGCATGAAGAGCAGCAAAATTTGCTGTGGAGTTAGGCTTATCTTCCTCAATATTAGAAGGCGATTCTGCGGTGGTGTACAGGGCGTTGAAGGCTACAGATTGCCGTCACTCATCCATTGGTGAAATTGTAAAAGACACCGTGTCTATGGCAGGTTCGCTTAGAACCTTTTCTTTCTCTCACACGAGGCGACAGGGCAATAGTGTAGCTCATGTTTTAGCCAAGAGAGCAATTGTTTCTTTTCCTTTATTAGTTTGGATGGAGCATGTTTCACCAAACGTTAGTCCATTTGTAATTTATGATTTGTCATCTGCTTAATAAGATCGTCCTTGCGGAATTCTCAAAAAAAAAAAAAAAATTTTTATTAGTACCATTGAATCTGTGTTAGCATATGATTTTTCATATTTACCATGCCACTATATATGCAAGCAATAATGAAAATAATTTTTTTTGTGATTCAAACGCATTAAGAAATTTTATTTTAGAACCTAATTATAAACTTCCGTATACAGCAAGAGTTAGCTTATAGTTATGTATCTATACTTAATGGTGGAAGGCCACTAAACCAAAAAAGTTTAGGGGTTTTATTTTTTGGCCCTCTACTTATTTTGGATTAACAGTCATATAATGTACAAAATAGGAGTCACAACTCACAATGATACAATGCTACTTAATTAGTGGAGAAATGAGGTTGAATATATTAGTCATAAAAATTTATTTGGAGAGCAACAGTAATTTTTCACGTGTGGAAATTACTGTAGTTAATCTATTCTATTTTTTACATTTTAGAAAGGTTGTTCGAGCCAATTTTTAGGGCTTTACTCTCCAAACATGACTTTAGGGAGGATGGAAAAAAAAAATGAAGAGGGAAAATTTTTTGAAAGGTGTTTGGTTAAGAGGAGGAAAGGAAAAAAATGTGGTGAGGCTAGGTGTTTTCTCCTTGAGCCCACCAACATATTTTCTCTCCAAAATGGAGAGAAAATTGAAAAGTAGAGTGTGATTTACTTGATTGACAAAAATGCTCTCAATTACTTTTTTTTATTTTCTTTCCTGGGACATGTTGCCTCTTCCTTCCTTTCTTTCTTTCTTTTTTTTTTTTTTTTATTTCCTTGGCGTAAGCTTTTTTTTTTTTTTTTGAAATGATTTTTATTTTTTAATAAATTTGAGTGATTGTTTTTTTGTCTTGCTTGTTACTTTTTTTTTTTTAATTGGCATCATTTTTAACAAAGGTATATGAGTAAATTTATACAAATTTATTTTTTCTATCCCTCAACTTTTTCACTCCCAACCAAACAAAAATAAGAGAAATTAAAATTTTTTCTACCCTTCCATCATTTTCTATCCCCCTACTTTTTCACTCCCCCAACTAAACAGACCCTGATAATCTATTGGAAACTCTAACAACCTAACACAAGTGTCAATCCTAATAATGGCGTAGTTTTTTTTTTTTTGATGAAAGATAAGGGTTTATTTATTTTGTATCCAAAACAGGGGGTTAAACTACTGTACCCTCTCTTTTTTTTTTTTAGGGTACGATACCTTCTCAAATCTTAACCTTTCTACTTCCTTCAAATCCTGGTCGTTAATTAATTTTAGTATGGATACCAGTTACCGGCTAATCTAATTAGTGGATAAAAACAAAAAAAAAAAAAAAAAAAAAACTGAAGAGGTTTTAAGCTCTGCTGAACGAGAACCTTGAGAGGCGATGTGCCACAGCTATCAGCCTATCACTACTACATAGCAGCCGCCACCGCAAACCTTCACCATTGCTATCGGTAAGAATTTTTATGGGCAATTGAGAAAATGTGTTTCTTTTTATTTGATTTGGGTTTTACTTTTGGTTAGATTTGATTTGGTATTTCATATTCTAGGTTTTGTGTAAGATTTGTGTATTTATTTTTAATTTTTGGGCTAATTTGGTTTGGTTGTTTCGCCTTTCAATTTCCTCGTATGCCCTCACTACCTGTTCCTTAATTGAGCTTGTTGAAAATTTTGTTTCCAGAAACCATGTCTTAAGGAGAGAGACTTGAAAGGCGATTGTTATGACAAATTGGTCTCATTCCTCTTGTACTGGTTTCGTATTTCTATGCCAAATATGTAAGCATCATCAACTTCAAGCATTATAGTTTCAAGTTTCTAATTTTGGATTTGCACGCTTGGTGAGAAATTCGTCCTGAAAGTATGTTTTACCATTGCTAGTTATCTTGTCTATCCATCCTATCTTTTGTTTTCCTCTCATACATGTGGTTTCAACATCTTGTACTGTAATCTGTCATATTAAATATTCAAGTTATAAATTACATACAATGATGAGTCATTATAATAACTTGGGGCTCTATTCAATAGATTAAGAGCTTTTAATATGAGAGATAAGAAAATCTAAAATATAAATCAAGATCTTCTTTCTACCTATCAAAAAATTAAATGCTTCTTTCTATGACAATGTGACAACTATGTTTTAGCTTGCACATGCCATACACAATTACAAATTAAGATTACAGTTCAACTTGCTCTTAAGCAAATTTGAAAGATGCTCACCTTTAGAGTTTGTACATTTATCCCTACACACACAAATGTAATAGCTTGCAAATAAAATACTTTGGAAGTCCAGGAGAGTCAAACTTAATGGTCTGTTTGGATTGAGAGAGAGGGAGGGGGAGTAGAGTAGTGTAAAGTAAAGTAAATTTAGCACAAAATTACCTTATTTTTAGCTAACTCTACTCTACTCCTCTCCACTCCACCTCCTTCTCCCTTCCATCGAAACAAGCCATAAGTTTTGGTTTTTAAGCAAAGTCACCCAACAGTTCTACCATTGTGGCTTTCAAAAAGGAGCATAATCATGATCTTGTACCTCATGAACAAGCTCACATGTTGCCCTCACAAAGAAAGTAACTGTTACCCAAGCCATTGAAGTGGATATGGCCTATAAGTATGGGATTCAACAAAAACTTTATGAGTAGTCAAGTACAGGGTCAAGAAAATTTAGGTTATCTTTTATTAGATTATAACAACTATTTGTGTTCAAGGAGGAGAAATGCTATGACAGAGGGAAATGTAGGAGGCTTGCTGATTTATTTTAAGAAGCAACAAGCTAAGAACCCTTCATTCCTTTATTCGATGCAAAGGATATTGAGATGGTTGTATTAGTTACACCACAAGGCATTATTCTAAATGTATAGCTAGTACACCGGTACAATATCGTAGTAGGAGGATTATCAATTACCAAATAAATTTACACTTTTGAGATAAACTTTTGAAGTCATTCTACAAGGATATGAATTTGATCATCGATCCTACGCAAAGGCAATAGATGATATGAATATGGATTACTGGATCAAGGTTATGTGAATAGAATTGGATTCTATTTAAAGTCTAGAACTTGTAGAGGCGCCTAATGGCATTAAGCCTTTTGTTCTCAAATAGGTCTACAAGTAAATGAGATTGATAGATTTAAAGGTGCAAACCTTCAAAGTCAAGATTAGTGGTAAAAAGATTTATTCAGAAAGAAATGGTTCGATTATGAAAATATTTTTTCACCAATAGTCAAGATTGGCTCTCTCTAGATTCTCTTATCCATTATATTTCATTTAGATGAAATATGATAATGAATATCAAGAAAGCTTCTTTTAGTAGCAATCTTGAGAAAGACATCTATATGATGTAACTAGACTTGTACATAGCAAAGAAACAGTAATGTTTAGTATGCAAGTTGCTTAAATTCCATTTAAGGATTAAAACAAGCATTTGAATTATAAAATATCTTTGATCAAGTAATCAAATTATTTGATTTTAATCAAGTATTCAAAAGCTTTATGTGTGTAAAAACTATATAGAATAATAAATTTTTTAATATATGTTGATGGCAATCTAATCATTTAGAATGATGTAGAGTTATTGTCATCAATGAAGTTTTTTGTTGTCTAATCCAATTTGATATAAAGTACTTAGGAAACATCCTTAGAATTAAACTTTGTTAATATTCAAAAAATTTAGGATGTTGAGTCTATCTCAAACTGCTTAAATAGATTAGATTCTAGTCAAATATAGCATGTAATACTTCAAGAAAGGATTCTTTCATTTTAAGTTTGAAGTTCCTTTATAAAGGACTATGGTCCTAAGACATATAAAAGGAAGAGCATATTAAGATGGTTCTCTATACCATATCAATAGGAAGTCTTTATGCTATGCTATATACTAGGCTAAATATCTATTCTGCAGTGGGGCTGGTAAGCAAATATCAATAGAATCAAAGATCACTTAATTTAGTGAGAGTAAAGCATATACTCAAATATCTTAGGAGAATGAGAGATTATATGCTTGTCCACAAAAGTGAGGTTTTGATTGTTATTGGATGTACAAATGATGACTTGTAGTTTGATTATGATTCATGAAGTTGGACTTCAAAATATGTGTTCATCCTAGGTGGTGAAGATACACATTAAGTGTAAGTAATATCTCATTAAAGAGGAATACGTGAAATATAGTAGTAGAAAAGATAATTTATACAATAAATCTAGCTGAAACTTGTTTCAAACCTTGCCTTAGAGTGACTGTGAATTACTCTAGAGGGAAATAAGTGTCGGATATATGGTAAATTGTCTTTGAGGGAAAGTGGGAGATTGTTGAGGTTTATGCCCTAAAATCCAATTTATTGACATATCATAAATAATTAAATTATTTAATTATATGAGACTATTTATAAATGAACTAATGATTTATGTAAAAAGTCACAAAGATATAAATCACAAGTTCTTTGTAAACTCAGAATTTTAGTTCGTAGTCGGTGATAAAGTTGGGAATTTCATCTGCGAAGATTATAACATATCAACTAAGTTGATTTGTCTTGATCATGAAAGTGAAGACTTCGAGTTAATATGTTGATAAGTTTTAAGAGTTAATACATTGAACTGGACCGCTGTAAGGTTTATTATTCTCCTAACGACTGTCAAATGAATAATAAATCTCACAACTTCTATTTGCATCAACTCTAAATCCTGAGAGAATAATGGACCATCATGAGATGTAGATTGCTTTGATATATCAGGAGTGAGATCTATGAGTCACTATCAAAACCTCAATATGTTGGGCAGCCGCATTTAGTGTTGATGGAACATATATTCTCAAGATAGAATTCATAATCTTTTAACGGAGGTATAAAATATTTCCTTGAGATAAGTTTAATGGGTTTGATTATTTAGAGTGTTGGGCTCAACCACTTTAGTAAGAAGTTACTAAAGTATATATTTATGAAATTGGATTTCATAAATATATGATGAATAACATAAATGATTAAACCGGGTACTCAAGGATTAAGATTTAGTAGTCTTTAAAGTGGCAGTTTATATTCATGACTTTGTATTACTACGAATATTTTAATGAAGGGATTGCATGTATAATAAAGTCTTGGGATATAATTTATTAATAAAGCCTAGAGTGCAATAATATTCAAATAGTGGTATTGAATGTAATTTATGGTAACTTTGGACTTGTCAAAAATTGAGAGAATAGCTCAAAACCCATTGGAGTTAGAGTCTTATTGGTTCCCTTTTGGTCTCACTCCAAGCCACGTACTAGAGCCCAATTGGAATGACCCAAAAGGCTAGCCCAATTAGATAATCAATTATATATAAGGAGAGAAACATACAGAATTTTGTAAGTCTTTTTCATAAAAATGTTTTCATTAAGTTCTTATAAGGAATGAAATGGTTTGTATGTGAGTGTTAGACACTCTCTTATTCTCTCCTTGGAAACTGATTGAGAGACCACACCTCTTGAGCATTAAGTTCCTAAGTGCTTCTAATCTTTTGTTTTGAATTTCATCGCACCAAGGTACGCTTTTTTATTCTTGAATTCTGAAACTTATATAGTACATATTATTAATTGTGAATGAAGTAGATCCGTTAATTTTCTGCTGTGTATGTTTTGTATGTGATACAAACATGTTTTTTTCTAACAATATCAGGCCTAAACCTGATATTATCAAGAACCAACTTAACTTTAACAAAACTTTTACCAAAAGCTTCCCTCTTTCTTTTCTTTCTTGTTTCTTTGCTTAAAACTTATAACTTTTCACTTGACATTCAGAGCATTTACATTATACTCAAAGAATAACATAATCCATCAATTACTCAAATTTTAAATTTCACATAATACATCTTTTAATGCTTTAAAGTACACAACTTTCATTAGATCCTAAAATACACAATACTAAAAAACTAAACATCAAATTGCTAGTTTGGGATATATACTTTTAAAACTAAAACCAGTTCCATTCAAAACTTGACTAAGGCTCCCTTTGCTCCAAAATAAAACTTGTTGACTGAAAGAGTGGAAGGCGTGAGCTACATAGCTCGATAAGGGTAAGATACATAAGAATTTAATAAGAATGCATGTAAATCAAATCATTTCATTTTATAAATATTCAAAAAGGAGAACATCTTTTCATGCATAATTTTTTATACTATTCATAATAATAACTTATACGCTCTTCGTAGGAAAATAATTTTTCTCTTTTTTCTTATCAGAATAATATTACTAAAACCTTTCAGATTGAATTTTTTTCATTTCTTACAAAATCACCAAATATAATATTGATCGTTTAAATTCATATACATATATATATATATATATATATTCTTGTTACAGAATAATCTTTTTAACTTAAATCAGATAATTGATAACTTTGTCTTAAACTAGAAATATCTTAACGAATAAGAAAACTTTTATTTATAAACTTATTCTCATAAAATATTATAACTTTCATAGTCATAAATCTTAACATATATCTGATAACTTTTTAACATAATCTTGTACTTTCATCAGAAGCTTTATCTTTACAGAATACTAAAACCTCTTCATCAGATTCTTTATCTTTAAAGCACAACAGAACTTCAAAAACTTTTATCTTTGAAGAACAGCTTTTCTTTACATTAGAAACTTTTTCTTTTTATGAGAGATTTCAACTTTTTATAATGCATTTAAACAAAATCATTCTCTCATGATCAATAATATAATATAGTTTTTCATAACATATTGGTTAGTCCATATCTGATAAGTACTTGGTGCATGTGCACAACAGAGAAGGCCTCATCACATTTGGGTGTCCCCATGTGTATGATATTGTCCTCTTTGGGAAGCCTGATGGCACATCCCCTCAAGGTTTTGTTCCTCTCCGCCGTCCATACACATTCGGGAGAAAGCCTTATTTAGATTAGAGTTATGGGTAGCCCCATTTCCTCCACTTTAAATGGCCAAACAGATAACATTTTCCATGGAAAGCCAGTAATTAACCCCTACTGGCCGAGTTCAGATCACCAGAGGACATAACCTGAAAACATTTCATACTTATACATCATACTGAAATTTCTTATTTTGCATAACATTTCATAATAATAGCATTTCTATTCTTTTCTTTAAACATCATGTTTGAGTAATGGCATCAATATGCTTAAATCATATACATAAGGTTTTGAAAGCTCACGAACATATCATTGTCTGAAACATGATTATATGTTATATCTCTAATCAAAAACCTTTCAATGCATAATACACTTTAAAATAAGCTCATGACTTTCCAAATGCTCATATAACTTATCCCTTAACTGAAAGCAAAGGAACCAAGAGCCTAAAGTCGAAGGAGCTTAGAGTTGGATACTAGTAACACCTAAACCAAATATCAAAGGTTATTACTATCAATTATACCTTAGAATAAACTTACACATTTATCTCAAAACCTATCTCTTATAATCAAAGAAATTCTAATCCCACCTCAACGAGGTTCCCACGAACATATTATGCACACATCAACAAATGATATACCAAACTAAAGAAAAACCATCGTTCTCATATTTATATCTTATCTTCATAGGAGCCAACTTCATTTCAAAAGGTGCTTTGAGATTAGGACAATAATGCATGCATAAACATAAAATCCTTTAAACATGGTCATATAACCATATACATTCATATGGCAACATACAACACGTTGAAAAGACAGCTACAGGAAAAAGCAGTAAAATGGTTTAAAACCCCTCCTTTGAGTACTAAACCTTGAACCAAGTTATACAAAATTAATCTATAATCTAGATGTACCAAAAGATAAGCATATTAAATTATAGCTCAAAACATTCACCCTAACTTTAGAATAAAATTCTCAAAGTCAGAGTTATCATTTACTGTTTACTGCTCATCTTAGCAGCATATGGCTTATTTGTAAAATACAAATGGGCTATCTAAACACATCAAATCTTCATGCAATTTTAGAGAGTCACTCCTCTTTATGTCTAGTAAATACCATATCAATTTCAGAGTCAAAGCATAAAGCCACGATTTATTAAAAATCATACAAGACAACGTGCTCAAATCTGTCCTGACAAAATTTCATGCAACTTAGAAATTAAACCATTATCTTTATATTGATCCAATGGCTGTGAGACCACTTCCATTAGAACCTTACTGAAAGGTTGTTTAGACCCCTTAAACCCAAACAAATTAACCCAGTTATTTATCCAAGTGATTAACTTAGGTAAATTATTTAGATCTAGGTTAACACAAATATAATCATAAACAATAAAGCAGCGAAAAATAAAGAACACAAAGATCTGATGACCCAGGAAAACCAAACCGGTAAAAAACCTGGGGAGGATTTAACCTAGCTATCCTCAAGGTAAAATGAATTCACTATGAAAGAATTGAAGTTTACACAATAGAGACTTAGACCACTAACATCCTATTGCTACCTGCCTGTAGGAAGCTTACTACCAGGACCACGTGACAGCTCCGAGACCACGGACTCCTTCTTTCCTTGAATTCTCACCAAAGCACAAGCACACCTGCTTGTATATCTTGAAGCTTTTTGATTCTGCAACTGTATGATTTACCAATCTCATGATATGAATCTTGAGTTTGGAAACCCTAAGTGTATGTGAAGGTAAACACCTCTAGATCTAACAATTAGATTCACAAACACAGCATTCAGAACTCTAAAAACGTGGCTAGGGTTTTCCCTTATATACTTAGGGCAAAACATAAAACCCTATACATTAAACGGGCTAGGGCTGAGTTGGAAAATTCTGCAGAAAAACATTCTGCACGACTTTTGATCGATCGAGTCTAATTCTCGATCGATCGAGTCAGGCAGAAGTGCATAGTAAATTCTGCAGTTAACTCGATTCCAACTTTACATAAAATGCCATACTTTGAGCAAGTCTAACACAAGACTAAAGATTGTTTTGATCATGGTTTGCCAACATTACAAATTGAAGTTCTAATACATTAGTTCCTAATTCCTTAGAACCTAACACTTACGTGTCTTAGAATTCATAAGAACTACTCCTAGCATCCTAATTCACTGTATACAATTTAATACATAATTTATCATGCATAAACACAGAATCTGTCACAGTGACAGCTTTGCAACATTTTCTTGTAAATTCACAAACAATTATCAAACGATGGTATTTTCATATGAGGATTTTTATACACTCATTAGACATGTTAGAAAACACTTATATACAGTCATTTAACTATTTATAGAAAAATTAAATACAACAAAAATCCCATCAATAACATCAAAAGTACTCATCCTAACTTTTTCTTACTTCCTTAATCATATACAATCATTAATTAGTAAAAAACCTAATCTACCTTCAACAAACCATCAACATAGTTTCAAAGCTTCTTAAAAAATTATATATATATATATATATAGATTTACAAGTTCATGATTTCCTAATTTCACAAACCACAAATACCATTACTAAAAATTCCTTGAAGAAATCATGGATTCCAAGATAAGAGTAGCTAGAATCCTTACTAAGTTTCTGGTTCTTGAGGGGAAATAGAAGTAGAATCATTCTTGCATGAAAGGATTTCCCTTTCTTAGTGGCTGGACCTGAAAGTATGAGAGACAGAGAGCTTGAAAGAGTCTTTGACTTTTTTAGTTTCTTTGAGAGAGTATGAAGAAGAAATGAGATGGAGCTTTATCTTCCTTTTGAGGTGTTAACCCATGGGTTTGAAAGAAAAGACACAAGAAAGCTTCTAGCTCTTTCCTTAAGAGAAAAGAGAGAAAAGTTAGGTGAAAATTCTGATTTGTGTGGACCCGTGGGAAAAGAGAGAAAGAGAGTTTCTTGGATGTTCTAGTTGTCTTGAGAAAGTCAAAGAAGAAGCTAGGTGGAACTTGCTCATTGCATGGCCGGCCAAGTCTTGGTCTTTGGGGTTTAAGGGAATAACATGTGTCAACATGCATGATGCTTTGGCTTAACATGTGTTGAATTTCCATTGGTTGCATGTGTGGGTGGAATTTCTACTATACTATCTCATGCATCATGCTTAATTAAAACACCAACTATGTATCTAATAACTTAAACCACTTAAAATAATTTTGTACATACTTAGTATATATCCATAATACAATTAGCCATTCAAGTCTTTATAAACTTTACAATTCTTATCCAAAAGCATTATAAAATAATATATTTATTAAATACTCTTCTACCAATTATAAAAAGTATGTGGCTTAAAATATTAATAATACTTAACCACTCAAACACATAGTTTAACTATACAGTTGGGTCGGGGTGTTACAGAAGTAACCAGTTGTCTACCCCAAATATTGTTCCTGGCAACCAGGTTTTGCTTTAGCCATCCCTAAATACCCTTCCTCTTGTATATAGTTAGTTGTTCATGTAGTGGCTACATTAATTTTCTTTTTTCTTTAATGTGTAGAGTTCAAGTTCCCAGCCATCAAATTTGGTTCATTCCTTGTCATATCAGTATCCACTATATTACCATTGGCAAGCACCCTTCCTCAATCCACAAATGGAAGTATGGTAGAAAGGATTTAGTTCCATTATGATTATTTTAAATTATATCCTCAGTCACTTGCTTTGTTTCTCTTTTGACATAATAATTACAAAGTTCTCAAGAGAGTACTAAATTGCTAATGCTGGTTATTCATTATCACCTGGGCTAATTATAGATCCAAAACAATTTTCCATGCCAAAACAATCATCAAGCTTTTGTATGAGCAACAAATCCAACCAATTGCTTTTCTTTTAGGTTTGCATTATTAGTTTACTCTGTCCGTTTTTATTTATTTAGAGGAAATTAGTTAAGTTTGTTCCAATGGAATGCAAATTGAGGAATAAAATGTCTTGGTGCCTGATTTTGATGCACAAGGTTATGTGTCATTGGCAGTTGTAAGATGTGACATTGTAGGCTATTTTATTTTTTACTGTAGAAATTGTGTAATGTGGGAAGTAGATTAGGTATATTCTGTCAACTTCAAAGAATCATCCCAAAGGAGTGGGAACTAGGAACTTACTTTCTGTTTTGTAGGAATGCATATTTTAGCAAAGAATGTATGACCTTGTGGTGATAGATATAATTGAAGTCATGAAATTCCATTTCATTGAATTTAATTTCCAAAAACCAAACCATTCTTGGACCTGAAAATTTGAAGAATCTTCATTTTGTCACATTATTGCTGTCATTTTTCAATAAATTTCCTTCCTAGACTTCCAGGTTGGCTTCTCAAAAAAGAAGTTTGTAACGTTATAGTTCTGTCATCTTTAGGATCCCAATTATGACCTGCCTTCCCGTGTATATATATATATATATATATATATATATATATATATATACTCAAGCTTTGTGTCTAAGTTTCCCCAACTTTTGGCAGGTTTCTTGATAGCAAATTGTGCAGTACTCGTTGAAGTTTTGATTCAAAGTTTAATAACTTGGGTTTTGCTTTGTGAAGAATCTTCTTTGTCATCATATTCCTGGTGATAACCAATTGATTTTCTTAACGTGAAAATTAATTTGTTAATATATTCCTTGGTTTTTTCAATAATAAAATTGTTTTATTTACAAACATGGTATATTTTTTGCAGGCGTTTGCAACCATGCCTTCCCCTTTCACTGCATTAGTCAATGATTGAAAACTCGCCAAGTTTGCCCATTGGGTATGTACTATGTTTTATGGCAATCTATTAATGTATTTATTTATGCTTACAATATTAGGTGATGATTCTCAGGTCATTCAAACAATGGCTAGTTTGCCCATTGGTTATGTACTATGTTTTATCGCAATCTGGTGTGTCTGTATTGTTATTGTGGTATGTAATGTAGAGTGTCACTCTATTAGTTGTAGGTTTAGAGTATTATAAAAAAAAATAACAATAATAATTATGCAAGTTCCATTTGAAAGTTTGGATAACTTATAATTATGTTAACCTCGCAGTTCCTTGAGTTATTTGGATGTGAAATGTGCATGCTTGGAAGTCACCAACTTCATGGTTTCTTTGACTGTGTTCTCCACCAAAGGGAAGCTTTTTTTATTATTCTATCAATTTCAGATTTATAATTCTATTACAACATTTTTCGTTTTGTCATTTTATTACTAGTAATAAGAGCAGCGTGCAGGAAATTGTCAGTTTGTAAGCAATTTGGCACAAGTTAAGCCTGGAGAAAGAGTTTAGATTCCATTACATGTTCATCTCCTTATAATTTATGGGTGTCATCCTTTGTTTCTCAATCGTTTTAGGTAGATATGAAGAATCTGATTTATAGTTTTAAATTTTGATAATAGAGTTTTAACTATGATATCGTGTATATTTTATGCCAAAGTCTCCAACCCCAATGAAGATGGAAAATTATAGATTTATGGGCTAGTATCAATTATCTTTGTAATTGATAGAGAGATGATGAACTCCACTTGTTTTTTTTTTTTAGTAAGCATCAGTTGGTGCAGCTTTGGAATTTCTATAAAGATTTCATTTTTTACTTTCATATTCATACCTTCATAACATTATATGCTTATGTTATTTCTTAGAAATTTTTGATAGGCCAAGAATGTATTAACTCTTTGTGATATATTAATTGATTAATTAGCCAAGTTTATTAATTAATTAGATTAACATACAATATGCGTGGTAGCACAAACAAATCACAAAATAACTAAATGCAACAGAAATTAAATTTGACACGGGTGATTTGTTTAAGAATGGGGAAAACCACCAAGGCAAAACTCCACCGAGTGATTTTAAAGTCACCACTTCCGAAAATTCACTATTATCAAAACAAGTGGTTACAAGTAAAGAAATCTCAGTACCTTTTACCAACCTACAGTTGAACCCTTACCACAGTACCCAATTGGACTTGTTCTGTAGTGACAATATCTCCTTGTAATACACGACTCCCAGTACATGACTAACTAATTGATGTGCGAATCCTAGTACGTGATTTACTCTTTTACACGAATCCAAGTACATGACAAACTCCACAGCAACCCTTTGATTGTTGTAATTAATTTGCAGCCGCTTCACATAGAAACACAAATAAGATCTGCAATGTTGGTGCAAGAGACTTTGCTTGGTCACAGAACCTAAAGGTGTACAACAAACGTAGCAAGAACTCTTTCTTCTGTAAGAGGAGGCTAGGGTTTCAAAAAGAAAACCTTATGAAGCTCTCTAGGGTTAGGTTTTTCTTTTTTCACCTCTTTTTAAATAGGAGCTTAATGGGTTCTCCTATTCCAAATTAGTTTACACAAACCTTAGGCTTTCCTAGTCCAGTAAGGATTATACAAACCCATAAACAAATAACCTTTTAGAATAAAAACGTTGCTGGCTATAGTCTGAATTCCGTAAGCTAGATAAATCGAGACATGTGTCGAGCTTTAATAAATCTCGACAGATCGAGCTTTAATGAATCTCGACAGATCGAGCTTTTGTTGAGGACCTATCAAGACAAGCAGATTGCACTTTTCTTGAGCAGTTCTTGAGTAATCTTCATGTCATCAATTTGACCACTTGTAATGATCATCTTGAACCTTCTTAGATTTACCCAAATATAAGTAAAGTGTGTTTTGTCAAAGAATATGCCAATTACATAAAAATATGTCCTTAATAATTTTTTCATATGAAACAGAGAGAGTAAGACCCAAAGGGAAATGTTGTTGAGAATATTCCTAATGCAACTAATTATGTTTAGTGCTTAGTCTAGAGAGTTGATACACAAATAAATTACAGAAATTGAAAGATACATATTAAATTTTAATTTATTTCCTTTATTATTCTAAGGTCTAAGCATTCAAATGGATTTTTTTTTGTTTAAATGTTAATTAGGCAAGATAACTAAGGGTGAAAAGAAAATGAATAGGAAAATTAAGAGCACTACTTAACTAGTAAGTGCTGCTTACAATTTTTTTTTCCCTTAACTAGCAAGTGCTTCTCTTTCGCTTCTAACAAAATTTACGTTTGGCCTCGTGTTCTGCCTAGAAATTGCTTAATTATGTTATTGAGCCATTCATGTAACAATACTGTTAATTTTGCTAACCTGCAAGTGGACATGTTGAATATTAGCTTTGCACATTCTTTTTATTTAAATTTGTATTGTTCAGTTTTCAAACATTGTTATGTAAAAGCAAAGTAACATTATTCTGTAGAATCTTTTGCACTTGTTGTGAAGCTTTGAATTTCTTGATTTTGGTTTAAACTTTGAGTGTCTATAATCTTAACATTGATCTATACATATTAGATTTTTAAATATATTTTATTTTAGTTTTGATTTTGGAAATGCTTAGGAGATATATTTGAAATTATCTATTAGAAACTTTAAAGTGATGTTAAGCTATTTTATATGCATGTTATGCAGTCTTGAAAATAATTTGTCAGATTGAGAAATGCACCAGATTGCAGGGGCTTTCTCAAGTTTACTTTGCTCTTATTGGACCCTTGGAATGATATGTCAGGGAAATCTTGGACTGTGCCCTGCCAAAACCTCCTACACCATGACTAATTAATAACTCTTTTTTAATTCCAACTGTTCAATTGCAGTTTTGGCCTTAGGGAATGCAAGAATCAGGTTTGGCTCTAGGAAAAAAATGTTAAAGTATGGACTATGGAATAGACTTGTCATGAGTCATGACTATGACATTATTTTTGCCTTATATTGTTGCTGTTGTATAATCAAATCACTGAACAAGTTGTTGCATCTTTATGTCGTAGTTAATCTTGTCTTGATGAATATATAAAATGTTTTTTTTTTTTTTGCAAATAACATATTGTGAACAAGTTCTATATATATGAATCACTAGAACTCGATCTTGTACTCGAGTCTTAAACAAGGGAGTCAATCTCGTATCGGAGGCTGTAACGGTTTGACCAGTGGAATGATATATTTCGATACCAGTCAATACCGGTGTACCGTTTCGGGTTTACCATTATTTTATATATATATATATATATATATATATGTATGTGTGTGTGTGTGTGTGTGTGTATTATAATAAATATAAAAGTTTACCATAAAACATTACCTTAATTCAGAACAAATTATTCATGGTTTTAGACTATAGCATCAATTAAAAGAGAAAAAAACACAATATAAAAAGTAGAAAGCTCAATTGTTCGTTGCGTACTAAGAAAACAAATAATACTAATAAGCTAATGCAAATAAGTTACCATTCTGCCCTTACAAAAATTCAAAAAAAATAAGTAAAAAAAACTTTTTTCTGTACTAGCCGACACACCCGATACCGGCCGTTATTGCCCGAAATTGGCCGTTATGGCCGATACATGGTCGGTACGGCCAATATTTAAACTAGTACGAAACGTTGGTGTTTTAATACTGGTATACATACTGGTATGGTACATACCGGTCGGTACCGATATAGTATCAACTACACTAGTCTTCAAGGCTTGAGTTCCTTAAGCAATCTCAAGTCTTTAAGACTCAAACTCGAAATGCTAGTTTACAAATATGTTTCAAAAACATGTCAACTAAAATTTTTTTTCAAAAATCATGTTAAATGGCGAAAAAATTGTACATCAAAACATGCAAAGTTATTTGATCTGGTTTTATAAGATGATATGGATGCAAAAGTAGTGTCATTGAAACCATCACTAGTGAAAAATTGTTGTTCCCAACAATTTTGTTAAAGATGGTATAATCTTAGTGCTTAACAAACATGTATCTATTTGAACATTGAAATTTCTTTTTGTACAGTGCAAGTTTGATTGGAGTTCAAAATGGCAAATTCAATGGTTGTGAACATGGGATTTAATGTTGACTTCAAAAAAATTTTGTTTATTACATTAAATATTAGGGGTGTCAAAAGTTGTTGATGGAGTTAGTAGAAGTCAAAGTGTGAAAAAAAAATTAAAAAAAATTAGTAGAAGTAAATAATCAAACTTTTATTAGATATTTTAAAAAATTTATTAATAGTGTTAACTGAAAGATAATTTTTAATTAATTGAAAAGTTTAGTATTGAAGTTTCATTTAAAGCTAACAATCTTAGTAATTTCATTTAGCCTTAAAAAAAACAAGAAGAAGAAAGGAAAACAATCAATGTAACATTGAACTTTTACATAAAATTATTTTGAAATTATGAGCTCACACCAAACTTATTGAAAACCGTACATGCTAGATAGCTTTTTTAGATAACTTATCATCTTTTAAGTTTCAATAAGTATACAACAAATACAACTTATTTTGGTAATTTTAGAGAGTTTTAGGGGTAATTTTGGTTGTTTTCAAGTTTTAAGGGGGTATTTTTGGTCATTTTTTAAGTTTTGAGGGTATTTCAGTCATTTTTATGGTTTTAAGGGTATTTTGATCATTTTTAGGTTTCGGGGGCATTACGGTCATTTTTTAAGTTCTATGAATCTTTCGATCATTTTTTAGGTTTTGATGGTATTACGATCATCTTTTAGGTTTCAAGGGTATTTCGTTTATATTTTAGGTTTTGAGGGTATTTTGATCATTTTTTAGATATTAAAGGTCTAATGGTATTTGATTCTCAAAAAAAAAAAAAAAAAGGGTTCTAATGGTATTTTGATCATTTTTTAGGTTTTAAGGGTATTTCAGTCATTTTAGAGGGAATCAGGGTATTTTGGTAATTTTTTAGGTTTTATGGGTATTTCAATCCTTTTTTAAGGTTTTAGGGTCATTTTTGAGATACTAAGGGTATTTCAGTCATTTTCAAGTCTCTAAGGGTATTATAAACATTCTCTAGGTATCGGGGGCATTATGGTCATTTTTTTGTTCTAAGGGTATTTTGGCCATTTTTAGGCTTCGTAGTTATTTCGGACATTTTTTAGGTTTTAGGATCATTTCAGTCATTTTTTTAGGTTTCAAGAACATTTGGTCATTTTTTAGGTTCTTAGGGTATTTTGATCATTTTTTAGTTTCTAAAGATATTCTAGAAATTGTTGAGGGTTTTAGGGGAATTTGTTAGAGCTACAAATTTTTTGAAAAATTGTTATTTTGATGAGTAGTTATTAGTAAGTAAAAAGGTACCTTCAATGTAGGACTCAATTGTAAAAGTATGGTCAGATGTGATGTTGGTATTGCACAATGTGACGATAGTACCACCAAAATGTAAGAAAAAAAAATGAGGGAACCACTGAATGTGAGAAAAGTACGATCAAATAAGATGTTAGTACTGCCCAATATGACAATAGAACCATCAATTGTGAGAAAAAAATTAGGGAATCGCAGAATGTGACAAAAGTACAGTTACATGTGATGTTGGTATTGCACAATTTGAGGATGATGCTATCATGTGTGAGAAAAAAATACGAGTACAACCAAATGTGGCAAAAGTACGGTTAAATGTGATGTTAGTACTGCCCAATGTGACAATGGAATCATCAAATGGGAGAAAAAATAAGAGAACCATCGAATGTGACAAAAATACAGTCACATGTGATGTTGGTAATGTCCAATGAGAGGATGATACCATCAAATGTGACAAAAGTATAGTTACATGTAATGTTGATACTACAAAATGTGAGGATGGTACCATAAAATGCGAGAAAAAATAAGAGAACCACCGAATGTAACAAAAGTATAGTCACATGTGATGTTGGTACTGCGAAATGTGAGAATGGTACAAAAAATGTGAGAAACAAATATGAGAACCACCGAATGTGACAAAAGTACAGTCACATGTGACGTTGGTATTGCGTAATGTGAGGATGATATCATAAAATGTGAGAAAAAAAATAAAGGAACCACCAAATGTGACTAAAGTACAGCCACAGGTGATGTTAGTACTGTGTAATGTGAGGATGGTACTATCAAATGTGAGAAAAAAATAAAAGAACTACCGAATGTAACAAAAGTATAGTCACATGTGATGTTGGTACTGTGCAATGTAAGAAAAAAAAATAAAGTAATCACCGAATGTGACAAAAGTACAGTCATATGCGATATTGGTACTACGCAATGTGAGGATTGTATTATCAAATGTGAGAAAAAAAATAAAGGAACCACTAAATGTGACAAAAGTACAGTCACACGCGAGGATGGTACTATCAAATGTGAGAAAAAGTAAAGAATCTACTAAATGTAACAAAAGTACAGTCACATATGATGTTAGTACTACGCAATGTGAGGATGATACCATTAAATGTAAGAAAAAATAAAGGAACCACTAAATGTGACAAAAGTACAGTCACATGTGATGTTGGTTCTGCGCAATGTAAGGATGATACCATTAAATGTGAAAAAAAAATAAAGGAACTATCAAATGTGACAAAAATACAATCACATGTGATGTTGGTACTGCACAATGTGAGAATGATATCATCAAATTTGAGAAAAAATAAAGGAACCACCGAATGTGACAAAAGTACAGTTACATGTGATGTTAGTACTGCGCAATGTGAGGATGACAACATCAAATGTGAAAGAAAAATAAAGGAACCACCGAATGTGACAAAAATACAGTCACACGTGACGTTGGTACTGCGCAATGTGAGGATGGTACCATTAAATGTGAGGAAAAAAAAAATAAAAGAATCACCGAATGTGACAAAAGTACAGTCACATGTGATGTTGATACTGCGCAATGTGAGGATGATACTATTAAATGTGAGAAAAAAGTAAAGGAACCACCAAATGTGACAAAAATATAGTCACATGTGATGTTGGTACTGCACAATATGATGATAGTATCATCAAATGTGAGAAAAAATAAAGGAATCACCGAATGTGACAAAAGTACACTCACATGTGATGTTAGTACTGCACAATGTAAGGATAGTACCATCAAATGTGAGAGAAAAATAAAGGAACCAAGGAATGTGACAAAAGTATAGTCATGTGTGATGTTGGTACTATGCAATGTGAGGATGGTACCATTAAATGTGAGAAAAAAAATAAAAGAATCAACGAATGTGACAAAAGTACAGTCACATATGATGTTAGTACAGCACAATGTAAGGATGGTATCATCAAATATGAGAAAAAAAATAAGAGAACCACTTAATGTGACAAAAATACAGTTACACGTGAGGATGATACTATCAAATGTGAGAAAAAATAAAGGATCCACCGAATGTGACAAAAGTGCAGTCACATGTGATGTTAGTACTGCACAATGTGAGGATGGTACCATCAAATGTGAGAAAAAATAAAGGAACCACGGAATGTGACAAAAGTACAGTCACATGTGATGTTAATACTGCGTAATGTAAAAATAGTACCATCACATGTGAAAAAAAAAGGTAAAGGAGCAACCAAATGTGACAAAAATACAATCACATGTGATGTTGGTACTGCATAATGTGAAGATAGTGTCATCAAATGTGAGAAAAAAATAAAGGAACCACTAAATGTGACAAAAGTACAGTCACATGTAATATTGGTACAGTGCAATGTGATGATGATACCATCAAATGTGAGAGAAAAATAAAGGAACTATCGAATATGACAAAAGTACAGTCACATGTGATGTTAGTACTGTACAATGTGAATATGAAACCATCTAATATGAGAAAAAAATAAAGGAACTACCGAATTTGACAAAAGTACAATCACATGTGATGTTGGTACTGCACAATGTATAGATGGTATTATCAAATGTGAGAAAAAATAAGAGAACCACTGAATGTAACAAAAGTTCAGTCACATGTGATATTGGTACTACACAATGTGAGGGTGATACCATCAAATGTACAAAAAAAATAAGGAAACCACTAAATGTAACAAAAGTACAGTCACATGTGATGTTGGTACTACCAATGTGAGGGTGGTACCCATGGATTTAAAAACCAAACTGGTTAAAGAATTGTAAAAAGGACTGGTTATCGGTTTTAGGTCCAACCGGGATTGGACCGATGGTCGAACAAGTGATGTAATAAATAATTTAATTAATAAATATACAATTATAAAAAAATTTAAAAATATAAAAATTTTATAGCTATCAATATTTACTATATATATATATATATATATAACATTTTAGAAGTATTTTTATGTCAAATTTAACTCAAATGAAAAGAAATTGACCTAAACAAACTATCAAATGAAAAAGGTTATTGTTTTCAAGTTTTATGGAAACGGGTTTAAGGTTTTATATTCATATATAATTTTTTTTACTTTTTTTTTTTTTTTTTTAGAATAGGAAACTTTCATTCAATTATAATAATGAAGCATCATGAAACAAGACTGCCAAGGCAAATGGAGGAGAATCCTCAATCCAAAATAAATCATCATCTAAATATCTAGCATATTGGGCAAGAACATGTGCCACTGTATTCCCTCCCCTCCTAATCTGATTAGTTCTAGCCCAATATAACTCATGTATCAAATGACAAATATCATCCACCACACAACCAAGAATGGGAATATAATTTTCTTTACTTTTAAGTTTTAACAAAACCATTATTTATTTAGAAAAATATTTACTAATGTTAACATAATTTCACACCTAAATATTTTTTCCAAAAATATTAGTATTTATTATGGGAATATTTTATGCTTGTCTTGCAAAATGCAACAAGCCACTGTTGCTGTGCAAATAAGAATATGGGAGTCACAAAGTGGTCTCCCACCTAACCATCAACGTGGCCACTCAACATCCAACCACGTGGATGCTAAATTATTAAACAAACATAAAGTCTTCTCCTCTGACCTCCTTAAAGTCTTAAACAAAAGTAGATCTAGAAAATAGTTAGAAAATTGCTCAGAGCTCTCCCTCTCCAAAGAAGTAACAGTGGCAGATTTAAATTGCTCTCTCCTTCAAGCCCAGTTCGGCAGTTCATCCTCACTTCTCGCCCAAATCAAACAGATCTAAGATATTTCCTAATCATTTTCTCATATTGCTTCTCACACCTCCTCAAACAAATATGAGATTTTTCCCAAAGTGTCTCCCCAAATCTCCTCTTATCCCAAATCTGAGATTTTTCAAAATAGAGAAGAAAAACTTGCACCTTCCTCGTCAGAAGCCAAGAAGTGTACGAAAATTTTTGCTCAATGAACAAAACCACTAAAAACCGGTCGAATTGTCCCGGTTTACAATTTCACCGGTTTAACCGACGATTTCCGATTTTTTTCGAGTTTTTTGATATTTTTGGTTTTTAGATAGAACTAAACCGGACTTAGGTTTGGCTCCCGGTTAAACCGGTTGAACCGACTGGTCTGGTTCGATTTTTAAAACCATAGTGGTACCATCAAATGTGAGAAAAAAAAATAAGGGAATCTCTAAATGTGACAAAAATACAGTCACGCCTGAGGATGGTATTATAAAATGTGAGAAAAAATAAAGGATCCATTAAATGTGACAAAAGTACAGTCACATGTGATGTTAGTACTGTACAATGTGAGGATAGTACCATCAAATGTGAGAAAAAATAAGGGAACTACTGAATGTGACAAAAGTACAGTCACATGTGATGTTAGTTCTGTGCAATGTGAGGATGGTATTGTCAAATGTAGAAAAAAATAAACTACCAAATGTGACAAAAATACAGTCACATGTGATGTTGGTACTGCACAATGTAAGGATGGTATCATCAAATTTGAGAAAAAAAATAAAGGAACCATTGAATGTGGCAAAAGTACAATCACATGTGATGTTAGTACAGCGCAATGTGAGGATAATACCATCAAATGTGAGAAAAAATATAAAAGAACCACCGAATGTGACAAAAGTACAGTCACATGTGATGTTGGTATTGAGCAATGTGAGTATGATACCATCAAATGTGAGAAAAAAAATAAAGGAACTATCGAATATGACAAAAGTACAGTTACGTGTGATGTTGGTACTGCACAATGTGTAAATAGGACCATCAAATGTGAAAAAAAATAAGAGAACCACTAAATGTGACAAAAATACAGTCACATGTGATATTGGTACTGCACAATGTGAAGGTGGTACTATCAAATGTGAGAAAAAAAAATAAGGAAACCACTGAATGTAACAAAAGTATTGTCACATGTAATGTTGGTACTGCACAATTTGAAGATAATACCTTCAAATGTAAGAAAAAATAAAAAAACCACAGAATGTGATAAAAATACAATCATATGTAATGTTAGTACTACCTAATATAAAGATGATACCATTGTTTTGATAATATAGCAGAGCAAATTTCCTATTGGTGAGTACTGTGCCTAAAAAAAAAATGGATCCGGATCCTCTCCATTTCTCTTTGAAATGGAGAGTGTCCATTTTATGGACAGGATTAATTTGAAATACATCTAGGGTTTAAGATGTGCCACGTCAATTAAAATGTTTAGATCCAGATTCAAACCACAGTTAACTCAAGTTACTCAACAGTTTCTCTCTTACCAAACCCATTTGAATGTTTCAAAGGATCCGGCAGCCCCTTCACTTCCTCTCTCTGTTTGTGTGCAAAGAAAATACTAGGAGTTGCTACCTTCCCCTATAGTCCCTTCTTAGCTCTCTCTTTCTTGTTCTACAAAGATGGACTACCCATCAAACACCATTGTTGAAATCAGAGAAGAGCTCATGGTTTCATCAACGGGTGGAAACCCAACTCTCAAAATTGCGGATCCAGATCCTCTCCATTTCCCTTTAAAGGTTCGACTTTCTCTCTCGCCCCACCGTCACGGTGCCACCACTACCACTTATGCCAAAGCTACGATTTGATCAAGCTTTTTATGCTCCAAGCTTTTACAGAACACTATAAGCTGAAGATTTTCTCCAACTTCATCTGCCAGAAAAATATCAACTAATCTATCTATGTTTGTATGCCTTTTGTTGCTATGTTTTGCTTTGTGACAGTGCTTTCTTTGGGTTTTTTATTTACTTTTGAATTGGGATTAGTTTATATGCTGAAAATTTGTTATCGGGGTCTCTCTTAATATATATATATATATATATATATATTTATCTCTCTGTGTGTTTTATGTTGTGGTTATTAGAATGTTTGGTTCCTTTTTTTTGGTTTGTAGATATTTTTTTTGGTCTCACTGTTTTGTAAATGTTTGTGCTTTTGCATGGGTTTTTATTTTATTTTTAATTGTTCACTCTATTATGAAAGGTTTTAGGAAATGTATTGTGAATGTCTCTTTGTTTTCCCTGTCACGCCACTGACTGTAGAATTGGGTGTGTGTAAATTGTCCTTTGTAGGAATGGAATGCACATAATTGTATTTTGATGATGAACTGTAAAAGAAAACATTCAGCCTATGTCTAGATTTTTGTTTACTGGTTGCTGGCTTTTGATATACATTGGCTTTTAGGGTGAGGCAGATGAATTTTCAATTTTCAAAAATCTGAACTATTAAGAACCCTTTTGCGGTTGGTATTTTAAGCTCTTATAGGAAGAATAATTGAATTTTCTAACTATTTGTTGTGTATCTCTTTGTGTAGATTGGTTCTTGTATTTTGAGATATAAGCTTTTTGGTTATCCATTTGGATAGTTTGTTTTGTTTTTTGGACAATTTCTGTTATTGGATTCTCTAGAATTCTAAAGGATTGGGATTTGTTAATATTGCTCGTAAGTTTCATCAATCCTAATCATCAGCCTTTGGAGTGCCAGATACACTAGGCAACTGCATTTCATGTAGTGAAGCCTAGGATTTCAAAGCTATGATACATCCCAAAGCTTTGATACCAAAAGAACTTACCTAACAAAGAGACATCATACATTCATATCAAAAGATGGGCAAGTTGTTTAACATGAGGCAAGTCGAAGTGATCAAGATAAGATTGAAAGTTGTGGACTTTGGATGGAATGTATAGTCAAGAAGCAAGAAGTGGAATGTGTAGTCAAGCAATAGGCACACCAATTGTAGAAGTTTCATGTTATTATAATCATGTAATTAAAGTGTATATTTCAATGGAATTCTTGTTATGTGACCAAAGTGTACATTTTAATAAAATTTGTTCATTTTTTATTATATTCCTTTCTTGTCTACTCTGTTGGATCAAATTTCATGCAACATCAAAATTGATCAATTTGAAGCAATTGCTCAATTTTCCATGATACTTTATGACCTTGTGGTCATGTACGTTGTACAAAATCCATTGGTTTATGGTTTCCATAAAACAACACATAAATGGGAAAATTTGTCATGCACAGGTACATACATAGTTGCAATGCTTCAAGGGAAAATAACTTGTCACGTTTATGAACAATGATTGACTAAAAACTACTCAAACATGTACATATAATAAACCAACATATATGAGTACCTTCATAAGCCAACTATGAAAACTATCCAAATGCTATTACAAATTATTTAAACACTTGTCCAAGTTGTCCTACAAGCTAAGAATACATCAAATCTAAATCTTTTCTAAAACTGAAAATTAGCCTTGCTAGCTTCAAAATACATTGTCTTCAATCGGTCCTGGAATACTTCAAAACCTTTTCTTGATAACAAGTGTGTAAAATTTGATACATGAAGCTTTGCATATATCTTGCGCTTGACTTCTTGAACAACAACTATAACCTTCTCTACAGACTTTTGTACAGATACCCTTCTCTACAAACTTTTGTACAGATACCCTTCTCTTCAGTCTTTTTAATAGATAGCTGCTAGCCGCTTCAACTCATTTTCTATAAAAATAAAAATCAAATGCATTATGACAAAAATACATACCATCAAATGAAAGTTCTACACATATAGCAAATACACTATAACAAACTATAAGTGATTCACATACTCAACCATGATAAATAGCTATGATACATAAAGCATATGTCAAGATTGAGGCAAAAAGGCAGAGCAGGAGTACCAAGGCAGAAGGAAAACGACATCATTTGAAGAAAGCTTAAATGAAATAAAGAATGAAATGAAGTCGTTTAATTTAAAGGGTTGAATTAGTTAGTAAGTGGGACACGTGGCTTGAAGTTATTTGATGCACAAGTTTCTTGTAATTACTATAGCTGCATTTTTTTGTTAGTGTAGTTAGTTTTCAGCATGTTTAGGCTAGTGTTCTTTGATTTATTGTGTAATATAAATAGTGAACCTTATTGTATGTTTCAGTTTGACACATCATTTTTTAGTGAATGAAACTTCTTTGAGAAGGTTCTTCTTTTCTCTCTCAATTTGCAGAAAACTAGATCTCTGTTTTCTTTACAGCATATGATATAATGTAGGAGTAAATTCAAGCATGCCAAGATGCATAACTGATGTGATAAAAAAATTAAATGATAATTCTACAAAGCACTACTGATAACAAGTAATGTTAGGGACATAAATTTCAGCAAGATACTAAAAATTATTGTTAATGCACAAAAAAGTTCAAAGAAGCATGTTTTGCATTAAACCAATCATGAAACATTATTGTTAACCAAGTTCTTAAATTTAGAATTAGTGCCAAGAACTGCAGCAACCATTTTTGAGGTAAAATTGATAAAGGTATGGGAAGGGTGGAATTTTTTTATAGAAGAATTTGATAATGGAATGAACATATCACAAAGCAGTTCTATACCATAGAAGAGTTACACATCGAAAGAGCATTTGACCCCATATTGACTTCTTCCTATTAGAACCTGAAAGTGTTAACATTGACAAGTTAATTTGAAAGTAAAAGGTTTAATTCAGCTTATAAGCTAAGATGGTAAAAGTTAATGACCATATTTGTCATAATGATGAGGAGCAAGAGTTCGGAATTAGGCAAAGTAGAGAAATAAAAATCAAATACTAAAATAATTTTAGTAAAAATTCAAATTGAAACAACCAATAAATCCTACAAAGATAAAACACCACCGGCTGATTTCAATCTGTAAACTCAAAACCAATCAATGAAAAAATATAGCACAAAAAAAAGAAACCATATTCAGAACCAATAAATCAATCAACAAAATTGCAATATCAATAATTTATTCCTTTGTTTTCTCAAAAACCAAGCAGAGAGAGAAAACTTACTGGGTAGTGCCTATGCCTGCAGGTGGGCGGGACTTTCCAATGATGCTAGGTTGGTGTGAGACATAGCCCGCGCAACAACGGTGGCTTGGCACCATGGCTAGTGGCACCGGCAATGGTGAGGACCGTGGGATGCAAAGAGAAAATCCTAGGAGGAGAGTTTGAAATTTCAGATGGGCTAACGAGAGAAAAGAATATGTTGAGAATTTTTTTTTTGAAGCCAAGAATATGCTGAGTTAACCTTGGTTTAACTAGAGTTTGAATTTGTTGAGTTAAGTTTTTAACATTTTAATTGACGTGGCGCATCTTAGACCCTAGATGTATTTCAAATTAATCCTGTCCATAAAATGGACACTCTCCGTTTCAAAGGGAAATGGAGAGGATCCGGATCCCTCAACAGGGGGTACGGTAGAACCATCCTCGCAGGTTCCAAATAAAGAAATGTTAAAGGGCAATTTTTTGTTTTTTCCTATATTCTATTAAAGTCGAAAAGAACAAAAACTTCAGCGTTAAGAAATAAGCAACTATTAAAGCCAATGAAAAGAAAGTGTAATGTATGTGAGAGGGAGAGAGAGAAACATAGGAGAGAAGAAAATAATGGAAAGAGAGAGAGAAGGAGAAAGGAATGGTGTGGACATATCAGTATTACCAGAGGGATGCATATCGAACATAGTATCATTGACGTGTCCTAAGGATGCTTGCAGAGCTTGTGCGGTTTCTCCTATATTCCGTGCGGCTGCCGAGTCCAACGCTGTCTGGGAGAGGTTCTTGCCGTCCGATTATCAAGCCATAATTGCTCGATCATCACCATCGGATTCCTTGAATTTGTGTTCTAAGAAACAGATCTACCTTAGTCTCTCTGATAACCCCATCTTGATCGATGACAATAAAAAGGTACTTCTTTACCAAACAATCCCATAATATTAATATGTTAAACTGATTGGTTTATTATTTAATTGTTTGATATGTTAATCTTATTGTATTTGCTTCTGTAATTTATATATGGGTTAATTCAATTTCAAACATTTTAAAGTTGCTTCATTTTAATTTTTTAGGTTCAAGCAGTGACCTTTAATATATAAAATTAAAATATTAAAAAAAAAAAACAGGACAGCTTTATTGTTTTCAACTTCTAGAACTCTTAATTTTTTTGTTGGGGTTGAATTCTAGAACACTTAATTCTGTTTCTGAATTCGGTGATTGAAAAGAAGCAAAGTAAGCTCCACCCTTTTTTTTTTTTTTTTTTTTTTTTTTTCTGGAGAATAGAGAGAGAGGAATAAGGGGTCAGTTCTTGATCGTTGGTCCTAATTGTGGATGGCAGTGATCACAGTAATGTTTATGTGATATTTATAGGCAAGCTTGCACTCCCTGGGAATATGGATACAACCTGTATAAACATACATATGAACACCAAGATTAACTGTGTGAAGCAACACCATCCACTAAGTGGGGTTCTTGCAAATGTGAGTGTGAAACATATTAGGGTGTGATCACCCGTCACATTCGCTCACTGATATTGAACATATGATATGATTAGTTCTTGATCTAATGTTACTGATTAGTTCTATTCAGCATGGTGCTACAACTAATGTTACTGAGTTAGCTATTGAGCAGCTTATCAAAAAAAAAAAAAAAAGAGTTAGCTATTGAGCTTTCTGCATCTTTCTCCAATTTTGTGTGAGGCTCTGGTTCACATATATCAGACATACTTATTGTATGCTATGCTAGCCTCCTTGAAACTCAAAAGTTAATCTAACAGCTTTGAAATTTTTTAACCTGGAAAGTCTGATCCACATGGAAGCTGCAATATTGGGTGGGTTGGTTTCTCCGTGGACTTGAAATTGTGTTTGATTTGAATTAGTTATGTGATCCTGCATTAATTGAGGTATAGCACAAACAGCGAATAGAAGAACGGAATCAAAAACAAAATACACAAAAAAGGAGCTTCTAACTCTGAGATCAAATGAAAACTTTCATTAAATGTATGCTTGTGGCCAGTGAAAGCAGCACCATGCTGAATAGAACCATATCCGTGCTCTTCTACTTTCTGTCTTTCTACAGAGTTTTTTCTTGGACAGATTGAGTGGTAAGAAATGTTACCTCCTTGCTGCAAGGGACCTGTCCATCGTATGGGGTAGCACTCCTGAGTATTGGAGTTGGGTTTCTCTACCTGAATCCAGGTGTGGTCCTCTCTCACTCCCTCACTTTTAGGACTCCTTTTTTTAATTTTGAGGCTTTTCATTTAGTCCTTAATTATGTACATGTAAAAATCAAACAGGTTCCCTGAGGTTGCTGAACTTCTCGATGTTTGTTGGTTTGAAATCTGTGGCATGATGAGTACTTCCATGCTGTCTCCAAAAACGAACTATGCCGCTTACCTTGTGTTTAAATTGAGGAGCAGAGCCCGTGGATTTGATGACCTTTCTTTCAAGGCTTCAGTTGGAACTATTGGAGAAGGTGAAGTTTATGAACGATCTGTTTGTTTGGACCTGGGGGAGCCAGGCCTGGATGACCAGATTCTACTTCTGGAGCAGCCGCACATTTCATGTCCCAAATGGAGAAAAGATGGGTGGTTTGAGATTGAGTTGGGTGAGTTTTTCAATGAGGGAGGACAAGATGAGGAACTGCAGATTATACTTACGGAGGTAGAAGATGGTGGGTGGATGTCTGGCCTCATTGTTGAAGGGATCGAGATCAAGCCAACAATGGGTTAATTAAATTTGTGCTTTATCATCACTAAGTGGCATTAATGTACTATCAAACTTATATTGTGTTAATATTTTCCTTTATTGACAAAATTTTGAACATCTAAAATTACAAGCTTATCGGTAAAACCATATTTATACCCTTCCAATTATGTTCTTTGTCATTGTTCTTGATTTTGGATCTATAATTGAGCCTAAAAATCCTTAGTGCAGTTCTGTTTGTTGTTGTTGTTGTTGTTGTTGTGTGTGTGTGTGTGTGTGTGTGTGTGTGTCTGTGTGTGTTTTTTTTTTTTTTTTTTTTTCTGCCTTGGCTGACATTAAGTGAAGAGGGTGGATTTGAATCAAAGTCTCTAGGGGAGAGAATAATGGAATGCCCTTGAGCTACAAGTTATAGGAGAATAGGGGAATGCTCGAGTCGGGACATGCTCTTCTGTTGATTGACACAACTTATAGTCCAATTTTTCTTCAACTCTAGTAGAGTATGATAATAAAAATAAAGCATTAGACTACACCATCTATTAATCTCCGTATCAGCAACATCATCTAAATATTAAGAGCCATTGGTATTCAGAGCAACAAAAAGTATTTCCACATCCACATCAACATCTATCTTATTAAGGAAAATGTATCTTATAAGGCTGTTTCATAATATACACATAAAAAGTAGTTGAAACTTGAAATCAATTATGATATTAGGTTAAGATAATTCAATACACAAAACTAACCATGTTTTGATTAAAAATTCTGTCTGAGTTGTGTCTGATCTACTTTAAAACAAATACTAATTACATTACGTTCGGTGTTCTCTACTATTCATTGATTTAACATTTTATTTGTTCCATTGTATTTATGTTAATATTTGATTTCTCTTTTATTTACCTTTTTGGATGTATGAGAAAGATGCAATACATAAGACTCAATTTAACAATATTTAATATTATATTAATATACTAAAAATATACTTATATAGACTTAAGATTTGATTTTGTGTGGGTTTTAGTTAGCTCAACTAATAGAGTCTCTGATGGTTGTATGAGAGATTTGAGGTTCAATCCCCCGCCTATATGGTCTATATAATTTCATATAATTATTTATAGTATATTCATAATGTAAAAAATCTATTTATAGTAAAAATTCATAGATTTGAGAAGGGGTAAAAAAAAAAATTAGTCATGGTTTTACTACATAATAGAAAGAATAGGTTACTTAAGTAGGTTGTAATCAAGCTCAAACTTGTTCAACAAAAAAATAAACAAAGTTTGAATATGTAATCTAGTTTCGTAATAAACTTGAGCTCAGCTTTGTTCAAAATAAAATTTTATACACAAGTCTATTCTTTACAACCCTATTAAAATTCAAACTCATTAGACTTCAAACACGTGGCCCCACATTCATTAATACACATACCACTTCTTAGTTTCTACATAAAAAAAATATAATATTACAAATAAATTCATAACCTTTGCCACATTTCTTCCACATGATTGATTGTGAGCGGTACAGAAAAAAAAAAATATGTTCATATCAAAAGTTTATGGATTTGTTTGGGATAACAAAAATCTCTTTTTGCATCCCATATAGTTCACACGTGGAACATGCATTGTCTCACTTTTTGCATCTCATTTAGAGCATTCACATTCCAAAATGTCATCCTATTCTACTTTATCATTCCAAAAAATTATTTTATCTATTATACAATATCATTTTACAATACTCCAACATTCCAACTTTTATTTTATAATACAACACATTAAAATAATATTTCTACATAATAAAATAATATAATCTAAAATCACCATCATCTATAGTACAACATATTATCTACAGTGCATTTAATAAAAAGTATGAGAGAGAATTAAATAATAATATGAGAGTTTACCATTCAGGTACAACGCAATTCTACATGTAGAATTGCACTGTAGCAATATTGCATTTTTTTTTTTTTTTTTTTGCAATACTTGGCTTTTACAATTTCTGATGGAGTGGAGATTTCGGGCTTAAATGCTAAAAAATGCTTACATTTGGCATTTGGGGTATGAATGCTCTTACACATTGGCTTTGACATTGTTGCTTCTTTTCCTAGAGACACATCTCCTTTTTGACATGGAGACAGCCATTTCGGTTTGTCCCGCTAGCAATGTTAAGTACTTGAGTTCACTCTCAATCACATGCATTTTGAATCAAAATTCAACATTTCTTCACCGTCTAACTTCTCTTTCTCTGTCACAGAAATTTTTGCAGCTCTATTTCAGTAGTTTCATCCATGATCATGTCCTCAAGTTGCAATTTACGCTGCATCTAAGTTCGACCAAACTTGTATTTTTTTTCTGTGGCCCAGGCTGCCACAAGCGAAACCAGAATCTGAGACCCTTTCATACTTCAATTCTAGCCAAAGATCATCTTGGGTTTTCCTATCCAAATACATGCCACTTCTTAGTGGTTTGTTTCATTCTTCTGGAAGTATACTATCCCCCAATTTTTGTGATAATTTGATGATATGTGTATCCATGTGATTGGTGAACTATTACTTTCACACTCACTACTTTTTTTTCCACCATTCATAATCAAATAAATTATGCTGTGGGAAGAGTTGCGCACAATACAAAAGTTGTGTCCATTTTGTTTACATCAATTTCGACTTTAATTCTAAGATATCGTCCCCATTTAACATCCTTGTCTCCGGCTAGAAATTGATGATGTCAGGCGATCTTTTTTTCTGGTTATAAAAGAGGTAATCATTACATAAAATCATTTCAAAAGATATTTCCCAGCTATGGGGATTTAAATTCTATAATTTTATTATTATTTTTTGTAGAAAACAAAAAGCCTTTCTTAAAAGTTAAAAGTACAACTCTTAGTGGATTTCAGTTAGTTCAACTAGTAAAGTCTTTGATTGTTATATAAGATGATGATGTCAAGAATCAAACCAGCACTACAAAAAACGGGGCCTTTAGGCCCCGTTTTTTTGGGCCGCGTTTGCAAAAACGCGGCCCAAAACGATCTGAAGCCGCGTTTTTAAAGACGCGGCTTCAGTTCGTCTAATGGGCCGCGTTTTTGCAAACGCGGCCCAAGACTCAGCTTCAGGCCGTGTTTTTTAAACGCGGCCCGAAAAAAGATGCTGAGGCCGCGTCTAAAAACGCGGCCTCAAGCAAATTTCTGAAGCCGCGTTCTATGAACGCGGCTTCAGTCTCTTATGGGGCCGCGTTTTTCAAACGCGGCCTCAAAATCTTTGCTCTGTATATAAACAAATTGACCGGGTTGAGAAAAATCTTTGCTCAACCCTAGCCGCATCTTTGAATCTCAGAAACTAGCCTCATCCTCCTCATATCTAGCCTCATCTCCTCATCTCATAAACTAGAGATCGGACCCTCGATCGGACACACGCGGCCTCATCTCCTCATCTCCGTCTCCGACCCTAGCCTCATCTCCGTCTCCGATCCGATTTCCGATCCTAGCCTCACCTCCATCTCCGAGATCGACGCATGGATCTCCAAGTGTCGATCTCCGATCCGATCGGAGATGGAGGCTTGGATCTCCAAGCTTCGGTCTCCGATCAGATCGGAGATGGAGGCTTGAATCTCCAAGCCTCCATCTCCGATCCGATCGGAGACCGAAGCTTGGAGATCCAAGCCTCCATCTCCGATCGGATCGGAGATCGGAGATGGAGCTCCAAGCCTCCATCTCCGATCGGATCGGAGATCGACGCTTGGAGCTCCATCTCCGATTTCCGATCTCGAGGCTATGGGTTTGCCAGATCTCCAATCTTGTGGCGGCTTGGTGTTTGTGTTCAAATTTTAGAATTATATTTTTCTGGGTTGTGTTCAAATTTTAGAATTGTATTTTTCTAGGTTGTGTTCAAATATTTGTGGTGTTTGTGTTTAAAGTTTTTGCTGGGTTTGTGTTTGTTTAAATATGTAAGGTGTTTGTGTTCAAATTTGTTGCTGGGTTTGTGTTCAAATTTGTTACTGGGTTTATGTTCAAATATTTGTGTTTTTGTTTATATTTGCTGGGTTTGTGTTCATGCATTTGCTGGGTTTGTGTTCATGTTCATGCATTTGCTGGGTTTGTGTTCATGCATTTGCTGGGTTTGTGTTCATTCTTTTGAATATTTTCAGAATTATTTTTTTTGAATAAACCTTGGTCTTAGGCCGCGTTTTAAACGCGGCCATAGACCTTGGTTTTAGGCCGCGTTTGAAAAAGTGCGGCCATAGACCCCGAAGGCCTATAGTCGCA
Source organism: Lithocarpus polystachyus (assembly GCA_033629205.1). Classification (NCBI taxonomy): domain Eukaryota; kingdom Viridiplantae; phylum Streptophyta; class Magnoliopsida; order Fagales; family Fagaceae; genus Lithocarpus; species Lithocarpus polystachyus. Next base: position 34,404,373 of record CM066170.1, read on the forward strand.
GGGTTTAGGCCGCATTTAGAAACGCGGCCTAAAAAAACGCGGCCATAGCCTATAGCCGCGTTTTTCGGACCTTAGGCCGCGTTTTTCAAACGCGGCCTAAAGTCTTTTTTTTTTGTAGTGCAGTGAGCTGCACGGCCTGCGCGTACCTCGGATTAACCTGTACAGGTAAGAAAAACCTCAAAGGGAAGTACCGGTGTGGTACCGGCCAACGACCCTCCGATGGTTAAGTTAGTTTTGTTCACAACTCCAGAGTGCCAGAGTCGGGTCTTAGTATGCGTACCTCGATTTTGGATGGCGTGGTGGTATTTATAGTAGTAGTGGAGGTCTTTGGCCGAGGCGTACTGGAGAAGGTATCACTGTACCGGAATTGCCCCTGGGTAGCGTGTGGCGTAAGATACTCCTTGGGTCGCCAAGTGTGTTGGGCAAGACATCCCTTTTTGGGGGGGGGGGGGGAATCGTGCTACGTAAGATATCAGACCAAGTAATAGTGTATGCGACAAGATCCAATTTCCCAGGAAAGCGTACGTGACAAGATAGGCTTCAGGGCTTGATGACAACGTCCGTCGACCTTCTCCCCGTCGACCCCTAGGAGTCAGGTTGTTAACATACGGCGTCCGTCATATATATCCGTCATCATAGGTCGAGCCGTCAGCTTGTGCAGGCTGCCACCGTCTGGTGGGAGCTTTACCCCTATCATAAGAGATCTGGGGTTCAATTCTTACTTACACCAAAAACTAAAGAGCTATCAACAAGAACAAATACTATAGGTTGAAACACTCTCAAAAATAAAATAAAATATAAAATATAAAGTGCAACCACTAATATGCCCTTAAATGAAGTTTTTATGCAATTAAAGGCAGCATGACATGCCGTGCGTGCGATGTAATAGAAAAGGGAAAATGCATTGAATTTTTTTTAATGATTTCAACATGTTAAATTAACTTAATTCGTTGCCATACATCATATGCTAAATATCATACTATCCCATGTCATGGACTCAGGATTTTAAATTAGTGGGGGTCAGAATATAAAGAAAAAAAAAACTCCAAAGAAGCATCCATATAGTATTAAAAAATTATAAATACACAAAATCGTTATTTTTAAATACATTAAAATGCAATTATCTACCAACAAAGACAAAAACAAAAACAAAAACAAAATAATGTTTTTTTAATACTAGACTGCTTAGATTTTTTTTTTTTTTTTTTGAAGTTAGAGCATTCACAGTGGTGGTGCTAATATTTTTGGCTTTTAACACTTCAAAAAGCTATTTTATTTATTTTACCACCTCACTTTACAATTCACCCAATATCAAATGTTCTATTTTTTTTATTACTTCAATTAAAATAATATAAATAACTCATTAAAATGATAAAGGAAGAGAGAAAATTTGAGTTTTATAATTAAATGAAGAGACATAATCTTAATAAAATATTTTTTTTTAACAACTTACTACAGTCAACTAGTATTTATACTAGTTTACTACAGTTGCAAAAAATTTGGTTTTAACTTCTCCTATAACACATAATTTTTTGGTTCTTTGGTGGTAAAATACTTTTTTTTTTTTTTTTTGCTAAAATACAATCACCATTGTAAATGCTTTTATTGTTTTTGTTAAGTTTTTGGGTTGGATAGTTGTTATTTGGGTTAGATTAGCTAGGTTGATTGGGGAAAGGGGGGCCTAAAGTTTTGGAAGGGGGGCCCAACTACAAAAATAAAATATATAATAACTATATAAAAAAAATTAGAGCTAGGGGGGCCCGAGTCCTCTTAGGCCCCTACCTAGGTTCGTCCCTCTCACGTGAGATCAATAAACCAATCGATTTTTGGTATAGACAAGGATTAAACCCCAAATTTCTTATTTAACCATCAGAAACTTTATCATTTGAGCTAACTAGAACCTGCACGTGGACTATAAGTCTATAAGACTTAATTAATTAATTTATTTTTCTATAGGACTTAAATAGTTCCTAACAGTTTCTAATATTTATCTTAAAAAGTAATTTGGAATAAACTTTATTTTATGGCTAGCTTTACTTTATTGTATGAAAACAAAAACAAAAACAATTTGGAATAAAAAAACTATATGTTATGACTAGCTTTACTTTTTCTTTTTAAGGTACTAAAATCAAATGAAAATTTGAAATTAAATATATAAAAAAAGTAGGGAAAACTATGCACAAGCTGAATTTTTTTTTAAGTACACTTATACCTAGCTAAAAAGAGTTTGTATTTAAAATATGTGCATATATAAAGAAGCTAAACTAAAGGAAAAAACATTAATACAAAAATTTTATACTTACATATATTAGAAATAAAATTAAAAAAAAAATTTGAAAACACAATTGGAATGAGTTAGATAAAAACCAAATAAATCAAACAAGTTTTGAAAACAAAATTAGAATGAGTTGAATAAAAACCAAATAAATCATATATAGAATTACCAAAATAAATTACAGATGCCTTGAGCACATTAAATGCTCTCAACACCTTCTTTTGAAAAAAAAAATCATGTATTAAATGTATTAAATATAGGGTTATGCAACTTAGGCTTGCCAAGAGCTTTGTAGCTAAACTGGTTAACATCTCATGATACTTTCAAGAGAGACATCTTGGATTTAAATCCATCCTCCCTTAACTATCAAGTTATCAAAAAAAAAACTTAGGTTCAGATTTAACAAAATTGCCTGATCCAGAGTCATTGAAATTGAGAGCCACAGTGTGACGATCAATGGTGGGTGTAGAGCATTCAAACCAATTAATATAAATTTGAGTGTTGGTTTTCTTCTTCTAGAAAGGTAAAATTTGTTCGTCATGTTAAGCGAAGTAGAAATATTGTTGCACATGCCTTGGCAAGAAAGGCTAGATGTAGAGGACCTTTAGGTCTGGCTTTGAGGATGTTCCTCATGAGGTTTTACTTTTTGTAATTCATGATGCTTCATAGCTTTATTTCAATAAAACAACTTCGAGTTGATTCTAAATAAATAAATAAATAAATAAAAGACTCCAACCAAACCACCATTTCTTGTTGTCGTTCATCCTTGTACGTCTTGCCACCATTTTTTTCACAGTTAAGATCTTGTTAAATCCGACAAAGATCTCACTATAGTTGACGAGATCTTCACCGATTTGATGTGATCTCCACCGAATTTAGTGAAATTTCTACCAAATCTGTCATTATCTCTTAGCTTTATTTCAATAAAACAACTTCGAGTTGATTCTAAAAAAAAAATAAATAAATAAATAAAAGACTCCAACCAAACCACCATTTCTTGTTGTCGTTCATCCTTGTACGTCTTGCCACCATTTTTTTCACAGTTAAGATCTTGTTAAATCCGACAAAGATCTCACTATAATTGACGAGATCTTCACCGATTTGATGTGATCTCCACCGAATTTAGTGAAATTTCTACCAAATCTGTCATTATCTCTTCGACGTGCCACCAATGATAAGGAGGAAAGTAACTTCGACTAATCTAACCATTGAAAATATGAAGGCTTGCCTATTGAAAATCTGTATCCCACCAATTAACAGTATGTTTGGGTTTATATAAGAGGTAATGATTCCATAAAATAATTTCAAAAGATATTTCCATGGGGATTTGAATTCTATAATTTTTTTATTATTTTTTATAGAAAAAAAAAAGAAGCCTTTTTAAGGGTTAAAAATACAACCCCTAATATTCCCTTAAATGAAGTTTTTATTCAACTAAAGGCAGCATGATACATATCATACGTACAAAGTAATAGAAAAGGGAAAATGCATTGATTTTTTTTTTTTTAATGATTTCAACATGTTAAATTGACTTGATTCGTTGCCATATATCATTAATATGGATTAACTAAAGCATAAAGTGGATGATGAAAATTTTGACAAAGGATTTGTACTTTTCTATCAATATATGTCAAATATCGTACTATCCCCCGTGGTTCAGAAATACCCCGAAACCTTACATTTAAAAATATATCTTCAATTCTATTTAAAATACCTACTAAATAGGACACTCTCCTATTAATCCATGTCTTAAAAAAAAACTTATCCCAATTATTTTTTTTTTGATAAAAGGAAATTATGACATTAGACTAAAAAAAAGCCCCACTGCACGTACAAAGCGCGTGTGATGAGGCTAATAGGTTTATAAGATTTAAATAAATTTTTTTTTTCTATAGGACTTAAATAGTTCCTAACAGTTTCTAACATTTACTTAAAAATAATTTGGAATAAACTTTATTTTATGGCTAGATTTACTTTATTGTATGAAAACAAAAAATAAAAATAATTTGGGAATAAAAATCTTTATGGTATGACTAGCTTTATTTTTTTTTTTTAAAGGTACTAAAATCAAATGAATATTTGAAATTAAATATAAAAAAAAGTAGGCAAAACTAAGCACAAGCTGATTTTTTTTTTTTAAGTACACTTACCTAGCTAAAAAGAGTTAGTAATTTAAAAATTGTACATAAATAAATAAGCTAAATTAAAGGGAAAAAAATTAATACAAACTTTTTATACTTACATGTATTAGAAATATTTTTTTTTTAAAATTGAAAACACAATTGGAATGAGTGAGATAAAAACCAAATAAATCAAACAAGTTTTGAAAACACAATTAGAATGAGTTGGACTAAAACCAAATAAATCATATATAGAATTCCAAAATAAATTACAGATGCTTTGAGCACATTAAATGCTCTCAACACCTTCTTTTGAAAAAAAAAAAAATCATGTAATGTAGGGTTATGCAATTTAGGTTCCCCAAGAACTTTGTAGCTAAACTGCTTAACATCACATAATATTTTCAAGAGAGACATATAAGATTTAAATCCCTCCAATCCTAGCTATCAAATTATCAAAAAAACTTAGGTTTGAATCTAACAAAATTGCCTGATCCAGAGTCATCAAAATTGAGAGCCACAATGTGACGATCAATGGTGGGTGTAAAGCATTCAAACCAATTAATGTCAATTCGAGCCCTTTGATAATAGCTTAAAAGTACAATATTTTCTTAGTTTTGTTAGGAATTATCACATCTATTTTGTGTTCACGTAAATATGAGAGTTTGCAAGTTTTTTATAAAATATACTTATTACGTGAATTTTTCTCTTGTAGGAAATTTAAACTAAGAAGTTAAGTATGCAGATATGAAGTTAAGAGAATCCAAAGGTAAAGATCAATTGAGAAGTAGCTTTTGAAGAATTTAGTGAGTCAAAGATGTGTGGAAACATAAAAGGAAAGAGAGAAATTTGTTTGAGCCAATCAGCCAAAGATGGAAAAAATCCTAGCATGTAAATATTGTAACCAGTTTTGGTATTTTGGCCATATCTTTTTACTCTGATGTCGGATTGACTTGACTCTTGGAGCCATGGAAAGAGGAATTAAAGATCTAAAACTTTGTAGTTTACCAAAACTTCAGAATCTGATGTATTCAAGGCCAAAACCGACCTAGAAGTTGACCCACTATTGAAAAACAGAAATTGACATTTTATATTTTCCTTTTTTGGGAGCATGTGTTTTAGGGTTTTGAATGTTATAAATATTAGGCTCCGCTTGGGAGTTCATAAGGGAATGAAAAGTAATGGAATGGAAAGTAATGGAATGGAATAGAATAGAATAGAATGTACTTAAGTAAGGGAAAAGAATGGAATGGAATGGAATTAAGTAATTTTGATTGGATGTTTTAATATAAAGGAATGGAAAGGAATGAAAATGAATAAAATGTAAATAATCTTGTTTAGGAGCAACATGGAGGGAATGGGATGGAATCATTTTATGACAATATTACTGTAAGGACACAAATCGTGGATCGGGCTTTTGAACAGAATAGGTTAAGGCCCAAGCTGTGTATGGTATCCTTAAAATGAATTTGTAAAGAGAGTGGGCTGAAGAACACTTGACTGAATTCGTATGAGTTGGAGGCCCAAGTATGATTTCGACCAAATTTGTATTGACAGGATATTTGATTGATACAAGGTTCTTCTCGGCATAGTCCGAGAAGTATGCTTATACAAATGATATGAGTAGTTCTCTTTTTCTCTCTCTCTCCCGATTGTTCTTCTCCCTTTCCTTTTTCTTCCCCCCTCTATTTATATGCCCTTCCTCTACTACGTGGGCTTTTTTTGATACTTGTCCCATCAACCCCCATCTGGAGTCTTCATTTGGCAGCTGCAAAGGATGAAGGTCACTGTTCAGGTGTCTTTTCCCATTAATATGGCCATGATGTTAGCTGCAGGATCATAAATGCGGTGGCAGCAGCCTTTTGCTTAATATCTGATCCTCGCCACATGTCCTTTTTGTCCATATAAATCAGGGAATTTTCCGGGGGGGGGGGGGGGAGGGGGCTAGGATTGACGTTGGAGCATTCATCCGGGACACCCTTTCGACAATCCGAGCAGGCAAGGCTCCTCGGACTAGTCCTTCTTCCGCGCGACTTACATTTCAGAATCGAATTGGGCGGGACAAATCCCTCAAGATTTGTTGTCCTCGGATGTATAGGTCTCCTCGGACAGGCCCACGGCTCAAGATCTGGCATTGGGCCTTTTACCCCTACAATTACTATTAGACCCCTATTTTAAAATAAAAGGTTAAATATATAGGGGTATTTTGGGAGTTTTAGTAAAAAAATCATTAAATCTAATTTCATTCTCTTCCATTCCTCCCAATTTCGAAGGGAATGAATATTTAAGGTTTTAAGGGAATAGAGAGGAATGAGTGTTCCCTCCTACCAATTTCATTCCCTCTTACTTAAACTCCCAAACAAGGAAATGAAAAAATATTCTAAAATTATTCTTTTCATTCCTTATTTCATTTCATTCCCTCCTTCCAAGCGAGTCCTTAAAGGGATACAAGAGCAGCCACGTTTTTTGCTGCTGGGAAACCTTATTTTTCATCAATTTTTGAGAGTTTTGATTTTCTATGGAAGCTTAAGAACCTAAGCTAGGGTTAGAGGTGAATCCCCAATGTTGTAAGTTGTTCACTATTCAATCCAAGTATGTTTTCCACGTTTTGATTATTGAAATCAATTGTCCTCTTTTCATAATTGTTGTGCTAGATTGATATTTAATTTCTAATTCTTTCATAAGTCCATTCTTGAATCTTCTTATTGTTAGAATAAGTTTTTATAATCACTCTAGTAAAATGAGGTAATCTTGTTAGATATTATTTTTGCCATAGTATTTTCTCGGTGGAATGACAACCTTATCTACACTACAATTTCTGTTACAAAATTGGACGACGTCACCCTTCTAGAAATGTAATCTGTGTTGTCACGTTAAGTGAAGTGGAAATATTGTTGCACCTGCTTTGGCAAGAAAGGCCAAAGATATAGAGGACCTTTAGGTCTGTCTTGAAGACGTTCCTCATGAGGTTTTACCTTTTATAATTCAAGATGCTTCTTAGCTTTATTTCAATAAAACAACTTCACGTTGATTTTATATAAAATAAATAAATAAATAATGGGTCATGTTAATAGATGTCCTTAGAGTAATTGTTAATAAACCATAATAGAAAAGTTTTGAGACAATTTTCATTGAAAATATAAAAAACTATCAACAGTATTTATTATTTTATCATTTTCTTAATAAAATGTTTCTAAAAATAGTTCCTAAATGCATTAGTTAACATTTCACATAAATAAAAGACTCCGACCAACCCACCATTTCTTGTTGTCGTTCATCCTTGTACGCTTTGCCACCATTTTTTGAAAGTTCAGATCTTGCCAAATCCAACAAAAATCTCACTATATTTGATGAGATCTTTGTCAATCTAATGAGATCAATCGAATCTAGTGAATTTTCTACCAAATATGTCAATATCTCTCCAATGCGCCACCATCAATAAGGAGGAAGGACAGATAGTTCACAATATTATTTATATATTATAACAAATTTTGGTCAATTGAATGTCAATGTGGGAAAAAAAAAATTTCTCTTTAAGTTTGAGGTGGAGTGTCATTTTCTCTAATCTCAAGGGAGCGGAGGGGAGTGTTATTATCCCAAAATTTTATAATATTCGTCAACAAATTCAAAGAACCCGATAACATTTAAATGAAACTTACTCTACAACAATTTGTAAAATAATTTATGAGTATAGCATTACTTTTGAAATAAATTTTAGAACATACCTTAACAAAAGGGGCCCTAAGAACATTTAAAATGAAACCTATCTGATTCAAAGGAAAAAAATAAAAATAAAAATAAAACCTATCTATGACCATAGAGAGAACATAAACTTAACCATTAAGAAATAAGCAATTAAAGCCACAGACCCAAAAAAAAAAAAAAATATATATATATATATATATATATATATTTGTATGCGAGAGAGAGAGAGACAGGAGAAAAGAAATTGATGGAAAAAAAGAACGAAGGAGAAAGGAATGGTCCTCCCTGCGCCTGCGGTGTGGACATTTCAGCGTTAGCAGAGGGATGCATATCGGACATAGTAGCATTGACCACTCCTATGGATGCGTGCAGGGCTTGTGCGGTTTCTTCTATATTCCGTGCGGCTGCAGAGTCTGACGCTGTCTGGGAGAGGTTCTTGCCGTCCGATTATCAGGCCATCATTGCTCAATCATCATCATCGGATTCCTTGAATTTCTCTTCTAAGAAACAGCTCTACCTCAGTCTCTCCGATAATCCCATCTTAATCGACGGCAATAAAAAGGTATTAGCAGACAATCCCATAAATAATACTAAGTTAATAACTGATCGTTTTTTGATTTGCTATAACTATTTTATTTGCTTCAGTCAGTAAGTTATATACAAGTCAATTCAATTTCAAAAATTTCAAAGGGACAATTTTCCACTTCTAGAACTCTTAATTCTGTTTCTGAATTTGTTGAATGAAAATAAGCATAGTAAGAAATTAGGGCCAGTTCTTGAATGCTGGTCCTAATTGTGGATGGCAGAGATGACAATCGTCCATCTTGTGCATTAATGTGTTTGTGAATCATGTGATACATATAGAAAAGCTTGCACTCCTTTGGAATAGACACAATTTGTATAATTATATATATCAACACCAAGAGTTATAACCTTATACCCATCACAACCCCTGTTAAGTGTGGAAATATCTAGCTGTATTCGAGGTCAGCTGGTCCTCCAAGAGAGAAAGAGAGAGAGAGAGAGAAAGAAAAAGAAGAAAAGGTTTGGAACTGAATTTAGAACATTCTTATTGCTTAATCTTCATTCAATCAGTAATGCCCTCTTTATACGTCACTCAGCAATTCCCTAATCCCCTGCTCTAACTGATTGACACAATAACCACTGGCCAACTGTCACAACCAACTCACAGCTGTCAATAACTGCCACAAACTGAATTTTCTCCTTCTCAGTAGAATACAATTGCAATACGATCCCTAACAACCACACACTAACATTGAACATGTGATATGGTTAGTTCTTGATCAAATCATAAGGGTAATGCTAAAACTAAAACAAATTTCCTTACAAAATGTTTACAAACTATCAAGTTAGCTTTTGAGCTTTCTATATTATTCTCCAATTTTGTGTGAGGCTTTGGTTCACATACTTATTGTATGCTATGCTAGCCTCCGTGAAACTCAATAGTTAATCTTCACATGGCCAACAGTTTTGAAAATTAATAACCTGGTAAGTCTGATCTACATGGAAGCAAGCAGCAAGATTGGGTAGGTTGGTTTCACTATGGACTCTTGACATTGTGTTTGGTTTAAATTAGTTATCTGATCGTGCATGAATTAAGTTGTAGCACCATCAGCGAATAGAATAGCAGAATCAATAACAAAAAACACAGAAAAAGGACCTGCTATTTCTGAGATCAAATTATGAAAGATTTCATTGATAGTAGCATGATGCTGAATATAACTATGTATGTGCTTCTTTCTAGCAGAGCTTTTTCTTGGACAAATTGAGTGGTAAGAAATGTTACCTACTTCCTGCAAGGGAGCTGACCATTGCATGGGGTGATGATCCTCGCTATTGGAGATGGGTTTCTCTACCTGAATCCAGGTCTCTACATAATTCTATGTCTGTTCCTACTCTATTTTAGTACTCCTTTTTTAATTTTAGGCTTTTTGTTTTTCTTAATTATGTACATGTAACAACCAGGTTCCCAGAGGTAGCTAAACTTCATATAGTGTGCTGGTTTGACATCAATGGCAAGATGAGTGTTTCCATGCTATCTCCGAAAACAAACTATGCTGCTTACCTTGTGTACAAGTTGACGGAGGAAGCCTATGGGTTTGATGACCCTCCTCCAACAGCTTCAATTGGAACTACTGGAGCAGGTGAAGTTTATGAACAGACTGTTAGTTTGGACCTGCCTATCGTGGAGCCAGGCCAGGAAGACCAGGTTGTACTACAGCAGCAGCAGCACACTTCACGTCCCAAACAGAGAAATGATGGATGGTTAGAGATTCAGTTGGGTCAGTTTTTTAATGAGGAAGGAGAAGTTGATGAACTGCAGTTTGGACTTAAGGAGGTAAAAGTTCTTGGGGGGAAGTCTGGCCTCATTGTTGGAGGGATCGAGATCAGGCCAACAAGGGGTTAATAAAACTTGTGCTTTATCATCACTATGTAGCATTAATAAACTTTGTGTGTTATCATCATTATATTGTGTCAATATTACGTTATTGATGTACTGTCAAACTAATATTGTGTTAGTATTCTGCTTTATGGACAAATTGTGAACTTCTAAACTACAAGCTTACCAGTAAAACCAAACTTTTTTCATTGTTCTTGATTTTGATCTTTGGAGCTAAAATTGAGACTCAAAACCCTTGGGCAAACTGTAAATTAGATATTACTAGTTAGTGCTCTTCTATGTTGTTGGTGGGGGTAGTTTTTTTTTGTCTTCGCTGACTTTAGGCGGAGAGGGGATTTGAATCGAAGTTCAATTCTATGGGAGAAATCGGGAATGCCCATGGGCTACAAGTTACGAAGTTCAGGACAAGATGTTATGTTGATTGAAGAAACTATTAGTCCAATTTTTTGACAAATCTTGTAGTTCAATGTGTTAGGTTTTAGACCCCTGTAAACTAGATTATTTAACCTAATTAATTAACCAAGTGAATACTTATGTTTATTATTCAGATCTAGGTTAAAACAATAACAATCATATCATGTAAAGCAGCGGATAAATAAATAACAAAACAATATGATGACCTAAGAAAACCAAACTGGTAAAAAATTTTGGGAGGATTTAACCCAGCTATCCTTAAGGTAAAAAGCAAATTCACTATAGAGAATCGAAGTTTACAATAAGACTTAGACCATTAATATCCTATTGCTACCACAAGTAGAACTTACTAACACGACCATGTGCAAGCTCCAAATCCACAAACTCTTCCTCTATTAGGCCTTTGCAACACAAGTACCCACACTTGTAACAAAAAAAAAAAAAAACAACACAAACTCTTCTATTTGTAACTCTAAGACCACCCTTAAAGGTTTAGATCTTCAACTATTGTTGATCTTCATGCAGCAACTTCACATCTACCAGTTCTAAAGATGAGAGTGATATTCGGTAGTGACTTTGATAGAGGAAGGCACAGAACTTTTTAGATCTCACAAGAGCACCTCCAAAGTCATAATAAAACATGCCTAGGGTTTCCTTTATATACTAGAAGAAGTAGATCTGAAACTCTAATCCTTAATGGGCTTGAACTGCTCTTTGGGCTTAATTAAAATTCTGTATAAACGACTCTCGATTGATCGAGCCTGTATTTCGATTGGTCGAACTAGGTAAATTCTGAAATCTTCTTTCTGCAGCTTACTTATTCTTGAATCACCTTGAGCATTATCTAATAATACATATAGACTCTAAGATCTATATCTAAACAAGTTTGTGTTCACGGTTTGCTAATTGTTCTAAACTTTTAGAACTTAACAATCTCCCCCTTTGACAATTCATGACAAAACTTACATACAAAATGAAATGCTCAAATACAAGAACAAACCACAATAAAAATGCCCAAAAACATCAAAAATTCCAATCTAGGACTCCTAACCTAAAAGTTGCAAGAAGAGGTAGAAGGTCTTGATCAGAATGTACCTGTCTTACCTAAAACACTCAAAAGAACACATCACCACATATGTGGAAAGAAAGACATATAAACAATATGAAACACAAATATAAAAACAAAAGTAAACTAACTATCCCCCTAAGTTAAATGCATTAAAAAACTTTTTATATTCTCCCCCTTACAAAACAATTTCATCTCCCCCTAAACAAAACATTTTAAAAACCTTTTTAAACAGGATTCCAACATTTCATCTATTTCTTCCCCTTTTTGTCACGTATCGACAAAGACAACTCAAAACATACAGAACATAGGATAAGAGAAAATAGAGAATCAAAGGGACAAAATAATTTAGCTCTACAGAAAATAGAGGCAACTCCCCCTATGAAGAGTAACAAAGGTTAAAAACAAGTTTCTCCCCCTATAAATATAGGAAAAACAAAATAAGTTTTGAGAAAAACAGTTTAGAGGAAAATTTTGGAGGTGGGGGAAAAATACACAAACCAAACTTAAAAACTAAGTTGAGGATACAAATGAAGAAAAATATTTTCTCTTTCAATAAATGCAAACTTGACACTATATAACCCATAAACAGTTACTTGAGTAGAGAAAATATTTACATATTGGTTATCCATCATATTTCTTAAGAAAAATATTTTCTACAGTTCACACATAAAAAATAGCATATACTAAAAAGTACATAACTCAAAAATTAATCAATCAATTTTTAGATCAAGTTGAGTACCCAATTTAGCAAAGTGTATGCATGTTATGTGTAAAAACAATGAGAGATATGACTGCGAAACTGCAAGATGGATACAAAAAAACAATGCAATGCATGTGAATCCTAAACATAAATGATGCATGAAAAAAAAATTGGTCAAAAATTTAAAAACTGAAAATTTTTCAGTTTCGATCGGTTGAGCATCGATTGAATACCAATCGAGTCAAGCCGAGAGCAATGATTAAAAATCAAGGGATTTTTAATCGGTCAAAAAAAACATTCGATCGATCGAAATTTTGGAAATTTGAATTTTTGAAAAACTACAGAAGATTATGCAGAAACAACTCAACCTAAGTAATTTCATGAATGAAATGCATGAGAATGAGTTTAAATGTTTTTCAAAAACATGAGTTTTCAACCCAGAACTTCAAAACAAGGTTTTTAATCATCAAAAATACAATTTTTGCCAACCCTTAACCATATTTTGCAACAAACACCATAGAAAACATAATTTTGGATGGCTAAACTAAATTCACACACAATTTTATGTACAAAGCTTAGCAAAGAATAACTCGTGAAGTGTGTGCAACTAGTAATAGTATGAGATACATGTGAGGTGATATATAGATAATAATCAATCACAACTTCTACCTTATTCATCACATAAATTTGAAAGTAATTATCACCTAAAGAGTTACTTCATATAACTCCCACATCTCCTAGAAAACATGCTTGCAATTATTTATTTATTTATTTTATTTTTTTGGCTTATACATTTTATGCAGATTTTTCTTTTTCTTTTAAGGCAACGCCTTACTTTTCTTGTTGTGCATGTGCTACACTTTCTTGAGAACTAAATCTTATAATATGCATTAAGGTGTTCATAATTTGCTAGTAAACAGTGGTGAGATAGTTATTTATGCCTTTCTCTTAGGATTTTTTTGTCCTTACAATTAAAAGCATGTGACTTCAAAATCAAGAGCATGTGATCAAAAACTATAAACACTCACACAAACATGCACTACGTAGCTAAAACTAGCAAAGTGCAGAAAAATAAGCTTATCTAAGCTAAACAAGCTACATAGGCATGTTATGCAAAGATAATAAACCAACCTCAATTACATATTCATGATGTGTAATACAAAAGAAATAAAAATCTTTTTGGTTTCAAAAAAAAAAAATATGACCAAAACTTGTTAGAAATTTAGACCCCTTAAAAACCAAACAGATTAACCTAATTATTTAGCCAAGTGATTAACTTAGGTAAATTATGAGTTCTAGGTTAACAAAAATATATCGTATCATGCAAACTGCAGAAAATAAAGAACACACGATATGATAACCCAAGAAAACCAAATTGGTAAAAAACTTGGGGAGGATTTAACCTAGCTATCCTCAAGGTAAAACAAAATTTACTATGAAAGAATTGAAGTTTACACAATAGTGACTTAAACCACTAACATCCTATTACTACCACGAGTAGGAAACTTACGACCACGACCACTTGACAGCTCCGAGTCCACGGACTACTTCTTTCCTTGAATTCACAGCAAGCACAAGCACTCCCGCTTGTATATCTTTAAGTTCTTGAATCTGCAACTGAAGATCACCAAGCTCTTGACATCAATCTTGAGTTTGGAAATCCTAAGTATATGTGAAGGCAAACACCTCTAGATCTCACAAAAGATTCACACACACAACATAAAAAACTCTACTAAAACGTGGCTTAGGTTTTCCCTTTTATACTTAGGGCGAAACATAAAACCCTACATGTCAAACGGGCTTGGGCTGAGTTGGAAATTATACAAAAAAAACAATCTGCATGACTTTCGATCGGTCGAGTCTAATTCTCGATCGATCGAGCCAGGCAGATTTGCACAGTAACTTCTGCAGTAACTCGATTCCAACTTTACATAAAAACCACATACTTTGAGTAAGTCTTAACAAGACAAAAACCGTTTTGATCATGGTTTGCCAACCTTATAAAATGAAGTTCTAATACATTAGTTCCTAATTCCTTAGAACCTAACAAAACTAAAAGCACACATTATGCTAAATGATTAAAAATGCAAATGCAATGCATGACAATGCTTAACTAAGCTATAGAGGGTACACTAATAAAAAATATCAATTTTTTAATCAACCCTTGAGTACATGTACAAACTAGTACATACTCTCACAAAATCAGAAATATCTTAGCACTTATGCATCACATACTATTCAAGTTTCTCCACAATATCAAGTATGTTATAAATCAGAAAGAAATATTATAACTCATGTAATCCTCAAAACAAATAAAACAAGACAAAATAAAATATTTTTGTCTTTTTGAAATTTTTCAATGTTTTTGGATTTTTGAATAATAAAAAAACAACCAAAAAACAAAACAACAAAAAACAGAAACAAAACATGTCCACAAATAATTGGAAGAATTAAATCAGGGACAAGTAAACAACATTCACCTTCACCTTAGCAAGTCTTTTCTCACCCAAATAGCACGAGTCTTCAGATTTGTAGGTGAAAATCCATGAGAAGTAGAGTGTATTTGAGGGATTACACCAATCTTCTGAGAAAGACTGAAATCCTGCAAATTCCTTTCACAAGCCGCAAAAAGAACAAGTGAAACAATAGTGTCATTTTTTTTCAAAACATCACAATAAAAAACAGTAAGACACTTAAAATTATCCATGATGACAGGAATCAAGGATCAACTCTAGGTAAAATAACCTAAATCAAGAGCTAACCCGCTCTGATACCACTTGTTAGGTTTTAGACCCTTGTAAACTAGATTGTTTAATCTAATTAATTAACCAAGTGAATAATTAGGTTTATTATTCAAATCTAGGTTAAAACAATAACAATCATATCATGTAAAGCAGCGGAAAAATAAATAACAAAACGATATGATGACGCAGGAAAACCAAACCGGTAAAAAACCTAGGGAGGATTTAACCTAGTCATCCTCAAGGTAAAAAGCAAATCCACTATAGAGAATCGAAGTTTACAATAAGACTTATACCACTAACATCCTATTGCTACCACATGTAGAACTTACTGACACGACCACGTGCAGGCTCCGAATCTATGGACTTTTTCTCTATTAGGTCTTTGCAACACAAGCACCCACACTTGTGACACACACACACACACACGCACGCACGCACGCACGCACGTACGCACACACACACACACAAACTCTCCTATTTATGACTCCAAGACCACTCTTGAAGGTTTATATCTTCAACTATTGTTGATTTTCATGCAGCAACTTCAAATCTATCGGTTCTAAAGATATGAGAGTGACATCCGGTAGTGACTTTGATAAAGGAAGGCATAGAACCTTTTAGATCTCACAAGAGCACCTCCAAAGTCATAATAAAACGTGCCAAGGGTTTCCTTTATATACTAGAAGAAATAGATTTGAAACCCTAATCTTTAATGGGCTTAAATTGCTATTTTGGCTTAATTAAAATTCTATAGATACGACTCTTGATCGGTCGAACTTGGCAAATTCTGAAATCTTCTTTCTGCAGCTTACTTGTTCTTGAATCTTGACTTGAATCACCTTAAGCATTGTCTAATAATACATATAGACTCTAGAATCTATATCTAGACAAGTTTATGTTCACGATTTGCTAATTATTCTAAACTTTTAGAGCCTAACATAATGGGTAAGTTTGGTTCAGCTTTTCCATACTAAGCTTTTTGAGAAAGTGGCGGTTTTAAAAAGTGCAGTATGAAATTGAGCTTTTTAAAAAGCAGAGTGTCTAGTAAAAGTTATCAAAAAGTGCTTTTGAAAAAAACTGAGTGTTTGACTAATACTTATAAAAGTGGTAGTTTGAGTTGTAAATTACTAAAAATGACAAGATATATATATATATATATATATATAATGAGAATTCTTTGTTTTAATTACCTCTCTTAATGCAAGCTATGGACACAATATTTTCACAAAAATTTTACAATAAAGTCTATATGACAAGTTGTTAATGGTAGGAAAAAAAAATAATATCACTAGTAGGTCTGGATGAGAACCAATAACAATTTACTATGTAAACTTTATTATGAAATTGTTATAAAAATATTCTGTCAATAACACTATTTTCTTTTTCTAAAGAAAAATAGTACTAATTTAAAAAGTTTAGAGATATAATAAAACGTTACAATATTTTCATAGCACTCTTTGTTTTTAGTTGTGGTCAATCCTAGTCAAATATTTTATTAATTTATTTAATTTTATTTTGACATATGAAAGATTTGATACCTCAACTGTTGTGAAAAAATGTTGTGTTTTAACACAATTGTAATTTTTATTTAGTAAATTTCCTTACATGATATACATGTGACCCACTCACTACCTTCATTTATTTTTTTTCCTTCACTTTTTTCTCGTCCACCCATTTCTTCCTCTATTCCCATCAAATATCTTTTCTTTTCCTCCACTCACCATTTTGTCTCTTCTTCAGGTCTTCTTCCTTACCCAAAATATAGTTCTTCTTCTTCATCCAAAAGACAAGAAGAAAGAAATATATTACACACAAAAAAAAATGAGAGAAGAAGAAGCTGCAACTGCAGAAGAAGAATCACGTCGTAGAAGAAGAAGCCTGCAGCAGTAGTGGGTTTATGTTGGAATTGAAAATTGTACATTTGATTTAGAATTTTGCAATCTGATTGGTTGGTTAGAAGTTGGAGGAAAGGAAAAGAAAGAAGAACCACTACTACCTACACAATGCGATTCTTCTTTCGGGCTTCTTGCAATTGACGAGGAGGGAGCATAGAGTGTAGAGAAATTCTTCTCCTACATAACGGTATTTTTTTTTTTTTTTTTTTTTATAGAGATCTTAGTAAAATTGGGATTTCAAAATAAAAATAAGGGTAGTTTAGGGATAATGCTGAAAATGACCAACGGTAACATTTCAAACTTATTTGCATTTTCGGCAAAGCAGCTTCAAGGTCCATTTTCAAAACGCGATAGCCCTTCGTATTTGGAAAATTTGCTTTTTGATAACGCGCGATGGCAATAATTTATCAAACACGCATTTTAGATTTTGGGCTTGGAAATGTGCGTTTTGGGCTCTAAAAGTGTAAACAAATGCACACAATATGGTACAATCGTAAATAGGAGAGTGAATTAACAGTCATATAATGGTACAAAATAGGAGAATCACATTGATGTAATGTGACTCTGTAATCTGTAGGCAATGATGAAAATAATTTCGTATTATTCAAACATTCATATAGTTTTAAAACTTAATTATAATAACATTGACAAATTTTAATAAAAACATTTAAATTTTTCAATAGCTTGGTCTCCAAAAAAAATTTAAACCCCCCCTCCCCTAAAAAATAAATTAGTCTTCCAAGGAACTTAAATTTAAATTTACAAAATAATTGCGGAATCTCCTAAAAATAAATAGACAAATGAATTATTCAAATCTTATAAAAGCCTCACTCAATTTCACTATTTAATATACTTATTGTTGGAGGCAAAATTTTAAGTCAATTCTAAATGCCACATCAAAATTTAGTGACAAATTCTAAATTATTATGTCATTAAATTAATTAAATCAAATGATGACATGTGTCATCCAAATTGGCATCACATTGGCATATTAAAATTTGCCACATGTCATTTGGCTCACAAGATAAAGATAAACTTCCTATTCAAAATTGATGGATAATTATCTTTATTAAATAAATAAATAAAATAGAGATAATTGTTTATCTTTGTTGAGTATTATATTTATCAAAATATGATCTTCATCAAAACAGATAAATAGAGATAATTATCTCTAATCAAAATTTGGGCCAATTAGAGTCTACTGCATATCTTCAAACATATCAATTGAAAGTGGAGTTTATCTTCTGAAACCACTATAAACAAAGGACATCCCCTCTCATTTTGAAGACCAAGTTTTCAAGAAGCTAAAGCTCTGGAGAAATTCTGCCTCTAAAGCACCGAAGAATTTTAACCTAAAATGCAAGAATCCTTGAAGAACATTCAAAGGACTTGAAGAATATTCGAAGGACTTAAAGAACTTGAAGGACAACAAATCTCTAACAAGCTCAAAACCAAAGATTCGTTATGAAGACCATTCAATCCATCTTCCACCCAAAGCGAAGAAAATTTTGCATTTGAGTCAAGATCACAAAGAAGATAAAATTAGAGAAGCACTTTTTTGTAAAAGAGTCAAAAGAGAGAATTGTACTCATTACTTAATTAATACAAAAATATATTTGTGACACTTTTTCAATTGTTTGATTTTTAAACTTTGTTAACTTTTGTGTTTACACTTATATTTAAGGGTTTTGGTTAAAGAAAATTCATTCTTAAACCTTAAATAAAATACTGGTATTAGTAATAAAATGTTTTCTAAGGAATTTAAGATTTTATCAACCTAGTTGCAATACATTTTTTATACAATGTGTTCAATACTTAAATATGCCTAATTTTTTTAATTCATTTTGTTTTATCTTTTAGTTTTTTTTTTTTTCTTATTCTCAAATAATTACGGTGATTAAATATAAAATAAAAATCACCCAATATGCAAAACGGGCATTGTTTAAAGGACAATTAAAGTTTGGCTACAAATTTGGTTGTAACCTAAGGCTACATCTCTCATTGAAAAAATTAGCATGATTACATATTTTAAAATTCTACGTTGAATTTCCTTTTCTTTTTTTTTTATGCTCTTAACACACATTTCAAATTTTGAGTCAATCAGATATCATTTACTATTTGATCTATACTTATTTTTTATGTATAATTTTATACTACAAAAACTTGAAATTTAAACAGTTGATTGATTACATAACTATTGATCTTTGATTTTCTAAAAATTTTGTAAGCAATGAGAATTTAAGAAGAAAATGTAATCTAATGGTGAATTTGTCAAAATTCACATCCAATAAAAGATATTGAGTGGATGTTGCCAAACTTTGTTATTGTTTAAATGTGAAATCAACAAAGTTTTTTTTTTTTTTTTTAATTGAGTATGACTGTTAGGACATATGTGATTTGATATTAGGAACATATGTCAATATTTTATGTAATTGGTTAATCCTTTGACAAAACGCACTTTACTTGTAATTGGGTAGATCTAGGATGTGTTTAATGCTTCAAGAAACAAGGTTTCAAGTTCAAGTGTTAAAGCCATACAAGTTTGTCCAAGAATCAAGTGATGAAGTACTGGCTTTTAACGCTCGACAGCTAGCTCGACAGCTAGCATCTCTCGAGGTTTAAAAGCTGTTTCAACTCGTGGCTCGATAGCTGGCTATCTATTGAGGTTTATGAAACTCGGTTTTTCAGAGCTATTTTTCATCCAATATGTGAGTGTATGTTTATGCTTTCTTTTCTCACAACCCTAAACATATATGAGGATTTTTTTAAGGGCCGTCAGAGGTTACACAGTTGCCCAAGTTCATGCAAATTGTGACCGGGACAGAATTTGCCCTAGTTCATCTTTCTTCTGAAGAAGCTGCTGTATTTGTACACTATGGGGTTTTGTGACCAAGCAACTTCATGATCTTCATCTTTTGGATGAACTGAAGAATTTTGCAGCTAACATCTTTCTCAAGTTGGTGATTAAGTCATGTACTGAGATTCACGCAATTGGTTAGTCACGTATTGGGAGCCGTGCATTGAAAATGAGAGATTGTCACTACAGAACAAGTCCAATTGGGTATTGGAGTAAGGGTTCAACTGTAGGTTGGTATAAGATACTGGAATTCCTTTACTTGTAACCACTTATTTTTATAATAGTGGATTATCGGGAGTGGTGACCTTAACATCACCCGATTGAGTTTTTGTTGTGTAGGTTTTCCCCATTCGTAAACAAATCACTGGGTCTATTTGAATATAGCTGAAAACTGAAAAATGAAAACACTGTAGTAAAATAATTCTTAAATGTGTGAATAGTACAATGGGACTCATTTTTAATGAAAAAGTTGCTGAAAAGTGATGTTTGTGAGTCTTGTGAACAGTGCACGCATGCACTGTTCATGTAGAAAGTCAACTATTTTGGCTAAAAAAAAGAAGCTGAAAATGCAAAACGCTGACGCGTAATCCAAACTGTACCTTAAATTTTTGCTGCATACTTAGTTACTTGGTGATTTATTTGTGCTGCCATGTACTTTGTTTGTGCTACCACGTACATTGCATGTTAATTTGATTAATTAATAAACTTGGCTAATTAATCAATTAATCTATCATGAGGGATCAATTCATTTTTGGACTGTCAAGTGGTATCAGAGCAGGCACACTCTAATTAGGTTTTAATCTTTGCTGTGTGATCCATTAACCCTTCTTGTCATGGATAGAGGACATTCTCTTATTATATCTCCTTTATTTGATGGCACTAACTATGCATACTAGAAAGTATGCATGAGAGCTTTCTTGTAGTCTTTAGATGAGAAGATGTGGTAAGCTGTAAAGATTGGCTGGACTAAGCCAACAGAAGCACCAAGCCGACTGGGATGATGATAAGATCAAGGCGGTAAACTTCAACAGCAAGACATTGAATGCTCTATTCAGTGTAGTCACGAATGAGGAATTCAAGAAGATATCCTCCATTAAAACTGCGAAGGAAGCATGGACTATGCTTCAGACAACCTATGAGGGAATTAAGGCTGTCAAGGATTCGAAGCTACAGAGGCTCACTATATGCTTCGAAGAGATCAAGATGGAGGAGGATGAGTCGTTCGATGAGTTCTATGCCAAGCTCAAGGACATAATGAACTTGGCTTTTAATCTTGGGGAAACCATTTCTGAACCCAAGATTGTGAGAAAGGTGCTTAGATCTCTACCCGAGAGATTTCATACCAAAATCACTGCAATTAAGGAATCAAAGGATATTGACAAAATTGCTTTAACAGAGTTAGTTGGAAATTTGCAAACCTATAAGTTAGGTTTGACGAGGATCGGGAAATTAAGTAAGAGCAAGAGCATGGTACTGAAGGCCAAAAGCAGTGACATAGATGAGTCTTCAGACGATAAAGATTCTAAGATGAAGTCCTACATAACTAGGCAATTCAAGAAGTTCATGAATAATGCCAATGCAAAGGGCTTCGACAAGGACCATAAGCAATCGAGTTCTTCTCGGTCTAAAAGCCAAGACAAGGGGACTAAGTATGCTAGGGATGACGATCAGTACACTGTTCCCTAAGGATCCAAGTGTTTCAGGTGTCAAGGCTTCGGTCACATGAAACAAGAATGCCCTACCTATCTCAAGTCAATTGGGAAAAGCAAGGCACTTGCTACAACTTTGAGCGACACCGAACCTGAAGAAAATTCCGAAAATGAAGATGACGGAATCCTAAATACCTTCACCGCCACTGTTAATCCTACTGAGGGGATTGTAGAAGATGTGGATGAAGAAGAAGACTTGGTGGAGTCAAAGTTTGAAAAGATGGATGAACAAGATGACATCCACACTGCCTATGCAAATTTATACAAGGTCTCGAAAAAATATGAGAAGTTTTATAGGTTGGCCACCAAGAAGCTCAGTGATGTGGAGCTTGAACGAGAAGAACTCTCCACAAAGTTTGATGAAGCCAATCAGACTATAGGAGCATTGAGGTTTGAAAATAATTTCTTGGTTGAGAAGACAAAGAAACTTGAGGCAGAGCCATTTTAAGTCAAAGCTCAACTGGAGAGGACTTCAAGTAAAAATCTTGATGAGATGCTCAGTCTATAGGAATCTGCTTCCGACAGAACTGGTTTAGGGTATGATTTCTCTTCTTCTAGTATTGCTTCTGCTAGTACTACTATTTTTGTTCCTCCTACTAATAACATTGAAACTGAGAACAATGAAGTTAAAAATGAATTAGCTAGTGAGAACATAGACAAGGGTAAGTCTATCTTTGGAGCACCCCTTAAACTTGCTAAGAATGAGACTAAAAACCCTAAGGCCAAGAAGGGAAATAATTAAAAGCCTAAACAAAAAAAGTAGCATTTCTGTCATCAATGTGGAGCAGCTGGGCATACTCGACCTAATTGCTATAAATGGTTAGCCACTCAATAGAGCAACAACATGATCGTGTTGAGAAACCAGAATCAGTTCCCATCCTCCCTTACTCCTCTTGGAGATCTTCTCAAAGCCCTTATGTTCCTTTCGAACTTGAACGGTTTCAATTCTTCCCCTTCACTGCCGGTTCAAGGGTTTGCGCAAAGGAAAGGTTCTTCCAAGGTGTGGAAGGAAAAAGGCTTGAAGTGATCATGTCACTTTTCTCTCTTCCTCTCTGTTTTTGCTTTTGCATTACTTGTGTGTTTGCTTTCTCATTTTGAGTCAATCTAGTTTTTATGCATTACTTTGTTTAACATGTTTTTATTTGTTTATTTTCGGTTTTGATTTATTTTGTTCTCATAAAATAAAAAAAAAATTTTGAAAATTCATAAAATACAAAAACAGTGTGTATTTGTGTACATTGATACTTGTGTACCTTGGATAGCCATTGAAACAAAGTTTTCTAAACTTTGTATCTTTTGTAACTTAGATGAGCATCTCTATGCACAACTAAGCAAGTGAGTTTTGTGGCTCGTGTTTGTGATGAGTAAGGTTAAGAAATCTCTTGTACTTAACACTCGTATCACTCTTTTTGACGGGAAGGACTAGAAAATCTTAAGAGAAAGGCATAAATAACCATCTTACCACTGTTGCCCGCCAATCATGAAATGACATCTGTATGCTTCGGCATAGCAAAAGTGCAATGTCATAAGCTTAACATAATTGAGAATTTCTTTTCTTTCTCTTATATGCTCATGCATGATATGCTTAATAAAAGAAAATATGCAAAGAAATAAAAGCAAAAAGAATAAAAATTCTTTATATATGATTGCAAGTGTGTTTCTAGGAGATGTGGGAGCTATAGGATGTACCTCGAAAGTAATAGTCTCCATCAAATAGTTATGATTGTGTGTGAGTTAAAGTAATTTTCTCATATCTCAAATTGTTATAACGTGTTGACACTCATGCAATCTTGCGATGTTTTTCACACACAACACGCAATATTCTTTGCTACTTTTGATACATGTGCAGGTACAATGTGATTTGGCCATCACAAGGTTTACATGTGTTAATGTGTACTCATTAAATTGTCTTAACTTGTTTTGAAAATATAAAATTCGTTAGACTTGTTGTGTGTGTGTGTGTGTGTGTGTGTGTGTGTGATCTAAAAGCTGACCATTTTTTTGTTGAGAGATGATTTTGAGAGCTTAAAATGTTGTTTGGATCCTTAGTTGAGTAGCATGCCTGATTGCATTCATGTCTGTATTTTTCTCCTCTTTGAAAAACTGTTTTTAAGCAATCTCGACAGTTTCTCAATACCTCTCAATAGTTAGGCTATCTGTCGAGACCCTTCAACTGCTTTTTATCACATCCTCGATAGCTTTCGATAGCTACTTCGGTCCATCGAGAAACCTTCTGGTTGCTCGATAGCTTCTCAATAGCTACCTCGATCCATCGAGCTCCTTTGTTGTGAAATCCTTTGGACAACTCCTCGATAGCTATTTCTCTTGCTGTTTAATTCTTGATAGCTCTCGATCTGTCGAGGATTATGCTTTCCTATATATAAGATCCTAGCGATTTCAGATCACTTCTCCTTGATCTCTCTCGACTGTTTCTGATTTCTCAACTTTCCAAACCTCTCTCTCTCTCACTCTAAACCTTCAACCCAAGTGATTTTCAGTCTCTCTTTGTCTTTAATCACTTGGTATGATCTCTTTATTTCTCATTCTTCATGCATTTCATGCAATTAGATCTAGGTTTTGAGTGTTTGTAAAATTTTTGGGGTTTTTAAAAATTGATGAGTTTTTCTCAAAAATTTTGTGTTGGGTTTTACTAAATGTCTTTAAAACATCATGCATTGCATCACATTTGCATTATAACAATGTTTCATGCATATTAGATGTGTGTTTGCTTTGTTGCAATGATTGTGTGCTGGTAGGTTTAGATTGGGCTGAGCCCATAATGTATTTATGTTTGCATATCACATGTTCATGCATTTTCATGCATACGTACCTTCAAGTTTCTATATTTTGTTATATATTATCTTGTTGGTGCTTTTTTGACTCTCTCTCTCTCTCTCTCTCTCTCTCCTTCTTGTGTTAGTTGCTTCATGGCACCCAAACACATATCCACTCCGTCCTAGAACCCTCTTCATTCTGGGGCATCTTCTTCTTCTGACCCCACTCCCTCTCATGTTCGGTTCTGTGATGAGAAGGTCCGTAAGGGCTTTTTAGAGAACTTTTCTAGACAAGGCATTCATTCAGAATGCCAAGTCATTCTGTTAGAATTTTCTAACATTGACCTACCCACTATCATCTACAGTAAGGGTTGAGAGTCACTATGGGACATCCCGGTCGCATGTCCCTCCGTGACCATATAGGAGTTTTACTCTAATATGCACGGATTTGATACTTCTATACTTCATTTCTTCTCTCATTAGAGGTACGTGCATCATAGTTACCCCGGAGATTGTCTCCGAGGTATTACACGTTCTTAGGGTAGCGCATCCTGACTATCTTGGCTGTGAGCGTCTTAGGATTGTGTCCAAAGATGAACTCTCGTCTCTCTTTTGTGAGACACCTTCATCTTGGGGTGACCGTCAAAACATCCCTTGCTTGGCCTTTGCTAAAGGTCTAAGATTCCTTAACATGGTGATGACATTCACTCTCCATCCTTTGTCTCACTATAACATTATCACAGAGCCTCGTGCTCAATTTTGCTATCCCTCATTGAGCATATCTCTATCGACTTCCTTTCTCACTTCATTCTTTCTCTTATAGATGTTTATAGAGATACGACGACCTGTGATAAGCTCATTTTTCCTTCAACGATCACATGGCTTCTTTGCCATTTTTCCATCTCCTATCCCAAGTCTCCTCACTTTTTAGTCATGGGTGCCATTGACGCCGCTACCGTTAAGCAGAGTGATGCACAGCTTCGTTCGAGGCGAACTCAGACTGAGACGACCACTCCTCCAGCTTCTACTGCTTCATCCACCTCTACTCCTTCGTCTTCTGCAGGTGGAGTGACACTTGAGGCTATCATGGCACAGCTTATGCGTATGGATGCTTGCCTTGACGCACTCAGTGATGAGTTATGTCAGGTGAACACTCATGTTGGTCGTATCGCACGACGACAGGCGAACTCATGTCAGGTGAACACTCATGTCAGCTTTATTCGAGGCAAACTCAGACTGAGATGACTGCTCCTCCAGCTTCTACTGCTTCATCCACCTCTACTCCTTCGTCTTCTGCAGGTGGAGTGACACTTGAGGCTATCATAGCACAGCTTATGCATATGGATGCTTGCCTTGACGCACTCAGTGATGAGTTATGTCAGGTGAACACTCATGTTGGTCGTATCGCACGATGACAGGCTGTCATGAGTGGTTTCACTGTTGCTTCTTCTCCATCTCCACAGACCTCCGAGGATGAGACTGACGATGGCTCCGGCAGTGATGAGGATGATGGTGCTAGCCCGCCCAGTGATGATGAGATGTCTACTTGATGTACTTACCCTTTGACACTCGTAACATAAAGGGGGAGTAGTTTTGGATATGAGAGTAGTCATACACATAAGGGGAGGGTTAGTATAAGAGATTTTTGTTAGGGGGAGTGTCTCTTAAGGGATGTAGTGAGGTTTTCATGTATTTTCTTTTCTTTTCTTTTCTTTTACATTTACCTCTTGAATATTGGTCTTCTGACTATCTGACATACATTGTATTTATATTTGGTTTATATCTATTGATGTATGTTATTCACCTATCTTTACATGTGTTATTTCTTTTCTCTCTTTATACACATATTTCTTATATTCTTGTACGCAATCTTTTATTTCTGTTTCACACTAATATGCTTTGATGAGTTTTGTTTAAAGTGTTTCAGAAATACAGGTTGTCAAAGTCTACTTGCCATAAACTCTCTTATTGGAAAGTTTTTCAAGAGTTTGTGTTAGGATAGATTTTATTGTATTCAACAAGTGAATACGAGTTGAGTGATTTATGACTTCTCTCATATGTTCATTTGTTTGTTGTGGTTTTGTCACGAATTTCCAAAGAGGGAGATTGTTAGGACATATGTTAATATTTTATGTAATTGGATAATCTTTTGACAAAATACATTTTACTTGTAATTGGGTGGATCTAGGATGTGTTTAGTGCTTTGAGAAACAAGGTTTCAAGTTCAAGTATTAGAGCCATGCAAGTCTATCCAAGAATCAAGTGATGAAGTGCTAGTTTTTAAAACTCGACAGCTAGCATCTATCGAGATTTAAAAGCTGCTTCAGCCCATGGCTCGATAGCTGGCTATCTATTGAGGTTTGTGAAACTCGATTTTTCAGAGCCATTTTTCATCCAATCTGTGAGTGTATGTTTGGGCCTTCTTTTCTTACAACCCTAAACATATATAAGGATTGTTTTAAGGGCCATTCATAGGTAACACAATTGCCCAAGTTCAGGAAAATTGTGATTGGAGACAGAATTTGCCTTAATTCTTCTTTCTTCTGAAGAAGTTGCTGTGTTTGTACACTATAGGGTTTTGTGATCAAGCAACTTCATGATCTTCATCGTATGGATGAACTGAAGAACTTTGTAGCCAACATCTTTCTCAAGTTGGTGATTAAGTAGCGTACTGGGATCCGTGCAATTAGTTAGTCACGTACTGGGAGCCATGCATTGAAAAGTAGAGATTGTCATTACAGAACAAGTCCAATTGGGTATTGGGGTAAGGGTTCAACTGTAGGTTGGTATAAGGTACTGAGATTCCTTTACTTGTAACCGCTTGTTTTGATAATAATGGATTCTTGGAAGTGGTAACCTTAAAATCACTCGATGGGGTTTTTGCCGTGTAGGTTTTCTCCATTCGTAAACAAATCACCGTGTCCATTTAATTTCTGCTACATACTTAGTTACTTGGTGATTTGTTTGTACTACCACGTACATTGCATGTTAATTTGATTAATTAATAAGCTTAGCTAATTAATCAATTAATTTATCACGAGGGGTCAATTCATTTTTGGCCTATTAATAACAGATGGCTTGAATTCAAAATTTTAAAGTTTTAACGACTCAAATGAAGTTATAAGTCTAAAATAAATTTTTGTCAAAATTAAAAATGTGTTATAATTCGCTCAAAACTGGACATATGTTCGCATTCCAACGTATTTAGTGCACTAATGCCTAATAACCAATCACAACCCTTGTCTTTAAAAAAAAATGAAATATCATTTATTTCTTCAATAAAGTGGGACACATTGACAATTGGCTCCATTCTTGACTTCAGTACAATATCGGCAATTGATTCCTTTTTTGTTAGAAATATGTGGTTAAATGATTAAATTTATTATATCACAATAGCATAAATTTTTGGGACAATCGGTAGTTTAATATCGTATTAGAGCAAGAGGTCTTAAATTCGATCTTTGTCTCTTTCACTCTACCTCTCATTTGAAATCCCATGTGTTTCTCGCGATTTTTATGACAATTTGATGATATGTGTAACCATGTGATTGTTGAACAATTATTTTCATATCGACTCACTATTTTTTATTAACTATTCATAATCGCATAAGTTATATTGTGGATATTAAAGAGTTGTGCACAAAAGTTGAGTCCATTCACACTTGGTTTATTGACATCAATTTCGACTTTAATTCTCAGATATCATCCCCATTTAACATCCTTGTCTCCTGCTAGTTATTGATGATGGTCCATCTTGATGGTTATGGAGAACGCAGTGATTACATATAATCATTTTAGAAAATATTTCCTAGCTATGGAGATTTATATTCTATATTTGTTTTTTGGGTAATTACACTCCATTCCCTTAAAGTTTGGAAAAATGACACTCCACTCCAAACTTGAAGAGAAAAAATACTTTCCACCCATAGACATCCAATTGGCCAAACTTTATTAAATTAATATTAAAAATGTTGCGTACCAACATGCCCTTTGCTTGAAGGCATGTTTCCAAAATTATCTTATTTCATAATTAAAATTCATTATTTTAAATTTTCAAATAAAATGTATTTAAAAATATTAAATGTGAATTTTGCTTTTCTTTTTCTTTTTTCAACAGGTTATGGAGAGATTTGCCACTACAAATATTTTGGTACTTGATAAATTTTGCATTTTTATTTTAAATTTATTAGTTATTTTTTTACTAATCATGATTAAAATTCTGTAAAGAAATTCTTATAAAAATTTAGAATATTTAATATAAACAAAATGGCGGCCCGGGGGGTGGGGGGTGTTAATTTCTTCAAACGTCAAAGGAGGTGAGTGTTTTTTACTTTCAAGTTTGGGATAAAATGTCATCCCCTAAACCTAAAGGGAGGGAAATGTAATTACCCCCTTTTTTTAACCCATTTTTAAGGATTAAATGTACAACCCTTAATATGCCCTTAAATGAAGTTTTTTGCAACTAAAAGCAGCATGATACATATCATACATTCAATGTAATAGAAAAGGAAATATGCATTGAATTTTTTTCAATGATTTCAACATGTTAAAATAACTTAAAGCGTTGCCATGTATCATACGGTTTCTATTTATGAAAGCATAAAGCAGAAGACATAAAATGGGACAAAGAAATTTTATTTATGCTGCTAGCTTGTTTGTTTATGAAATTTCCTATTACCAAATAATAATAATAATAATAATAATAATAATAATAATAATAAGAGAAGTGCTACATCCACCACAACAAATTATAGGTGGTTAGCTGTTATTTGTTATAATTTGAACCTACTATTGAAATTATTTTTTTGCACCACCAATAAAAACCTATAAATTATAACAACCAACTACTTAGGATTTGTTGTGGAAGTTTTGTGAAAATGTTGTGGACATAACATTTCTCAATAAATAATAATAATAATAATAATAATAATAATAATAATAATAATAATAATAATAATAATAATAATAATAAAACACCACAACTTGAAACTTGTACCTGTATCTTTTACTTTATCTTGTGAAAATTGTTGTGTTATTGTGTGTGATGATTGAATAATGAGCGGAAGTATAAAAGAAAGAGTACACATGTACAAAGGTTTACATGGTTCGGCCTAACGATCTACATCCAGAGTGAGAAAGCCATTAACAACTACGTATTATATTTAGCACGTGTTACAATGAATCCAATGTAAGGTATATATACTAGAGACTTAGCTAACCCAATGAATTGTGTTTCCTCTGTCTTCATGTAGTGTAAAAGTATCAAAGGCAACTAAGATGTTGTATGTGATGACTCTATTAGATAAGAAAGCACTTTGGCAGTCAGAGAGGACGTTATATATGTTGGCAAGGACCTTAGAGACACGCTTAAAAATCACGTTACATAAGCTTATTAGACGGAAATGAGACATTGATTCAGGATTTGATTTTTAGGAACAAGAACAATATGGATAAAATGAATGCTTTGTAAAATTCTACCAGAAGAGATGCAGTCAATGACAGCTCTAGAGACATCATGATCAATTATGTGCCAATAGTGTTGGAAGAATAAAGCATTCATGCCAATTTAGATTATGTTGGAAAGGGCTATCGTATTGATTCTCCAAAAAAGAAAAAAGAAAAAAGAATCTATAATTTAGGTTACACGGTGATTGACAAAAAAAAGAAAAAAAAAAAGAAAAAGAAAAAGAAAAAGAAATGTTTTAATCCTCGATCTTCACAAAAGAGGCGTAGTATAGATGAATATTTAGCTTATGAATTTTGGACGAATCCACATAGGAACCACCGATGAGAGAAAACATCAAATGTACTTAAAGACGGCTTTCACAAAGAATTTAACTGGCAACATTCAACCCTTTGCAATTAAAAATGGAATTAGTCTCCAATAAAACCCAAGCCATGACTTGTATGAGAGGTTGTTTCCCTTGTATAAATGCATGAAAGTTTATGTATAACTTGATAATTGGTATAGTACAAGAGTTAAAAGGCAGATAAGAAATTGTGGAGCCAAGAAATCTTTGGAGAAATTAAATGTATGCGACAACTCTCTATGTTCCAAAAGGATCCTTCGGCACTGGCATTGCCACCTCCTGAAGGCCCAAATTCTGGTATTTGGATCATTAAAGATGAAGGCCCAAATTCGGATTGTGTATTAACAATGAGCTCAAGGACTTGCCTTTCCCTCAAAACATGAACCTAACGCTTGCCATTAACACAGGTACGGATGCCCAATATTTTTACGCAAACTAGATCCCAGTTCTTAATCAGCCATCGTCTTCCAATCGGTACTATGTCATAAAGAGACGTAGAAGCCACAAAGGTTATGGGTACTATATATATATATATATATATATATATATATATATATGCAATAAGGGATATCCCCCCTTATGTAGGTGAAAAAGCAATGAATAGTAACAGTAAACAGTGACTTTTTTTACTATTCATAGCAGGCCCATGAGGGACAGTAGAAGCAAAATCTGGTGCTTTAACAAAAGAACCGGCTTTAACAATTTGGTGTTTTGCGCCGAACGTAGTTTGGCATATTGTGCCAAAAGCAGCAACAGTCCTTTGTGGGGAGCAAACAGAGTAATAGTCGGAACTTTACCCAAGGGTAATCATTGTAGCATTTTGGCTTTTGTGCAGGCTAGACAAACAGCAGAGCATCAATTATCAGCATTTTGAGCTTTGTGTAGGCTAGACAAACAGCAGAGCATCAATTATCCCCTAAATCAGGAGTGTCTTCTTCATCATGTCCAAACAGATCCTAATTGTAAGGGTAATATGGATTATTGGCAAGAGATGCTCCAGAAGAAGCCTTAGAACCATCATCTTCTGAATCATGATTAGCGGTAGCTTCTTCCTCCCTCCACTTTAGTTGAGAAGGGCATACAAAGCATCAAGGTCCTTGCAAAAGTCATCAAGAGGAGAATGTTTCTTGGACTTAGCAGTAGTAGGTGCATTGGCTTCAACAATTGTTTGCTCATGGGAATGAGCTTTATCAATAGGGAGATAATATAACAATGTCCTGGGGTGGCCAATCATCAATCAGTATTAGGGGCATCCAATGGGTAACCATCATAAGGATCTCATGAGGGATCATCATTACATTCATGTTCATGATAAATAGTATACTGGTTGTAGAATCCGCAATATAGTAGTGGTTCATACTCAGGGCTTTTTCCTAGGATGATAAAACTTCTTGGATCAGTATAACTAGTTATCTGTATATGCCAAATTGCAGTGGCATAGGGTTTGGTTCCAAAAACAGAAATTCTATCTGTACTTCCTACGAAATGATAATTTTTCCATAGGTCTTGGATGACATCAAGAATTTGATTATTGAAGTAATTTCTCCAACAATTTGCAAGAGCATAAGGATCTTTGTATGATAAGTAAGAATCTCCTTCATACCATTGTCCTTGGTGGGTATGGCCGTTGATGAGAACAAGATGTTTTGAGGGCTGGACAACCATCCAGTTATCTCTTTCCCATTTTGGCAAGGTACTCCAGCATTTGATGGAAACAAAAGGGCTATTAACCTTTGTAACAACCATCTGAATAATTTGTGGGAGCTGGCTGATTTGATTATGGCCTATCAGTTTAATGAGTCTGATAAAGCCAAACTCAAACATCTGGAGAGCCAGTTTGGATCCCTGTGAGCATCATCTGAGCCATCCTCATAGTTGACCAGGAGGCCAGGAAACAAATGTTTCTTTTCATACAGTTTGAGACTACTCCCAAAGTGTTCTTCCCAATTAGATTGCATGTAGATGTCATTAAGATCATCTGAATTAGCAAGGTCCGGAGTAGTAGTTGTAATAAGTATTTTAAAATATTCGAACCATAGATCAAAAGATCTGAACATAGCCTTGCTTTCTAGAATACAAGACTATATTTCTGTTGGCAAGTTGGCAATAACACTTCTTAGCAAAGATTGGATCTTAAGACTCAATCTAGCATAATTAATTCCCATTAAAGTCTTTTTATCCTTTGAACGGATATCCTCTTTGACAAAGAGTTGACTTGTATAGGCTTCATTTATGGCAGTAGTATTAACAAGGTGGATTTCTAATGCTTGGAGGATTTTTTGGAAAAGGGCTTGGTGTTTTATGGTGAAAGCAGCTTGGAGGTTGTCAAGAATAAATTTAATTGAATTTGGCAATTCGCTGTAAACTACATTGAGGAATTGTAGAGTTCTAGATAAAACTTCCTACAAAGCAATAACCATGTCACCACTAGAATATGTCACCTCTGTCAGGACAAATTCCTGAAGGGATTTTGATCCATTTGGTTTTACCTCAGGTGAATCGCCTTCATGCATTACAAAAAGCTGACTTGCTGAAAGTTTTTTGTCTTGAGGATAGCCCTGTGCAAGTACTTTCCCCTTGTTCTTCTTCTTTGCTAAAGAAGTCATATTATTAATCCACTTATTAGTGGTATTTATATCAGCAATATGCTCTTCAGCAAATACTTCTTTTCTTGCCAAGAAATATTAAGGATGTTAGTCAATATATTATTAGTATGAGCATCAACTTTAAAATTTCTTGTGGAATGTTTAAAAGAATCTAGCAGTGGTCTGAGAAAGATCATCTTAGTAGGAATGTTTTTCTCATTGAAATTTTTAATATAAGGTAAGTTAACAATATGTCTCTTCCTATGCCAGAAAGCATTAGGAATATCATAGCAAACATCATTTATCAAAACTTTTTGAAAATTGTCAATTTTGGATTGCAACAATTTATCAGAAAGTTGTTCAGCAACTCTTTTGTATCTAACTTCTTGCTTAAGGAAGTTAAGATGTTTAGTTTTAGCATGAATCAGATTCAAAGCATTATCAGTATCAATTTCAAACTTTGAAGCAAATTTGAACTTGACTTTCTGCCCAAATGGGTCAGTAGTAATACCATCAAGTTCAACAACAAAATGGTACAAAGCATTTATAAGTGGAAGACCAAGAATCACTTTATTAGTCATGTTTTTAACAAGCACGAAGGGTGTTTTGAAGCAAACATTGTCATGACACACATGAGCATTATTCAATTCATACTTAATTTTAATTTGAGTACCATTAGCAGAAATCAATCGTTCAGTGGCTTTTTCATAATACTTGGAAGGAATCAGTCCTTCCTGAATGCAATTCATATCAACACCAGAATCAGTCATGGCAATAACATTGAAATCATAGTCATGGCAAAAAAAATTTTCACTTTTGTAAACCAATTTTGGAGGAAGCATGTGATTAACAAGAGCAAGCTAATTGTCAATCAAAGCATTAGAAGCATCACCAGAAGCATTACCAGAAAGAGGAGCCTGTTGCAATGAAGGTGATATCTTACCGTACCGTACCGGCTGAAATATTTCTTACCGGAGCTTAAAACAGTACAAAAACACATGTGTTTCGTTCCGGTTCAAATGCCGGTCATACCGGGTTATTTCGGCTATTCCGGACGAAATATCATGCTTCGGTCAAAAAAACCATACCGGACCGGAACATGACTTTCAGTCTTTCAGATCAAAAAGAAAAAAAAAAATCAGATCCAGTATCTCTCTCCTCTTTCAGTAACATATTAACTTACAATCTCTCACTATGCTGCTGCCGTCACCAGAAAGTCACCGCCACGTTGCCGAAATCCCATTTTGCCAATCTTCTTCTCCTCCCACTTCTTCTTCTTCGTTAAATAACCCAGACCCTCTTTCTTCAGTTCTTGGCTTTTGTTTTGTTCTACTTTGTCTCTTCAGTTTCTTTTGTTTTGGGCTTTTTGTTTTATGTGCTTGACAGCTTTACCCAACTTTACTTCTAACTTCAGTAGTTCAGCCCCTTTATCATTATTAATTTATTTGAATAAAATAATTTATATTTTTTTTTATTGTTTTACGTGTCTAACACCCACTCATGTGAAGATGAATTCAATCTTAACTTCCTTTTATTAAGTTTTTTATTTATTCTTATCTATGTATTTTATTTTTAACTTCAACTACGATACACCAATTACCAAATATACCAATTTCTAATGGATTTATAATAATAATAATAAACAAAACCTATTACCATGTGTCATTTAAAAGATAGTATTTTAACTAAAACTTAAGGATCAAAGATATTTAAATGAGTTTTTTTTTAAGATATTTAAATGAGATGTTTTATAATTTACAATTCATAATTTATAAATACTTTTAATAAATTGTGTGCACTTTGACTTTTAGTAACATGATTTTTACACTCAATCGTTACTAAATTTGAACTCTTTATAAAATAGCGGTAATCCCGAAACGGTACACCGGTATTGACCGGTACCGAAATATTTCGTTCCACTGGCCAAACCGGTATAGCCTCTGGTACGAAATTGACTCCCTTGGCCTGTTGGCTGGATTCATCTCCATTTTTTTGCTCATCCAAATCATTATCAGATTGATGATTATCAAGTTGCTTATCAATTTTCAACAGCAACATTTCTTGCTTAAGGTTAAGATTATCAATTTTTATAGTTTTGAAATCATTTTTTAATTGAATTATTTCTTCTTTAATTATGTTAATTTCACTTTGCAATTCATTAACAGTTAAATCTTTGGACTTCTTTTTATTAGATCTTTCCAAAGCTTCTTCAAGGCTTATCTTTGATTTGGGTTTTTTAACATTTTAACGTTTGGTCAAATTATTTTTTAATTTATTAAGATATTCTTTTTGTAGTTTAGGATTTTCAATTTGACTTATCAATTTAATTAATAAACTTTCTTGTTCTTCACCTTTGGTTAGAACATTAACAATTTTAATAGTATTACAGCAAGAATCTCTGCAACCAATTTTAATATTTGAAGAACCAGAGGTTCCACTATTGGAGTGATAACCAAAATCAGACAAGGAGGAGAAATCCTCTTCCAAAGAGTCAGTCAAAGCAGTAGACTCAAGGATCTAAAAAAATTCTTCTTGATCATCATCATTAATATTTAGCATGTTTAGTTTTTTCTTTAAATCACCAGGTTTTTGTTTGCAATCTTTACTGTAGTGTCCAAGTTTACCACAGTTAAAGCGTTTACCACAATTAAAGCATTTACCTTTACCAGATTTTTGTTTATCATGTTTTTTAAAGACATGTTTCTTTTTAGCATAAAAATCATTGGGTTTAGCAAAATTTGTTCTGTATCTTTTATATTTTTTATAATTTTTGTGAATCTTATCATGTTTATTTTTTCTCTTTTTGCCTAGAAAGAGCAATAGGAGTAAATCATATTGTTCACAGAAATTACCCATTTCAAATGATATGGGTAATTTTTTACAATATTAGTATATTACACCATTAATTACATTTTCTTCTTTTATATATATATATATATATATATTTATGCTTATATAATTTCAAGATTATCAGAAATTGATAGTTTTCTCATCTACAAAATATTTAAATTTTAAGTTTTCATAATTTAGAATTATACATAAAATATGAGTTTATGGATCAACTAGTAAATAACATCCAATTAACACAAAATCTAGTGTGCATGTTAAGGAGAATGACAACATATAATCCAATAGCATCTATAAAATATTTAAATTTTAAGTTTTTAATATTTTAGAATTATACATAAAACATGAGTTTATGGATCAACTTGTAAACAATATTCAATTAACACAAGATTTGGTGTACATGTTAATAAGAACGAGAACATATAATCTAATGGTAGAATCTTTAAAATATTAATTCAATAAGAAGTTATTTTTGTATAATATTAAGAAAGAATTACAATAGGTGTAACTAATTGTGGTAGTTATTAAAATAAATTTATTATGATTGCATTTGTATATGGGGTAATTATTGAGTACTCTTGGAATATCATAAATGCGTACTCCCCCCTCTCGCATAACTGTAGGTCTCACTAATTAAATTTATGATGAGACCCACAATTCATGTGAGATAAGAGAGTACCCATTCATGGTACTCCCGGAGTATTCAATAATTTTCCTTGTATATGAAGTTATATATTCTATAATTTTTTTAAGAATATATATATATATATATAATATATATACATGATGCAAATGATTCTAATGAAGGGTTTAAATATATATTAAAATTTAAACCCACTTAAATAATATATATTAGAATAATAAAATGTAAAATCATGAGGTTTCAAAAATTTATATGACAAAATATTATGAGACCAATTAAAAGTCAAATATCTTCCGTTAATGGAAATATAAGTTTTTTTTTTTTAGAAGAAAATATAAGTTAAATTTGTCAAAATATTAATGTTTTTTTTTTATGGCCATCTAAATATTAATGTTAATATATTAACTTCAAATGGCATTTATCAGGGAAGCATATGAAAATTCTAAAGAGGATGACATGGAAAGTTGCTTTTGCTTTAAGTATGCTAGTGATGTAGCACCAAAATCTTTGGATCCCAACAACATATACCAACAATTTAAGATTCATCGGAGTAAAATGGGATGTGATGGAAGGGGAGGTTTTGTTGCCAAATCTATAACATCATATGGGATCCCTCCAAAGTTTCTCAGATCAAATGGTTGGACAGTGCAAACCTCAACTCGTAGTGATTTCCAATTAGGTTATGCACTAGGCCTAAATACTTCCCTTCATGCTGCCTTCCAAAATTCAACTTCCTGCTATCATGTACAAGTTCTCAACCAGTGGTTGTAGGAAAATGGTATTCTCCTTTTATGTTATTAAGGAAGGAACATTGAAAAACCAAATAAGTACATCAACGTATTACGAGCTGACACTTGAGCAAAAGTGGGAACAAATATTTGCATGTGAAAATAATGAGAGACAAGGCAATGTTGTTGTTGTGGATTGTTGTTCCAAGAGAAATGGTTTTAGTTGCTGGGAGAGAAGTTATGGATGTAAATGTGGTCAGTGGAGTAATGTGGTTCAAGAATTGTAGTATATAGGGACAAGAAAGAAGTGTGGGATTGAGCTTGGAAGTCTTTGAGAGAATGAAGTGGGAGCAAGAAAAGGTTGGATGGGTTGGGGGGAATGATGGGCAAGTGAGCTTGAAAAGAGTAGAGGAATTTGGAGGGACAGGTGCGTGGACGAAATTTGTTATATTTTGGCAGAGAATTATGCTAAAGCGAATGGATGGGAGCCTGGTATTAACTTATGAATTATACCCGCGTTTGTAAGTGTCTTTAGCTGCAGTTTTTTTTTTATAGCGCCTATAGCTGCGTTTAAAAAATGCAACTATAGGTCTAGCTGAATAATTATTATTTTTAAAGATGACCTATAGCTACGCTTAAAAAACACGGCTATAGCTAACCTATAGCTGCATTTTGAAAATGTAGCTATAGTTTAAGCCTATA
Organism: Lithocarpus polystachyus; assembly: GCA_033629205.1. Lineage (NCBI taxonomy): Eukaryota > Viridiplantae > Streptophyta > Magnoliopsida > Fagales > Fagaceae > Lithocarpus > Lithocarpus polystachyus. Next base: position 34,442,372 of record CM066170.1, read on the forward strand.
GCCACACTCAATTATAGGTCCTGTCGAATAAATTTTTTTATTTTAAGGATGACCTATAGCCGCGTTTTTTATATGTTACACCCAAAAAAAAAAAAAAAAAACTTTTTTCTTTCTTTTCCCATGTACCCCCACTTTTCCCCTACATCCCCAATATCATCATCTTTTTTTTTTTTTCCTTCCCTTCTTCAAGTCACGCCTGGTTCTTCAGTGGTTGCTCTTTCTTTCCTTCTTTTTTTTTTTTTCTTCCTTCTTCACTCAACACAACTCTTTTTTTTTTTTTTTTTTTTTTTTTGTTTCTTTGGAGCTGCTGCTTCTTTTTTTTTCTTTTTTCTTTCTTTCTTTTTTTCTTCTTTTTTTGCTCCTTTCTTCTGCAAGTCATGCTAGGTTCTTTTTTCTTTCTTTTTTTTTTTTCCTTTTTCTTTCTTCCTTCTTCACTCCAGCACAACTATTTTTTTTCTTTGTTTCTTTGCAGCTACTTCTTTTTTTTTTTTTCTTTTTTTTTTGGCGAAAATGCACTTTTGGTCCCTACATTTTGGATCGATTCTCAATTTGGTCCCTAAGTTGATTTCACTCCTAAGTCAGTCCTTGATTTCAGAAAATCATTTTTATTTTGGTCCCTGCCGTCAACCTAGTAACAGAAAATGCATACGTGGCAAACGGAATACACCGTTTGCTGACGTAACTAATAAAATAATAATAAAAAATTATATTTAGCATTTTTTAAATCCCACGTCAGCTTTTAAATTAATAAAAAAAGCCAACTCAGAAAATTTTAAAAAAAAGTAAATTAAATTTAAAAAAAAAACCTTAAATCTAATTTAAACTAAAATGATTTCTGAAAAAATAAAAAATCATTATCTTTTTAATTCTTTTTTATTTTGTTTTTGTTTTTCTTTAACGTCATCAGCTTTAAAAAAAAATCCCTACACTGAAACTAATCTCTCACTCTCCACTATCCATGGCCGGAGCTCACTCACCCTTCATCTTGAGGTAGAAGACCTTGGAGTTGCCGGTGGCGGCGGAGAAGGGGATGAGCCTGGTGTCAAGGAGCTCCAACTTAATCTTGGATCTATAGTCCCGGATCATGGACACATGGTCCTCGTTGCTGCGGCTCTCCTCCTTCTACTCGATCGAGGAGATGATGCGCCACAAGGCTCACCTCGCGCCGATCACGTTCTTGTACGCCACAGAGAGAAGGTTTCGCTCCTCAATAGTGAGCTCCTTGCTCTTCACCGCCGCCGAGACCTTCTCCATGAACTCCACCATCTCCTCGTACCGCTGGGCTTGCTCGGCAAGCTTTGCCATGTACACGTTCTCTTCGCGAGCCGAGGGAGCCACTACCATTGTTTTTTATTGGTGTTCTGATCTGTTCATGTGGGTTTCGGATTGTAGGATCGGTGACTTAATGTGGCTTGATCGGTGGGTTTCTGATCTGTTCACTTGTTACTGTGTTTATTTTAAATTTTTGGGTTTGTCTTTTTTCATGTGGATTTGATGATTTTTCTGGGTTTATGGGTTTGATTTGTTGGAGGTTTCGGTGGAGGATAGGGATTTTGTATGTAATTTAAGCATCGGTTTATTAAATGTGAGTTATTTTAGTGTTTGGTTTGAAAGAAAATCTTGATTTTTTTGGGAAAATGTTCATAATTGTTTAAGGAAAATTTATAAGGTTAGTTGGGTTTGTTGTTATTGTGAGCCGAATTGGCTGGGTTTGTGTGTGTTTGTTTCATAAGAAAATTTCTGGTTTTGGGTGGAAAGAAAATTTTGTGATGAAAATCTTAGGCAACGGCTTTTTAGATGTAAATTTTTTCAGTGTTTGGTGAAATTTTCTGGGAAAGATGTTGAATGCCTATTTGTGTTCTTGAGTTCTTGTGATCTGGGTTCATGTTCTTAAGTTCTCGTGTATTCACGTTCAAATCTTAAACTATGTATTTTTATGTTTTTAATTTTGTTTTTATGTTTTTTTTTTAATTTTTTTCAAATTGATAAATTAAATTTTTTTAAAATTAGACGATGACATGGCATGCTGAGGTGGTTTTTTTATTTTATTTTATTAGCCACATCAACATCTAATATGCAAACAGTGCATTTTGTTTGCCACGTATGCATTTTCTGTTACTGGGTTGACGGCAGGGACCAAAATAAAAATGATTTTCTGAAATCAATGACTGACTTAGGAGTGAAATCAATTTAGGAACCAAATTGAGAATCAGTCCAAAATGTAGGGACCAAAAGTACATTTTCGCCTTTTTTTTTCTTTTCTTTCTTTTTTTCTTCATCTCAAGCACACTAATTTGTCTATAGATCTTTTTTTTTTTTTTTTTGTTATTTTATGTTTACTTAGTAAGAAAATGGAAAAAATGCTGAAAATTTTGAATGAAGTGGATATTCTAGCAATATTTATGTCTATGTCTGATTTGCATTTGAGTTTTGATTTTGAATTTTTTGGATCTGTGCTTGAATTTGTGCTATTGTATTGCTAATATTGTGCTTATGTTTAAATGAGTTTGTGTTCTTAAGCTTGTTCTTTTGTTTTTCTGCGCTTGTGCTTTTGTGTTTCTTGATGGATTTAGTGTTAGATTTGGGTTGGTTTTGTTGAATGAGAGGAGACTCATGGGTTTGTGTTCTTATATTTTGAAGCACGTTGTGTTTGTATTGTGAGTATTTTGTGTTTGATTTTGAATTTTCTGAGAGTGTTTGTATTGTGAGTATGTTGTGTTTGATTTTGAATATTCTAGGTTTGATTTTGAATTTTTTTGGGTTTGTGTTTAATTTTGAATTTTTTGGGGAAAAAAAAAACCCAGAATTTTTTTTTTTGTTTTAAAAAATACCTATAGCCGCATTTTTAAAAATGCAGCCAAAATGTGCCTATAGCCGCGTTTCTTAAAAAACGCAGCTATAAGTCTCAGCCTATAGCCGCAATTAAAAAAATGTGACTATAGCTTATAACTGCGTTTTTTGGGGTCTATAGCTACGTTTTTGAAACACGGCTTTAGCCCGCATTTTTTTGTAGTGATAGCATGGCCATTATTTAGTAAGAAATGCCTACAAATTACTATTAGAAGCTGAAAATAATGACCGCCATTCGAATCCTTTGAAGAATTACCACTATGGAAAGAAGTTTGAAAGACTATATATATTTTTGGGTGATAAGTGATGGAAATTAAGATATGAGTGATGAAGATCACTAAACCAAAAACAACCTAAATATTCCCAAAAAATTCAAGCACTTCCTTTGGCAAGCTTGTTATGAGTCTTTAGCTCTTTGCCAACAAAGGAGAATTTATGCAGGACAGGAGTTATTACAGGTGGCAGTTATGATTTATGTAAGATGGAATTGTAAGATGGGGTTCATGCTTTATGGAGTTGTCTTATGTGTGGGTTAGCTATTTTCCGTGATATTGGTGTTACTGGTATCAGAGTGGTGATTCGAGATAGTTTGGGGCAGTTATCCTTATTGATGTCTTGTCTCAACAGCTAAACCTTTCATTCAATAGTTGATGAAGTAGAGGCCTAAGCTTACCAGAGAGCCATTCATTTTACAAAAGAAATTGATCTTACTCAAGTTGTTTTTAAGGGAGATTCTTCCACTATAATAAACTAGTACATAACCAATGCTAATGCATGGGAATGATAATATGTTATAGTGCTATTGATATTAGCTTGGGTTATTAAATATATAAGACATTAGTTTGACCAGGATATTTAGAGATACTAAAATGATTTGTTCTTGCAATTTTCATGATATTGGTTAAGTCAAGTTTCTCATTATACTATTGGATACTAAATATACAACATCAGTTCACAATTATTGTCCATGATATTCTACTAAATGCAACACAAAATAAAAGAATAAATTGATCCAACAGTATCTCCTAAATTGAATGAGGACAAGTGTATGGGATTCTTTAGCTCAATTATAGTTTGTTACGTTCAAGATCTTTGCATGCAAAATATTTGAATAGAGATAGTTTAAACAATATGCTCATTAGTTCAGAGAAAAAAAATATAAGAAACATCATTGTAGAAGTGAATCCGCTTACCAGTACCCAAGTCTAACTCAAGGTTTACCTGAAAGTCTCTCTGTACCAAATAATATCTTTCTAGATGCAGGATATTTTAGAAATGGGTTGGTCAATTTATTTTTGCCACAAGAGAGGTAATTAGCAGTCAAATATGAGCATCATGGCCTTTTCTTTTCCTTTGAAAATCTCTATAGCCACTTCATAAGAAGGGTTGGCTATAGCAAAAATCTAAACAATTTAATTTGTATGGAAAACAAACAAAAGCAAAATTCAATTTTGATTCTAATTGAATTTTCTCTAAGTTTTGGTTATATATATATATATATATATATATATTACCTAGTTAGTAATAGACCATACATGGTTATAATATATTACATAAATGACTTATAAAATTTGAATTATTTTTAGTTACATAAAAAAATGTATCATAAATATTAAATCATTCAAGCTCTCTCTTCCTCTAATTTTATATATAAAGTTAGATATATAATTAGGTTTTATGATTTATTTATATTGTTAGGACATATATGATTCATTGTTAGGAACATATGTTACTATTTTATGTAATTGGCTAATCCTTTACAAAACACACTTTACTTGTAATTGGGTAGATCTAAGATGAGTTTAATGCTTCAAGAAACCTTGTTTCAAGTTCAAGTGTTAAAGCCATGCAAGTCTGTCCAAGAATCAAGGAAGAAAGTGCAGAATTTTAAAGCTTGACAACTAGCATCTATCGAGATCTAAAAGCTGCTAAAGCCCGTGGCTCGACAGCTAGCTCGATAGATAGGGTATCTATCGAGGCTTATGAAGTTCAGTTTTCAGGACTGTTTTTCATACAATCCGTGAATATATGTTTGAGCTTTCTTTTCTCACAACCCTAGACATATATAAGGATTGTTTTAAGGGCCGTAAGAGGTTACACAGTTGCCCTAGTTCATCTTTCTCTTGAAGAAGTTGCTATGTTTGTACACCGTAGGGTTTTGTGACCAAGCAACTTCATGATCATCATCATGTGATGAACTGAAGAACTTTGTAATCAACATCCTTTTCAAGTTGGTGTTCAAGTCACGTACTAGGATTCACGCAATTAGTTAGTCACCTACTGGGAGCCGTGCATTACAAGGAGAGATTGTCACTACAGAACAAGTTCAATTCAGTATTGGGATAAGAGTTCAATTGTAGGTTAGTATAAGGTACTGGGATTTCTTTACTTGGAACTGCTTGTTTTGATAATAGTGGATTCTCGGGAGTGTTGACCTTAAAATCACCCAGTGGGGTTTTTGCCTTATAGGTTTTCCCCATTCGTAAACAAATCACCGTGTCAATTTATTTTCCGCTGCATACTTTAGTTAATTGGTGATTTGCTTGTGCTACCACGCGCTTTGCATGTTAATTTAATTAATTAATAAACTTGGCTAATTAATCAATTAATTCATCACAAGGGTCACAAGGGGTAAACATTCTTAGCCTATCATATAATGAACTCCTCGTTTTTTACACTAAAGTAACTCATTTGACACAAAAATTTAAAAAATTTAGTAGATAGGACACGTGGCACAAAATTAAACCCTAATTGAAATCCAATTTTTACACTAAATTAACTCACTTGGCACAAAAATTTAAAAACTTAGATTAGATGGGACACATGGTGCAAAATTATACTCTAATTAAATTCCAGTTTAAAATCTAATTGAATTTTCTCTTAGTTTTGACTATATATATATATATATATATATATATTATGCAATCCAATACTACATTAGTGGTTCCTAATGGGCATGCTATCGTGTAAGAGATTTCAATAGCTTTAGTTTTTTCCATGTATGAAAAATAGGTAATAATGTTGCTCATGCTTTAGCACGAAATGCTAAGAAATATGAGGACTTTTGAGCTTGGCTCGTGGAAGTTAGGCCGATGAGAAATTATCTCATACACCGGTCTCATAAGACCTATGTTTTATTGACATGTGGGACCTACGCACATCAGACCCACATGTTAGTGAGACATAGCTCTCATGAGACTGTCACATACAAGATTTTTCCTCGCCAACAATATAGGTAATGTAAACAATGGCCTAGACCCCCTTTGCTAATTAATATAATATGAATATATTTATCTTAATAAGTTAATCATCTATTTTGGGAAACTTTTTATGGAAAATTGAAAAGGTTGTCATAAAAGGTAATTACTTTTTCATTTTTCCATAAAAAGTTTTATAAAATTGGTTATTAATGTATGCCTTTAGGACATATAAGCAGGGATGGACCTAGGGGGCCCAAAGGGGCTCCCCCCCCCCCCCCCCCTCTCAAAGAAAATATTTTTTACTTGTTGTAATCTTTTCATTTATATAGTTAGGCCCTCCTCCCCTCCAAGACTATTAGTCCACCAGCCCATATTGCTAAATCATAATACTATAACTAATATTTTTAAATTTGATAAATTTATAAATTGAAAAATAGTAAATCTATAAGTTGAGATTGCATAGATTATTGCTCTATAATGTATTAAAAAACAATGGTGTTTTATGTCTGTTGTTTTTGTTGGTAAATGATTGCATCTAAATGCATTAAGAAATAATGATTTTGTATATTTGTCTTAGTTGATAGTTTGTTAATACTTTATCAATGCTTATTTGGAGTTTTATTATTATTTATTTTCTTGTACTCCAACTCTCCCTAGCTTGAAATTATGGGTCCATGTCTAGGCATAAGTTAGTAAAAGCCTATTTTATTTAAGACTACTTCACCCAAAAAAATTTAAGGCCCTCTCTATTAATCAATATGCATTTAACACATCATTTTAACATGTCAACACACTTGACATTTTTTTGTTTTTGTTTTTTGAGAATGATCAACACACGTAAATTCATCTCTTTGTTTCCACTTTTTTTATTTTTTTTTTTCTCCATGTCAACACGTTTGCATCAATTCTTATGACCTATCTCTTTTTCTTTTTTTTCTTTTTTTTTTTAGAGTTTTAACTTATGACGTTCACTCTTGATGATAGAAGTTTATCATCAGACCAAGACACCAATCAGTTTTTGGTGTAGGCAACAATTGAACCCTAGATCTCTTATACAACCATCAAAGACTTTACCAGTTGAGCTAACAAAAAGCTCGGATTTGCGTTAAAACACAAAAATTGTTTTGACCCCCAATTAAAAATTATGGTTAGATTGCTTTTACTCTAACTTATCTAAGTGCAGAACAAGAGTAAATGATGCATAATAAACAGATAACTACTCTACTGCATAAACATGAATAAGAAACAATAAAAGTAAAGCACAAGAGTAAGGGAAGAAAGATGCAACCACAAGATAACACCGAGACGTGTTATCGAAGAGGAAACCGAAGATATCGGCGAAAAACCTCACTGCCACCCTCCAAGCGATAAATCGATCCACTAGAGAACAAAGTTGGAGTACACAAATAACAAAAGATCCTCCAAGCCTAGTCTACCCAATGTAATTGAGCCCTCCAGGCTCCTGCTACCAACTGACTTCGCCAAGGCTTGTCTTCTCTAACTCTTCGGATCCCGCAATATGCCTGATTGCATTCGCCAAGCCTCACTGGCTTCTTTTGGCAAATCTCCCATGCTTCCCAGCTCCAAAACACTCTCTAAGCTCTGAAAAGGTATGGGTTGTGTTTGGATACAAATCTCCTCTCAAGGTATGACAATGGGAGAGGGAAGGAGAAGAGGCTAGAATGATTTCTCACTAAGGATGAGTAGCTCTCTCTCAAAAAGATGAGTGTGTATGTTGTAGAAAATATATCTAGGGTTTTTCTCTCTGAATTGCCTCTCATACTTTTGTGGATAATGAGGGTATATATAGTACAAGTGAAGGGTAAGAAAGTCACACTTAAAAATCCTTCAGGCAGAATGTTTCGCAACTACCTCACGAGAGGCCTTACCTGCGAGACACTCGTGAAACTGACAGCCTGGCACGACTCTTCACCTTCCAGTCATGTGCTTCACACGTGGCTACTTCGCAGGTTAGCTTATCGCAAAATCCACTTAATCTTCAATTAAGCTTGAGTTTTCACCAACTTCATACTAAACCCAATACAATTAAATCCCACAAAAATACCAAGAAACAAATTTATGCAATTACAACACATTTTGTCATGGAATAAGCCAATACAAATGTTACGATAAAAATCATAACTTAACACTAACTAAAACCCACCTATGACCTATCTCTTAATTACACATCATATTATTTAATAAAACTTATCGCATCAACCCATGCCACCTGTATCCTTTTTTAGTTTGTTATACAATTTTTTTTGTTCTTTTGTAATTTAATTCTTTTTTGGCTTTTCCCAATTCCCATTTATAACGGTTATTTTTTTCTTTTTCAAAATATACATGAGCAATAAAATATGCATATTAGAATGATGATTCATTTAAGGACAAAGTTTAGTTACAAAATTTATTGTAACCTTAGGTTACAACCTTACTCAATAAAATAAACATTACTATATATTTTAAAAATCTAACCATTGAATTTTATGTTCTTTATTTTCTTAATACACATGTCAAATTTTGTGTCAATCGGATATTATTTACTATATGATCTATAAGCTAATATTTTAAGCATAATTTTCAACTACAAAAACTTGCAATTCAAACAATTAATTGATGACATAGCAATTAATATTTAATTTTCTCAAAATTTTGCAAGAATGGAGGATATTAGAAGAAGACGTAATCCAATAGTGGATTTGTCAAAATTTGCCTCCAATAAAAAAATATTGAGTAAGGTTGTAGTTTAAGGTTACAACCAATTTTGTTTCTAAACTTTGTCCTTCATTTAACCTACCATTATCATACTCTTAACATAAACATGATATCATAAAAATTCTATGATATTTCCATAAGCCAACTCAACATTAATATGATATTATAAATATCTTATGCTAAACTCTAATGTATTAAAGAAACAAAAACTATAATTAAACGAACAAATAACTTATTACACCACATAATAAATATCAATATATAAAATAGATGCTTTTATCATTATTTAAACTACAATATTACTACGCTGTTCTTTTATACTTTAATAATTCTTTACTTTTAGTGAAAAAAGTGTAATGGACATATGTGTGCAATTTAAAATTTTTCACTTTTCAACAATGAATTCATTACTTCAACTAATTTCTATGACTATTATGCTATAGTCTAAATTCTTTGTCCTCTTGAGATTAAAATAAAATAAAATAAAATATTCTTTATTTAGATTTCATAAAATTTTATTTAAATTCTTGATTTCATATTCAAATTCCCCATTTATGTTTGGATACGATAGTTGTAAGGTTAGGAATCAGAGATGTCCATTGCCAAGAACTAAAACCAAAATCAAAATCTCTATAAGTTTCATATTATACATTTGCTAAAGGATATTTTAGGGGGAAAATTTCACATGGGTTACAATTGGGGGAAAATCAAAGAAAATGGCTTCATTTTTTATTCAAACTGCCAAATATAAAATTTCAGTTCAGATTTCACAACCTTCCCAATGTTAGTGCTCCAAAATTACTAAATGAAAGAAAATCTCTCAAATAGGCCCAACATAAATAATAGAGAAAAAAATGGTTAAACCCACCATTCAAAAGCACAAACCTAGATGATAAAATTCAGGAAAATGGATGAAAAATGGTTACATTAGATTTGGGGGTAGACATGGTGAAAATCAACGAAGAGAAGAAGAGTTGAAAGAACAAGAGAGAAAGAAAGATTTTTATTTTATTTTTAACTTAGACCCTAACCTATTCTACTGGTAAATGGTAACCCACTTAAATTATTTAAATGGTCAAGATTAAAAGCATTAGAATGCATGGTTTAGATTTAGGTGGGTACCTTACCCCCTATTTTTTTATGGGAGTACCATAGAATGACCCATTATAAATTGTACACACATATCTATTATAATTATTTAATTGAAGGAATGAAAAAAAAAAAAAAACAATTTGGAAGAATATTATAGAATAAAAGTTGATATAGAACGTGCTTTTCTCTTTCTCCTTAATCCTAAAACAAAATATATATCCCAAACACCCGCAGTCAATCACATCATTTATAAAACCTACAAATTCACAAAGTCTAACCTTAATATCAAAATCGTAATTACCGATGTCACTCAATATAAAATGCAAGCTCCCCTTACTTGGTTGTAGCCAACTTAAACAGTTAGGATTAGATGAAATAACAATATTAGAGATAGGTAAGTATCGTCGAAAAATTAAAGGTAAATGACATTGTTTTTGGTTTATGTGTATTTGATATGGAATGGCATAAAGCGCGATGGATAGGTATATATAAAAGGGTATAAATGCAAGAGGTGAAAATAGTGAATTAAAATACAAAGAGTTTTGTGTATATGTGTGAGGGATAAAAAGTCTTAAAACATTGAACTAAATGATACAAAGATTGTTTACTTTTTAATTAGAAAAGTCTTAAAACATTAAACCAAATGAAACAAAAAGTCAATATTTAATTTGTTCTTATCTTTGATGTGGTACTTAAGAATATTTTAATTCTTTTTGCATAAAATGTGTCACTTGGCAGGACCTCATGCTTTCTCACATGTGGTATCTTCTTTTATATATATATATATATATATATATATATTGATTGATTATAGATTATAGATGGATAGATACCTGCCAAATATTGTTCTATCCCACGTGTACTATAATATTTAAATAATTTCTTTTTGTTTTTGTTTTTTTTTTTTTTTTATGGAGGCCTTAAATAGTTCCTAACATTTGCTAAAAAAATAAATGGCTCCTAAAAGAGAATGAAAAAAAAAAGAATTTGGAATAAACTTTATTGTATGACTAGCTTTACTCTTTTTTAAGGTACTAAAATCAAATGAATATTTGAAATTAAATATTAAAAAAGTAGACAAACTAAGCACAAGCTGAGTTTTTTTTTTTTCTCTCTCGAAGTACACTTATATCTGAAAAGAGTTAGTATTTTAAAAATTTTACATAAATAAAAAAAATAAATTAAAGGAAAAATATTCTTTTTTAATGAATTATTAAATTGATAATAAAATAGATTTCAATCAAATACATTAATAATGTATATTTTTTATTATTTAACTTTTTAAATTCACATGTTCGGTTGAGTTAGAAATAAATTAAAAACATTGAAAACACAATTGGAATGAGTTAGATAAAAACCAAATTAATTAGAAAGGTTTTGAAAACACAGTTGGAATGAGTTGGATAAAAACCAAATAAATCATATATAAAATTACCAAAGTAAATTACAGATGCTTTGAGCGTATTAAAAGCTCTCGAGACCTTCTTTTGAAAAGAAAGAAAAAAAAAATCATTCATTAAATGTAGGGTTGTCCAACTTTGGTTCACCAAAACCCTTGAAGCTAAACTAACTAACATCTCATGGTACTTTCAAGAGAGACATCTAGGATTTAAATCCCTCCACCATTAGCTATCAAATTATCAAAAAAAACTTAGGCTCGGATCTAACAAAATCACATGTTCTGGAGTAATCTAAATTGAGAGCCACAATGTGGTAGTAAATAGTGGGTATAGAGTGTTCAAATCGACTAACATTTGAGTGGTGGTTTTCCCTTTCTAGAAAGGTAACATTTGTTCATCATGTCAAGCGAAGTGGAAATATTGTTGCTTACCCTCATGAGGTTTTACTTTTTGTAATTTGCGATGCTTCTTAGCTTTATATTAATAAAACAACTCCATCTTGATTCTAAATAAAATTTAAAGAAAAAAAAAATACTCCAACCAACCCACCATTTCTTTTCGTTTTTCATCTTTGTATGCTTTGACACCATTTTTCACAATTCAAATCTTGCCAAATCCAAAAAAAAAAAAAATCTACCTAAATTTGACGATATCTTCACCGAATTGTTAAGATCTTCATCAAATCTAGTGAAATTTCTACCAAATCTGTCATTATCTCTGCAACGTGCCACCATCGATGAGGAGAACAGTAATTGAGGACTCATTTTACGGCCAAAATGGCCAAATACCACAATTTTCAGAAATTATTAGCAACAAAGCACTGTTTCGAAAATAAATGGGAAAGTACCACTTTTTCTAGAACTCGAGTTTCAGAAACTCGAGTTCCCCATCAGTTCCGCCACCGTGGCATAGCTGAGCTGGAATTTGTGTGATTAAAAAAAATAATGTGGTACTCGAGCTTGGCAAACTCGAGTTCCGTACACAGTACTTGAGTACCTTTTGTAAAAAACATTATGTTTATGTTTACTTTTATGGTACTCGAGCTTAGCGAGCTCGAGTACCTTGTAAGGAACTCGAGTTTTGTAAACTCGAGTTCCTTGTAACTTTTTTTTTTTTTTGGGATAATCAACAAATAAACATAAACATAAACATAAAAATAAGTAGTTTTTTTTTTATGTTTTTATTTATTTAAATAGAAGCATTGTAAAATATAGAGATTTTAATTTAAAAATATGAATTAATTTCTACATTAATTAAATTGTTTATTGTTTTCTTAAAAATTGTTCACTGTTTTCTGCAAAAACTATTTCTACGATTTTGCATAAAATTATTTTATGTTCGGCATTATTTAAAAAATTATTCACTCTCTTTTTATCGTAAATTATTTTTTGTTCACTATTTAAAAAATTGTTCATTGTTTTCTCATAAAACACCTAGTGAAATCGTGTTTTCTAAATTTAAACACCAAATCTAAATGCTTTTTCATGCATGCTTAAATTTCACAATAATCGAATTTGTTTTTCCGCATTGATAAAATCTATTTCTACATTAATAAAATTTGCTCTCTGCACATCATGTTTACTATATATTTGAATCTGCTTACTGCATTCATAAAATTTGTTTTTTGCATTAATTAAAACTGTTCACTGTTTTCTCATAAAAATTGTTCACTGTTTTCTGTAAAAACCATTTCTAGCATTCTGCATAAAACTATTTTCTGTTTAGCATTATTTAAAAAATTGTTCACTCTTTTTTCTGCGTAAATTATTTTTTGTTCACTATTTAAAAAAATTTTCACTGTTTTCTCATAAAACATCTACTGAAATCGTGTTTTCTAAATTTAAACACCAAATCTGAATGCTTTTTCATGCTTAAATTTCACAATAATCGAATATATTTATCTGCATTGATGGAATTTATTTCTACATTAATAAAATTTGCTCTTTGCACATCATGTTTACTGTATATTCGAATCTGCTTACTGCATTCATAAAATCTGTTTTCTGCATTAATTAAAACTGTTCATTGTTTTCTCATAAAAATTGTTCACTGTTTTCTGTAAAAACCAGTTCTAGCATTCTGCATAAAACTATTTTCTGTTTAGCATTATTTAAAAAATTGTTCACTCTTTTTTCTGAATAAATTATTTTTTGTTCACTATTTAAAAAAATTTTCACTGTTTTCTCATAAAACATCTACTGAAATCGTGTTTTCTAAATTTGAACACCAAATCTGAATGCTTTTTCATGCTTAAATTTCACAATAATCGAATCTATTTTTCTGCATTGATAAAATCTGTTTCTAGATTAATAAAACTAGTCGCTAACCCGTGCGATGCACGAGATAGTTAAAAAAAAATTAAAAGTACTTATTTTACTTAAAGGTATATGACTTAAATTTTAAAAATGTATAATTTGAAAATGAATAAAAATAACTAATTTCTTCAATATAATGATTTAGAAAAATTCTTTTTCTTTCATATCATTGGTTTCACATAACACATTTCGACGTGGGCTATTCTATGGTGATAACTTTACATAATATTCAACTGCAATTATATCTACTATCCTATACCAATCTAATCTATGTTATCTTGATAGTAGATCTACAAATTGCATTCTCGTATTCTTAGAGCTTGCCACATTATTGTTATTATCTATATATAATATAAAACTAAAAATTTTAACTTTTTGAAAGACTTACATTAAAATTAGGAATAAAAAATATTTTTTTTTTTTAAATTAGACCTCACGTTGTTCTTTTTTTTTTTTTAAGGCTCACTTTAGGTTAACAAAAAAAGACTCAAGTGAAAAAAAAAAAAAAAAAAAAAAAAAAAAAAAAAAGACTTCTATTAGGATTAAGGAAAAAAGAGAGAGACTCCTATTAGGACTCTCTGACTATTTAGTTTAACAAATTTTAATTTTTTATAAATTAAAATGATGAGGAAAAAAGAGGAAGAGAGACTCCTGTTAGGACTCTCTCACAATTTAGTTTTAAAAATTAAAAAAAATTTATAAATTAAAATGATGATGTGAAAAATTGTGGGAGCTTTAGAGGCTTAGTTTATATATATATATATATATATATATATATAGATAATAATATCTATATATAATATAAAACTGAAAATTTTAACTTTTTGAAAGACTTACGTTAGAATTAGGATTAAATTTTTTTTTTTTTTTAATTAGACCTCACGTTAGTTTTTTTTTTTTTTTTAAGGGCTCACTTTAGGTTTAAAAAAAAAAAAAAGACTCACGTGAAAAAAAAAAAAAAAAAAAGACTCCTATTAAGATTAAGGAAAAAAGAGAGAGACTCCTATTAGGACTCTCTCACTATTTAATTTAACAAATTAAAATTTTTTATAAATTAAAATGATGAGGAAAAAAGAGGGAGAGAGACTCCTATTAGGACTCTCTCACTATTTAGTTTTAAAAATTAAAAAAAATTATAAATTAAAATGATAATGTGGAAAATTGTGGGAGTTTCAGAGGTTTCGGTTTTTAATATATATATAGAAAATTAATGTGAAAAAACAGATTTGGTTTTTAAATTATGAATGCTAAAAAACAGATTCGATTATTGTGTAATTTAAGCATGAAAAAGCATTCAGATTTGGTGTTCACATTTAGAAAACACGATTTCAGTATATGTTTTATGAGAAAACAGTGAACAATTTTTTAAATAGTGAACAAAAAATAATTTACGCAGAAAAAAGAGTGAACAATATTTTAAATAATGCTAAATAGAAAATAGTTTTATGGAAAATGCTAGAAATGGTTTTTACAGAAAACAGTGAACAATTTTTATGAGAAAATAATGAACAATTTTAATTAATGCAGAAAACAGATTTTATGAATGCAGAAGCAGATTCAAATATACAGTAAACATGATGTGCAGAGAGCAAATTTTATTAGTATAGAAACAGATTTTATCAATGCAGAAAAACAGATTCGATTATTGGGAAATTTAAGCATGAAAAGGCATTCAGGTTTGGTGTTCAAATTTAGAAAACACGATTTCAGTAGATGTTTTATGAGAAAACAGTGAACAATTTTTTAAATAGTGAACAGAAAATAATTTACGCAGAAAAAGGAGTAGACAATTTTTTAAATAATGCTGAACAGAAAATAGTTTTATGCAGAATTCTAGAAATGGTTTTTACAGAAAACAGTGAACAATTTTTATGAGAAAACAATGAATAATTTTAGTTAATGCAGAAAACAGATTTTATAATGCAGTAAGCAGATTCGAATATACTCTAAACATGATGTGCAAGGAGCAAATTTTATTAATGCAGAAATAGATTCTATCAATGCAGAAAAATAGATTCGATTATTGTAAAATTCAAAATGCGAAAAAGCATTCAGTTTTGGCGTTTAAATTTAGAAAACACGATTTCACTAGGTGTTTTATAAGAAAACGGTGAAAAAATTTTTAAATAGTGAGTAGAAAATAATTTACGCAGAAAAGAGAGTGAACAAATTTTTAAATAATGCTAAACAGAAAATTATTTTTTGCAAAATCTTAGAAATAGTTTATGCAGAAAACAGTAAACAATTTTTATGAGAAATCAATGAACAGTTTTAATTAATGCAGAAAACAGATTTTATGAATGTAAAAAGCATTTTCGAATATACAATAAATATGATGTGCAGAGAGGAAATTTTATTAATTTAGAAATAGATTTTGTCAATGCATAAAAACATATTCGATTATTGTGAAATTCAAACATGAAAAAGCATTCAGATTTGGCGTTTAAATTTAGAAAACATGATTTCACTAGGTGTTTTATGAGAAAACAGTGAACAATTTTTAAAATAGTGAACAAAGAATAATTTACGTAGAGAAGAGAGTGAACAATTTTTTAAATAATGGTGAACAGAAAATAATTTTATGCAAAATGCTAGAAATAGTTTATGTAGAAAACAGTACTTTTCCATTGAATTTCTAAACAAATTCATACGATCTGCACAACTAACGTACATACTTTTTCATTGAATTTTCATTATTTTGTACTTTCAACGAAGTCAAATTTCTCAATAAGTCTAGACTATCTGTACATCTTATGTACACCTTCACGATTTGGTACGTTCATTGATTTTCCATTGATTTTTCCCGAATTTCTACATTCAACTAATTCGAACTTTTTTACAAATTCGAATTATTCAAAGCATTTACCATTAGGTGATTTATACGAATCATTCATTTTTTCTTCATGGAGTTTGTCCATTACTCATATGGTTACATATTTTAAAAAACACAAAACCATTTAAGAGCAATAGCCGTGCCAATGCTAAAAACAGTTTATGCAGAAAACAATAAACAATTTTTATGAGAAAACAGTGAACAATTTTAATTAATGCAAAAAACAAATTTTATAAATGTAGTAAGCAGATTCGAATATACAGTAAACATGATGTGCAGAGAGCAAATTTTATTAATGTAGAAATAGATTTTATCAATGCGGAAAAACACATTCGATTATTGTGAAATTTAAGCATGCATGAAAAAGCATTTAGATTTGGCATTTAAATTTAGAGAACACGATTTCACTAGGTGTTTTATGAGAAAACAATGAACAATTTTTTAAATAGTGAATAGAAAATAATTTACGTAGAAAAGAGAGTGAACAATTTTTTAAATAATGCTGAACATAAAATAATTTTATGCAAAATCGTAGAAATAGTTTTTGCAGAAAACAGTGAACAATTTTTAAGAAAACAATAAAAAATTTAATTAATGAAGAAATTAATTCATATTTTTAAATTAAAATCTCTATATTTTACAATGCTTCTATTTAAATAAATAAAAACATAAAAAAAATTACTTATTTTTATGTTTATGTTTATTTGTCAATTATCCCAAAAAAAAAAAAAAGTTACAAGGAACTCGAGTTTACAAAACTCGAGTTCCTTACAAGGTACTCGAGCTCACTAAGCTCGAGTACCATAAAAGTAAACATAAACATAATATTTTTTACAAAAGGTACTCGAGTTTGGTATGCTCGAGTACTGTGCATGGAACTCGAGTTTGCCAAGCTCAAGTACCACATTATTTTTTTTAATCACATAAATTCCAGCTCAGCTGTGCCACGGTGGCGGAACTGATGGGAAACTCGAGTTTTTGAAACTCGAGTTCTAGAAAAAGTGGTACTTTCCCATTTATTTCCGAAACAGTGCTTTGTTGCTAATAATTTCTGAAAATTGTGGTATTTGGCCATTTTGGCCCTCATTTTACCATTGAAATATGAAGGCTTGCCAGTCGACAACTTGTATCCCACCAATCAATGACATGTTTAGGTTTATAAGACTTAATTGAGTTGGACTAGTTGAGTCAAGTGACAAATTGGTGGGCAATATGACCAAACCTTACCCATGAACATCTTTATATTGAAATAGGAAAAATACTATAGATGCAAAATTTGTAATTTTTTTTTTTTTACGAACTGTTGATATAATTTTTTTTTTTTTAGAATAATGGTGTATATCCAAAAGAACCTAATTCTTGGATACACAACACAGACTTTAAACCTCTCACACTCATTTTCCAATGTGGGATTAACCCACTGTTTTTTCTTTTGAGAATACTAAGTATTTTTAACACACACACACATGGAAAGAGGGAATAAGGTTTTTTAAAAACACTTACAGTGGTGTATATCCAAAAGGGCCTAACATAGGCTTTAAACCTCTTTAACTCACTGTTGATATAATAAATGGATATTGGTAATTACAAAAGTTGATCGTAACCAAATTTGTCAAATAATTTGTCGGTGTAGTATTACACTTAGAAATAAATTTGAGAACATTCCTTAATAAATTCGAAGGGCCCTAGAACATTTAAAATCAAACCCACCTGTTTCAAAAAAAAAAATTTGTCAAAGCTACCTATGACCATTGAGAGAACAAAAACTCAACCATTAAGCAATAAGCAATTAAAGCCAAAAAAAAAAAAATGTGGATTGTATGTGAGAAAGAGCGAGACAGAGAAACAGAGGGGAAAAGAAAATGATGGAAAAAGAGAAAGAAGGAGAAAGGAATGGTCCTCCCTGCGCCTGCAGTGCAGACTTTCAGTGTTACCAGAGGGATGCATATCGGACACAGTAGCATTGACCACTCCTAAGGATGCCTGTAGAGCTTGTGCGGTTTCTTCTATATTCCGCGCGGCTGCCGAATCCAACGCTGTCTGGGAGAGGTTCTTGCCGTCCGATTATCAAGCCATCATTGCTCGATCATCATCAGATTCCTTGAGTTTCTCTTCTAAGAAACAGCTCTACCTCAGTCTCTCCGATAACCCCATCCTAATCGATGACGCTAAGAAGGTAGTATTAGCAAAGCAAACAATCCCTTATATGGAGTTAAATAACTATTTAAATGTTTGATTTGCTTCTGTAAGTTATATACGTAGGCGTAGGGTCAATTCCAGTTTCAAACTTTTTAAAAGCGACAGTTTTCCAATTCTAGAACTCTGAATTCTGTTTCTGAATTCGTTGAAGGAAAATAAGCATAGTAAAAAATAAGGGGTCAGTTCTTGAATGTTGGTCCTTTATTGTATGCTAAAACTATTTAAACATTTTTATTTCTCCAATTTTGTGTGAGGCTTGGTTCACATACTTAATGTATGCTATGCTATGCTAGCCCCCCCGGAAACTCAATAGTTAATCTTCATATGGTTAACAGCTTCGAAAATTAATAACCTGGTAAGTCTGATCTACATGGAAGCAGCAAGAGTCCATAGTGAAACCAAGACTCCCGAAATTCTGTATGGATTAAATTTGTTATGTGATCACTGATCACGCATGAATTAAGTTATACCACAATCAGCGAATATAACCATATCTCTGCTCATCTTCTTTCTTTCTTTCTTTCTAGCAGAGCTTTTTCTTGGACAAACTGAGTGGTAAGAAATGTTACCTTCTTTCTGCGAGGGAGCTAACCATTGCATGGGGTGACGATTCTCGTTATTGGAGATGGGTTTCTCTACCTAAAGCCAGATCTCTACATAATTCCAGATTTGTTATTGCTCTATTTTAGTACTTTTTTTTAATTTTATGCTTTTCATTTAGTTTTTAATTCTGTAAATTGTAAAAACCAAACAGGTTGAGGTAGCTGAACTTAGTTTTGTGTGTTGGTTTGACATCAATGGCAAGATGAGTACTTCCATGCTGTCTCCAAAAACAAACTATGCTGCTTACCTTGTGCACAAGTTGAGGAGCAGAGCCCGTGGATTTAAACACCGTCTTCCAACGGCTTCAATTAGAACAACTGGAGCAGGTGAAGTTTATGTATAGACTGTTGGTTTGGGCCTACCTGCCGTGGAGCCAGGGCAGCAAGACCAGGTTGTACTGCCACAGCAGCAGCAGCAGCACACTTCACGTCCCAAGCAGAGAAATGATGGATGGTTAGAGATTGAGTTGGGTCAGTTTTTCAATGAGGGAGGAGAAGCTGATGAACTGCAGTTTGGACTTAAGGAGGTAAAATCTCTTTCAATGAAGTCTGGCCTTATTGTTGAAGGGATCGAGATCAGGCCAACAAGGGATTAATAAAAATTTGTGCTTCATCATCACTATGTAGCATTAATAAAATTTTTGTTACCATCACTATATTGTGTCAGTATCGTGGCATTGATGTACTGTTAAACTTATATATATTGTGTTAATATTCTGCTTTATGGACAAAATTTTGAACATCTAAACTACAAGCTTATTACCAGTAAAGCCAATCTTTTTCATTGTTCTTGATTTTGATCTTTGGTGCTATAATTGAGCCTCAAAACCGTTGGCCAAACTGTAAATTAGATATTAGTGCTGTTCTGTGTTGTTGTTGTTGCTTTTAAAAAAAATAAAATAAAAAATCAGCAGAGAAGGGATTTAAATCAAAGTTCAATTCTGTGGGTGAAATCAGGAATGCCCATGAGCTATAAGCTACAGAGTTCTTGACAAGCTGTCATGTTGATTGTTGAAACTATTAGGCCAATTTTCTACAAATCTAGCAGTACTATATAGTACAATAGTAAATAGGAGAGTGCATCAACAATCATATAATGGTACAACCGCATGTACTTCCTCAAATATTCTAACATGTTCATAAAATAAGTTGTTTGTTAAAGATATTGGACTAGATACTTATGCTCTTCTTTTAATTGATAGAACCATCCATTAGTCCCAAATCTAGCAGTGTAATGGTAAAAACAATGCATTAGACTAACCAATGACTTTAAAGCCACAAAAATATTTACGAAATATTTCTCAATTGTCAAAGTGGTAAGTTGTAAATAGTAGATGACAAAGTGATATTAGTACGTTTTTACCTTAACAAGACAATTGTAATTTATGAGAAGCTTGATGCAAAGCATTGTGGCCAACCCACATTTACTTCCTCAAAGTTTCTAGATTGTGCATTGGATGAGTTTTTGATTAACTCATTGGAATCTAACTGTAAATGAACCAAGCTACTTATGAACAACTCCACTTCGACTCAAGACAAAGCTTAGATATATTCATCTATTTAACAAACAAGTCAAGATTAAGTTGAAGTTTAAGCTTAACTATAAAACAAGCGATGCTTATACGTAATAATGTGTCTAAGAACAAGCTCGTGAATATAAGGTTATTTTAACAATATTTATTATTACATTAATATACTAAAAATATACTTATATAGACTTAAGATTTGATTTTGTTCGTTTGTAAATAGGTCTATATGATATCATATTATTATTTGTAGTATTGATAATGTAAACAATTCATTTATAGTAAAAATTCATAAATTTATGAAGGACAAAGTTTATGAACGACAAAGTTTAAATTTGGGATTTTTCATCTCTCTCTCTCTATATGTGTGTGTGTGTGTGAGTGCGCACACGCGCACTTGCGCGTGATCATGATGATTCTAACCAAAGGAAATAAGGGATGTTCCAAAAAAAAATTCAATCAAAGCATATAGTTTCTTCTTCAATCTCTCTCTTCCTAAAATTCGTAAGTTTTGCTTTGTATTTAAAGCCATGGAAGGTATTCTTTTTGTATAAATTTTCTATCTTGCTTCTAGTTTTTAAATATATAATAATACAACTTGATCAAAATTTGATAATTTTAAATACAAAGGAATTAAGGTTGATTTGGATTTGGATTTGAGATCTTTCATTTATTTATATGTTCTATATATGTTATGTGATTGAGCATGATGATTCTGTACAAAAGAGGATGATTGGTGAAAAGAGCCAACTTTGTTTGCTTGTAGCATAGTGTTGTACTAAACAAACCCAACTATTATGGAACCAATAATGATCAAAATTATATGTCTATAGCATAAGAAAATATAAAAGTAAATTTTATTATATTACTAATTACATATCTAATTTAAAAAAAAAAAAACAGAAATAAATCCAATGCTCAAATGAGGAAAAAATTAACAATAATAAATTAATTAGATATTTATCTAAAAAACTGTGCAAACCGGGGCCCAAAAACTATATATCAGGCCTTGTAGTGATTGAAATCTCAGAATCAGGCTTCGGGCCTCAAAGGGTCAAAGGCCCAACATTATACACTGGACCCCCAGTCGCGTCCGAGGACGAGCTCAAGTCCGAGGAGAAGCAAATGAGTGGGTAGGATCCCGGATCGTAATCCATGGCTTTTGGAACAGATTAGGATGATCCGAGGAGTGACCCCAATACCGAAGGGAGTATCTGCCCAAAATATCTAAGAAAAGGCTGCCACCATCGTATTAAATGTGCCGCACCTACTTTCCTGACCGCATTTATGTAGAAAAGACCCCTGAACAATGTAATCTTGGCCACCGCAACTCACAAAAAGCGAAAGGAGATACATGATGGGACAGGTACTCAAGTGGAGGCTTAAATAATCAACAAGTGTAGGGTGAGGATGCTCTAAAATAGCTATATAATGTAAAGGAACCCCTCTTAGCGAGAGAGACATTTTTTCTTTCAATAAAGGGAAAGAAAAGGAAGGAAACTTGTATCAGAATCAAAAATAGTGAATTAGCCTCCTCGGATCACTGCCGAGGACAGTTTGTTGCACATAAAACTTTTATTCTTGTCTTTCTTATACTTTTAACTCGCCATGTTAATTGCCTTATCCAATCTAGCCCAGCTTACTATTCCCACTCTCTACAAATTCATTGTTATTGGGTCACTTTAGGCCGGGCCATCCCTCTTTAGGCTGGAGCTCGAAACCAAGTCCCTACAAAAACAAAATGACATACCAACATACATAAATACCAAATTATTTCTTTTTGTAGCAAAACTAAAATGGCCCCCAATACGGTATTGACTATTATGCATTATACTATTTGAATGTTCAATTAGTATGTAAAACACTAATGAACGTTTAGACCTCCAATTTCAAATATAACCAATACAAGCTATACCCAAACAATATATGTGCGGAATAATAGGTATAAGCAAAACCCAACCAAATAAACAACTCTACACCATAATTAACCAAAACATGGCAGCAATTAAAAGGTAAGAGTAAGGGTTAGAGAGATGCTAACATAAAAATAACACCGGCAGGTGTTATCGAAGAGGAAACTGAAGGATTCAGTGAAAAACCTCTCCACCACCCTCTAAGCGGTAAAATGATTCACTAAAGAATAAAGTTGGGATACACGAATAGCAATAGACCCTTCAAGCCTAATCTACCCAATGCACCTAAGCCCTCCAAGCTTTTTGCTCCAACGGGGTTAAGCCTAATCGTGTCTTCTTTAGCTTCTCGGACCCTGCAATAAGTCCATTGCATCAACCAAGTGAATTAGTCATCTCCGAACTGTTTCCCAAACACCAAAATACCTCCTCACTGAAATGGATATGGTGAGATAAGGATTTGACAAATGTACCTCTCAAGAGTATGCCAATGGAGAGGGTGAGAGTTGAGGAATTTGAAGAATCAAATGTCTAAGATTGTGAATGAGTCAATCTTGGTTTTCTCTAGGATTTCTCTCTCAAAATTTTCTCTGGAAACTCTCTACATTTCGTGGGTATAAGGAATTTATAGTAGTGTACGTAAAGAATATGAAAGATCATTTTTCTGCATAGCAAAGCATTCTAGTGACTTAGTCTTGCGAGTGAGATGAGTTGCAAGTTTGAGTCGCGAGATAACTGTCAGGCCCAGACTATACTTTTTGTCCTGTAGTGTCCCAGCTGTCGTGACCCTTCAGCTTCCTACATGCTTCACACATGTGGCATTTTGGCGAGTTGCCAGTCGCGAGTCATTCACGAGATCCAGTCGCGAGAAACCTCCAAATGCACACATTCTTGAATTTGTTCACACTCTCACACACAATCTTTACATAATTTTCACTTAAATACAAGTATCTAATTGCTAAATTACAAGCAAATTTAGCACGGAATAAAATCAACACTTGATTAAATAAATTCAACCTTACACTATTGAATAAGACAACCACTTAGTATTGCTACCATTACCCTCAAGTACACTTAATAATTTTTACATTTTAACGTATACAAGTTATATTAACAAGGGGGTAAAAAAAATCATCCATGTATTAAAATAGGATTATTCGAAATCATTATAAATACTTCTCTATATAATAATTAATATTATTTTTTAAAATGATTAATATATTTTTTTTTAACGTGTGAGCTTACAATATTTGCAAAATTTATAAATAAAAAATATAAAACTATGCGATGCACGGGTCAACGATTAGTACCTGAACAAAAAATGAACAAAAACTTAAGCAATAAGCAAAATTATTAAAGTCAAAGAAAGAAAAGAAAGTGGAAGTATGTGAGAGAGAGAGAGAGAGAGAGAGAGAGAGACAGGGGAGAAGAAAATGATGGAAAAAGACAGAAATGGTACACCTTGGTTGCAGAGCTATCAGAATTACCAGAGGGATGCATATCGGACATAGTTTCATTGACGAGTCCTAAGGATGCTTGCAGAGCTTGTGCGGTTTCTCCTATATTCCGTGCGGCTGCCGAGTCCAACGCTGTCTGGGAGAGGTTCTTGCCGTCCGATTATCAAGCCATCGTTGCTCGATCATCATCATCATCATCGGATTCCTTGAATTTGTGTTCTAAGAAACAGATATACCTCAGTCTCTCCGATAACCCCATCCTAATTGACGACTCTAAAAAGGTGCTACTATCGATCCCTTAATAATTAATTACTATGTTATAAACTGTCATCCTAGTTTTCCACTTCTACAACTCTTAATTATTTATATATTTATTTGGTTTGAATTCTAGAACGCTTAATTCTGTTTCTGAATTCGCTGAATGAAAAGAAGCAAAGGGGTTAGTTCTTGAATGTTGATCCTAATTGTGTGGAGGGCAGAGATCTCAGAATTCGGTCTTGTGCATTAATGTGTATGTGATATTTATAGGCAAGTTTGCACTCCATGAGAATAGACACAACCTGTATAAACAGACACATATCAATACCAAGACTTATAACCTAATTATGGTGTGATCACCCGTCAAAACCACGCACTAACATTGAACATATGATATGGTTAGTTCTTTATCAAATCATAAGGGTAATGCTAAAACTACAACAAATTTCAGTGTGTTAGCTTTTGAGCTTTCTATATCATTATCCTACTTTTTGTGAGGCTCTGCTTCACATACTTCTTGTATCTATGCTAGCCCCCCTGAAATTCAGTAGTTAATCTTCGTATGCCTAACAGCTTTGAAAATAATAACCTGGTAGCTCTGATTTACATGGAAGCAGCAACATTGGGTGGATTGGTTTCACTATGGACTCTTGAAATTGCTTTTTGGTTTTAATTAGTTATATGATCATGCATGAATTTAGTTATAGTGCCATCTGCCAATATAAAAACAGAATAAACACACGCACAGAAGGAGCTTCTATCTCTGTGTTCAAATTGTGAACGATTTGGTTGTATGTATGCTTGTGGCCAGTGAAAGCAGCAGCATGCTGAATAGAACCATGTCTGTACTGATCTTCTTTGTTTCTTTCTAGCAGAGCTTTTTCTTGGACAAATCGAGTGGTAAGAAATGTTACCTTCTTGCTGCAAGGGAGCTGTGCATTATATGGAGTGGCTCTCCTCAGTTTTGGAACTGGATTTCTCTACCTGAAGAATCCAGGTCTGTCCCTACTCTATTTTAGTACTTTTTTTTTAGGCTTTTCATTCAGTTTTTAATTATGTGCATGCAAAAATCAAACAGGTTCCCAGAGGTAGCTGAACTTTTAAATGTGTGTTGGCTTGATATTTGTGGCAAGATGAGTACTTCCATGCTGTCTCCGAACACAAACTATGCTGCTTACCTTGTGTACAAGTTGACGGAGGAAGCCTATGGATTTGATCGCATTCCTCCAACGGTTTCAGTTGGAACTACTGAAGGAGGTGAAGTTTGTAATCAAACTGTTTTTTTGGGTCAGCCTGCCGTGGAGCCAAACCAGCAAGACCAGATTGTACCGCCACAGCAGCACACTTCGCATCCAAGTCAGAGAAAAGATGGATGGTTAGAGATTAAGTTGGGTGAGTATTTCAATGAGCAAGGACAAGATTATGAACTGCAGATTAGACTTTTGGAGGGAGAATCTCGTCAGTGGAAGAGGGGCCTCATTGTTGAAGGGATCGAGATCAGGCCAACAAAGGGTTAATAAAATTTGTGCTTTATCATCACTAAGTAGCATTAATAAAATTTGTGTTTTATCATCTTTAAGTGGCATTGATGTACTATCAAACTTATATCGTGCAGTGGCGGCTCCAGAAAATTTTTTCAAGGTGTTCCTCAATAAGCATAAATTACACAATCTAATAAAAAAAATTGTATATTGACAACAACAATAATCAAAAAACACGCAAATACATAAAGTTTACAATTGCCTTCTACGTGGTTTTCTTATCAAATATTTGTTCATAATTCTAGCAAAAGAATAAAGAATAAACTATAAGTTCATTTGAAATATTAATAAAATTATTAATTATTGTTGTTTAGTTGTTTCATTAATTTTTGAGAGGTGCTACGTCCACAATATTTTTCACAACATCTTCACAACATATCATAGGTGGTTAGTTGTTATTGGTTTAAATTTGAACCTAACACTAAGATTACTTTTTTACCCCAACAATAACAACCAGTAACAACTTGCCACTTAGGATTTGTTGTAAAAATATTGTGAAAAATGTTGTGGACATATCATTTCCCTTAATTTGTTTGTCTTTTATAAACTATAATTTGTTATATTGTTGTTTCATTAATTATAAAATTATTAATTATTGTTTAGCCTAACATAATTTAATTTGTTTGTCCTTTATAATTTATTGTTTCATTATTATTTAGCCTAACATAATTTAGTTGTTTAATTTGTTTATTAATTATCTTCTATAATTTGTTATGTGTATAATTAATATGTATAATATAACTAAAAGTTGAGTAGGCCAATCAACTGAATCAAGTGATAAACCTATACCTTAAATTATACCCATGTCATAACCCAAACCATAAACTAAGGCCCACACTTTAATTTAATTTTATTTTAATAACTTTTTTTTCCTCTTTTCCTTTGTTTTCTCTGTCAGGTCTTCTTTCTTTCTTTTTTCTTTTTTTTTTTTTGGACTGAAATGGTAGAAGTATATATTAATTAGAAGAAAAAAAAAAAAAAAAAAACAAACAAACAAAAGAAAAAAGAAAAGAAGCCCGGCCCAGGAGCACAGGATTCCTTTTATCTTTTTGTCTCTCCTTCATACGTGTAGCTGCTTTAACTTTTTATCTCTACTATCCGGTCTCTTCTAAATTTTTCTTCAGATCCTTTCCTCTCTTCTTTCTTCTTTTCTTTCTTCGTCCTTATCTCTTTCTTAGTCACAGCTTTTCTCCTCTCTCAATGTTCTCCTCAAGCATCAATTTACACGGCCTCCATGCTTCTTTCAACAAGCATCATTCATCCCTAATAGCACCTCCATGCTCCTTTCTCAAGCTGCCTCTACTCAGCACAACGTCTCCTCACCTCCATTATTGATCTAAATCTGCTTTGTTTGGATTATAGGTTTATATTTTCATTATTTTCTATGAGAAATCAAGAGTTTTTGTTTAGGCCTGGAATCCGTTTTTGGTCGAGGGTGTTCTAATTATTTTTTAAGAGTAAACAAATAATTTTTTTTTAACTATTATATATAATTTTTTTTCTTTTTTTCAGGTCAGGGTGTTCCTGGGAACACCCTGGCCTGAACGTGGCGCCGCCACTGATATCGTGTAAATATTTTGCTTTATTGACAAAATTTTGAACATTAGAAGTTTACTTGTAATACCATATTTTTACCCTTAATGAAATGATGAGGAGGGTAGTGAAGTATGCAGCTTTGAAAAGCCAAAAAGAGGTCCATTCTGGAGAGAACATCCGAGAACACAGATAAAGCAAAATCAAGTCATGGGACTAGTGGACCCATTATTACTTATTATTATTACATTAGGAGCAGGCCTGGCAAATGAGATGGTTTGAATGGGTTTGGGTTTGACCTGATCGTGTTAGGGTTAGAAATGGATTGTCAGAGGTTAAATTACAAATTACACCAGCTAATTTTATTCAAAACTAGATGGGTGTTTGGTGTTTACTCATGGGAATTTTCGTTTACCTAGGTTTGTGTTTGGTTTGCTCATGGGAATTTTTATTGATCTGTGTTGGAGTTTGGAAGTTTGGGTTGGGATTTTGTTTGATCAGGAAATCTGAAACTGGGGAAGCCGGAAGATAGGTCTGAAATTTGGATTTTTCTTTGAAACACAAACACAAGTTAACTAATACATATATAACTAGTAAAAAGTTGTTTGTCTGTCAGGAGGGGCAAATAACCTTCTACTACATTTATTAATAGTTTACTACTAATACATAGAGAATTTTTGATAAGATCAGGAGGGGGTAGCTAAATAGTTTACTACTAATACTTAAGAATTTTTGAGAAGGTCGGGGGGTGGGGGGGTAGCTGGCCCCCCTTGCATCGGCTAACCATGTGGATATGCAAGATGTTTATAACCTCTGTTTGTGACTAATGGATTTTTCAAGGAAATGATTATTAAGGAAACTAAATACTTTTAAGAAAAGAATGTTTTTAGAAAGAAAGTGAATTTCAAATGAAAAGATATACTATTGTGGATCAAGTCAGTGTAGCATTATACTCGGCATAACCTGACACAGAATCAGATGAACTATACCCTGATGTTTGTACCTGGGGGACGCATAACCTGATAATTGGCTAGCCCTAAGGGTCGGGTAGTTAAGTTTATGAAAATGATTTAAATGATTATGATCCCGTATATATATATATAATATGTTGGACACTATGATAGGTTTAGCTTCAAATTCATGAGTTTCACAATTTATGTTCGGTTATGAGATCTCCACGGGCATTTTCAGTATGGAAGTTATGATTCTTATGAATTAACAGTGTATGGAACCCCAGTTATATGTTGAATTGATGATACTTTCCAAGCTAATGATCACAAGTCATGTTTTACAGGAAATGTTTTCAATGAAGATGTTACCTTATGTTATAAGCATGAGATCAATGTCGATGTTTCCAGAATGAGATTGATATATGCTTTACATTTTCCAGAAGGTTATACGTGTTTATGCAAACTCTTGAAACTGTTTATAATGAAATCGTATCCACATGTTAACAATACTTTGTCTATCATGCATTTTAGATATACGCTCATGTCACGCTTCCCTTACTGAGCAAGTGGTATGCTCACCCTTAACATTTTCAATGTGCAGGTATTTTCCTTTTGCTGCTCGCAGTCTCAGCAGTGGAGGAGTTTATGTAGGAGTCAGGAGACCACAATTTTAATGATGGCTATGAAAAATTAAACAGTTTTCAAACCTTTTGTAATCCATGTCCATTTCGGATTTAAAATATTAAATAAGCGGTAAATCGATAATTGATGTAGCGTAACAAGCAAATATCACAACGACAATTTTGATGTATGTCTCTTGTCTTGGTATTAGGACTGAAGAAAATCTGAGTTTTGAAAATATTAACATGCTGACCAACAGCTGTCTCATACTTGTCCATAATATTTTGGATGTGTTCGACAATCTGAAATAGTGGCCCGACTGAAAATCATCTGCGAATAATAAATGGTTGACTTTAGGGCCTAACCTGCTTGCACCAAGACCCTTCAAAGATCCATCCAATTGAGAATGTTTAAGCAATGAAGATAATCCTTTAGCACACAGGAGGAAGAGATAAGGATAAAAGGGGGTCCCCTTGTCTTAACCCTTTGCTGGAATGGAAATAGCCCTTTTGGAGATCTGTTTACTTCGACAGAAAAGTAGCTGTGGAAACACTTCTTTTTAGCACTATCCATCTGTTAGCCAAACCCAATTTTGCCATAATAGCCCTCAAAAATTCCCATTCCACAAGGTCATAGGCTTTGGCCATATCCAACTTCAATGACATATCCCCTTACTGGGCAATGCATGTTTGACATGTTAGAGATAATTTTGAACAAAACATTGCACAAATTGATTGGAGGGTGTTAGGGTACTTTTTTATTACACCTAATTTTATTTACACACACCATTCTATTTAAAACCCAAGAATACTTATGCTTGGTAATATTTGAAAAGTCCATGATTCAAGTCCATGGCAAAACAATTTTATCAATGGAATTTAAATCCATAAATCAAAGCCCATAATTTAAACCCATGACAATTTATCTAAAAGCCCAATTCTCATTGGCAATATCAAAACCCAATTCTCATTGGCAAGATCAAAGCCCAATTTTTATTGGCAATATCAAAGCCCAGTTCCTGCTGGCAATATTTAAAGCCCAATTTTCATTGGCAATATCAAAGCCCAATTTCTATTGGCAATATCAAAGCCCAATTTCTATTGGCAACATTAAAGCCCAATTCTCATTGGCAACATCAAAGCCCAATTCTCATTGGCATTACTTTATCAAAAAAACCCAAGATTATCAACACTTGGCAAAGAAAAATATATATATCATGGTAAAATGTTATTATGGCAAAAGGGACCATGGCGATCGTCTTGAGGATCATCCTCTCGTATTATAAACCCATGAAGTGCATAAACACCATTTGCATCACGACGTCCATGATATATACCTTCAGCACTTGTAGTAAAACATTCAAACATACAACCTCATCATTCAAATTATGATGCGATTATTAGAAGCCATAAACATTGTTTTATGGAATTCATCATAGTAAATAATATTTACAAAAGAATTTTGAAAAACTTGTCCCGTTATTTTAAACATTACAACTAATTGCCCAAAGGCCCATTGCAAATATTTATGAAAAACCAAAAAATATTTACTAATAAAAATCCATGGCAATATGTGCACACAACCCAGCCCAAGGGAACCAGCCCATGTGAGCAAGCCCAAGCAATAAACACCAGCAAGAGGCAAAAAATTAAGAGTAGGCAAACAGCCCTTGTTCACCCCTAACCAAAAAGAGCAACTAAGGACTCATACAAGGGAACCAAGCCCTTGAGAATGGACCAAGGGATGTCCCATCAGCCTTCTGCCATCCTTTACTTGACGTGAACAGTAGCCAAGGGTTTGTCATGTTAGCTGAAGCCTAAAGGATGATAGAACTCCATCAGACTGCACCTCTAACGGAAGGGGAGCTGAAGTCAAATTATTCAAACCTCAACAAATTGATGCTATAAATGTCAAAAACGTTCAAGATATGATTCATGTACTAAGCCCATAAATCCTAAAGGGGAAAAATTGGGAACATGTGGTTTGGAGGGCATAAAGAGATCTCCAGCGAAACCCCCTAAAGTAGACTAGAACTTGACACCTGGCTTGGGGTGCTGAATCTCACTTTTTGGGGGACCAAATCTCAGTTGCAGCATTAGGATTCTCTCTTGATACACACCCTAAACATGATAATCAAACTCAGCCCAAAAATCCAAGCAATTAATGCAAAAATCCCTCATTTCCCAAAGAAGCAAAGCAGCCCATAAAGTAAATCTTCTACTTCTGACCAAAATCTCAAGAAACTTGATCTTGATTTCGTCATCTCTGGGTCGTCATCCTCTTTTGGATTTTTGTTAATTAATGCTTTCTTGAAATTTCATTATAAAAGCATAAACACCTCAGCCCACAAGGGGACAGCCACCCCCCACTGAAACCATGTATTCGTTTTCCATTTTTGCTGGTGTTTTAGCTTTCCTCAAGATCACCACTCATCATCCTTAACCTACTCTCATCTAATCTCAGATGTTCTTTCCCTTCTTTCACATAAACACAGCCCAAAATGTCTTCCAATTAGTCACAAATAGCCCATCACTCATAAAAAACTTCAATCTCAGCATTAATTCCATTTCACTCACTCAAAACAATCCACATTCAGCTCGTCCATGCCTCATAAACACATACTCACCGAAATCTTAGCTTAATACTTGCTGCACTGAGCTGGGGATCTTTTCTCTCCCTTCATTCCATCCTATTTCTCCTCCTCTATTTGTAACTATGGGGCCTTTAACCCTTGTTTATTATTATTATTATTATGATAAAGGATATAATATACTTGTAACAATTGAATTTTTACCTCATATTGATGTAATGATGGCTAAAAGTACTATATTCTCCCTTTCACAAAGCACACAAGGACCCCCAAGAGTGAACACTCTCCTAAATTTATCTAATCATTGACTATTGGACTCTTAAGTATAATTTCCCCCACTATTGGAGATAATACCGTACCACTAGAGGACTGATTTGGACTATGATGCTGTAAAAAGGACTAATAATATAACAAACTAACAATATTGACATGTTTATTGTGCTTTAGTGTTGTCTTGCAGCCTCTATCTCTTACTTGGGTGGACTTCCACAACATCGAAAGCCTTTGGGCTTTATTTCAAGGCCCATTGTCGAGTTTCGGCTTGGCTACCCCACATTCTATTTGGGGACATCAAAATTTTCCCCTCAACAGAGGGAAATCCTCAATTTTGGTTGGCTGCTTCACCTTAGGAATAAGGCCTACGTGAGTATAATTGGCCTTGCTTAACAAGTGACCAGAATCCAAAAAAGATTGCCCAAGTAAGTTCATTACCAACTATTTGCCAATACCGCTGATAAAACAAAGCAGGAAAACCATATGGTCCAGGAGTTTGTCAGGTGCATCTGAATAAGAGCTTGTCTAATCTCCTCTGGACTATAAGGTCGCATAAATGCTCATTCATGTCAGTTGTTACTTTGGGCTGAATGGGATGGAGGCATTCATCAATACCAAAAGGATTGGAAGTGGTAAATAGTTGTTGGATTTGAATGTATAGTTTGTAGACAATTTTCTCATCATTTTTGCTTTCTTTTTCTAGATTGGAACCATGAAACAAAGCAATGTAAATTTTTGGTTTGTAGAATGTAATTAGGATCAAAAACCTTGTAATTATCATTTATTAGATTATATTTAGGAACAAAGCCATGTAAATTTTATTTCTTTTGATCTACCGATGTAATTCATTTAATTTTCAATAAAAACGTACATTCTTTTTTTTTTCTTTTTTCTTTTTCTTTGTTGCTAGGTAAATGAAGGGGGTCGAACCCTCTAGTTAAAGGTTACCATTGGAATCGGGTGCCGCTAGGCTACAAGGCCCAGTGGCAATAAAAACGTACATTCATGTTCTTATTTTTTTTGGTAATAAAATAAGTGGCAACTTTATACACATACACAACAAATTTGGGAGGATTTCCACGACCATAGGTTTAGCCTAGCAAAAAGCTAAAGAGGTCCTGATACCTTTTTAAGTTCCTCATGGATAATGGCAGCCCAGCTCAGGAATTTTGCTTGAATTGGGCTCATGCCTTCAGGAATCCATTGGGGTGCAGCCAGATTGTTGGGCCCAATCAAATGAGCAGTTGGGGCCTTAATGCAAAAGATTGTGCCCAACCCGCATATACTTCCTCAAATATTCTAACTTCTTCATAAAATTAGTTATTTGTTAAAGATATTGTACTAGATATTTATGCCCGTCTGTTAATTGATAGAATCATTAGTCCCAAATTTCTACAAATCTAGCTATATAATGATAAAAACAATGCATTAGACCATAGCCAACGACTATAAAGCTACAAAAATATTTATGAAATATTTCTTAACAGTCAAAGTGGCAAGTTATTAATAGTAGATGATAAAGTGGCGTCAATAATGAATCAAGAAGTTTTTCTCTCCCTTGTAGGAGTTTTCTCTCTCTTCTGGTAAGAGCCTTCTCTCCTCTCCCTTCTGGAAGAGCATCTCTCTCCCCCTCAGTGGGGCTTCTCCGCTCCCCCCCCCCCCCCCTCCCTAGATACACTCTTTTTACAATGGCAAATGAGATAGTAAATAGTCTTCAAAACCTCTGCCTCACCAAGGAAGAAGAAAAGGAAATCCCTATCACAGCTCATAGCAGAGCAGATCTATTAGAGGAGTGCTCTTTAAGCCTGTTTGGAAGATTACTCTCCGACAGGCAGCAAAACCAGGGAGCTTTGAAAAACACATTAAGGGCAGCATGGAAGATGGGTTCGGAGCTCAGAATAATCGAAGTAGGCAACAATACTTTTCAGTTCAAGTTTAAATCTCACTATCAGATGGAATGGGTGGAAAATAGTGGGCCATGGAATTTCGACAACAATCTGCTACTCCTGTGCCGATGGAAAAAGGGTCTCACATCTGAAAACATAGTTTTCACCCACTCCCCTTTTTGGGTGCAACTATGGGGTTTACCATTTGAGCTCATGTCTGAGGTGGTTGGTCGTGATATAGGGAGCAGCTTGGGGCGTTTTATTGAGATAGACAAGCGAGCTAACCAGTCTGAACAAGCGAAGTTTATGCGCATAAAAGTCGACCTTCCCATCGATTTGCCGCTCCGCAGGGGAGGAAATATTGTGGGTGTGGAAGGTGACAAATTTTGGGTTCATTTCAAATATGAAAGGCTCCCAACGTTTTGCTTCCTCTGCGGCAAGATGGGTCATGATGAAAAACGCTGTCAAGCTCACACGGACAAACAGATTTCCACACCCCAATATGGAGATTGGTTAAGGGCGTATGGCGCCTCTAAAAGTGTAAGCAGCAGACCGAGAAGCTTCTCCAATGGCAGCCACAGCATCGGTGATGATAACCAAAGTGGTGGCAAAGGCAAAACTTCAGGGAATGAGTTCCAACCATCTCCGGCATCCAACGGTGGAGAGACTACTAGCTACGGCAGTGACCAAAATTCACGAAATCCAAAAGTTTCCAGCAAATCTGATCAGGCATGGGGAGTTGATGTCTTGGGCTCTTCAGCGTGTCTGGTAGCAGAAAGTAGACTCGGATTAGACAACTTGGAAGCAGCTACAGGGATCTCGAATCAGAAAAGGGACCCACTTGATGGAGGGACTGTACCAACGCCTATGGAAGTTTCTGGTTCGCAGGTGCTGGCCAGCAACGCGTTATCTAAAATGGGCCAAAATCTGCATGTGTCTAAGGACCCCCCTGAGGCTACAAGCCCACACAAGCCCACGAAGTCAGCCCAAGTAAATGAAGTTAAGGGAGAGCACACAAAGTCAGCCCAAGCAAATGACGTCAAGGAAGAACAACAGATAGCTCAAGATAATATGAAAGCCCAAGTCGGAAGAGGCCGAATTAAGAAACTTGCTAGAGAGCAAGGCCTAGTCAAAGGTAAGGATTCTGAAGCCCAAAGCTCTACAATTGGTATTAAACGCCTTGGTTCTCAAACTTTCCCAGAATGTGAGGAGAAAGTAACTAGGAAAAAGAAGTGCTGTGGTCACGTCGGAAGCCCCAGCAATGAAGACATATCGGCGGCGGCTGCTGTGCAGCGCCGCCGGGAGCCATGAATTCGTTAGGATGGAACTGCCGGGGGCTTGGGAACCCTCGGTCAGTTCGAGCGTTGCACGATCTTGTGCGACAATGGGCTCCCAAAATAGTTTTCCTATCGGAAACTAAACTAAATGCGAAGCGTATGGAAAGAATTCGAGATAGAATCGGGTTTGCAAATGGGCTTTTTGTTTCAAGTTTTGGGCGTAGTGGAGGTCTAGCTCTCCTTTGGACTAGGGAGACTGATCTGGAAATCAAAAGCTATGGCAGCCACCATATTGATGCGATAGTCACAGAACAAAATTCCAGTTTTAAATGGAGAATAACTGGATTCTATGGCCACCCCCAAGCTCATTTAAGACAGCTCTCTTGGGATTTACTTGCTTTTCTGAAAGACCAATTTCAGCTTCCATGGATTTGTTTCGGCGATTTCAACGAAATTTTATCTAGGGAGGAAAAATTTGGTGGACTGTCGCGCCCACAAAACCAGATGGAAAAGTTCAGGAATGTGGTTAACTTCTGTGGCTTTAAGGATTTAGGCTATATGGGTCCAGATTTCACCTGGTGTAACATGCGAGAGGGAGCTGGAAGAATGTCGCTTAGACTTGACAGAGTGTTTGCAACCAATGACTGGATTAACAAATTTGGTGAGGTCCGAGTCCACCACCTTGTTGATTCTACCTCTGACCATTGTGCTCTGTTTCTATCCGACCCCAAGGCTCCTAAAATGCCACGTGCTCGTCGATTCCATTTTGAATCTATGTGGACAAAGAAAGAGGAATGTAAGGAAATTATTGAAGCGGCTTGGTACGTTGGCAATGATTTGAATTCGCCAAAAGGGATTGCATCTGCTCTTGCTGCCTGTGCAGCTGATCTTAAAACCTGGAGTTCGGCTGCCTTCGGGCAAATTCCAAAGGTTATTCAAGACAAAAGGAAGAAGCTTAGCTCCTTAATCCAGCTTGACAATGATGGGTCTTTGGGTGAAGAAATAAACCAAGCCAGGAAGGAAATTAATGATCTCCTTGATAGTGAAGAGATTTACTGGGGTCAACGTTCAAAAGCCCACTGGCTCAGGGAGGGTGACAAGAATACCAAGTTTTTTCATGCGAGGGCCTCTGAAAGGCGAAAGCAGAATACAATCTTGGGAATTTGGGATACAGCTGGAAATTGGTGTGGAGATCAGGACAGTATTGCCAAGGCAGCCATCTCTTATTTTGAGGAAATATACTCCACCTCCCACCCAAGCCAGATAGAGAATGTAACTGCACCAATCCCAACCTTGATAACTTCTGACATGAACACAGAGCTTTCTAGAGCTTTCACTAGAGAGGAAGTGGTCCTCGCCCTTAAGCAACTGCACCCATCAAAATCGCCCGGCCCCGATGGTATGTCAGCTCTCTTTTTTCAAAAATACTGGAATGTTGTAGGTGCTAATGTTTCAACTATGGTTCTAAATGTTCTTAATTCTGGCATGTCTTTATCTGATATTAATAGAACCAATATTGCTCTTGTGCCAAAAACCAATAATCCCCAAAGAATGACTGAGTTCAGGCCAATAAGTCTATGCAATGTGGTTTACAAGCTTGTCTCAAAAACGCTTGCTAACCGCCTTAAAACTATCTTACCTTATATTATTTCAGAAAATCAAAGTGCATTTACGGCTGACAGGCTTATTACAGATAATGTATTGGTGGCGTATGAAATCATGCACTTCTTGAAGCACAAAAAAGGAGGGACTGATAGTTTCATGGCTGCTAAGCTAGACATGAGTAAAGCTTTCGACAGAGTAGAATGGATTTTTATTGAAAAGGTTATGAGGAAGATGGGGTTTAACGAGAATTGGATCAATCTAGTGATGGAATGCATTTCCTCAGTATCTTACTCGGTCATTATTAATGGCACAACCCATGGGAACATTAAACCTACTAGAGGCCTCCGGCAAGGCGACCCACTATCTCCGTATTTATTCCTTCTGTGTGCAGAAGGTTTCTCCGCCTTATTACATGATGCGGCAAGAACCAATCAACTAAATGGTATTTCCATTTGTAGGGGGGCTCCAAAAATCACTCATCTTCTCTTTGCTGACGATAGTCTACTCTTTTGCAAGGCTAATGGTAATGAGTGCAACAAGCTGAAGGAAATACTCAATATGTATGAATCAGCCTCTGGTCAGAAGATTAACACCGACAAGTCTTCTATCTACTTCAGCCCAAATACTTCCCAAGAGCTTAAAGATGAGATCATAACCATTCTTGGGTCAATGCAAAACTCAAATCATGCAAAATACCTTGGCCTCCCCTCTATTATTGGTAAATCCAAGAAGCTTATCTTTGCGGAGATTAAGGAGAAGGTAAGTAAAAAGCTGGCCGGGTGGAAGGGTAAATTACTCTCTATGGGGGGTAAGGAAGTTCTTATCAAAGCAGTGGCACAAGCCATACCCACCTACACTATAAGCTGCTTCCAACTTCCAAAGGGTCTCTGTGATGATCTTGAAAAATTATCGAGAAGTTTTTGGTGGGGGCAGAAGCATCAAGAGACCAAAATAGCCTGGGTTGGCTGGAAAACAATGTGCAAACCAAAGTCTCAAGGGGGAATGGGCTTTAGAAACCTGCAGGCCTTTAATCTTGCTTTACTCGCAAAACAAGCCTGGAGAATCCTCTCAGAACCGAGTTCCTTAGCTGCTCGTATCCTTAAGGCGAAATACTTTCCCTTTTGTGATATTCTCCATGCAAATTTAGGCAGTAGCCCTTCCTACACCTGGCGCAGTATCTTTAACAGCCTTGGGGTTTTACGAAGTGGTACAAGATGGCGCGTGGGAAATGGACGCCTAATTCACATTTGGGAGGACAAATGGCTCCCAACTCCCTCCACTTACAAAGTCATCTCCCCTCCCCGCCCTTTTGAAGATTATCCAATGGTCTCCTCCCTCATTGATCCGGTATCTAGATGGTGGAAAACAGAGACTGTCCAGGCTCTTTTCTTCCCTTTTGAGGCTGACTTGATCCTAAAAATTCCCCTAAGTTACAATCTCCCTGAAGACAAACTCATTTGGATTGGGAACAAGAGGGGTGTTTTCTCAGTTAAGAGTGCCTATTTTGTCGCTTCCAAGCTCCTTGACACTGAGGTCGAGGGGGAATGCTCTTCTGGTGATCCAAATGCTCAGATTTGGAGGAAAATTTGGTCACTTAAGCTTCCAGAAAAAATCAAGATTTTCTCCTGGCGTGCATGTGTGAATGGCCTTCCCGTGCTCACAAATGTGGCTGCAAAAGGTATTCCTACTTCCTGTGTCTGTCCAATATGTGAGGAGGAACCTGAAAATCTTATTCATGCTCTAATCTCTTGTGACTTTGCTCTCTCTGTTTGGTCCCTCTGGCAAGACTGCCCCATTGATTTATTGCTTAGTACAAAGGACTTCAATGATTTAGTGATCCATTTTTGCTCTTCTCAGTCTGACTTGCACCTGGAATTTTTCTTTGCCATCTCTTGGTCTGTCTGGTACAACAGGAACAAGATTATTCATAATGAAAATGGGCTGCTACCTCTTCAAATCTGGGATTTGGCAAAAAACATAGTTGAAGATTTTGTGGAGGCCTCTCCAAGGGAGTTTCCCCCTCTGCTGTCTCCTCAATGTGGCTGGATCACTCCCCCGACGGGTTTTTTTAAAGTAAATGTAGATGGCGCTTCATCCATGGATGGCAGCGGAACCTCTGGTATCGGGGTAATTATCCGAGATGATATGGGTGGGGTTGTCGCTGCTCTTTGTAAGGCTCTTCCCTTGCATTTCCCAGCTGAGTGGACGGAATTTTTTGCTCTTGAGCATGGCGTACTCTTGGCTCAAGAGATGAATATTTCCCATGTGATTTTTGAATCTGATGCTTCCTCAGTTGTTTCAGCAGTTACTCATGCATGTAATGGTGGCATTCTTGGCCATCTGGTACAAAGCATCCAGTCAGCAAAATCCCTTTTCTCTTGCTGCTCCTTCCATCACGTGAAAAAGGACTTCAACAGGGCTGCTCATGTGCTGGCCCAATTCGCTAAACATTCTCAGGCTTCCAATCTTTGGAAGGGTACTACCCCACCCTTCTTAGTCCATGTAATCCAATCAGACCTGGGATAACTCTTTTTAGCTTTTGGCCTCTGTTGTACTCTTTTTTCTTGTGTTATTGAAATACAAGTTTCTCCTCAAAAAAAAAATAATGAATCAAGATAAAAAAAAATAGTCAAAACTTACTAACTCAATTGTGTTGAGGACAAATTTTTTCACGCCACATGGCTTAATTTCATTGGCGACCCGCACCACGTCAACACTATCATGGATTTTGGAAAAATCTCTTTTAAAGCCCAAAAAGCCCATATTTACACAAAAAAGGCGTCAAAGCCCATAGTTCGCGCTCGTGGTACAACATCTCATTTTTGGCTCATGATCCAAGCTCATGAGTCTCATCGGGGGAATTTTGGGAGTCGTGGTTTGGAGGGCCAAGAAGTATGTTCAGTAAAGCTCCAGCGATTCAAAGTTGATAAAGGAAAGCATGTTGCTTGGCATGTCTTCCCCAATTCCCTGAACTCTGACGGGTCAGCGTGCAATAGGTAACATTGGGTAAGCCTCTCATATCACATAACACTTAAAATGATAAAACTCCTCATGCTCTTTACATAAAAATTAATGTCCATCATATGATATAAGTTTTAAAATATAATTATATCACATTATTATTTGTCATACAAATCAATTCCAAGCACATGGCTATATATATATATATATATATATATATATATATTAGCATCTCATATCTAGTATTAAATGCTCTATTTACTCTCCAAGATTTAATTAAAATACAAAAAGATCATAATTACATCTTTAAAACTTCATCAAATATCAACCAACAAGTTTACTTACCAAAATTATATATGGATTAAACATATAATTTTTTCCAAGAGAGGAAACTTAACTGAAAAAACCAAAAAAAAAACAGCTCCAGCGGAAGCTGCAACAGCTTCTGCAACTCCAGCGGAAGCTGCAGACAGCTTCTGCAGAAGCTGTAACAGCTCCAGCTATGTTGCAGAAGCTTTAGCAGATTGACACATGTCCTAAAATGATGTCATTTGCCCATTAATACCCAAAGAAATAAGAGGATTTCATAAAGATTACCTTACCATTTTAAGTTTAACCATGAGTTTAATGCCAAGTATTATCCTCCAAGCAAATGATGTCATTTAAATGACATCATCCAGCTGTGTCATCAATGATGTCCTAAAATTTCTTCTTTTAGTTGAAAAACAAATGACCACTTACCTTGTCAAAGATTTTCCCCTATTTGCCAATTTTTCCTTCAACTAAGTTTTGATCTAGTTACACACTTGGCTCTATATAAAGAGGACCAAGCTACACACTATAGCATTTTATTCCTCTCCCACTCCATCGTTTTGAAGCTCCACTCATTTTGCTACCACATACATATTTTCCTACTTCCCCATCTCCCTTACCAAATTCCTCTTCATAAATAACAACACAACACACATATTACAACACACCATTATCCATTACTCATCTTTCCCACACTCCATGATTCTAAAATTTCATCATTTTTGTTGCCCAAAAACACATCTCCATCTCATTCTTTATTTCCCTTACAAAAATCTTTATTCTTAGAAAGCAACATAACTCATGACATAACACAAAAAACCACTCCAGCAGCATCTCTAATCTCATGTATTTACCACATTTAACCTTCATATCATCTATCTCACACTTCCATATATTTCACAAACACATTCCCCACAAAATACCTATACATACCTCTCATACATCTTTAAATTCCATGTCCAACAAAGTATCTACATATAATTCTCATACATAATACAAACACCATATCTCACAACATATATATATATATATGTATGTATGTAATTCTTATCATCTCCACACATCTTAAAACATACCAAACACTCTTCCAAGAACTCATTACTAAAAGTCTTTTCTTATGAAAGGCAAAAACTTATAAGATCAAAAGTCCTTCTTATAGAAGGCAACATCACTCAAACTTGACAAAAAGCTAAAAGAGCATTACATGGGGAAAATCATTTAAGTGCATGATTAAGGGGACAAACTTAACCAACCGATGCACACTACTGGACATGCTCTCTCTCCCTCCAGTTGCACCCATTTTTCCCTTTCAAACATGAAGTCACCATGAAAGGATTCACTTCGCCATGCTGCTGAAACGTTAAGCCCACTAGCGTTGTACGGCTGGAATTGCAAAGTCTAAAGGTTGCTGAAAAAACTAAGTCCACTGATGCTACGGCTGGAGCTGCAAAACATAAAAGATAAGTCAATGTTTTCTCCATCTTTGAAATTACATTGTAAAGTATATGTTAACTCATCATCATCTTACCATTATCTCACCATTTAATGAACATGGTCTCACTAATGCTTCATTAATAAACTTATGTACTAATAAATTGAATCCATGTCACTACCGGACTTATATTATTTGGAGATGAACCACCATTGGACTTGGACATACATTACTTGGACATGGACAATTACCGGACATACCTTATTATATCGAACATGAACCATGAACCGCAACTTGACATGGACTATTGGACTCATCCCATTGTTGGACATTTGACACCTAATGAATTATTTTCTAACATTGGAAATCACTTAATATACATAATAATAACGTATCAACTCATCATCTAATCAAAGCTATCATGCTTAGCATATTATTTATTTATTTATTTCAACCATTATCATGATTCTAAGATTTTGGGCGTTATCTATTTTGTAGGCTTAAAAATACACCGGAAGCCATTGGTCTATGCGGCCCAATGTCGAGTTCCGGGTTGATCTCCCCAAAACAAATCTAGGCTTAGCAAAGTCACACCTCCACCAAAGACACGTGGCTATGCGCAAAAAACATCCCCGACATTCTGGCGACTCCACTGGGGAGTCAAAAAAGTATAGCCTTATCATGCCTCCAAAAGTCTAGAATCACATATCATGAAGGGGATCTCAACTCCGACATATCACATCCTCAATATCTCTTGATCCAGCAGCTCGCGGAACAATATCACATCACACATGATATTGGCTTTATGAAGGGGTCAATAAAGCACTTTACTATCAATCTTTCAGCTTATTCAATTAGGCCAATCAATATTGGGCTCACAAAGGATTATCCTTCTAAATTACTGCTGAAACAATAGAAATAACGGCATCATAGATCATACAATGGCAAAAGAGGCTCGATCTCTTCAACTTCTTCGCCAGCGACTTTAGATCCACCAACAATTAAATTAAAGCTCAGACAAAAAGAAAGATAACAATGCACATATGTATGTTTATATACATGCATAGAAGAATGAGCACTATTTGTTTTCTTTCAAAATCACAAAACATTTTTTTTTCTTTGCCTTTGGCTCAAAAATGGTTTCTTGCAAAAAAAAAAAGGAACACAGTAGCTACGGCTGGAGGTGTCCTTTGCCATGAAAAGTGCAATATTTACACATGAATGCCTAAAAGAAAAGGGTAATAATGCGTGTTCGTATGTTAGTATACATGTGTATACATATACGCAAATAAACAAACATTATTTTATCATAAAACTTCTTTTTTTTGAAAAAGGAAAACCGTTTTGGCTCAAAAAAAATATATTTGTTGCAAAAAAAAAGGGGCACAGTAGCTACGGCTGGAGGTGTCCTCTGCTATGAACAGTGCAACATTTTCACATGAACAGTTAGGAAAAACATGTGCACACATAAAAAAGTAACAATGGTCAGCCCCTTTTATGCAGAAAAATTTATTTGGGGGCATGAACCTTTTATAAATCATAAGTTTTTCTATCCCTTTTATGCAGAAAAATTTCTTTATGCAGAGAAATTTCTTTATGCAGAAAATTTTTATGCAGAAAAATTCCTTTTATGCAGAAAAGTTTCTTTATGCAGAAAATTTTTTATGCAGAAAATTTCCTTTATGCAGAAAAATTCTTTTTATGCAGAAAATTTTCTTTATGCAGAGAAATTTATTTATGCAGAAAAATTCCCTTATGCAAAAAAAATTACTTTAGGGTGTGAACCCCTCTACAAGACAATGTCCATAGTTGACTAGTCCTTCTTTCATATGCAATGTTGGTCTCCACAATTGAATGACCCTTTGGACAAATAACAACAACACTTACAACTAGACAAATCATGACTAAATAAGTTTTCTATAGCTGAATGGTTTCGTATACATGAATAGTTACAACACCTAAAAGAGCTTTTTTCCTCCTATTACAAAAGAGAAAGAGGAGAGAAGTCTTTATAACTAGAGTCTCAAAACATGTAGTAACACATTAGATACATATTACATCCCAACAGAGTTACCCACTAGAAAAATAAACTAAAGCGTGAGTAGCCTCATCCAATATGCCACCAAAGGTTTCCGTGGAGGTGGAGCTATCGCTGGTGGGTAAGAACAGCATGATTGAATTCTTCTAACTTGTCAAAAGGGATAGTTCCGCTGACTTTGCTGCAACTTCCTTCTCTAATTCTGCAATCTTCACCGCAAGCTCAGCCAACTTCATCTCACCATCACAAATGATGCATGAGGCAGCAGTAGTTTTGAGCCAATCAAGAATGATCCCAAAATAAGTTTAAAAACACTTTTATATCCAAAAGAAACAAAAGCATAAGGAAGCATCCGGCAACAAATCACAGCCACAATGTGAATAAACCCGGCTGCGAAATAGATGAATATATATTGTTACTCATAGTGACACGTGAGGCTTAGTTGCCTCAAATAGAAGGGTCTTAGGCTGAATGAAGCTAGTACAATACTCACGGCTGTATCCAAAAGAAAACATATCTAATGGAAGAAGAATTCTTGTCTAGCAGTATAGCGGAACCATTTAAGGGACCTCCAGCAGTACCTAGCGTACCTTCTCCATCTAATGAATAGTACATTGACATCTTTGCTTAGGGGTACAACATGATACTCAGTTCAGATCCTAACTTGGTGATACATGCTCTCAATGTCAAACCATGGAGAGACTTATCGTGGCATATGGACTCTCCACAGCTGTACTTATGTCATCATGCTGCTGGACTGCCATCAGTTCACTGATATACGGCTAGAGCCACGAACTTTCAAGATAAGTCATTACATCGCTATCTTTAAATTTATATATGTTACTCTACTATACTTACATCACTCAGTACAAATTACTTTAATATTATATCACATTCATCATTCAATTAAGACTATCATGTTATATATATATATATATATATATATATATATATTACTTTATCTTTACCATTATTGCAACCATTGATAAAAAATTATTATGTGAAACATGTTGT
The DNA here is from genome assembly GCA_033629205.1 of Lithocarpus polystachyus. Taxonomy (NCBI): domain Eukaryota; kingdom Viridiplantae; phylum Streptophyta; class Magnoliopsida; order Fagales; family Fagaceae; genus Lithocarpus; species Lithocarpus polystachyus. Next base: position 34,486,765 of record CM066170.1, read on the forward strand.
TTGTTTCAAACATCGTTATGCTTCTTATACTTTGGAATTGCCCATTTTGTAGGCATAAAACCCATAAGAATTTTCATCCCAATATAAAAGCCTGAATCATCCAAGAAATTCAATAACTCCTTGCCGTTGGAATCACCAATCTTATTCCAATCAATAAAAGAAAGTTTTTCTGAATCATCCGCTGAACCAAGCAAATTGGAGGTCATCAAAGAAGCTTTATTATCACCATCAAGGCCGTAGTAACCCCATGCCCCCTAAAGCCATGGCAGCACCATGCATATTCAAGACCATGGTGACTACATCACGTTACTAGAATCATTACATTTGCATCATTGGAACCCTTGGAATCTCAAGCATCATCAAGTGTATCAACCACCTCACACCAGGGGGCTTTGATCTAAAAGGCCCAATCAATCTGACATCCCAACATCCAGGGACATTTGTCTCAAAAAAAAAGTCTATAACAACAGCTATTATTGTCTAGCCATGGCGGAAGGCAAAAATCTCATGGAACCTATCAATGGCAAATGGTTGGAGCTATGTCATACTTAACTCAATCATCATATTTCCAATAAACTACCTCGAAAATAACGAGTAAGCATTATCTTTTGCCTTAAACCAACTATGAATATTTCAAGATATTTTTTCTTACGTCGATATTTATATCTTACTCGCAATGATGATCTTTTACAACTTGATATTTCCAAAACAAACTATCATGATTCCGACAAGCTATTTTTTACAAAATAAAATGTATAACTTCCATTACCATAGTTTTGGTTTAAGTGCATCATTTTTTTATGATCAAAACATATTTCAAACTTATAAACATTCAAATTTGATAACAACCTCTATGGCTGGACCTCTTCAAAATAAAATGGTCATGTGATTTTAAAAGTAGATATTGCCTCCATGGCCATACTTTGATATTCTTGACAACATCAAAGCCAATTACTAAATGACAACATCAAGCCCAATTTTCATTGGCAACATCAAAAGCCCAGTTCTTGCTGGCAATATTAAAAACCCAATTTTCATTGGCAACATTAAGAGCCCAATTCTCATTGGCACCATCAAAGCCCATTACTAAATGGCATCATCAAAAGCCCAATTCTCATTGGCAACATCAAAATCCCAAGCTAACTACTTGGCATTATTTTATCAAAAACCCAAGCCAACTACTTGGTGCTATTTTATCAAAAGTCTAAGTTAGCTACTTAGCTCTATTTTGTCGAAAGCCCAAGGTTATTAATACTTGGCAAAAAAATCATATTATAAATATTTTACTAAGAGCCCAAGTACTATTTTTGGTAAACCATCATTTCAAAAAAAAAAAAATCCAAAATCACTTTACAAAAATATTATATCTTGCTCAAAACCCCAAAGTTAATAACCTTCGGCAAAACAGATTTTTTTACAAACGCATTATACTTGAAACCCAAAGCTAATAGCCTTTGGCAAATTAATTTTCCTAAACAAGTATATAAGCTAATAAATCATGGAAAATATTTATACCATATTATCTATCTTATGAAATAACACCATTCATTTTTCCAAAACCCATGGCAAACATATATCAAGCCCATGGAGAAATGTGAGCATGTGTCATTAATAATTAAGCCCATAGAAATTATATTCAAGACCGATGGCAATTTTATTTATCTTACAAACCCATGGAAAATATTCATAAAATCCATGGAAAATTATGTTATCAAAGTGATTACTTATTCGATGATTATAAAGCCCATGGTAATTATCTTAAACCCCATGGCAATTATTATTTACCTTGCTATTTCACAAAAACACATAAAAGATTCAAATAAAATTATATTATGATAATTACTTATCTTACTAACATTTAAAGCCAAGGCTAATAATACTTGGCAATATCTTAAGCCCAAGGTTAATAATACTTGGCAAATACTATATTACAAATATTTGAAACCCAATAATGAACATTTTTTTAAGCTCTTAAACACATAGCTATAATTTATGCCATATTATAAACCCATTGAATCTATTTTGTAAAACCCATGGTAACTATTTATGTTACGTAACACTATTCATTTTTCCAAAACCCATGGCAAACATACATCAAGCCCATGGAGAATTATGAATTTGTGTTACTAATATTTAAGCCCATGGAAATTATATTTAAAACCTATGGCGATTAATTTTAACTATTTATCTTATGTAACACTATTCATTTTTTCAAAACCCATGGCAAACATACATCAAGCCCATGGAGAATTATGAATTTGTGTTACTAATATTTATGCCCATGGAAATTATGTTTAAAACCTATGGCGATTAATTTTAACTATTTATCTTACAAAAACCCATGGCCAACATACATCAAGCCCATGGAGAAATATGAACTTGTGTTACTAATATTTAAAACTAATAAAAGTCATATTTAAAACCTACAACAATTACATTTATTTTACAAACCCATGGCACACATTTGTCAAAAGCCCATGAAAAACTATATTACTAGATAATTATTTATTCTATAATTACACTAAATAATAAAAGCCCATGATTCAAGTCCATGGCAAAACTTTTTTATCAATGGAATTCAATCCCATAATCAAAGCCCATGGTTCAAGCCCGTGGCAAATTATTCATCAAAGCCCAAGCCCAATAATGCTTGGCAATATCTTATCAAAAGCCCAATATAACTTGGCAATATTTTAAGCCTATGATTCAAGTCCATGGCAAAGTTATTTTATCAATGGAATTCAATCCCATAATCAAAGCCCATGATTCAAGCCCATGGCAAATTATTTAACAAAGCTCATGCAGTTAAGAAGAAATAGCTAGCGATTCAGTAGTGATACATGCAGCAAATCTAGCTCATACTATTCTACTGCTGGAACTCATATTAGCCATACCTTCCTAAGAGCTTCCAACAAAAAGATCGAGATCCAATGCTCTCAATTATTATCATCTACTCAATAACCATCAAAACATTCAGCAAGTCACAAAGCCGCCAAGGAACGAGGAACCATTTATTCAAAACAAGAAAAGATTACTCCAGTGGTAACTAAACACATATTCAGCAGCCTACCTGGACAAACAAAACAAGCTCCTTATGGCTGGAAGACCTCAACTATCTTTTTGCTACAAAAAAAATTGATCATCTCAACTACTGGATATGCCATGTTCTATTTTACAAAGGAATCTAGTGGTCACATCCAAATCAGAATTCTAGCTGCTCATGTTCAGAATAACAGTGGTATTGCAATCTATACAAACACCTCCAGCAGTCAGAATTTGATTAATCAAGCATATTCAAGCAAATGACCATTATACAAGATCCTTACTACAAGTGCATGCACTATTTCAAACATTAAAGTGCCAAGATTACACCATTGAACTTGTCACAGTGCTTCCTACCTTCTAAATCTATGCTCATCCTCTCTCTACACTCGAGGGCTTGATTCACTAATCCAAAGGATTTCATTTCTGAGGACTACAATTGGGTGTTGATAAAAAAAGTATTAAATATGTCAATAGAGGCACTTCCACTACATAACTCTAATGATCCAACATTGGCCAATCCCTTTCAAGAAACATCTTCACTCGTGCATGCCCTTGTGAGACAAGACCTTGAAAAGCAAGCCCATGCACTCGGGGGGCTGAATGTTGAGGACAAATTTTTTCACGCCACATGGCTTAATTTTATTGGCGACCCGCACCACGTCAACACTATCATGGATTTTGGAAAAATCTCTTTTAAAGCCCAAAAAGCCCATATTTACACAAAAAAGGCGTCAAAGCCCATAGTTCGCGCTCGTGGTACAACATCTCATTTTTGGCTCATGATCCAAGCTCATGAGTCTCATCGAGGGAATTTTGGGGGTCGTGGTTTGGAGGGCCAAGAAGTATGTTCAGTAAAGCTCCAGCGGTTCAAAGTTGATAAAGGAAAACATGTTGCTTGGCATGTCTTCCCCAATTCCCTGAACTCTGACGGGTCAGGGTGCAATAGGTAACATTGGGTAAGCCTCTCATATCACATAACACTTAAAATGATAAAACTCTCCATGCTCTTTACATAAAAATTAATGTCCATCATATGATATAAGTTTTAAAATATAATTATATCACATTATTATTTGTCATACAAATCAATTCCAAGCACATGGCTAAATATATATATATATATATATATATATTAGCGTCTCATATCTAGTATTAAATGCTCTATTTACTCTTCAAGATTTAGTTAAAATACAAAAAGATCATAATTACATCTTTAAAACTTCATCAAATATCAACCAACAAGTTTACTTACCAAAATTATATATGGATTAAACATATAATTTTTCCAAGAGAGGAAACTTAACTGAAAATACCAAAAAAACAGCTCCAGCGGAAGCTGCAACAGCTTCTGCAACTCCAGCGGAAGCTGCAGACAGCTTCTGTAGAAGCTGTAACAGCTCTAGCTATGTTACAGAAGCTCCAGCAGATTGACATATGTCCTAAAATGATGTCATTTGCCCATTAATACCCAAAGAAACATGAGGATTTCATAAAGATTACCTTACCATTTTTAGTTTAACCATGAGTTTAATGCCAAGTATTATCCTCCAAGCAAATGATGTCATTTAAATGACATCATCCAGCTGTGTCATCAATGATGTCCTAAAATTTCTTCTTTTAGTTGAAAAACAAAAGACCACTTCCCTTGTCAAAGATTTTCCCCTATTTGCCAATTTTCCCTTCAACTAAGTTTTGATCTAGTTACACACTTGGCTCTATATAAAGAGGACCAAGCTACACACTAGAGCATTCTATTCCTCTCCCACTCCATCGTTTTGAAACTCCACCCATTTTGCTACCACATACATATTTTCCTACTTCCCCATCTCCCTTACCAAATTCATCTTCATAAATAACAACACAACACACATATTACAACACACCATTATCCATTACTCATCTTTCCCACACTCCATGATTCTAAAATTTCATCATTTTTGTTGCCCAAAAACACATCTCCATCTCATTCTTTATTTCCCTTACAAAAATCTTTATTCTTAGAAAGCAACATAACTCATGACATAACACAAAAAACCACTCCAGCAGCATCCCTAATCTCATGTATTTACCACATTTAACCTTCATATCATCTATCTCACACTTCCATATATTTCACAAACACATTCCCCACAAAATACCCATACATACCTCTCATACATCTTTAAATTCCATGTCCAACAAAGTATCTACATATAATTCTCATACATAATACAAACACCATATCTCACAACATATATATATATATATATATATATATATGTATGTATGTATGTAATTCTTACCATCTCCACACATCTTAAAACATACCAAACACTCTTCCAAGAACTCATTACTAAAAGTCTTTTCTTATGAAAGGCAAAAACTTATAAGATCAAAAGTCCTTCTTATAGAAGGCAACATCACTCAAACTTGACAAAAAGCTAAAAGAGCATTACATGGGGAAAATCATTTAAGTGCATGATTAAGGGGACAAACTTAACCAACCAATGCACACTGCTGGACATGATCTCTCTCTCCCTCCAGTTGCACCCATTTTTCCCTTTCAAACATGAAGTCACCATAAAAGGATTCACTTCGCCATGCTGCTGAAACGTTAAGCCCACTGGTGTTGTACGGCTGGAGTTGCAAAGTCTGAAGGTTGCTGAAAAAACTAAGTCCACTGATGCTACGGCTGGAGCTGCAAAACATAAAAGATAAGTCAATGTTTTCTCCATCTTTGAAATTACATTGTAAAGTATATGTTAACTCATCATCATCTTACCATTATCTCACCATTTAATGAACATGGTCTCACTAATGCTTCATTAATAAACTTATGTACTAATAAATTGAATCCATGTCACTACCGGACTTATATTATTTGGACATGAACCACCATTGGACTTGGACATACATTACTTGGACATGGACAATTACCGGAAATACCTTATTATATCGAACATGAACCACGAACCGCAACTTGACATGGACTATTGGACTCATCCCATTGTTGGACATTTGACACCTAATTAATTATTTTCTAACATTGGAAATCACTTAATATACATAATAATAACGTATCAACTTATCATCTAATCAAAGCTATCATGCTTAACATATTATTTATTTATTTCAACCATTATCATGATTCTAAGATTTTGGGCGTTATCTATTTTGTAGGCTTAAAAATACACCAGAAGCCATTGGTCTATGCGGCCCAATATCGAGTTCCGGGTTGATCTCCTCAAAACAAATCTGGGCTTAGCAAAGTCACACCTCCACCAAAGACACGTGGCTATGCGCAAAAAACACCCCCGACAAATTGTTGCGAAAATTGTTGTCATAACATTACTCTATTACTCCACATCAGAGCATAACTCACCTGCTAATCTCCACATCAGCATAAGCATCTTAACATTCAGAGCCACAAAGAGTAGTTCCACATCAGCATCTTAATATTAAGAGCCATTGGTAGATGGTAATTATCTACCAAAAACAAGAGCCATAAAAAGTAGTTCGACATCAGTATCTGCATTGTGCATCTTAATATATATTAAGAGCCAATAATATTAGATTAAATTAATCCGATACTAAACATGCTCCTATTAAAAGCTAGTTGAATTATGTTTCATCTTCTCGAAAAATTTCGTTCTCTCTACAAATTCTTTGATTTTATTTGCGTTAACATTGGATTTTTCATTGTTCACCTTTAGGGATGTATGAGAAAAGATGACATGCTACTCGATCTGTAGACAATAATGAAACTTTTTTTTTTTTTATGTGATTCAAACCTTTGAATCATATCATTTTAGAACTTAATTCTAGATTTTTGTATATCACAAAGGTTAATGGCTAACTATATATTTATATGTAATGGTAAAAGGTCGCTAAATTAATAATTTTTTAACAGTTTAAACTTTTGGAACAATAAATAATTTATTATTATATTAGAGTATGCTTTTATCTGAATAAAATAATCGTAATTTATGAGAAGTTTCATACAAGGGATTGTGGCCAACCCACATTTACTTCCTCAAAGTTAAATTGTGCATTAGATGAGTTGTTGATTAACTTGCTGGAATCTAACTATATATAAATGAACCAAACTACTTGTGAATAGCTCAACTTCGACTCAAGACAAAACTTATTTATATTCATCTATTTAACAAACAAGTCAAGTTTAAACTCAATAATAAAACAAGTGATGCTTAAACAGAATAATATGTCTGTGAACAAACTTATGAACATTACATTAATATACTAAAAATATACTTATATAGACTTGAGATTTGATTTTGTTTATTTGTAAATAGATCCATACGATATCATATTATTGATAATGTAAACAATCTATTTACAGTAAATATTCATATATTTGTAAATGACTAAAAAAAATTGTCATCTTTTACTAAATAATAGAAAAGAATAAGATAATCAACTCATGAAAAAGCTCGAGTTAATTCGGTAAGAAAATGAAAAAGTTTGAGTATATAAGAAATAAGAAAATGAAAAAGTTTGATCGGTAGGTTTGACTGATGAGGCTACTTAATCATTAAGCAAGTAAGAAATAAGCAATTAAAGCAAAAGAAAGAAAAATGTATGTGATTAGTGGAAGAGGGAAACGGAGGAGAAAACTGAAAAGAAGAAGGTGGCAAAAGAGAAAGAGGGAGAAAGTAATGGTCTTTCAAGCGGGGTGGACATGTCAGTTTTACCAGAGGGATGCATATCGGAGATAGTATCACGGACGAGTCCTAAGGATGCGTGCAGAGCTTGTGTGGTTTCTCGTAAATTCCGTAAGGCTGCAGAGTACGACGTTGTCTGGGTGAGGTTCTTGCCGTCCGATTATGAATCCATCATTGCTCGATCATCGGATTCGTTGAATTACTCTTCTAATTCTAAGAAAGAGCTCTACCTCTATCTCTCTGAAAACCCAATCTTGATCGACCACTCTAAAAAGGTATTTGCTATTTTATGCCTTCTGTAAGTTATATATACTAACTAGGGTCAATTCAATTTCAAACAGCTTTCCACTTTTAGAACTCTTAATTCTATTTTTGAATTCGTTGAATGAAAATAAGCATTAACGTGTATGTAATATTTACATACACACCGAGAGACACAGACAGAGACAGAACTTGTAAGGGTACCAGGATTTAAAATAATAATAATAATAGTAATAGTATACACATTTAATGAATAGTTTAACAATTAAGCCCAAAATAATTATTTTTGGTCCCCCTCCTCCCAATAAGTTATAAATGATAAAACCCAATTGACAAACAACTATATTACAACATTTGTGTTACTGTGTTGGCTGTTTTTTACTCTTTCTTCTTAGATCAAAGCTATTTTTTTTATGAGTGTTAAGATTGATTATTTAAATTTTTGTGAATAAGATATGACTATTTTCGCTAAAAAGAAAAAAAAAATGTGCAAAGCAAAAAAGAAGAAAGATAGATGATGGGGTGGAATGGCGGGTGTGTTTGGATATTAATTTTTAACTTAAATTTTTTTTTTTAACTTACCACCTACTAGTTGTTATTGGTTGTTTATTAGTAAATTAGTTTAATTTTATGTGGAGTATTATGGAATTGAATAGTTGTGTTAATAAATTGGTGCTAATGTGTAGTGTATAGCCATTAGTATTACAAATTTACTACATAAATTTTATAAATTCATGTATCATTAATTAAAAGAAAATTAGGATTGAAAGGGAGATTGTTGCAAATTTTAGTACAAAATCAACTATAGATGATTTTTGTTATTTAAAAGGATGTTGCATTCTATTTGTAAATGATTAAGTTAAAATGTATTAATAAACGGTTATTTTCTTTCTTCTCTCTTTTGTTGATATTTTCTTAACATTAAATATATGCTAAATGTATTTTAAAGAATTTTTTTATTGAGGTTTCCCCCCCCCCCCCCCCCCCCCCACCCCCAAAAAAAAGAAAAAAAAAATTAGATCCTAGTTCCATCCCTACCAAGAGTTAACCTTATACCAATGCTATAGCAATTAAAACGGTTAAGTTATGATTTTTCATAACATTATTGTTGGCAGTATTCCATGACAAAATTTGTTCTAATTATATGAATTTATTTCATTGTATTTTGTGAGATTTAATTATTATGGGTTTAGTCTTAAGTTGGTGAATATAATTCAAGATAGTGGAATTCGCAACTAGCTTTCACGAGTAAAACTGGTGACTTGGCTAAATCCCGAAGTGACCCATGAAATGCTTTGATAGCTGGATTGTTTGTGTGACTCTTCATATCCTTTACCCACAGTATATATACCCTCATTACCCATAGAATTATAAAGAGGCTATCAAATAGAAAAAGTGGAGAGATTAAGGTTTTTAGAACACCCACCTTTTAGAGAGATATAGCTACTCATCTTCAAGAGAGAAATCTTAAAAGAAATTCTTATAGTCTCTTCTCCTCCTCTCTTTAATTGTCATAACTTGAGAGGAGATTTTTACCTAAACACAACTCACACACAATCTAAGTGTTGAGGGGGGTTTTGGAGCTTGAAAAGTATTGGGTCTTTGCCAAATTAAGCCAATAAGGCTTGGCGGTACAATCGAGTGGTATTGCGGGATTTGGGAAGCTAATGAAGATCAACTCAACAAGCATTTACCGAAGATTAGATTAATATTGCATGCACCGATGGAATTAAGTTGCTACAACAAGATCAACTATTTCTAATAGTCTAAAGTTTTGAGTGGAGATCTCAAAGTCACAAACAGGATCATTTGTGTGCAACAAATTCAGAATAGAAGAGTCCGTAGATTCGAAGCTGCATGTGGTCACGTGAGTAAGTATTACAAGAGGTAGCATTAGATTTAGGGTTAAGTCTATTATAAAAACTTCCATTCTATTAGTGAATTGTTGCCTTGTGGATTATTTAGGTTAATTCCTCCCTAAGTTTTTTTACCTTGAAACTGGACGGTTTCATTGGTTTTCTTGGATCATCATATCGCTTGTGTTATTTACTTTTCCACTGTTTGTGATATGATTTATTAATATTTAACCTAGATCTGAATAATTAACCTAAGTAACAACTTGGCTAATAAATTAGGTTAAACAAATTGTGTTTTCCGGGGGTCTAAAAATTAACATGATCATTTTGGATTATAGAGGGCCATAGAGAGATTTTTATGCATAGTTCTTTGGTTTTTCTCTTCAATAACACATCGCATGTTATCTTGGGTTTGATTTTCTTTTCCCTACTGCCTTTTACACTATTGACTTCCACATATTTGTTCATTCATGCAATTATTGAATGCTTTGATTAAGTAATTTGCTAATTACCTATATTCCGCATTAAGTGTGTTAAGCTTAAAATTAATCAAGCCCTAATTAAAATTTGGGGGTCTTAATCAGCTCTAGTAATTAGACTATCTTTCCAAAACTACAACAAATTTTATTACAGAATGTTGTCAAACTGACAGTGGCATAATAATATAATATGTCATTCAAGTTAGCTATATCTTTATCCAATTTTGTGTGAGGCTTTGGTTCACATACCTGTTGTACAGCTTCAAAAATTAATAACCTGGTAAATCTGATCCACATGGAATGGAAGGAGCAAGATTGGGTGGGTTGGTATCACAGTGGACTCTCGAAATTGTGTTCGATTTAAATTAGTTATGTGATCATGCATGAATTAAGTTGCAGTGCAATCAGTGAATAGAAGAACAGAATTAAAAACAAAAAACACATAAAAAGCACCTGATATCTCTGAGAAAATTATGAAAGATTTCGTTGAATGTATGCTTCTGGCCAGTGATAGTTGCACCATGCTGAATATAACCATATCTGTGCTGATCTTCTTTCTTTTTTTCTAGCAGAGGTTTTTCTTGGACAAATTGAATGCTAAGAAATGTTACCTTCTTTCTGCAAGGGAGCTAACCATTGCATGGGGTGACAAATCTTGGTATTGGAGATGGGTTTCTCTACCTGAATCCAGGTCTCTACATAATTCCAGATATGTTCCTGCTCTATTTTAGTACTCCTTTTTTATAATTTTATGCTTTTCATTTAGTTCTTAATTCTGTACATTGTAAAAACCAAACAGATTCCCAGAGGTAGCTGAACTTAATTATGTGGCTTTGTTTAACATCTCTGGCAAGATGAGTACTTCCATGCTGTCTCCGAAAACAAACTATGCTGCTTACCTTGTGTACAAGTTGACGCAGGACGCCTTTGGATTTGACCGCCCTCCTCTAAGGGCTTCAGTTGGAACTACTGGAGGAGGTGGAGTTTATGAACAGGCTGTTGGTTTGGACCTGCCTGCCGTGCAACAAGGGCAGCAAGACCAGGTTGTACTGCCGCAGCAGCAGCAGCACACTTCACGTCCCAAGCAGAGAAATGATGGATGGTTAGAGATTGAGTTGGGTCAGTTTTTCAATGAGGGAGGAGAAGCTGATGAACTGCAGTTTGGACTTAAGGAGGAAGAATCTCTTTCAATGAAGTCTGGCCTTATTGTTGAAGGGATCGAGATCAGGCCAACAAGGGGTTAATAAAAATTTGTGCTTCATCATCACTATGTAGCATTAATAAAATTTTTGTTACCATCACTATATTGTGTCATATCGTGGCATTTATGTACTGTGACAAACTTATGTAGTGTTCATATATATTCTGCTTTATGGACAAAAGTTTGAACATCTAAACTAGAAGCTTATTACCAGTAAAGCCTATCTTTTCTTATTGTTCTTGATTTTGATCTTTGGAGCTATAATTGATCCTCAAAACCCTTAGCCAAACTGTAAATTAAATATTAGTGCTCTTTTTTTTTTTTTTTTTTTTCTCTTAGCTGACTTTAAGCAGAGAGGGATTTGAATCAAAGTTCAATTCTATGGGAGAAATCGGGAATGCCCATGAGCTACAAGTTTCAAAGTTCTTGACAAGCTGTTATGTTGATTATTGAAACCATTAGTTCAATTTTTCTACAAGTCTTACAATACAATATGGTACAACCGTAAATAGGAGAGTGGATTAACAATCATATAATGGTATAAAATACGAGAATCACAATGATATAATTTTCACTACAAAAAAAACACGGGCTATACTGTCCTCTAACTTCAAATTTTAATAAAAACATTTAAATTTTTTAATAGCTTGGTCTCCAAAAAAAATTTAAATCCCTCCTTAAAAAATAAATTAGTCATTTAAGGAACTTAATATATATATATATATACATATATATATATTATCTCATAAAAATAAATAGAGAAATAAATTGTACAGATTTTATAAATGATAAAATTTCACTATTTTTGTGACGGAAATATATGATAATTATATATTTAAAGGGTTGTGGTTAAAAAAAAATCATTGTTAAATCTTAAATAAAATACCGGTATCAATAATAAAATGTTTTCTAAGGAATTTAAGATTTTATCAGCCTCGTTGCAATACATTTTATATACTATGTGTTCAATACTTAAATATTCCTAATTTTTGTAATTCAATTAGTTTATTTATTTATTTATTATTTCTAATTGGACACAACTCGCGAACTCGACACGTATATTCGGATTGACATGACTGACCTATTTAACAAACGGGTTGGGTTAGTGTCCATCACATGACACCCGTCTGACCCGTCTAACCTATTTAATTAAATGACATTTTACTAACATATCCTTCAAACCCTAGGTACATATATAAACTTATTAGTTATTGTGGTTTATTTTCTTTGAAATATTATGAATGACTATTTGTTATATTGAGATATACTTTAGTTTTGAATGAATATTTGTGATGTAGTTACTCATTAGTTCTGAATTTATATTAAAACTTTTTTTTTTTTTTAGTTTTTCATAATTCATATCAATTTGGTTAATACTATTTTTTTTTTCTTTTCATTTTGATAAAACCTGATAAATAGGTTGGCATGATTAATCCGTTTAATAAATAAGTCATGTTAAGATTGAGAAATCTTGACACGTTTAATAAACATGTTAGGTTTGTATTGACCCATATAATCGAATACTTATAAATCAACACAACATGAACCCGACATGCAAACATGAATGGTCGCCTCCAATTTCATATCATTATAGATATTTCCCAGCTTTAGAGATTTAAATAATATTTTAAAAAAATAATAATAATAAAAAAACCTTTTTTTAAGGTTTAAAAGTACAAACCCTTTCTCTCTCAAAAAAAGATCAATCCCTAATATGCCCTTAAATGAAGTTTTTGTGCAACTAAAGGCAGTATGATACACATCATACGTGCAATGTAATAGAAAAGGGAAAAGGCTTTGAATTTTTTCCCAATGATTTCAACATGCTAAATAATTTCTTTTTATTTTTTTCTATAGTACTTAAATTGTTTCTAACAGACATTTACTTAAAAAATAAATGGCTCCTAAAAGAGAATTAAAATGAAAAAAAAATGGAATTAACTTTATTGTATGTTTGGCTATACTCTTTTTTTAAGCTACTAAAGCCAAATGAATATTTGAAATTAAATAATAATAAAAAGTAGAAAAAACGAAGCAAAATTTGAAAGTACAATTATACCTAAAGAGAGTTGGTATTTTAAAATTTTTACATAAATAAATAAGCTAAATTAAAGGAAAAAATTAATACAAATATTTTATACATGTGGTTATTAGAAATAAATTAAAAATTTTTGAAAACACAATTGGAATGAGTCAAATAAAAACCAAATAAATCAGAAAGTTTTGAAAACACAATTGGAATAAGTTGGAATAGGGCTGTCCATGGGTCGGGTTTCGAATCTGAAAGCTCGAAATTGTGTGAAAACACAAGAGCTTGTTTAGATCCCCAATAAAAAAATTACAGCTAGATTGCTTTTACTCTAACTTATCTAAGTGCGAAACAAGAGCAAATGAAGCGCAATAAATTGATAACTACTCTAATGCATAAACATGAATAACAATCAATAAAAGTAAAGCACAAGAGTAAGGGGAAGAAAGAATGCAAACACAAGATAATACGCCGATGTGTTATCGAGGAGTAAACCGAAGAACTCGGTGAAAAACCTCTCAGCCGCCCTCTAAGCAGTAAATCGATCCACTAGAGAATAAAGTTAGAGTACACGAATAACAAAAGACCCTCCAAACCTAGTCTACCCAATGTACTTGAGCCCTTCAAACTCCTGCTACCAACTGACTTTGTCAAGCCTTGTCTTCTCTAGCTCTTCGGATCCCGCAATACGCTCGATTGCTCTAATGCATAAACATGAATAACAATCAATAAAAGTAAAGCACAAGAGTAAAGGAAAAGAGAAGGCAAACACAAGATAACACGCCGATGTGTTATCAAAAAGTAAACTGAAAAACTCGGCATAAAACCTCTCCACCGCCCTCCAAGCAGTAAATCGATCCACTAGAAAATAAAGTTAGAGTATACGAATAACAAAAGACCCTCCAAGCCTAGTCTACCTAATGTACTTAAGCCCTCCAAACTCCTGCTACCAACTGACTTCATCAAGCCTTGTCTTCTCTAGCTCTCTGGATCCCGCAACACGCTCGATTGCATCCGCCAAGACTCCTCGGCTTCTTTTGGCAAATTTCCAATACTTCCTAGCTCCAAAACACTCTCTACACTCCGAAAAGATGTGGGTTATGTTTGAATAAAAATCTCCTCTCAAGGTATGACAATAGGAGAGGGAAGGAGAAGAGGCTAGAATGATTTCTCACTAAGGATGAGTAGCTTTCTCTCTCTCTCTCTCTCTCTCTCTAAAAGATAGGTGTATGTGTGTGTTGTAGAAAACCTATCTAAGGTTTTTCTCTCTGAATTGTCTCCTTACAATTTATAAGTAATGAGGGTATATATAGTATGGGTGAAAGGTAAAAAAGTCACACTAAAAAATTCTCCAGGCAGAATGTTTCGCGAGTACCTTGCGGGAAGGCCTTACCCGCACAACACTCGCGAAACTGACAGCCTAGCACAACTCTTCAGCTTCCAGTCATCTGCTTCTCACGTGGCTACTTCGCGGGTTAGTTTCTCGCGAAATCCACTTGATCTTCAATTAAGCTTGAGTCTTCACCAACTTAATACTAAACTCAATACAATAAAATCCCACAAAATACAAGGAACAAAATTAAAGAAATTAAAAAACTCTTTGTCATGGAATAAAACCAACATAAAACATAGTTGTAAATCACAACTTTACAGACTCAACCTGCATCCAACCTGACCTAGTCAAGTGGAGCAGCCATCAACCCACCATCGACCGAGAGACTGGTCGAATCGGGCAAATTAGATCATCAACAGGTAGTAGGTGGGTCGGTTGGAGTCAGAATTCTGAGAAAACGACAGAAAATAGCGAGAAAACGGTGAGATTTCGCCAGATTCGGTGAAAATCTCATCGAATTCTATAAGATTTTGTCAGATCCAGCAAAAATCTCACCGGATTCGATGAGATTTCGCTAGATCCAGTCGAAATCTCACCGGATCTACCTAATATCTTGTCAAAATCTAGGTTTTGTCGTCAAGATCTGGGAATTTTTCACCGGAATCTAGGTATTTTTTGCCAAATTTTGGAAATTTTCCACAAGAAATTCTTAGTACATTGGTCAGTTCGGGTTTTTTGGGTTTTAGGGGAAGGAAACCAAAATTAACCCGCTGGAGTTGATTTCTAGTGGTAAAGGCTCATTGCCGACCGTCGGAGTAGTCGGGTCGGCCCGTGTTGAATCAGGTCTAGTCGGTTTCTTTAGGTGGATCGGGTCTTCAGATGGGTTTAGACAGCCCTAAGTTGGATAAAAACCAAATAAATCATACGATATAGAATTACCATAATAAATTATGGATGCTTTGATATCATTAAAAGCTCCTAACACCTTCTTTCAAAAAAAAAAAATTCACGTATTAGATGTAGGGTTGTCCAACTTAGGCTTGCCAAAAGCTATGTAGCTAAATTGGTTAACATCTCATCGGACTTTTAAGAGAGATATCCAGGATTTATATCCCTCCACCTCTAACTATCAAATTATAAAAAATAAAAAATGAAAACTTAATCTACAATCAATGGTGAGTGCAAAGCACTCAAACTGATTATTATCAATTCGAGTGGTGGTTTTCCCCCTTTGAAGAATGTAACATTTGTTTGTCATGTTAAGTAAAGTGGAAATATTGTTAATCACGCCACAACAAGAAAGGCTAGAGATGTTGAGAACCTTCAGGTCTGGCTTGAAGATGTTCCTCATAAGGTTTTACCTTTTGTAATTCCTAATGCTTCTTAGCTTTATTTCAATAAAACAACTTCGTCTTGATTTTGAAAAAAGAAATGACTTCGACCAACCCACCATTCCTTGTTGTCGTCCATCCTTGTACACCTTGTCACCATTTTTCACGATTCAGATCTTGCTAAATCCAACAAAGATCTTACTAAATTTGAAAGGTCTTCACTAGATGTTTGGATTTATATGACCTAATAAAGTTGGCCCAATTGGGTCAAGTGACATATTAGAGGGCTATACGACCAAATCTAACCCATGAACATCCCTATATTGAAATAAAGGAAAATGTTAAGCTTATTAATTTTTTTACAAAATATTAATGTGGTGAGTTGTTATTGGTAAGTAAAAGAGTGATGTTAGTAGTAAACCCAAATGAAAGCTAGTAAAAATTGACTACAACATTTTTTTTTTTAGTTAACAGTAATACTTATTAAAACACACATGAAAATAGTAATACTAGTGTTTTAAACCGGGTTTATAATACATTATAGGGTAAATTGCAAAGTACATCCCTAAAGTTTAGGATTGCTTGGATTTTACACCCTGAAGTTTGAAAAGTTTAATTTTACACCCTACTGTTTGATTCCGTTAGCAAAAACACACCCTCGGTTCATTTTGGGTGTTAAGTGAGAAGTCATTGCACTGACATGTTTTTTTAGCCAAGTCAGCCCTTAAACATAGAGAATAGCTGTCGTTTCGCATGAATTTCAAAATTCTTATGATACCATTTTGTAGCTATTCCCAAACTCAAAACCCTACGAATCAGCTTAATACCAAATCGCAGAGCAGAGACCCATCGTGAACCCATCCCCTCAAAACCATCGGCTCAGCAATTGACAAATTGTTTGTTTTAGTTATTGTTAAAAAGGTTGAACTGTGCAATAAACCACTTTTCATCAAACTATGCAGTCTTCTCATGATGTAAAAAAGAGTTAGTGAAAAGGTTATTTTGTTTCCCAATATTCTAAGGGGCATTAGATGCCTGTAGGGATCCCATTATGTTTAACAAAGCATTGAGAGAATTTCATTGTGTTTCAGTCGGCATTTGAAGTCTACTTTTCTTACATCTGTATATACTATCTTTTATATATAGAAAACCACTTGTTGCACGACTTCTCAACTTCCAAGATAGGGGTTCAATGCTCTAGAGTGGATTTGGGATGAAATTGCTAGTGGTTTTATGAGATCTGTTATAAGTTTATGGGGTTCGTGGGTTAGGGATTTGAGAATAGGTTCAATTTGAGTGAAAAGGTGTCGTGGGTTTTGATTTGAGTTGTGTTTTCCATTTGGGTGAAATGGTGTCTTAACAAATCTGGAATTTGTGTTTTGATTTTTAGACAAAACAGCACTATTTGGAGATGCCAGCTATTCTCTATGTTTTAAGGGTTTTTTTTTTCTTCAAAATAACACCATTTTTCAAAAAATTTCGTTAGTTAACATAGTTTCCAAATTATTTAGGAAATTAACATCTCAAGTTTGTTAGAGTCGATTTTGCCGTAGTAACTCGAGCACAAAGACTCAAGTTCCTTGATCTGGCCACGCTGAAATCGAGCTCAGGAGACTCGAGTTTCACACAGAATTCCTTTCGTCACCTTCAACCAACTCTAGCAAATTCTTCCTCCTCATAGGTCCAATCTCATGCAATCAACTCCAGTAAAACCTTCCTCACAGTTTTGATCCAATCAGAGCAAAACCCAGGTACGATCGTTCCTATCAAAACCTTCCTCACAAACCCAAGCCCAACACCTCATACCGATCAAAGCCAATCGAAACCCTGCAAACTCAAACCCAAACCTAACAAACACGCCACCACCTCATACCAATCGGAACTCACAAGTCACAAACCCAAAACCAAAAATTGCGCCACAACTCATCCCAATCAGAACCTGTGAACCAAAACCCAACAAATGCTATTCATAACCACAGAGAAGAAGAAAAGACCCATACCCACCTGTCCTCATCTTAGTGGCGAATTAGGTTTGTCTCTACTTTCTCTCTTTTCTCCGATTCTCCCTTCTTCTTCTTTTAATTCCAAGAGCCGCTCCGATGCCGATGTTGAGATCATGATTTTTGAGTTGGAGAAGAAGAAGAAGAAGGAAGAAAGAAGTAGAGAGTGGGGTATTTGGTTTTTTAAAGCAGGAACTCGAGATTTACAAACTTGATTTCCTCCAGGAAATCGAGTTTTTTAGACACGATTTGCTAGCAAAATTGATTATAACGAACTTGAGATGTTAGTTTCTTAAATAGTTTGAAAGCTATGTTAACTAATGAAATTGTTTGAAAAATGGTGTTATTTTGAAAAAAAAAAATCTTGTTTTAAGTGAAATAACCATTGTTTAATGACTAATTTGGGAAAAAACAAATACAAGTCAATAGGATGACATGTCACTTAACATCCAAAACTAACGGAGAGTGTTTTGTAGCTAATGAAATCAAACTTCATCGAGTAAAATTAAAATTTTCAAACTTCAAGGTGTAAAATCCAAGCAACTCCAAATTTTAGGTTATACTTTTCAATTTAGCCTACATCATATAATCAGAATACAACTACACCATATTTTTGTAAAAATATTATAAAATAATTTATAGTCACAACTTTACTCTTGAAATAAATTTTAGACTATTCTTTAAAAAAAATCAGACCAGAACAAAAACTTAGGATCTGTTTGAACACCGCTTATTTTACTAAAAACTAAAAATTAAAAATACTGTAACAGAATAATTTTTAAATGTGTAAATAGTATCATAAGATCCATTTTTAATGAAAATTTAGTTAAAAAAAATTGTCAAAGAGGCAGTGGATCCCGTGCACCCGGGACCCATTAACAGACAACATTCATGTGATGGAGCGCTTCTCAATAATAATAATAATAAAAACGCAAACGCTCTGTAAGAGGAGACGCATCGGAGAAGAAAATTATGGAAGAAGAGAGAGAAGGAAAAAGAAATGGTCCACACTTCGTTGCAGACATATCAGTATTACCAGAGGGATGCATATCGAACATAGTATCATTGACGTGTCCTAAGGATGCTTGCACAGCTTGTGCGGTTTCTCCTATATTCCGTGCGGCTGCAGAGTCCAACGCTGTCTGGGAGAGGTTCTTGCCGTCCGATTATCAAGCCATCATTGCTCGATCATCATCATCATCATCGGAATCCTTGAATTTATCTTCGAAGAAACAGATCTACCTCAGTCTCTCCGATAAGCCCATACTAATTGACGACTCTAAAAAGGTGCTTCTATCCCTTAATAATTAATTTACTGTGTTTTAAACTGTCATCCTAGTTTTCCACTTCCGCAACACTGTGTTAATTCTGTTTCTGAATTTGCTGAATGAAAAGAAGCAAAGGGGTCAGTTCTTGAATGAATTTAGTTATAGCGCCATCTGCGAACAGAAAAACAGAATAAAACAAACACACACACACACACACACAAAAGGAGCTTCTATCTCGATGTTCAAAATATGAAAGATTTGGTTGTATGTATGCTTGTGGCCAGATCTTTACTGATCTTCTTTGTTTCTTTCTAGCAGAGCTTTTTCTTGGACAAATCGAGTGGTAAGAAATGTTACCTTCTTCCTGCAAGGGAAATGTCCATTGTATGGAGTTGCACTCCTCGGTATTGGAGATGGATTTCTCTACCTGAAGAATCCAGGTCTGTCCCTATTAGTATTATACTTTAGTACTCCTTTATTTATTGATTATTTTTAAATTTAGACTCTCTTTTTTCATCTAGTTCTTAACTGTGTACGTGTAAAAATCAAACAGGTTCCCAGAGGTAGCGGAACTTCTTCTTGTGTGGTGGTTTGAGATCAGCGGTAAGATGAGTACTTCCATTCTGTCTCCCAAAACACACTATGCCGCTTACCTTGTGTACAAGTTCAGGAGCAGAGCCCATGGATTTAGAGGCCCTCCTTTCAAGGCTTCAGTGGGAACTATTGGAGGTGAAGTTTATGAACAAACTGTTCGTTTGGGCCTGTTTGTCACGGAGCCAAACCAGAGAGAAGATGGATGGTTAGAGATTGAGTTGGGTCAATTTTTCAGTGGGGGAGAAGAAGATGACGAACTGCAGATTACACTTACGGAGCCAAACCAGCAGCACACTTCACGTCCCAAGCAGAGAGAAGATGGATGGTTAGAGATTGAGTTGGGTCAATTTTTCAATGGGGGAGAAGAAGATGACGAACTGCAGATTACACTTATGGAGATAAAAGCTGGTGAGACAAAGTCTGGCCTCATTGTTGAAGGGATCGAGATCAGGCCAACAAAGGGTTAGTAAAATTTGTGCTTTTATTAGCACTAAGTGACATTGATGATACACTAAATTGCAATTCTATCAAACTTGATATTGGTCCCAAGCCAATTGGATGAGTATAAAATTTATAGTGGAATTACTATCTAAACTTCAAATCTGTTGGGGTAGATTTGAGTGTACTAGCTTGTATGATTTTTATTAAATTGTAGCTTTAGAATCTGGCTCTCAGAATTTTATGGCATGTGTTAGACATATAGGGTAATATCCTTGTAAATTGGCATGACTTGTTGATGTGTTTTGGTGAATCAATTGAAGTTTGGAAGTAAGTTGCACATTGTTGGATAAAGCAGTAAGATGACTTGTACCACCTAACTTTGGGGATTTATTTCTCAAGTTAGGGTGAATGGATTGAGTTGTAAATTTGTGGGAGCCCTATTTAGTATGCATAGAGTATGAATGAATGTTCTTGTACCTTAGTTCTACTGTTTAGTACACAAAGGAAAAATTATAAGCCCTGCAACTATAGTTTTTTATGATTAGTGCCCAGTTTTGTGTGTTTTGATGTTTTAAACTGGTAATTGCATGTTTGAGTGTTTGGTTGCATTTGGGATGGTTGTAGGAATTCACTGGGGCCTAGTTAGGGTGAAGAATTAATAGGTATAGGAACTTGAGGGTGTAAGTAACGAAATTATGGATTAGAACACTCCATGAGTTGAATAGTGTGCTTAATAATGAAAGTGGTTGTTTTTTATTTAGGGGCAGGACAAGACCAGTAGGGGACTCCACTACAAGCAAAAGCATTTGCCTTGAGGTAAGGGATTGTGATATGAGGGTCTAGCAGCCCATATTTTTGTAAACATGTGTTTTAAAACAAAGCTTTTTGATAAACATGATTATGCTTATGTTTCATTGAAATTAAGCGTGTTTTTTTGTCAAACTATACATATGTTTTATAGTGAGATAATGAGTAAATCATGTAGATATGCAAGATGTTTATAACCTCTGTTTGAGACTGAAGCTCAAGGAAATTATTATTATGGAAACAAATTTGTTTTAAGAAAAGAATGTTTTTAGAAAGAAAATGAATTTCAAACGAAATGATATACTATTGTGGATCAAGTCAGTGTAACATTGTACTCAGCATAGGCCGAGGAGTACCTGACACAATCAGATGAACTGTACCCTGATGTTTGTACCTGGGGGACGCATAACCAGATAATGGCTGGCCTTAATGGCTGGGTAGTTAAGTTTATGAAAATGATTTAAATGATTAGGATTCTGTATATCTTTAATATGTTTGACAATATGATAGTTTTAGCTTTAGATTCATGAGTTTCACAATTTATTTGCAGTTATGATCTGCATAGGCATTTTCAGCATGGAAGTTATGATTCTCATGAATGGTGTATGGAACCCCAGTTATATGTTGAATTGATGATGCTTTCCAAGCTAATGATCACCGACATGATTTACAGGAAATGTTTTCAAAAGATGTTACCTTATGTTATAAGCATGTGATCTATGTTGATGTTTCTAGAATGAGATTGATATATGCTATACGTTTTCGAGAATGTTATACATGTTTATGCAAACTCTTGAAACTGTTTATAAGGAAGTCGTAACCACATGTTAACAATACTTTTTCTATCACGCAGGTTAGATATATGCTCATGTCACGCCTCCCTTACTGAGCAAGTATTTTCCTTTTGCAGCTCAAAGTTTCAGCAGTAGAGGAGTTTATGTAGAAGTCACGATGGAAATGTTATTGTATTTTAAGACACTTGTGTACCTTGATAGTTATGATGTATGGTAGTGGGAGATGGAACAATTTTAACGATGGCTATGTAAAAATAAATTCTGTTGTGCTATGTATACTGAGGTTACCTTATCATTATGTTATTACATTTGATGGTATTCTAGATGCTCTGATTCGTCACTTCCAGTAGATGGGCAAATCGTCCATATCTTATAGATGATAAATTGAATTACTTGATAAGCATCAGTAAAAGACTAGTAACAGGAAAAGAAAATTTTTTATTATACACAGTTAATTGGTTTGTGTTAATATCAGGTACAGGCATAATATTAACAATTCGGTTTGACTCTGAATCCTGGTTTGGATTTGGGTATGACACTAGGTAATAAATTCTAGAGAAAACGCAATTCTGCATAATCTTGTCCAGCCCTAGATGTGTCTAACGACTTTTATTAAATACTTGCCTTTTCTTTTTTTTTTCTTTTTTTTTTTTTTGTTTCATTTGGTATTAGGCCAAGCGTGTGTTTTAAAGAATTTCAGGGTTACCATGAGTACTGGACAGTTTAGACCATCTACTAGTTACCTATAAGATTTTAATGTTTAACTATTACGAGAGTATTCAATCATAGTCAATAAATCATTTTAAATAGCTCTTCTAAATTCCTTGAAAGATATGGATAGCTCTTTATGAATAAAATCCTTAAAATCTTTAAAAATTTGAAGTTGCAGCATGATAGTTAGAATAAGCTGGAATAAGAAAAGTGTATATTACACATTATATTCCGCATTACCTTTTTTGTATAGCTTGACATTGATTTTGTAGATAAAGTGGATCGAAGAAGAAAAAAAAGACTAATTTTTCCCCAAATTTCCATTAAAATAACTACATACAGACTATACAATACACACAATTCCTTCCACAAATAAAGAATATTGCATACATTTCATAATCGAGTCATGAAATTGATTTGGATCAGACATATAACGAAAATCTTAAAAACCTATTTGAAAGCACAAAAATTACAAAAGCAATCTCAGTTACTTCAATCTAGAATGCATAAAATTAGAAATTCATTGAAAGAGATTACCTGTCCTCTGTAGATCCGTAATACGAGAGACAACACAAAATGCCCCCTTAATCATCTGGACAAACACATGCAGGTAATCCCAGGCTCAGCAACTGAGAGCTAAGAGACCAAATAGCATCTCACACACTGTAGGCCATATAACTTTTTTTAAGGATAAAAATGTAAATACGCCTCTATCAAAACACGGCAAATAGGATTGTAAATGAACCAAGAATAGAACAAGTTTGGCTTAAGAAAAAGCTTGTTTAAGTTCAAGTCTCTGCCGCATTCACACCAGCCCAGTGAGTTTTTAGTCAAATTTAGTCTTAAAAACTCACTTTTATTAGTTTAGTTAATCTACTACTTACAGACTCACAATTACATCAGCCTCAATACTCCATCATTATTCTATTTTAATATTATTTTCCTTCTCCACAAATATATTTTTTAAGGAAAAAGTTAACGGATACCCTAAAGACATTGATTTAAGAAATATTTATAGAAATCTTTTATATATAAAAAAAAAAGCAATTAATGTTTTTTTATGACTTTTTATATTCCTTATGAAAACTTTCCTAAAATGGTTTTTTAATTATTGCCCTAAGGGTAACCGTTAATGTGAACTTTTTTTTTTTTTTTTAACTCATCCTTCTCAAATTGTGAATAAAATAAGATTTTTATTTGGTGTATTAAGTGGATGGTGCTCAATAGATGTATTGAGGACACTGACCATTGTTAAGCTTTTAAGGCAAAATATTAAGACTAATGTGTGGAAGTTTTGGGTGAGTTTAGTTTTTTTTTTTTTTTAATACTAAATGTTGCTTTAGCTAGGTTGATGAGAATGTTCTAAGTTTAAAATAAATTATTATTTGTGTAAAAAAAAAAAAGATTATTAAACAAGTCAAATTCAAACACAATAATATGTTCCTCAACAAGCTTGTGAACATGAAATGTCAATTTACTATATGTAATACTATATTTTCATATGTATACTTGTCTAAAAATATATTTATATAAATTTGAAATTGGATTGTATACGTTTATCAATATGTTCATATGGTATTAAATTATTATTTATAATTTTCATAAAATCATGAAAAGATAAAACATTTTAGTCATAATTTCATAATTAAAAAGAATAAATTAATCAAGTAACTCTTGAAAAAATTTGAGCTTGTTTGATAAAAAATTAAGCCAAGCTTAAACATAAAACCTTGTTGGGTGTTAAACTAATTTAGGCCTGTGTTTGAAAAAAATAAAAATAAATGAGTAAGGGAAAATTACAACTTATCTACCTGTGGTTTAACTGAAATTTTAGTTGTTTACCTGTGGTTTAAAATTTAACACTTTACGTACCTGAAGTTTTACTAAAATTTAAGTTGCCTACCTGTGGTTTAAAATCGTATGATGCAAGTGTTCCGATGGATTACTTTTTATTTTATTTAATCTTATATTTTTATATTTTTTTGTGTTTTTGGAGGAGAGAAACATAAAAGTAGAGTAAAATTACATATTTGGTCATGTTTTAAGTAGAATACAGAAATTTAACTAAGCTAACCTCAGATGGATAAAATATCAAATTTTTAACTACATGTAGGCAATTTAAATTTCGGCAGGGGTAAATCGTAATTTGCCACTCGCCTTGGTTGGTTCACTGCCACCACCAAACAAAACCAAGCCTCAAAACATTCCTGAAGCCTCACTATGATTTGAGAGAGCGAGAGAGAGAAAATTAGAGAAGAAGAAGATGGCAGAGGCAGAACGTGAGTGGTTACGCTCAAATCCAGAATTACCGAAGGAGTGCATGAGGGAAATAGTATCATGGTTGAATCCTAAAGAATGATGCAAAGGGTGTGCGGTTTCGCAAAAATTCCGTGAGGCTTGTGAGTCCGACGAAAACTAGTTTAGATTTTTGCCTTCTTATTGGCTCGCCATCCTTTCCAGAACATCGGCTCACTTGCATTTCACTTCTTTGAAACAACTCTACCTCTATCTCTCCGATAACCCCATTTTAATTGACGGCAATTCAATGGTGTACTTTCCTTGTTTTCCCTCTTCTACAACTACAACTCGCTCACTTGTTGGTTTGGGTTTTGATATTTAGGTCTCGTTTCAAAGCCTAAAAGGGCCAAAACCCTTTTGAGCTTACAATTTCTTTTGTCCTTAAACTCAATAGTTAACCTTCATATGCCTAACTGCTTAAAGAGAATTATTTGTAGTACATGCTTAACATAAACAATCATAACTTTCTAATCATATACTATAGGCTATGTTTGGATTTGCAACACGTTTCCTACGTTTCAGCTGTTTTTTTTTTTTTTTCTTCAGCTCAGCGCTTATGGCACTGTTCATTGGCCATGAACAGTGAAAATAGGTCAATGAACAGTGCAACACAGTAATGAATAGTGACAAAATATTTTTTTTATTTTTTTTTATTTTCAGCAAAAGAAGCAGTATCCAAGCGCGTACTATATATAATAGCAAAGCTGAGAGAAAGTTGATTCCTACAATTAAGGAGGTGTTGCCATGTAGGAAAAATGCCCTTATAAAATTAAGCCACGTATAAGTTAAAAAATGATAAATTACATTGTTTGGTAATGCTACAACACCATTTAAAAGCGATAAATTATAATGTTTTACTGCATATAAACACTGTTTGAGAGCCCTCTTGGAATAAAAGGAAATTAACCGCTTAAAAAAAAAAAAGATTGCTACACAGAGAAAGGAGAAAGAGAGATCGAGAGAAAAAAGAGACAAAGATAGAGAGAAGGGCGCCACCCAGATCTTCTGCCATCACCATTAGCCTTTACTCATTACTCGACTATCGGAATCGCTACTGGTAAAGCTCTGTTTTAAATTTAAAAATTTAGGGTTTTTTATTTGTTTTGGAGAATCAATTGGATGATAATTATGATTTAGATTGGTATTTTGGGTCAAATTTGGTTTTGATTAAGGGATACAGAGATAGAAGAACCAAGCAAAGTTTGTAGGTGCCAAGAGAGTGAAGAAATATCTATGGCTGGCCATTGTCCGTTCCCTCGCCAAACTTGGGCCACTAGGACCGCAAGCACACATGAAGAAAAACCTATGGACCATCTACCACCCAGATCGTCGGAATTAGCACCGGTACAAAATTTTTCCCATTTTTTAGATTTGGCCATTTGGGTATGAAATGTTACTTTTGATTGAGTTTTTTTGTTGATATGTTTAGATTTGATTTGTTTTTGTTTCAGGTTTTTGGTTCTCTATCAAAATGTTTGTTTTCTCAATTTTAGAAATTTGCTTTTTGTTCTATATTTTAGATTACAGATATCACTAAAAATATTGACTTCAATTTGGGTGCTTCTGTTTCTAATCTTTACGAAACCATTGAGATTAAATAAGTATAGGATTGAAATCATTAGGTATTTCCGTCTCTAATATTTATTTTCCTTTTTCAATCTTATTTTAGGTTTTTCTGCCAAAACATCATACACCCAGATAGAGTCCCTAAGGCACAGAGAGACAGGCCGCTGTATACCTGTGACCGGTAAAGTTATTATTTTTGGTTTTTTCCTTTTCGTTTTCAAATCTGGGGTTTGAATATGATTTAGGTTTGAATTTCTTGGTTGGATTGGTTTAGATTTAGCCATTCAATTAGATTTGGTTTTGTGTTAGGCTTCCATTAGCATGCCACTGATAGGTAATTTGGCTAGTTGTTAATTTTTAACATTTTAAATTATTGTTGTGTTAGTTCTGGCTTGAATTAGATTGGTTTGGTTTTGTGTGATCATTTACGAAATTCATTACAATTAGTATTTTTTCTCTTTTGAAAATTGAGACTGCTAAGTTTTTGAAATTGAAAGCACTAATCAGCTTTGCAATGCGTAAGATAGTAATCAATGTATACATTTTAGTAATATGCTCACAAATTGTTTGATAAAATTCTGCTGTTGTTTTTTATTCTAAAATTTATTTTTATTGTTTATAATTTAAGTTTTATGATGTGTGTAATTCTCCCAATAGTACCTAAATGACCTGATTACCTAAAGAGTTCACTATCTACATTGGCCATGGTCAATATTCCAAATCATTGGCTTCTTTCTCCTTCGGGTTTGTATTAGTTCATTTTATAGTTTCTTTTTGTTTGTATGGAATCAGTAATTTACTTCTTATTATATAATAATTTTGTTAATTTTATAATCATTGTGAAACTGAGGGTGGGAAAGAGGGACTTACTTTTAATGTGATATAGGTCAAAGCTTAATGAAAGGTTGGGCAATGATGGAGTTATCTTTAGAAAGAGCATGTAATTCAACAACATATCTCTACGTTTAGCCATTTGATTACATGAAAATTTAGGTTATTTAAGTTAACGAAAGGAAAATATTTGAAAATAAATGATAAATTTAAGCAACAAAGAAAACAAGAAATAAAAAAAATATACCTCTGTTTGGAAGAATCTCAACTTTTCACTTAAAATAGAGTGACAATATTTTGAATATGATGATCGTTTTTGTAATATCTCCTATTTAAGGTTCTAATTTTTTTTTTCATACAGGTGGTGTGTACGTGGGAAAAGGGGACTTTGACTCTAATATAGAATGCTTCAAGTTCCTTCCATTTCTGGTGTTATTAATGACAAAGCATTGTTGACAAGCTTGATTGTTCTATTTCTATACATAATAATGGTTGTTTGTTCAGGAGGCATTCTATATTGGTTGGTGTTGGAGTTTGAATAAAGTATGCAACTGATGTCTGTTTTTCTTAAATGGCACTCTGTTTTTTGTTAGAGAGTTTCTGAGGGTTCCGTCATCTATATGTTTGACGATTATGTGGAAATACGATATTATTTTCTCCGCAAGATTCCAAAAATTATCATGTAGCTTTCTATTTCTGTTGTTGCACTTGATGTAATTAATCAGTGCTTACCTTTGGAATCCTGATGAGTGTTGTTGCATTGTTATCCTTCATGTCTATATTTTGTGTGTGTGTGTGTGTGTGTGTGTGTGTGTGTGTGTGTATTTCAATTTATAGTAAATTCATTTTTTAGTTTTTTTTTTTTTTTTTTTTGTAATTTCAACACTCTTTTTGCTATAACATACAGCAATTTAGTCAATTAAATCATTTGGTTTCCTTACATGTTCTGTGTTGATTTCTCACTTTATGTAGTTACTTCTTTTCATTTATAACATGACTTAATAATGCAGTCACAAGAGCAAGCTTATTCAAGTCCTTATTCACGTGATCAATGCTACTTTGTTGTTGCTTTCCTACTTCTTAATGTTGCATATTGAAAACAAATTTGGGAATGTTGAGTGAACTTCCATTATATAAAAAAAAAAAAAAAAAATTTAAAAAGAAGAAAGAAAAAGTAAACAAAAGGGAGATCCAGAAGAAGTGGATGAACCTTATAAATGTTGGCTAATTTTGTTTTAATTAGATTTTTTTTTTTTTTTTTTTTTGGTTGGGGAGCTGTATTAGCGATTGGGTTCTAGATGGGTTATTAAAATGAGTATCAGGTGTTCGATGAAATCCTGCAAAGAACTTGGGATAGAAAAGGTTATGTTTGGGTTATTCTAAAACAAAATTAGAGGAACTGGATTGAGTTTATTAAGCATTATTGTTGAGGAAACTAGAGGAAGAAGCTGATAAGATTAAGTTAGTGCCTATAGTTTTCAATTACATTTTTTAATTGAAAAAATTAAGCTCTTCATTCGAGCATTGATATTTGCGTAATAATAGTAATAAAACTTTAAGCATTTTGTAGTGAAAAGAATTGACTGAAGATAGGTCTGTCAACAATATTAAAATCAAAGAACTTGAAATAATAATGAAAAGAATTAATAGAACTAATAACTCTGTTAGGAAATGCAATGGTTTACTTTTTATCATTCAAATGGTTGATATTTTTACATATGCTTTTTGAAAGGTGAATAACGTTGTGTACACACACATACTGGTAAAAAAGTGGAAAGAAGCACCAAATTCATATTTTGATGTTGTTGTTACTTATATATAACATCCATAGCCTATTGAATAATTTATGTTGTTAGAGAAACCAATTGAAGTGGATAAGAATGTATGATTTTCCTATCAATCTTGATGAGGCACATTATAGAGTATCTCTATTGTTGTTGTTGTTTCTCAATTGTGGTGTTCATGGTATTTAATCTAATCCAAAAGCAATATACATTATGTTCATGGCATTTTAAGTTTTTCCCCCTTATACCATCAAGGTGCCTGAAGAATTACTTTTTCTTTGAAATTTTTTTTTTCCTGTTATTAAAGCAAAGTTACACTCAAAATTATATATGATGATCATTGTACATTATTTTTGGCAAACCGATCATTAATGTAGATTCTAGCACCTCATTTATGTTGACAATTCTCAGGAATTTTGTATTTCAAGAAAAGTTAATTTTCCCTTTGTATCCATTATTTAACTTGTAACTCTTGAAGCATATGGGAATTCTGAGTGTTTTTTTGCTCTCAACCAGCAAATAGCTTGAGAAACTTTTTGAAAACAGACAAATTCAGGACTGGGTGATAGTGCAAGTGCTATTGGTGACCTTCAAAGTCTATTAACTAGTATAAGAAGTGTTGGCTCTAATAGGATTGATCCCAGAATTCTTTGTAAAGTTAGGTACTATGCAAATACGACATCAAACTGCTATGTGAATATCTTTTGGTCCTCTGCTGGTAGGCAGGGGCTCTGTTTTGGTCCTGTCTGCATCAAACCTTCTGTTGTGTTTGTGTCCTATATCCTTTGTATCTAACTTATGTTTTGTTTTGTGCCTTATCAAAGTTACCAGTTTACACTATATAGTAAGGGATATGGTGGACATGCAACCAGTTTGTCCAATGTGTTGGAAGATTGTTTTTTCAATCTTTAGTTTCAGGCTTAGTAATTTAACAATCTTGGCTTAAAAAATCATTCAAAGAGCATTACACATTTTGCTTGAAATTTCTGCTTTATGATCAACCATCATGGTGAGCATGGTAATTTAATATATAGTTAGACCATCAATATAATTTTTTTTCCCTTCTAAATTTTTCCTGATAGTGTTAGCACAAAAATTTCAACCTTTGGGTTGAGTAATTAAAAAAAAATGAACTAAAATAGTTTTGAAGATTATCAAATATGGACTCTAATTCTAAAGAATAAATGCTAAAATTTATTTCTTTCCTTTACCATGATATGGTAGCAGAAAAAAAAAAAAAAAAAAAAAAAAAAAAAAAAAAAAGGAAAATGCAATTATGGTTCCTAAGAATAGCAAATTTGGTATTTGAAATTGTTGAGTAAGTTTTAGATTGGTGTGTTTCAAGCTTATATGTGGTTTTTAATTTTTTTTACTTAGGTTAGCTTGTTCCTGTCTTTTTTAATTCTTTAAGGGGTAATAACTTGGGCTTAATCACAAACATTAAGAAAGATCTCTTTGATTTCAACTTTGAATATGTTCCTTCATACCCTTGCACGAATTATGATCTCTTAAATTAATACTTTCCTTTGACTTTTTATTTCATAAATTTGTAACCATTTTTTGGTTTTAAACTTTTTTGTTGTCAAATGTTCTATAGTCTCATGGTTTGATTTGTTGTGGTTCCTAAGAATGGTAGATTGGTGTTCCAGATTGTCAGCTGATAGATTTTATGAGGAAAAGAAAAATGAATTTAAGAGATGAAATCTTGATTACATTACCGCATGCCAAAATTGGTAGGTTTTAGATTTGGTGTGTTTCAAGTTTATATGTGGCGTTAAGTTATTTACTTAGGTTAGTATGTTTATGTGAATCTCCTTATTTTTGTAGGTTCTTACTTTGAGCAAATTAGTAAATGCTTTAAATATATTTACTTTTGCAAATTATTAGAGAGATTAGTAAGCAGCGGATAATTATGCCAAAACCACATAGCCCCACACCCCAAAGTGTACTTACCTAACACATAGTTCAAACATAATTTTTATATTTACATTTAAATTTATTTACCACTTCACTAGGATGAACTTTTCACTTTACATTATATTTACATTTGAATTTTAAAGGTACTTCTATAGTCTATGCAAGGTAAGGAAAGGACTACATACTTTTTCTTAGTATCATGCATCTTGGAAATGTTTATTTTGTTAGTGAAAAAATGGGCTTAGATGAGTAGTTGCGTGGTTTCAAGGTAAAGTTTAATATGACATATCAAGTCTTATGTCATTATGGAATCATTAGTCTTTCACCATTGCATAAACCAAAGATTTTGTCATCCACTATCATGCACATTAAATTAAGCAAGTTTTGTTTAGATTGGGAGATGATGAGATATTCTTGAGGTTGGTTTGTATTTTTATAATTAAAATTGTCTTATCAAATTGTGCTAAATTTGATGTCTAAATCTCTTTGATTTTTTTTCTTGTTTAAAATTAGGTTCATGGGTTCAATTTCTTTAGCTGAAGAAGTATTAAGATGAAGAATGTGAAACAAACAACAATCTTGCTTCTCCACCAATTCGCTTCCAAGGAAGGATGATTGCACCATTCTCTTTAGCTGGATTTTTTTTTTTTTTTCAATTGCTAGAAATATTTTTCTCCATCATAGCAGATGTTATAGTTTTAGTTGTTTAGAATAAGCTTAAAAGAAAATCTATTTGTAGGACAACACATATTTTTATGGATAGCATACTAAGTGTTATATACATTTTAAATTTGAAATTCATACCAAGTGTTATTTTTCAAAATTTATAAATTCAATTGCATTAGTTACATACTTATTTAATTAAATTTATTTAAGGCAGACTTTTGAAACAAAATGTTTCTCCAAATATTTACTTAAAATTATTTGAATATATTTGCTTTCTCAGATTCTAATTATTTTTTTGTACAAAAATTTATTTGTGGACTTACAAAATTTTCATTATTTTTATTTTTATTTTGTTGAAAATAGATGTACTGTTTTTTTTTTTTTTCTTCTGAGAACCCAAAAATACATGTACTTATGTAATTCCCGTGCACTTGCACGGGTTTAAAAGCTAGTTTTATTAATAGCTAAAGTAGTTTTTTTTTTTTAAACAAACCAAGGCGCATAATCGGGGCGAAAGGATTCGCACTCTAAATACTTTCATTGAAAATATTAGTAAATGTCAATTGAGTTACAAAGTTTTTGACATAGATGTAACAACTTGAAGAATAATTTTTTAGAAGAAAAAAATGTGTGAAGTGATCCGTCTTGGATATTTAATATCTTACTTAAACATTGATGGTGTATTATAAAATAGGCCAACTCCATGCTCGTCCATGAGGGTTTGTCCAGGGCAAAAATAGAAAGATGGACTTTGTACAGAACGCTCGTTCGTGACAAGGTTGTCCGTCCAAAAAGATGTTTGGACGACCTCCATACATTCCGAGCATGTTTCTCTATACAAGTTTTGGACGATCTCCACATTCCTATTTCGGAGCACAAGAATAAATTGAGGTTAATTGCTAAAAAACCGCTTCCAATGACGGTTATGGAAAATAAGATTAAACAATATAACTTCCATGGCAGTTATGGAAGTTAACTCCGAATTTTTCGACTTCCTCAATGATAGGGGAAGCTATTAGACAAGGAACCACTTCAAGTGTGTACCATATAAGCATTCATTTACGTCAAAATAAAGTAAGTTTTTCAAACATTTCCAAATAAATTGGAATTTCAGAATTTGAGAGAAATACTAACTTTACCATCGGGGGGTTCTTGGCCGGTCCTCCCCGGTCACCATTAATTGTGTGTTCATCCTTTTAGGTTTCTCAAGCGATTCTCTTGCTATTGAAACCTGAAGCATTTAGTCTACTGATTTTACTTTGTATCATCAAACATAATGGTAAATAATTTTATTCTTATTAAAGAAGTTTTTTTTTTTTTTTTTTTTTTTTTTAGAGTTTCAATAATTCTATCCTTCTTTACTTCTTATTAAAGAAGTAATAGTAGGGTTTTCTTTTCTTTTTTTCATTTCATTTTTTGGTGGAGAAACAAGTAATATTAGTTGAAAGGTTTAAATGGAATTTCAAGGGATTTAACTTTTATTTTTACAGGGTGATAGTTATTAGTTACCACCCATAAGACAAGTCTTAAGTGTAGACAAAGAAGGCGCGTATTGACTTGACAAGATTGGGCCGAGGGAAGATGACTCGTAATTGCTTAGGAAAAACCGAAGCAGGAGAGGGACGTTTGACTTAGTTCCATTGAACCAAAGACTCCGTTTAATTAATTTCTATTTCTATTTGGAAACATTTGGCTGATAGGCGTGAAGAACACGACCGTTGAATTAGTCTTTGCCGTGTTTCGAGAACTATAAAAGTAATAAAACCCCTCTAATTCCAAAACAGCCCTCACCTTGAGGGTTAATATTATCAAATTTTGGAAAAATATATATAATTTAATATCTTGACTTTTTCTTTTTTTGCTAAAAAATGTGGTAGTTATTTGTTAGTAATGGAGAGAAACTGCCCAAAATAAAAATAGCCTAGTTGAAGCCTTTTAAGGCTCACTTACGAGTCATGACATATCTAAATCCTTAAATAATAAAAGAGTGGTTAAAATTCAAAGAAATCTATTGATAGAGTACATTAAAAAATCTATAAGGTCTAAAGAATCCATACATATATATATATATATATATATATGTGTGTATATATATATATATATATATATATATATATTTGGTATACATATTACATCAGTAAAAGCCAAGGTCAAAACTCAAGGTTTATAAGGAGAAGCTATTTAATGAAACGGTCTCACAAGATAATTTTTTATCCATAAAGAACAATTGCACTAGCCTCACCCGAAAAAATCAACTACTACTTATATTTGAATTGTAATCCCCCAAAATCTTATACTTTGATTTTTATTTTTTTTTTATCAATATCTTTTAACGCTTAAACTGTATAAAAAGAAAATAATAGGAAGAAAAGAAATAAATTAAAAAAAAATTAAATAAAGAGAAAAAATACACAAAAAAAATTGATAATAGAAATTCAAATCTTTATGAATATCATAATCATATCTTCAAAAGAATTACAACATGAGCAAAAATTTGGTAGTATTTATCTAAAAAGCATTAGAATTCTTTTTCAATTAAACTCTAAATTTTCAAGTGCATTATATCAAAACTAGCATAGAACTTATGCATATGCACGACACAATTAAAAATAATTACAATTACACACAAATATTGATTCAAATTATAACTGGTGCAAGAGTTACACATTTTTTAAGTCATAAATGAGTTTTAATCTCTCTCTCTCTCTCTCTCTCTCTCTCTCTCTCTCTCTCTCTCTCTCTCTCTCTCTCTCTCTCTCTCTCTCTCTCTCAATGTTTTTTTATATACACATGAGTTTCTCCTTCTTCTTCTTCTTCTTCTTTTGTGTCTATTGGGTTTTTTATGGTTTATTTATATTAGACCATTTGTCTTTTACACAACATTAACTCACCTAGAACCAAAAAAAAAAAAAAAAAAGAAATTTAAAAAGAGATAAGATACATGGTGTAAAATTAGACAACAATTGGAATCCAATTGGATTTTCTTGATTCTCATAAAAAAAAATTGTATTTTCTCTAACTTTGACTATAAATATATATATATAGATGAGTTTTTCCCCCCCTCTCTCTCTCTCTCTCTCTCTCTCTCTCTCTCTCTATAATCTAATAATATCAGTGATGCTTCAATTAAGTGATGAAGCTAAAATTTGATTTTTAGAAGGGACAGAATTTATACAATGCACTAATAATGCACATAGGTGAATCCGGTGCATATGATCACTCACCTATTACAAAAGCTCTTCTAAATGTGGGTTCCAGTTAGCTCAATTAGTAAAGTCTTTGATGGTTGTATAAGAGATCTAGAGTTCAATCCTCGCCTACACCAAAAACTGATTGGTGTCTTAATCTGATAATAAAGAACTATTATAAGGAGCAGATGCCATAGGTTGAAATTCTCTCAAAAAAAAAAATAAAAATAAAAACTCTTCTATATAATTGAAAAAACATAGATGTATTTGAGGTCATTTATGCATTAATTTTACCTTAATCGAAAGGATACTTACCTAAAGTAAAAGGCATATATACATACAACTATCATTATTTTAAAAAATACCACACATTGTAATGCGATTTTTAGAAGAGAAAATATTATCAACCTACTTAGCCTATATGTGAAATCTGTCTATAATGGATGGGTTGATGTTTTATGCAACAAGTTACTGTTTTTAATTGGTCAAATGTTGTGGTTGAAAGATAATTGTCACACACACATTGTCCTAAATTTTTCATTGAATATACACGAAACATATTTATTTACTTGAGGGGCCACTCATTTAAGAATTATGTCTCCTCACCACATAATACAATTATATAATATATATTCTTTTCTTTTCTTTTTTTTAATTTTCCCATGATTAATATAAAAAGTGGACCTTGGCAAGTTCATTTGGAAAGTAGGGGTAGTTTGGTATCACAATTCACAATTCACAATTCAAAAAGTCAATTCTGTCATCTATATCTCTGCCCCAGTATTATATACCATTCTCTTCTCTTCATAATTCATTTCCATCTTTTCTCCTAGTTTATTCATCCCCTCCAACAAGAAATCAAATAATCCATTGAAGAAAGCTCTAGCTAGCACACCATGGATAGGGAACAAGAAGAGATGCAATTTCTCAGTCTCTTTGGTATCTACAAAGAAGCTCACAAGATCATGTACTCATGGAGGAGACTCTTAGGCCAAATCAGCTTGGTCTTAATCCTTCCTCTGTCCGTAATCTTCCTGGTTCATATGGAAGTATCTGAGGTTTTATTGTCAAAGATCGTCTACAACGAAATTGTCTTGGATGAGACCCGAGCTGGGTCTCCTACATACAACAAAGTCTCCGATGTTCTCTCTTCAGAACGGGCCACTTATTTGCTTTTCAAAGCTGCATACTTCACTATCCTCCTCATCCTTTCACTGCTCTCTACCTCAGCTGTGGTTTACACCATTGCATGTATTTACACAGGCCGTGAAGTCGATTTCAAAAAGGTTATGAGTGTTGTCCCCAAGGTTTGGAAGAGGCTTATGGCCACGTTTTTGTGTTCTTACCTAGTCTTCTTCGTTTACCACATTCTGGCTGTTGTGATATTCGTTATTTGCATACTTGGATTTTGGCCAAACAAGGCTTTTATTTACATATTTATTGTTTTTATGTTCTTGTACTTTGTGGGGTTTGTGTACATGACTATAGTTTGGCAATTGGCTAGCGTTGTGACCGTGTTAGAAGACACCTGCGGATTTGGGGCCATGATTAAGAGCAAGGCACTTATACGGGGAAAGATGGTTGTGGCTGCTTTGGTGTTTTTGATGCTCATTATTTCATTCTTCATCATACAAGTATTATTTGAGAATCTAGTTGTGCATGGTGTATCATTGGGCATAGTGAGTAGGGTAGGCTTTGGGGTTCTATGTTCGTTATTGCTTTTCAATTTGTTTCTCTTTGGGCTTGTGGTTCAGACAGTGCTCTATTTCGTTTGCAAGTCCTACCACCATGAAAATATAGACAAGTCAGCCCTCTCGGATCATCTTGAAGTTTATCTAGGGGAGTATGTTCCTTTGAAGGCCAAGGATGTTCAGCTTGAGCAATATCATGTTTGACTGGGTCTAAAAGGCTTTTGTACTCTATTTTATGTAATAGCCTCGGGCATTATTATCATATTATGATATTAATACCGTGACAAACTACGTAACAGTTATATATATGTACTTTAATTTTCATTAATATTATAAATCAGTTTCAAATGTTGCTGCTTTTTATTTTTTATTTTGTATGTTATTAGGTTTCTTCTGTTTGCTATTTTAGCTTCTTTTGAATTGACAGTACTTTTTATTTATTTATTCCTGAATGAATTATTAGATGATTTATTGGAATGGCCAATGACATATGAAAGTGTTTGTTGGCTTTGGACTGCTGACCGAAAATAGGACAATTAGGAACCAAATGTGCATGTTCTGCCTTGTAATAACAATTATAAATGAATAAGAAGTTCCTCCTTGTAACTGGCTGATTAATTAATCCTATAAAAATAAAATAAAATAAAATAAAAACTGATTAATCAGCTTTTTTATTACCAAAAAAAAAAAAGAGAGAGAAAGTCAACTTTAAAAAAAAAAAAAAATTATAAACCCAAGATGACCTTCGTAGTCATAAAAAAAAATGAAAACTGAAATTCCAATCTGCATTTTTTTTTTTTAATTATAACCCGTGATCATGATGGTTTTTCATTGTCATGATGATCATGATGGTTTAGGCGATTAGCCCAGGTGCTGCCGTGCTGGAGAAGAAAACAATCATGGGAAGCATGTTCCTATCAAAAAAAAAAATCATGGGAAGCATATAGAACGGTTTCTTGCCCATATTAGAGGGCCTAAAGCCCAATACAGGTTCCTCCAAAAAAGAAAAAAAAAAAGCCCAATACTGTTTTATAATGCATCACAATGACACAGGTAGAAATAGAAGGGGTTCACTTGACAAATTTTATTAATAGTAACTATATGATATATAGTATAATTTGGCCATGACCTTACGTAATAATATGCAATTTTATTGTAAATATTTAGTAATAATAACTAAATGACTAAAACTAATTCTCATACAATGAAAAGAGTGTTATAGTTTCACATTGAATGAGGGTTTTTTTTCCCCTATAATGAGATAGATTTTAGTTAGAATTTATGTGAATTTTGTTACTTTTAGACTTTTAGTTAATAGAGACCCATTTAGGAAAGAAAAAATAGAGACTCATTTAGGGTGTAAATTGAAACAATTTAAAGAGTTAATGATTTAATTAAAAAGCTAGGCTTTAATTTGAATCATCTCAAACGATAAGAGAATTATGTAATTTACATTTGATAAAAGCTAGCCACTTGGTACAAAAAGGGTGTAGCCACATGTTGCATACAAAAGATAGTGACTTGGTACAATTATGACTTACGAGATTCACCTTTTATTATATAGTAGATGATTTATTTAATAGTTTTTAAAATAAAAATATATAAAAAAGAGCAAATAGTAAAGTAATTAATTTTTTTTAATTGAAAACGTAATTTAATTAAAATTGTATGACTAAATTATAATTTTAACCTTTAAAGTTGGGGTTGTTTTTGTTTTAGTCCCTTAAGTTTGGTGTTTTCCTTTTGGTCCATTGAGTTTGATTACATTTTCAAAATAATATTCCTTTGATCTCTTATTACTAATTTGGCTATTTTGAGAGAGAGAGAGAGAGAGAGAGAGAGAGAGAGAGAGAGAGAGAGAGAGAGAGAGAGAGAGAGAGAGAGAGAGAGAACAAAAAAAATTAGTTTTATTGGCATTTAATGATCACATCACTCATGGAGATGGATGGAAGGAAAATTTTGAAATTTGAATCAAACATAGTGAACTAAAATCTAAAATGAAAAATCTCAAACTTCAAGAACCAAAATAAAAACAACTCAAACTTTAAGGGTCAAATGTGTATTTAGTCTATTTTTATATAAGGTTTGTTTGTTTTTGCTTAAAATATTAGTTTATTTTTACCACTAATTTATACACAATCTTCTAAGACCTCACTTTTTCTAAGTTATACTTTTACACAAAGACCACACTTTTTCTAAGTTAAACTTTTATACAACCTTTATGTTAAATAAAATAAGAAAAATGAAAATAAGACCTTTCAAACCCACTCTTGCACTCTATTTGTTTTAGTGGGAAACTTTTTTTTTTTTTTTTTCGTTTTGAAAATGACTTTTTTTTTTTAGCTTTTGGTTGTGCCGCGGACAATGAGCTGAAAATGTTTTTAACTATTTAGTTCGCATAGCAAATCATTAGTATTACTTATAATTTATAATTAATTACTTATAAATAATTATATGAAATACATAACCATCTAAAATAATTCAACAAGCCAAATTAGATAAAGCTAAGTTCAACAAATCAAACCATCTAGATAGTCGATATAATTCAAACTTCAATGAAAGCTAACTTCAAAAGTAATACAATATTGTCTTCATTTCCTAATACAAATGAACCATTACTATCAAATTTCAACTATTTTGGTTGAAGAAATACTCCAATTATCGTCTATAGGTTCTAGCAAATTTCAACATGAATGACTTAGGGGCTGTTTAGATGCTTTTTTTTTTCATCACTCAATTTTCGTCACTCATCACTCATCACTCATCACTTATTACTCATCACTCATCACTTTAAAATACCCTACTCGTTTGGCATCATCACTCATTTGCTATCACTCAATATTTTTCACATTGTTTGTGGGCCCCATACCTATCACTTGATGCAACTTTTTTTTTTATTTTTTTATTTTTCTTTCCAGTACCCAAACTCACCGAACCCAGTAAAAAAAAAAAAAAAAAAAAAAAAAAAAAAAAAAAAAAAAAACCCAAACTCACCAAACCCAGTGAAAGAAGAAGAAGAAGAAGAAGAAAAAAAAAAAGAAACTCAGAAACCCGAACCCAGTGAAAGAACAAGGAAAACAAAAAAAAAAAACAAGAAACCAAACCCAATGAAAGATGAAGAAAAGAAAAAAAGAAAGAAAGAAAGAAAGAATTGAAGACCGAAAATTAGAGGTGATGAAGAACCAAAAAAAAAAAAAAAACCCTGGAAACCTGAACCCAATGAAAGAAGAATGAAAAAAAAAAAAAAACCCAAGAAAACTGAACCCAGTGAAAGAAGAAGAAAAAAAGAGAAAAAAGAAAGAAAGAACTGAAGACCAAACCCAGGAGAAGAAAGAAAAGTGGAGAAGAAAGGGGAAAAAAAAAAGGTCAAAATGTGCGGCTGACTTGACTAGTGGGTCCCTTCATGTATGTTTAATTACAAAAATGCCATTAAAAACAGAGTTATAGAAACTGAAAACAGCTAAAATATGTTTTCAATTTCCATAACTCATAACTCAAAAATCAGAGAATTGAGTGATGGAAATAAAAAATTGGAAACAGAGTTATGTGGTGCCAAACGGACTTCTCAGCTATGGGTCTCACCATTTTTTAGCTATGAGTTATGGAAACAGAGTTATGAGTTATGAAAATCACTCATCCAAACAGCCCCTATTAGCTACTTATCCTGAATTACTTAGTCAAATGCGTATGTAAGCAACTAAGCATAGACTCATCAAGCCCTTGTATTTTAATGACTTTTTCGTAATGGCTACTCAAATTGCATTGATTCTTAGCAAATATTTCTTGTGCTATTGTAAGTTTTCTAATTTGTCTAGACAAATCCGTAAAAGTAGCATTTTCTTTGTCACTAGCACAACTCCTAATATTACTGTGAAAACTTGATTGAGTTGAGGTTGCACTTAACGAATCAAATTGTTTCCCTATAGATAGCTACGCTCTAATTTGCTACTTAAGTTGATGAGTTATCCATCCACATTACAAAACAGAGTGATTCAATTGAGTATATTTTGTCATTTTTAGTAATTTACACTTCAAACAACAGTTTTGATAAGTGTTGTCAAAAAGCACTTTTTGACAGTTTTTACCAAATGCTCTGCTTTTTTAGAAAATGAAATTTCTTACTGTACTTTTTAAAACATCACTTTTTTCAAAAAGCACAGTTTTAAAAAGTTAAACCAAACTCACCCTTATTTTTTAGATACCTCTAACTTGACAACTCCAAATCTAGGGGTTTTTTTTTTTTTTTTGAATTCTAACAAGCGATCACAAAAGCTATCATAACTATAAAATTGAAACACACCTATCATTGCTATTTGTCCAAACATTTTATCCTCCAAAAATTATAATGGAAACCATAAGTTGCCATTTAATTTTCATTGTTTTTTATAATTCTTAATTCTTGTGTCAAGAGTCTAATAAATCAACTGATTTGCACATTTGAGTGTTTTTAAAGAATATATCTCCTGTTCAAATCCCCTAACCATCAATTATCGAATATTATATATATATATATATATATATATATATATATATTAAATCCTACTAAAAATAAGAGAGAAAGACCAAAGCTAAATTGTGGAAACATGAATAATCCATCGCTCTACAAGGTTTTATATTTAGATTATAAAAAAAAAAAAAAAGGGTTTCTAGGTGCCCTAATTTGATTGATTATGTGATGTATGTGCATGGATGGAGGTAAACTTTTAATTTTTTTAATAAAAAATATTAGTATATATATAGTTACTAATTCTAGCAATTTTGTTCTATAAAATTACACTTTGCCCCCCTTCATAACATCATTGATTCTTTTAAAAGTAACGCTATAGTCACAAACTCTTCTACAATATTTTTACAAATTGTTGAAGTTGTAAATTCTTATTGGTTTGCATCTAGATCTACCAATTACATCACTTTTTTACTTACTAGTAACCATTCATCACATCAATAATTTGTAAAATAAAAATTATAACTCTAGCATTTTCCTATTTCTAAAGGCCATTAAAAATTACCAATAATAAAGCTAAAAACAATTAAGTTTAATCAACTAATTTTAACCAAAACAAACCAACCAACCCTTCAAAAAAATTTAAATAAAATTTTTTTTTTCTTACCCAGCAACAATGCACACATCAAAAGCACAAAACAATAATAAATAAAAAATAGAAAATCTCTTAGCAATTTATTAAACAGTAGAGCTGGAGAACAGAACTGCTGCACATAGGCAACAGCATAACTGTCCCCCCTAACTCTAAATCCTGGCTTCATCCCTGTGTATGTGAATGTGTGATGAGTCTCACATCGGGTATTTATTGGGTAGATATGGGCTTTATTAACAACTATAAAGAGTCTCAATTGTACTAATCTTTTTTTTTTTTTTTGACTTCAAAGATAGAAATATATTAATAAAAAAAGGAAAGTACAGTATACAAAAGAGGCTTGGCCAATGAGCTGTAAACCATAAGGTCATGCAAGCCATGCAACGTGGGCCACAGCTTCTACGAATAAACCAAACAAAAACTAAAAAAATAAAGTATAAGCTAAGCAAGACACATTGTGATACGCCAATGGTCTTAGCAAGAAAAAACGAAAGGAAAACATCAAGATTTCTGCCTTTGCACAAGATCTTTAACAAGTTTCTGGTAGTCCCCCATCAAGTCATTTGCTTGTTTAAGGATCTCCCTTGGATGGGGCTACGTGTGTTGGAAGTAGATACGGTTTCACGCAGTCCATATTGCCCACGCAATCATAGCCCATAACTCAAATTCCTCTCCCGATAATCTCTCCATCATCTGTCTCGTTAGCAGGAAGAAGCTAGCCTCCGAAGAGCTTGTTTTCTGAATTCTGCCCCTAACCAGTGCCCACACGTTACGGGCTAAAGGGCATTCCCACAGAATGTGTCCTATTGTTTCTTCATGCTGTCCACACACAGTACAGATAGGGTCCACTTGCACTTTCTTTTGAAACAAATTTGCTTTAATTGTACTAATCTTTTTAAAGTATAGTGTAGATGTGACTAATGCTTTTTTTTTTTTTTTTTTTTTTTTTTTAGGAGTATAACAGATAATATCCTACGTACCATCTGGCCTTAAGTGTTTTATTAGAGCTACGAGGCTGTTGAGTGTATAGAATTGTGAACTAAGCAAACGAGCACCGAAGTTGGGCCCAAAAAATATCCTTACGAGGTTCATAAAAATCGTTGTTTGTTATTCGGTTTCTCTGTCCTGTCCCCCTCTCTCAAACCACACCCTTTCCATAAACCCCAAGCCTTCACCTCGCCCGAAGCAAACCCCAAAACCATCGTTGCCAGCAACCCAACTTCAACTTCTTGCAGCAAGTAACATTCTTTTTGCTCTCTCCTTTGGTTCTTGACTGTTCCATTTGCTAGTCTTCTTCTATGCTTATGGGAGTGTCATGTGTGTTACTGCTTTATTTGGACATAAAATGCAAGAATTTGTATGGGTTTGGCAGTAGGTGTCTGTTTTAAGTTAGTTTAAAAGTTGGGTTTTTTTTTGCATGGAAGGTGTTTGTGAAATTGTCTCTTACAAGCTTTGAAACTAATTGGGTGTATTAATGAAGTTGGTCCAGATGGTTTCATTAATTTTAACTATCAGTTTGTGTGTATGTTAAAATTTTGAAAGCTATATTGATATGCTTTCTAGTGTAAATGAATGTTCATTGAGAATCAAACTGTGATAATTGTTTTGACTCATTTCCTCACAGGTTCCCTTTGAAGCAATAGAAAAAAGGACGTGTCATTTTTCTAGTGAAAAAAAGAAAAATTTTTCTTAATTGTTTGCTACATTCTGAGTTCATAATATATTCTTTTATCTTGAGGCTGACATACAACCATTTTCAATATGCAAAATGGGGCGTAGAAGTTGAGCATATTTAACTAAACAAAAATATAAGACAATTTGAAAACACAATAAATCATTTGGTAATAGGTCATAGATCCTTGGTTAATTGTTATTGATCATATTTTCTTTTTCACTACATTTTCAAGTATGATGAATTTTAATCTATGTTTCTTCTTTATTTCTAATATATATGTGTGTGTGTGTGTAATTTGCTGTTTAACTTTCATTGTTTTTGTTACTTAGTAGAGGTTGGACCTTGTTGAAATGCCTACTACCCAACTGATGTAATGTGGGCTCAATCCAAAAACCAACCCTTCCAAAATTTGGGGTAAGTTTGCCTATCAATTGCCTCTCCCAAACCTTGCAAAAGGTTATGTTTGGCTTCTGCTCTTTGAAATATTTTAAGAACACTCTATGTAATATTGGTTTCTGCTTTGTCCAGATAACTTTTGGTCATGCTTCTATTTAATTTGTTCTAATGTTGTTTTGTGTTTGGTACTTTGGTTTACTTAGTTTCCATGTAGTTTGAGAGTTATTGTAGTTTCCATAACCCAGCTGATAAACAGAATAAATATAGATACTTGGTTTTATAGGAAATTCCT
This sequence comes from Lithocarpus polystachyus, assembly GCA_033629205.1. Taxonomy (NCBI): domain Eukaryota; kingdom Viridiplantae; phylum Streptophyta; class Magnoliopsida; order Fagales; family Fagaceae; genus Lithocarpus; species Lithocarpus polystachyus. The sequence continues at coordinate 34,530,976 of CM066170.1, forward strand.
GGAGGTACTCCGTACTTGTGCAAATAATGGTTGTTTTCTCTTGCTTGAAGTTCCAATTTGGGTGAAGATTATAGATGAACTCATTTGTTAGCATTTTATTTAGCATAAAGAAACATATGATCATTTTATTCAAATCTCAGAACACAAATATGCTTGTGATACTGGATTTCCCTTCTACATAATAGTTGCATAATTTGGTCTAAGATTTCTAGTCAACATGAGAGACACCACAGTGAGGTCAAGTTGTAGCTTGCCACAATAGGTTCTTTTAAAAGGAAAAACCTATTCAATGCTACTAAAGTAATGCAAATCACTTTTCTGAATAGTACTAAACTTTGGCTCGATCGTGTCATACAAGTGCTATAAGACATGCAATTCACACTTGAGTAGTTCACATTATATGTTGGACACAAAATGACATAGATTTAACATTTTGTGAGCCCAGTATTATTTTTTAATAAACATATAGATAAAGCCAGCCAATTGAATGAAGCTCTCTGAGTTTACCAAATGACCATGTTGCAATTGCGCACCAATTAAGAGATGAAGGTGGACCTTTAAGAGATCGAGATTCTAGTCCTAGCATAGAAGCACAAAATCAAAAGAAACAACTTACTGCTTGATGTCTTCATAGAATATCAATAAATAGTAAGTAATACTCAAGTTTCATAATGTCATTTTATTACTTCAACATATGAATGGATATATCTGCTATGTTCCATTGCATTAAGAAAGTCCATATCTCCTACTACTAAGTTCATGCTTTGCAGATTTTTTGTATCTAATGCAACTAAAAATATCTTCTTTTAATGGAACGTGTACTTTTCATATTTGTGAACGTAGTCAAATAATAGATATGGATATTGGAAAAAAAAGGTTTGATAAGCTGATTTGCAAATTTTGATGCATATTTGGAGTTGTTCCTAATTTTGTTTAACCGCATGTCATTTTCTATTCATGTCTTTCATATCACAGCTATTGATTAACTGTGGCTTCTTAGAATAGAAAAAGGGAATATCATGGGGTTCAAGTGATAGGTCAACAGTAATGGAGAATATCATGGGGTTCTTTGTGTATCTCATGTTGGTGGTTCGAACTCCACCTCACCCCTCCCCCACTATCTACCACTCAAAAAAAGAAAAAGAAAAAAGGAGAATATGATGGTTTAAGCTTCATGAAACTTTTTAAATGGTTCTCTTGTACATATGCTATCCATGAGAGAGCTATTGTGACAAGGTAACTTTAAAGTATTAACAGTAAATAGGTAATTTTTATACATGACATGAAAAAAAAATTACTATCAGAAAAACAGTTAATTGGCTTCTTATTTTCTGGAGATATGAAGCATGTTAGTTATGTTCTGTCAATCACATCCAATGGTAGAAATTCCTTTATAAATAAATTTATTAGCCTCTACATCCTCTAAAATCATTGTTATATATATTTTCATACAAATCCTCAATACAGTTGATTAGTTTACCATAAACGCACCCCCCCCCCCCCCCCCGCCCCCACACACACACAAAAAAATAAAGGAGGAGGAATTGCCCAGAGTGGGCTAGGCCTCTACCTCCCAAAATTTATCTACAACTTAATGAAATATTCTTCTAATTTATGTGTTGTGGATTGTGAGCCAGCACTTAGAATATAGGAATTTTATTGGGACAGGATAATATATTCTTCTTTTTTTGAGGGGCTTGAGTTATCCTTAACTTATGCTTTAAAAGGTTAGCTGTTATCTCAAGTAGCTTCTCCTGGTTAAAGAGTCTCCATTTAATATCCTTGTTTTCCTTTTTCAGGGCCCAGTTATGCGTGAAATGCTGAGGAATTTGAATTCTGTTATGGTTTTATCAAATTGGTTTTCTTGCCAATATTACCCATATATTCCAACTAGCTACTTCTGTAAAATCCACAATCGGCATTTTCATTGTTGTGTATATGTTAATTCAGCTATAAATTCAAATAGTCAGTGTGCCATAATGCCTGGACTGGGCATAATTTCCATATGGCAACCAAAGACGCCAAATATCAGTTTGTTGAGGGTGGATAAATCACGCATTGTTGTGAATATGGTTGCAAGTGTTGATGTTGGTGTGGATTGTGAAAAGGAGGAAGAAAACAAATTGATTGAAGGAGATGAGGGATTTGGAGAATCTTTTGTTGAGCAGATTTGGCCTCCTTGGGGAAATGTCGCAAATCACAAGGATTTGGATATTGAACCTAGTCCTACACCTGTTGGCCAGACTGAGTCAAAATTTTCAAACAGGATGACGATTGCGAATGAAAGTAGGGTACATTTTCTAGAGGAAACAAATGAAGAGTTGTTATCAGAGCGACTTTTGGTGCTTAGCAGAACCAATAAGGTTAGAAGTGCATTGGAATTATTTAGGTCCATGGAATTATCAGGTCTTTGTCCTAGTTTACATGCCTGTAACTCTCTTTTATCATGCCTTTTTAGGAATGGGCAGCCTGATGATGGGTTAAGAGTCTTTGAGTTTTTGAAGACAAAGAAGATAACTACAGGTCACACTTATAGCTTAGTACTTAAAGCAATTGCAAATTCTCAGGGTAGCAATACTGCCCTTGAAATGCTTATGGAAATGCTAGGGCAATGTGAAGTGAAGAAGGATTTTGATGCAATTGCATATAACACTATGATAACAGTATGTGGTAAAGTTAACAACGGTGTTGAAACTGAGAGGATCTGGAGAAGTATGAAGGCAAATGGCTGCTGTCCAACACGAGTTACTTATTGCCTATTAATTAGCAATTTTGTTCATTGCAGTCAAAATGAGCTGGCTCTTGATGCTTACAGTGAGATGGTTCAGAACGGATTTGAACCAGGGAATGATACAAAGCAAGCTATAATTAGTGCGTGCACAAAAGAGGGAAAGTGGAATTTGGCACTTAGTGTCTTTCAAGATATGTTGAAGGGTGGCTTGAAGCCAAACCTAATTGCTTGTAATGCATTGATTAACTCTCTTGCGAAAGCTGGGGAGGTCAAACTAGCATTTGAGGTTTATGATATCACAACATCTTTGGGTCATTCACCAGATGCATACACATGGAATGCTCTACTTGGTGCTCTATATAATGCAGATCGACACGACGATGTTCTTCAGCTCTTTGACAGCATTAAGAGAGATCAAGGCTCTCAATTGAATTTACATTTGTACAACACTGCTCTAATGTCTTGCTCGAAGCTTGGTTCATGGGATAGAGCACTGAAGCTTTTGTGGCAAATGGAAGCTTTTGGGCTCTCAATTCCAACTGCATCATATAATCTTGTCATTAGTGCTTGTGAGATTGCAAGGAAGCCAAAAGTTGCATTGCAAGTGTATGAGCACATGGTTCACCAAAAATGCAATCCGGACACATTTACTCATCTGTCATTGTTAAGAGCTTGCATATGGGGATCCCTCTGGGATGAAGTGGAGGAAATCCTAAATGTAAGTTTTATTTTGTTGACATGTTTTGGCCATTTAACTTTATCTCAGTTGAATTCAATTTGTTGTGATGTGGAATTAACAAACAAATATGGGAGGTGAAAATATTTTCTCTTTTCAAAATTTCATATCAACCACAAATTTTGCATTGCTGAATTGTCCAAAATGCAGTCACTTCTTCCCCCCCCCCCCCTCTCTTTCTTTTTTCACTCTAATGTCCATTTGAAGAGAGCTTGTGACATAAATGATTTTGAGTGGTGCCTCTTCAGCGCAATTGTTAAAGTCACCACATTATGTTGCATTTATTGTGCTAAATGCTCATCTTTGTGGGTTATAAACCTGTGAATTTTTGGTTAATGCTACTGCATTTATACTTTGTTTGGACCTTTGATTTTTTTTTTTTTTTTTGGTTGTTGTTGTTGTTGAGAAATGGACCTTTGAAACTGATTGTGCTGGCGTACTGATTTTTGTTTCCTTTGCAGTGGGCTGCACCAAATGTATCTCTTTTTAATGCTGTCATTCAAGGAATGTACTTAAGGGGCAAGATTGATTCTGCAAAGAATCTGTACACCAAAATGCGTGAGCATGGTCTTCAACCAGATGGTAAAACACGTGCTATGATGCTTCAAAACTTGTCAAAAAATTCAGCTAGACATAGAAGGAGTTGGTCTCTTGGTTACAGAGGACGTCATCGACAAAAGATGAAATGAGAAAAGAGAGATTAGTTTCCCTCAAAAAAAGAAAAAAGAGATTACCTACAAATAAGTTGGGCTAACTACATTGTGATTATATAGATTGATAAGATGATGTATAAGTTGAATGTATATCAGAGCAACAATACAGGCCTAACTTTGCCCTCTGTAATTGTTTTATGTTCTGTCTCTTCTCTGTTTTTCTCTTGGGTTTTTTTTTTTTTTTTGGGAAACACATCTTGATTTTCACTGTATAGATTTTTTTTTTTTATAATTTAAAGTGAAAGCAATAATTATCCCATAGTTCTGTGATACAAATGTGTGATATCGTACAAGTTTGTTGTTTTGGAGACATGGATTTCTTTTTAAAGGCTTCATAAATAAAATTTTAGCTTAAGTTTTATGGTTCAAGTACATTCAAATTTCATTGCCATTATCAAATTTACAGCGTCAGGTAAAATTAAACGAACTTCCAATTGGGCCCCTTAAGTAAGGGGCGGTGGGGAGAATGGGAATTCAAATCTTCTTGGTGTAGATTTGTCTTATACACTCGTATTTGACTTGTGATTTTGTTAACTCCACAAAAACAAATATAAATGTCACGTACGTGGAGAATTGATCAAATGTGAGAAGAGCGCTTTATAAGATTGATTATAAAACTGTCTCATAAGATACTTTCCAACGATACAAACGTCTGCTAGATCATAAGGTCACATACCATTTGAATTAGAGTAATTATTATCATACATTCTTTATTACACATTCACCGTACATACACTATCATGCAGGCTAAAATCGTGTTGTCTTAAAATTGGGAAATCATGACACTATTTCTTAATTTTAATTGAAATTGAGTTATTTTAAAAAATATATATTTTTTAAAATTCAATGGAGGAGTATATAACAAGATTTTCCGTTTGAATCATTAATATCGCATCTAATTTAATACATTAAATCAATAGAAAGTAACATTAAAAAACAAAGATTGGAGTAATAAAATAGACCCAACAACTCTAGAAAATTAGGAAGTGGGATGTGGAGGATGAGGGTAAACAGAAAGAACTTTGGATTCTAAAAGGGAAACATGCTTATCGAGCATTGACACAACAGCTTCAAACTCAGTCACTTGCTGCTCTATTGCATCAATCTGCTGCACGTATTGGTCGAAGTTACCACCCTTTGACTTCAACTGCTCCACGAATACCCTCAGCCCAGATGCCACGTCACCCATCCCTTTGTATTCTTCACCCACTCTCTCATTCATCTTCTCCAACACTTCTAGCTCATTATTCGTCCCCTTAATTCAAAATCATAACCCAAAATTACACAAATCCCAGAAATTTTATTAAAGAGACAGTAATTAGAGAGAGAGAGAGAGTACTTGGAGCTGGGATTTGATCATGGTGGAGACGCTGGTGAAGAGATCGTTGAGTGACTCGGCGAGTTGGTCATGAACAGCCTCATCCTTCTGGGCCATGAGGGTGTCGTTGTGTTTGAGTGGTTTTGTGGGGGATGAGGGAAATGTGGAGAGGGATGAAGAGAAAACAACCTTGTTGTCGATGATTGCTTTTGTTTGGAGTTTGGGGAGATTACTGTTGGAAAAATTAAATGAACAGCCAAGGTGGACAAGGGAGAAAACTTGAATGGGTCTTCTTACTTTGTTGGCTAGCCAATAATGAGTAACACAATTACCAACCATTTATTTTACTTATTATTATCTTGAATCAATGGAGTATAATTGGCTCACTATTTTTTTTTTTCCTCTTTTCTTTTTGAGAATCATAATTGGCTCACTATTTTTTTTTTTCCTCTTATTTTTGAGAATCATAATTGGATCCTATTTATTTTGGAAACTTTAAAAAAATTTATTGGAAATTTCGAAAGATGCTAATTGAGTTATAAATCTCTTAACAATGTTACTATAAATATTTTTTTAATCGAAATTACTATTACATGAGAGGAAGGAATTCCATGATATTGTACTCTTGAAGTACTAAATAAGTATGCGTTTATTTATTATTATAATTGGATCACTATATATTCTAACCCAAATAAATGAGTGAATTTTTACACAATTATAAAGGGTCGGTTTGAATAGATAAATGAATTTGGATAGTTTATGAGTAAAAATGGCAGAGGACCAATAGATTTTTAAGATGGTAATAAAACATGTACAAATTTTAAATAAGTTATATATATAAAATAAATTATATGTATAAATTATTATAATTTGTATTAAATAATATATATATATATATATATATATATGTATGTAAAATTGAATGGACCAAATGGTTGTAACAGGTTATTTTTAATAGTATTTTTTGTCGAATAATACTTTATCAAAAATTATTTGCCATTATAGCAATAGTTAAAAGTTATTTGACAAAAGCTAATATTAACGGAGGGCTAGTGACAGAGGCACAACGGTTGTGGAGGGAGGCTTGATCCTCAGATTGGTGGTAGGAGAGAGAGAGAGAGATTAAAAAAAAAAAAAAAAAACTAAAATCCATATATATATATATATATATATTTTTTTTTTCCTTTATAGTATAACCGAGTTGGTCGAGCTTGTTACAAATGAATAACCTAGCCCTCGTTTAGTTCATGGGTGTGAGGTATAGGCCTTCGCATTCAAAGCCGGGCAGGCACCCGTAGTCCTAAATGAAAATTAGTAAGTGTACCTAGGTTGGGTTGGAAAATTCCCAACCCAACTTATAACGTGTAGAAATTAATCCAGTCCAACCCATATGTACTGAGTTGAGTGGGTTATGCTTGTATCATGTCCCATAACAAAGTGAGCTTTCATCAACTATATAAGATTTTTTTAATAAATTATTATAATATCATAGTTTGCATAAATTATACTACAAATTTATAAATTCATTAAAAAACTAATTATATAAAAAAAAGTAATAAAAGAAATTCAAATTTAAGGTGAGTCAAATGGATTGGAAAAATCTATCAATCCAAAACTATCTCTTCTTAAAATTTTCAACTCAACTCACAAAAAACCAATTTGAGAAGTTGGGTCTTGGGTCTTAGGTCTTGGGTCTAGTCCGTTTGGTAGATTAAAGGTCCGTTTGAGAACAACTTATTTAGCTGAAACTGAAAATTTTTTGCTGAAAGTATGATAGATAAAAGTAAAAGCTAACTGAAATAGTAATTAAAAAAGCAGTGTAGCTCATGAATATTAATAAAAAGAAGCTAAATAATAAAAGAGTCATGTTAACGAGTACCCTTAAGACATTCGTTAATAATCCACTTTAAGAAAGTTTTGACATCATTTTTATGAAAAATAAAAAAAACCGTTAAAACATTAATTATTTTTTTTTCTTTTCCCATAAAAACTTTACTTAAATAGATTATTAAATAATATCTTAAAAGCATTCGTTAGCACTTTTCGAAATAAAATAAGCTAACTTTATAATATGTTACCAAAGGCAACCTAATTGCATCCCCTAAATAAATACCAGATGATCCAATGGGCTACCAAAAAAAAAAAACCAAAGAGACACTGCAGACGCACAGCAGTGGATAAAGACCCAATAAAAAAGCAATGAATCGGTGGGAAAAAAATCAAGAGTGAGTAGGAGAGGAAAAGAAGACTTTAGTAGCTTCAAGTAGATGTAGATCTTTCTGCTTTCTTTTATAGTCTCTTTTCTTCTCTCTCTCTCTGCCATCCTTTTACTTTCCCTACACTACACTACACTACACCACACCACCATTAAATAAATTTCCTCAGATCCAATTCTGTTTATTCTTCTCTCTTTTCCCTATCAACAATTCCTTCTCAAAATTCTTTGCTTTTTTTTTTTTGATGGTGGTGGTGATTGGTTGAGTAGATATTTATATATTTTTTAACAATGGATACGGCGTCGTCTTCAAATTCGACTACGGCGGAGTTCGATTACCTGTTCAAGTTGTTGCTGATTGGAGACTCTGGAGTTGGGAAAAGCACGCTCCTCTTGAGCTTCACTTCCAATACCTTCGAGGATCTCTCTCCTACCATCGGTCTGCTTATCATTTCCCCCCTCTGCTCCTTTTTCTTTTTTTTTTTTTAATTATTATTAAAAAAAATTTATGTATTTTTTTTTTTTTTATAGGTGTGGATTTTAAGGTGAAACATGTTAGTCTTGGTGGGAAGAAGTTGAAGCTTGCAATTTGGGACACAGGTTGGTAACTCTATATATAATTCTTTAAAAAAAAAAAGGTTTAATGTGTTTTAAGACTCTGTTTTAGTATTATTTGATGTTTTGTGATGTGATGTCTCTGTTGTTCTATGCTATATATACATGTTGGAAGAACAAAACCTTGGATTCATGCATCATCATTTTTTTTTTTTTTTTATGAATTATTGGTTTAGTAAGTAAAACGTTAATCACTGGCATTGATTTATTAATGAAATTTCTGTTTAAGTTTCCGAGGTATGTTTAAATTTTCAGTGCACATTACAATTGAATTTGGTGATCTGTAGTACTTAATCTTGGAAATATTGGGCCAATCTTTGTTTATGGTTCTGTGGATAATGATCTAGTTTTAAAGATCCCAATCATGTGAAGGATTTAAGAGTTTGGGCGTGCGTGTACATTATGATTGATTAACGCTTCTGCAGCAAGAAAGAGTGAAACAAAAAGATGTTGGAGAGTCGCTTGAGATGGTTGGTCGTGATTAGAGAAGAGCAATTAATGCACGACTGAGAAAGAGTGAGTTGATTCAAGTTGAGGGAATGGAAAAAAAATTTTGGTTTACTGAGAAAGGACATGTCAATTTAGGAAATAACAAGAGTATGAATTTAGATATAATAGATTAGTGGAAAAGAATACATATAGTTGACCTTGACTAGTTTGTTGTTGAACTTAAGGTTCCTATAGTAGAGTAGAAGATCACACCTTCCAGAAAGAGACTGAATTGAACAATATTAATTAATTTAAGAATTTTGCATATTCTACATATATGAGAAGTTTCAACCAAAAGAATTATGATATAAGTGGGTCATGAATCCCAATTTCTTCTGGTCTTAGTGTATCTTCAATGTTCTTACAATTGTTAATGTAATTCATTTTCTAAAACACAGTACTAAATAAACCCTTATACATGCTTTCTTGGTAAGGACAGGATATTATTATCATATCTTGTTCCCGTGCTTTTTTTTCCCGAGTTCACATGAAGTTATGAAAAGAGTTGTTGGGGCGTTGTTTCTGACATAATTTTTCTATTTTTGTGTCATGAAGCTGGACAGGAAAGATTTAGAACACTGACTAGCTCATATTACAGAGGAGCTCAAGGGATAATAATGGGTATGTTGATTCACCTCCTTTATTCCTCTCAGTTATCTTTTCTCTCCTTGTTCAGTTAATAAGAAATTCATGCTATGTTGTCGCTTGGGAATCAATGAATCTGAAAGATCGTGTTTGATGTTATAGAATCTGCTTCTGCAGATTGACTTGTGTCCTTAAGAATGATCAATGTTGTGTGAGTTTTGAAATTTTTCTCCTTCATTGGTTCTTAGCTATTGCTAAAGCTAACAAATCTTTCTGTTGTAGTGTATGATGTAACACGGCGAGAAACTTTCACAAATCTATCTGATATATGGGCTAAGGAGATTGACTTGTACTCAACAAATCAAGATTGCATCAAGATGCTTGTTGGCAACAAAGTTGATAAGGTATGTCTTTATTATTTAACGAAGTTGCTCTTATAACTATTTTGACTCTTGAGAGCATCCTTTTCTTGATAAACTAGTACTTTTTTTTGATCATATTATTATACTTAGTTATTTTCAACTTTGCCTTGTCTTATGAGCTTATTAGTTGTAGGATTCTTGGGATGTCATGTTCTTTCAAGTTTCAATTACTTAAATCAAATGTGTCATGCATATTGAAGTTACCTTTCTTTTCAGGAAAGTGAAAGGGTTGTCAGCAAAAAAGAGGGCATTGACTTTGCTAGAGAATATGGATGCCTATTTTTGGAGTGTAGTGCAAAAACTCGAGTCAATGTGGAGCAATGCTTTGAGGAGCTTGTGTTAAAGGTATGCAAAATACTAAAATCCTTTTGCTCTACATTGTTTTTACATTTTTATCAAATGCACTTCCAGTTGTGATTACTAGGATGGTTACCAGTTCAGTATGGATCTGGATCCTGGTGGAAAACTTAATCCCATACTTTTATGAAACTTGGAAATGACTATAGGTGTTATAATAATTTTTTAATATACTTCATTCACATCCAGATGCTGTTTAATAATAAAACTTCTTCTAATAGTAGCAGTATCATCTTGGATCCATGCTTATTCCCATGTGGTGCCTGGTCAGCATAGCTCTTGGGGTAGATATTATTTTCTGATTTTTTTTAGTTTAACTCGGCACTTAACATCAATAATTCTCTAAGCCTCCTATACATCAGCCTTTAGAAGTGGTGCGAGGACAACACAGAAGCAAAATGCACCATTTAGTTTAAGTTCATGATTAGATAAGTAATAAGGTTCTAACTTCTAAGGGTTTCGAGGAAGCATATAAAGAACATTTTTTTTAAAGGCATAGCATGGCACATGTTTTTTGTCACGATGTCTAAGCGAAAAGAGTATTGGTTCAGAAGACATTTGTTTAAGATGGCTTAGCATGTCAACAAATAACGAAAAGTGATTTGCACACATGTCATAACATTGGCATGTTTAATAGTTGGGCATAGTGACAATAAATTTTCTTTTTTGTTTATTTTTTCAAGCGTACTGCTAAAAGTCTTGAACCTTCAGTGCCCAGGTGCCCTGCTGACACCACTTTTATGTGTATATATGTATAAATAAATATAAGGTGGTGAAAGAGATAATTCTTAACAGAATAACAGTGGTTGTATAATGTATGAAAAAGAATATATTCACCGGTTAGTTTGTTTTATTATGTCAATATTTTCTTGAACTTAGCAAATAATCCATGACTTGTGTTGATGATGCGATGGTACCATGTTGATCTGCAGATTTTGGATACACCTAGTCTCTTGGCTGAGGGCTCAGCTGGAGTGAAAAAGAACATCTTCAAAGAGAAACCCCCCCAATCTGATGCATCAACCAGTGGATGTTGCTCTTGGTGATTGTATTCATTGTGTTTCTCTACCACACTCCCAATTAGCATTTCATTTACTTGTTTGATATAAATTTGGTGGAAAACTGTATATGAAGTTCAAATAGTAATGTTTGATGTGATTGTCTTCCCTTTTGAAGTTCTTATGTACCCCATCTCCCATTCAAAGCAACAAGTGCATATTTAGGCCTTTGCAGATGCTTTAATCAGCCATTTGCTCTGATTTAAGCCTTCAAAATCCGAGCTATATCCCCAGTTCCGCTTTAGGGAAGATGATGTTTCCATTCGCCGTTATGGGCTGCTGTCGTGCCTCTATCATTGTGTTGCACCTGATATAAGTATTAAACAACAGCAACAAGCCAACAAACTGGGCTTTGTGTTGCAAAATCAAAGCATGTCGTATAATGAAGATTGTTTACAACTAGTTGATAATATGGTTCAGCACATTCGTAGAACCTTTTTTTTTTTTTCTTAAGAATAAGTGCTTCGTCAGAATTTGTTGTCCGTTTGTTGTAGCAGAGTTTGTCTAATGCCCCTCCTCTTTTTGTTAAGACGGATTGTTTTAGCCGAAAACATTTTCATTGAGAGAAACCTATACCGGTAAAATAAAATATACTATCTTGAGGATTGGACTAATGTCAAATAGGTTTAAAACATTTCAAAACCAACCAACTTAGTCCTTAATTAGTAAGGAGTCTCCTTTGTTTCTCTTTTCAATTTGTTCAGAGAATTTTCCTTTAAAAAAAAAATTGTTTAAAGAACTGCAGTTGAGCTCTTTAAAATTGCTTGAAGACAACTTTTTGTCAAATGTTAAAAATGGTAAGTAGTGGCGAGGATAGCACCATTTTTACATGGGTCTAACATATACAACTTTTGTTATGCATTAATTACAATTGTGTCTTTAGATGCTAAAGTCGCCCACAATGGTTGCCAAGCAAGTCCGATAAATTTCTAAATTTAGATCTTACCTATTCTTACATCCAACATTTTTCTACCTCCTACCTTTTCTTGTTTCATAATTCATCAAGTTGAAAAGTGTGGGCAATTAATAATTAAAACAAAATCAATCAATGGGATGGGAACGAATGTGCCAACATTTGAACAATGATCTGCAACAAATGGATCATCATTACAATAATTATCTCATAAAGTAGATGCATGCATCATCTTTCTCACAATGTGTCAACACACTGTTAGAAAGAAGATACATATATCTGATACATGAAATATCTTTTAATCATAATTCATTATTTATGTTTGGTCAATGATTTTTTTGAGATTAGTTCATTTTATATATAATCATTACTCACCCATGTGTAGTTTTTGTTTTATACTTATCTATAGAACCAAAAAGTTAAATACTATTATTAATATGGTAAATATTGGATTCAATATTCAGTTGTGTTTAATCTATCCAAATGATGACTCGTGTCCAACAATTAACACGTGTCATCATCTGAATAGATCTAATATAGTTGGAAAATGGACCCAACTCGAGTCGTTAGTAGTAAGTATTGTTTTTTTTTTTTTTAAGATGGAAGTAGTAAGCATTGTTGTCAAAACATTAATAATATTGTGAATCATTTTATTTTATTTTTTTTTATAGTTTAATCTTAATCTTTTTTTATTTATTTTTTGGTTAGAATACTTTAATCTCTATCATAGAGTACATACAATTTCTCATAAAAGTTTTCCAACCATTTCAAACACTTGAAAATTCGGAAAACGTTTTTCACAAAAAAAAAAAAAAAAGCTTTACACTAAAAACAAACGGCACCCTAAGTACCCCCACGGTAAACAAGCAAGCAAAGCTTACCCCCCCCCCCCCCAATCACAAAACCCTAAACCCACACAGGGTGCAAAAGCAAAACCAAAATGGGTGGTTTGGAGAGAGTTCTGGGGAGCTCGAAGGCAGAGCAGAAACGCATAGAGAAGCAGAAGAAGAAGGCCAAGTCCGGTGGCTTCGAGTCCTTGAATCTCAGTCCCGATGTCTACAGAGGAATCAAGCGCAAGGGCTACAAAGTCCCCACCCCAATTCAGCGCAAGACCATGCCTATCATTCTCTCCGGCTCCGATGTCGTCGCCATGGCCCGAACCGGTTCCGGCAAAACCGCGGCCTTCCTCGTCCCCATGCTCGAGCGTCTCCGGCAACACGTTCCCCAGGGCGGCGTCAGGGCTCTCATCTTGTCTCCCACCAGAGACTTGGCGCTCCAGACCTTGAAGTTCGCCCAGGAACTCGGCCGCTTCACCGGTTTGTTCATCCTAATTTGTTTTTGATTGCTCTGAAAATTGAATCATTTACACAGGGTTTGTTTACTTTATATTTTGTTGTTGGATTTGTAGCAAATAACAAGTTCCTATTACAAGAAATTGTAAGAACCAACTGATTCTCTGTTATCATTAGATTAACAATTAGGGTGAAATCCAAGTAATTGTGATAATGTAGTCACTGTGCAATCAAGATTGATAATATGATAGTTACAATGGGGACGGGGGATTTGAACCCTGGATGTCTCCGTTGGAAATACCAGGAGGTGCCAACCTAATGAGCTACAAGGCTCTTGGCGAAATATGGGACTTGTTAAGTGTTGTTTGTGCTTAGGGAGCATATTTGATATTTTTAAAAAGTCTTGGTAGTATAGTATTTTGCTCTAAATTTTTTTTTTTTTAAAAAAGGAGCAGAGTTGTAACAAGAAGTTGAAAGAGGAACTGTAATTTGCGGTGATATATACTATGACTGTCATTAGTTCCTTGAATGATTGTGAAATTTTGTCTATTTTTTTTTTCTTACATTGAAGTAGTATAGTATCTTATCTTGATCGTACAAAAAAGAGTGACCTGTTTAAAATTTGGGCTTTCTTTTCAGATCTTCGTATTAGTTTACTGGTTGGTGGTGATAGCATGGAGAGCCAATTTGAAGAATTATCACAGAGTCCGGATATCATAATTGCAACTCCTGGTAGGCTCATGCATCATCTGTCTGAGGTTGATGACATGTCATTGCAGACAGTGGAATATGTTGTTTTTGATGAAGCGGATTCTCTTTTTGGTATGGGTTTCGCTGAGCAGTTGCATCAGATTCTTGTGCAGCTGAGTGAGAACCGCCAGACTTTGCTTTTCAGTGCCACATTACCTAGTGCCCTTGCTGAGTTTGCCAAGGCTGGTCTGCGAGACCCTCAGCTCGTGCGACTTGATCTGGAAACTAAAATTAGCCCTGACCTCAAGCTTGCCTTTTTCACAGTACGACACGAAGAAAAACATGCAGCATTATTGTATTTGATAAGAGAGCAAATTACTTCCGATCAGCAGACATTGATATTTGTGTCCACAAAACATCATGTGGAGTTTCTCAATACTTTGTTTAGAGAAGAGGGAATTGAGCCCTCTGTATGTTATGGTGATATGGATCAAGATGCTCGCAAAATTCACATATCAAGGTTTAGGGCAAGAAAGACCATGTTGCTGATTGTGACAGATGTTGCTGCTAGGGGCATTGACATTCCGTTGCTTGACAATGTCATTAACTGGGATTTTCCCCCAAAACCTAAAATTTTTGTCCATAGAGTAGGACGAGCTGCAAGAGCAGGTCGGACTGGTACCGCATTTTCTTTTTTGACATCTGAGGATATGCCATACCTTTTAGATCTTCATCTATTTCTCTCAAAACCTGTCAGACCTGCACCCTCAGAAGAGGAGGTTTTGCGAGATATGGATGGAGTAATGTCCAAGATTGATCAAGCAGTTGCAAATGGAGAAACCATCTATGGGCGTTTCCCTCAGACAGTTATCGATCTTGTTTCAGACAGAGTTAGGGAAATAATTGATTCTTCAGCAGACCTGTATGCTATGCAGAAAACATGTACAAATGCTTTTCGCTTGTATTCCAAGACAAAACCCTTACCTTCAAAGGAGTCCATTAAAAGAGCAAAGGATTTACCCCGTGAAGGATTGCACCCAATATTCAGAAATGTGCTGGGAGGTGGAGACTTAATGGCATTGGCATTTTCTGAACGCTTGAAAATGTTCAGGTGAGTGCTTGAATGATTTCTTTCTTCCTTCCTGTCCATCTTTATATAGGATTTACTTATATTGTAAATCTGTAAATTTGTAACCATTACAAATGTTTGATTTATGCTAGACCCAAGCAAACCATTTTGGAAGCTGAAGGCGAAGCTGCTAAATCAAAGCGTCTGCAGGTAACTCTCCACTTATGCAATTTGGCCTGAGGAAGATTGTTTTAATTACTAAGTACATGCTCCTCATCTCTTTTAGAAAAATTTCATCCTTCATATCCTCCTCATCTTATTTAGAAAGCTTTCAATGTTCATATTTCTACTATAAAGTTTTGCTAATGAGCTCTAGCTCAAATGGCACCTCCTCCCATTGTAAAAGCAAGGGGTAGGATGAAGTCAGAGGTTAAAAATCCACAGGTGTATGTCTGACTTACCAATTAAAAAGAAAATTATTGTTTTGACAATGAGTTCTAATCAAATGGCATGTCCTTCTCTTTTAAGAGCTAGGTCGAGTGACGGGATGGGTTCAAGACCTACTGGATTTCTGTGTAAAACTTACCAATAAAAAAAAAGTTTAAAATATAGTTCTATTGATGATCAAATTCTAGCCCCTTGATCTTTTTAATGTGTGTATATTTGTGAAATTGCTTATGTAGTAATTGGTCAAAGCTGGGATTTACTTTGTGACATTGTAGTATCTTTATCATCTTTGAGAACGACTTCTATCTGTTATTATTTAGTTAGTTGCATTTATCATCTTTGAGAATGCATAAATGTGCATAAAAAATGAGTTGTTATCTCTTTAATTTCTTAGCTATGTTTGTTTCAACACTAGAGAAAGGAAAAGAAAAGAAGATTTTTATTTTTATTTTTCGTTTTTAATTTCTCTTCTTTTTCATTGTCTGGTCAGTAAATGAGAAGGGAAAAAAAAAGAAGAAAGAGGGATGAGAATAATTCAGAAATTTTCCTCTTAGCCTCACCGGAATTCTCTTTCATAATCAGACCAGATTTGGGGAGAAAGTTGGTAGCAAGAACAAAACTTTCCTAGATCTTCTTTTCTTCTGTTTATTTTCCTTCGATCTTCTCCACATGACCAAACAACTGAACAATATAATCACTCTTTTCCCTTCTCTTCTTATCACTTATTTAATTTTCCTAAATCAAGATTTGCTAAAAATTATTTTTGTTATGATCTGTTCTTTTTTTATGCTCTATGTACACCTTCCACATACTTTTGGTTGCACATTTTCAATCAATGTTAAAAGTAAGAATTTATTATATTAAGGTTATGACTTGATTGCAGGGTCCTTCTAGACAATGGGTTGATGTAATGAAGAAAAAAAGAGCTATTCATGAAGAGATCATTAATTTGGTACATCAGAAACATTCTACCAATCACGTGGAAGAGGTAAATCTGTCAAAGTAGTAAATTATGCTTTTGAAGTTTCTTTATGATGCAAATAGGGATACGGCTATAGCAGTTAGCACTTGATCAACTTATTCGTGACATATTTCTTTGTTAATTTTACTTGCCATGACTATTATTAGTCATTCACATGAGAGAGAGAGAGAGAGAGAGAGAGAGAATCTGTTGTAGTGATAATGTATTGTGATCATATTTTGGTAGGCAATTTTTCTGGTCATGAATATTTTTCAAATTTCCCTTTATGTTTATGGCTGGGCTTGAGTCTCTACTGTGAGTCTCTTCTGTGCCCACTTGGCCAGAAAGGTAAACTGGAGAAAAAAAATTCAGGCCTGGTCCTGTGAACCTTTATGGTAGGTCCCAACACTTCACTTAACTGGATGAGACAGCTGAAATTTTTTAATAGTCTATGGTATACACTTGCTTTATACTGATCAATAATAATTTTTAACAAAGTTTCCCTAGTTTCCTGGTCTTTCTGAACTGTAAAGTCTTTTTGTATTTGCAGGAATTTGATCCTGAAATCACTTCTTCCAAGGATGAGAAAAAAGGTGTCCAGTGTTTATAGTTTGCTCTCTCTCTCTCTCTCTCTCTCTCTCTCTCTCTCTACACACATACATCTATCTGTGTGAATATATGTATACATGTTTTATATCTTCACATGCTTCCTTCTACATTTCTCATAGTTTAGAAATTAGACCCTTTTTTTTCACTCTTTGAATCTTTTCTTTTGCTAAATCAAAATAATTTTTTTCTGCCATAGCAGATTCTTATAACTTTCATTGACTACTTGTTCCTCGTAAAATTTGAGTCCACTTCTAGGAACCCTGCATGTAGTTACCTAAAATAAAAGGGGTGCCCTGGTATGCAGCTAATGGAATTAACCCATTTGATACAACTCATTTTTCAAAATTTTGAAAATTGTTTGTTTGAAAAAGTTGTTTGGTTTTAAAAAGCTGTACTTAGAAAAAGTGCAGTTTTAAATCACTCTCCCAAATGGGCACTAAGATCTTTCATTTTGTTCACAACCATTATTAATTCAGCAGAATTTTCCAAGGTCAAAAGTTTTAAAGGAGTCTTATGAAAGAGATTGAGGAGTGCATTTACAAGGTATCTGCCTCTGCCTTACAAAGACTCTTTGTATGGTCCCTAAGCTTTGGTGATGATACTGTGGGGCAGGTCCTGCTAAGAATCTGCATGATTAAATCAGTTAGTTGTAAGTGTTTTTTAGCTTTTGACAACTGGATGAAATAGTTGACCTTTTTAGAATATGGGTTTCCTGTAAGAAGATCCTAAAATAGGAGATTTTTATTTGGGGCAAGGAGGAGTCTTCCCCCATGTGGAGGAGTGCTGCTTCTCACGAAGGTCCTTGTGTAAACAAAATACGGAAATGAGAAACAGTGCAGAACATTTTTGGACAAAAGTGCAATACTTGTTTTAGAGGTTGAACTTTGAGAATCAGTTTTCCAATTTTTGAACTTATCAAGACTCAGCTTGGATAATGATTTGTAAATAATCTGCCTCTAACTTTAAAATTAAGCAATCAACCCTCTAACTTTATTCAATATTGCAAATAACCCCCTACTTAACAAAAAGATAATTTCAATCAAAAAGGCCCTAGCTTTCCTAAAAAAAATTCTTTCAAGATTAAAAATATTTGTGTTAAATATTTGAATATGAAGGATATTAATAACAGTAGGGCTCTTTGCAATTTTGAGTGAAGTTAGGGGGTTGATTGCTTATAACGTTTATGGGATCTATTGTAAATTGGGTGATGTTTAGGGTTGTTATTTTGCTATTACCCATTTTTTCCTTGTAGAGCAAGATACGAAGTTAAAGAAAGGGAGAAAAGAAAGAAAGAATAGCAATTCACCACTAACAAAAAACCAATTTCTTTGAATTGGTTTATTTATTTATTTATAAATAAAAGATGTATATGGTAGTGAGAGATCTTTGAGTAAACTTGTTTCTTGCTACACGCACACATATATAATGAAAATATTTTGATGTATACTCTTTGATCTTAGAAGTTTGTGGGTCTAAGAGAAAAGCAAAAAGCTTCAAAGATGAGGAGTACTTTATCAGTTCGGTACCAACAAATCATGTAGGTTATACATCTTTTGTATCTTCTAATGTTAGCTTTGCAATAACTCCTAATATTCCTCATCTTGATTGCTTATTCCAATTTTATGTTACAATATGCTAATGTGTTATAATGTGAGCTGTAAATTGGCTCTTAACATTGAGAAGGTGGCTGACCATTAGATTTGTGACCTCATGTCATTCTCAGCATATGGAAGCAGGACTTGCAGTGAGAGCTAACCAGGACTTTGGATCAAATAGGTAAATCTCTTATATCATCTGAGCTCATTTTGCATGATGAGTTTTTATCTACCATTGTGATGAGTCCAGAGTATATCAATCTTAATTTTCATTGCTATAAAATCTATTACTCCATTTAAAAAAAAAAGACTACATCAATCTTAAATAGCCTGGAAGTGAAAAATTGAAAATTGGAAACTGAATATGGTTAGATTAAAGACTTATTTCATGTGACTTGAAAAACGTTATTGTGAAAAAGCATAAAATATGATTTCATTTTCTTATTTTCATATTTAGAGAGCTGCTTATTAAAAAACATTTAGCGAGCAGCTTGTGTCTGTGTATATGCTTGGATATATCTAAGTTTTTTTTTTGGTTCAAAATACCACAATGTATGAAAAACAGTGACACACATGCATGCATATGCACACACGGGGGAAATTTAATGGCCGATGTTATGTCATTTCTGGCATGCAACTGTCTGCAGTCTGCAGATGCTAGTGAACTTATCTGACACATATGCATATATGCCCAGCTATAAGCGTTACTATTTTTGCAATTGCATATTGCACCTGCTTCCTCAATTCTGTGCACCACTCTCTCCTCCCCATGTATGTGGGCAATGTGAGCTTTACAACTTCATATCTGTACTTGTTTATTTAATTTGATGCTATTGGCTTTACTGTTTTATGTTTTGCAATTGCATGTAGCACCTTCTTCATCAATTCTGCATTCATCTCTATACCCCCTCTCTCTCCTCCCCATGTGTGGGCAATATTGAACTTTACAATTTCACAGCTGAACTTTTTTGTATAAATTGATTTGGCATGATTATGTATTGTGTTATTTGAGATTAGATATGGAGTCCTGTATTTTCTTACTGATTGGTTGTCTATTGACATCATTTTTAATTTTAGGTTGGAATCTGCTGTCCTAGATCTAGTAGCTGATGATGGTGCGGGAATGAAGAAACAGAAATCTCAGTATCATTGGGACAAGGTACTTTAAGCCATTAAATATTGATTATATTTATACTTATCAAAATATTGATTATATGATTCTCAAAAAAAAAAAAAAAAAAAAAAAAAGAGATTATATTTATTTAAATTATTTTTCTGCTTAACCTTATCAATCTGTTTGGTGGCAGAGGAGTAAAAAGTATATCAAGCTAAACAATGGTGATCGTGTTACAGCTAGTGGAAAGGTATTTATTCTTTGAAATTATTTTCCTTTTTTTGGCTCCATTGGCAAATTACTTATCTACACATATAAAATATTTGGCATTTAGAAGAAACATGTATATTATTATGTATCTGATTTTTGTGAGGATGAATAAGATGGTGCGTGTTCTGTTTTCAATTCATAGTATTGAACTTGCTGGTAGTATTTCATTCAAAATAAGTCCTCATTTGTTGGGGCAAGCATTAAATGGTTGCCAGATCTTAAGTTAGACATAAGTTTGATATACTATGCCTTCCTACTTCCTTTCAAACTTGTTGCCCCATGTTGCCACTGGGATTATCTTGATTTTCCTTGTGTTTCTTGCACCAAAGGACTAGTCAACTGTCTAACACATGTATAATGAAGTAACAAAGTACAGTACTGTTCTGAGCACCCGCAAAAGCCAATGGTTCTATCCCTCATAAAAAGGATAAATAACTGAATTTCCGGATCATGCCAGTGGAGAAACATGTCATGTTTAGAAACCCTACTTCTGCAAGGAACGGAAGTTGCCTACGTGGCCATTCAGTGACTGTTTTCATAGTTGCTGGAAGAATGTTTTGGTCATTCTTGATAGAACTTTGCGAGACACAGAATTTGTGATTTTAGCATTTGAATGACCATATGTAGGTTAACTCTAGGGCTATATATTTGAATAATGCCGTTTGATTTCTCTTCCACTGCTTTTATACTTAAACATTTTTTTTACCTGTTGGCATAAATTGAAAATATGTTATTTTTGCATGTCATGTGTTTAGTGATGATCACAAAAGAAAGAAGACTGTTTCTGTTTCCGTTCTCATTTTTGAATTATCTTCCATGTATAATATTCCCTCAAATGGCATACAAGTAAAATATCTGGTTGATGAATCCTTCTTGGTGCATCTTAGAATATGCAATTATATTAGCTAGTACTATTAGGGTCTTATGCTATTTGTCTGTCTGATATTAACGCTGTAACATGTGTTTATAAATAAATCATTTATTGTTATATTCAAAACAAAAATTGGAATTGCTTATGTTCCCATCTGAGAGAATGAATGTTTTCTGTTTGTTTATGGTGTAGATAAAGACAGAGAGTGGTGCTAAAGTTAAAGCTAATAAAACTGGGATATACAAGAAATGGAAGCAACAGTCGCACAATAAAGTATCTCTTAGAGGAGCCAATAGTGAAGGGAATGTTGAGGGATCCACAAGCATATCAGGTAATGCAATGAATTGGAAGCTTCTTGTTGCTTGCTTTATCTACACTCTTACTCTCTATCTTGAAGTTGGTTGAATGTCTTACTGAGTTTTGTCCAGTTTTCAGTAATGTGCAGCTAATAATTGCTTTGGATTGTGTCTGTATTCAAAAAAAAAAAAAAAAGAGAGGCAAGAATTACATTAGAATTCTCAATGGGTTTTTCTTCCCCCTGGTCCCCATTTGATGATACTGATGCACTTGTTATTCTCTTGTTCTCCATTCAGACCATTTCTTCCTCACAACATGGGCCCTCTTTTTGTGCTTTTATGCTTCATCTTATGGATATTTGGTTGCTTGGCTTGGCTTTTTCTTGGTCTTTCTTTGTCTTTTTATTATCACAATTAAAATTAATCCTCCTTTTTTATGATTAACCTGAAACAAATAGTAGGGAAATGTTTGTGTTTATACCTGTATACATAAAATCTTCATTTTTTTCAATAGATTTTTTATTTACTTATATAAAAAGCAAGGTGTAAGGAAATGAATTGTGAGAATGTATTATCGCCCGCCCATTTTTTGTGTATGTTTTTTGATTTCTCATAGACACCGGTCCCCCCTCCCCCCTTCTCTCCCTCAAGCCATTTGATTCTTTTCCCATTTTTTTTTTCATTTAATGAATAAAATACTGCAGTATATTAGTACAATTTGAAACTTTTGCAACTCATTTCATTCAATTTTCTCAGAATCAATTGGAGCATGTACTGTATCTAACCAGTCTGAAAGTAATTATTGACTTAATGCAGTCGTTGATCTTTGTCATACATCCCCATTTCGCATCACATGGCTTTTTATACTCTTTCTCTAACTGGCGCTACCTCCAACTTATGGATCACATGGTCCTGCTAAATGTCTTATGCTAGTTGATATACTGACAAGTACTTTCTTGAGTCTTCAGCCCAAATGTTCAATGAGATGAGGCTACACAATGCAGAAATACATGGACTAGTTAGCGCACACAAACACAAACCCAAGATTTTAGTAAATCTTACTAAATAATCACATGAAGAAAAATTACCATTCTATTTGCTCTGTTGTTGTCTATGTCTACAGTTCATCACTTGTGCGTGTGAATATTGATTATATTGGGAATTTGTTACCCCTCCATTCAATGTCAAAGCATTTGATTTGATGCGTCTTATATGTATTCCTTTCTTCTTAAACTTGCTTCTATTTTCAGGAGATCGTAGGTCACAAGGAAGTAATAGGAACTTTAGAGGAGGCAAGAAGCAGCATCATGTGCCTAATGCTCATGTACGTTCAGAAATTAAAGATCTAGAACAAGTTCGGAAGGAGAGGCAGAAAAAGGCGAACAAGATCTCCTTCATGAAGAGCAAATCTAGTAAGGGTAAGAAATTTAATGGAAATGGAAATGGAAAAGGAAAAGGAAAAGGAAAAAGCGGAAAGGGTAGGAAGTAGAGAGCTGCTGAAGGTGATTATTTTGTGCGTTTTGGAAATCACAGTGCTTTCAGATGATGATTTGACATACACATATAGCAAGCAGAGCCTGGATAGGGGCCCGGAAAATTTTGACAGCCAATTTATATTCCGTAGCATTGTATTTTTGACCTTGTGGCTCAACAACTACCCTTTAAATATAATTAGTAAAATGCATTTATCAAAGTGCACATCTTTCTTTGCCCACATCTTGGATGAAATATCTCTGTTATATTGGTTTCTTTTTATTCACGCTTTGCCTTGACAGAAACTCTTATATACGTGGTGTTAAAGAAATCTTTACTTTAACCTAAAAAAGTTCAAAGAAATCCTTATGAAATACCACGAGTTACCTCGTAAAAATGCATTAGTTATTTTGAATTTCTCTTGACTGCCTCCGCACCAAGTTTGTTTTTGGATGCGGCTCTTCTTCCCTAGAAT
This sequence comes from Lithocarpus polystachyus, assembly GCA_033629205.1. Lineage (NCBI taxonomy): Eukaryota > Viridiplantae > Streptophyta > Magnoliopsida > Fagales > Fagaceae > Lithocarpus > Lithocarpus polystachyus. The sequence continues at coordinate 34,554,290 of CM066170.1, forward strand.
GGTCATAGTGATCAGGGATTTGATTGTGGCATACTCATTCTGTATATTGTTTGTACACATTACAGGGGTGTTTGGTAAGTCATGATGTTACATTACACTGTAATATTATGTTATTATAATCTTACATTGATGTAATCTTAATACAATAATACAATATTACATTGTTTAAAAATGTGATAAGATTAAGATGATGTGATAAATTTTATAAATTTAAATTATGGTAATGTTAGAAAAATAAAATAAATCAAAAATTTTAATATCACATTATCGTAATGTGCATCACATTAAGGCACATCATAGAGAACTGAACGCCTCTTGTTAAATGTGAACATTCTTAAAAATGTATTAAATGTGAACATTATTAAAAAGGGAAATCTAGTGTGAAAGTATGAATATTATGTGTACAAAATGTTTTAAATATGAACATTCTTAAAAAGTGGAAATCTAGTGTGAAAGTGTGGATATTGTGCGTATGGAATGTACATAAGAGATGAAGTATTTAAATATTGATTACGAAGAATTGATGTAAATCAATTACTAAATTTAGCGGTAATATTCCATACATAAAAGGCATGTTTTGTGATTGGTAATTCTTTTGATATTGTATCTATAATCCATGAATCTTGATTCGTCAAAATTGCCTTGGGTTGCTTCTCCATTAAATATGCAAAATTCTACCAATCAAACACAAATTTTTTAGTATATTGAAACATTTCAAAGGATATGTATTAATATTATTCTACTAATTAATTAAATTAAATGGAAAAATAATTGTACAAATTTATAAGATAAATAACATACATTCATCAACTATCAAAAAACACAAGTTCTTTTCATTTTGAAAAAGTGCACAACTAAAGAGAATTGTGTTTTCATAATTATTGACGTCAACAAAACTACCAAAAGGCATAACACCAACAAAACTACTAAAAGATATATCATAAGCATTTACCTTGAAGTAGTATAAAAAAAACCACATCGTCATATTTTTGGTACCAATCAATACAATGAGATGACCAAAAAATATGCTCCAACATTTTCTCTTCATCAGTTGTAAATGCATATTGAAACTTAGAATTCTTTTCTTTAACAACTTTACAAAATTGTAAGAGCTCCATGGTTTTATTCGTTGCTTGCATATTTCTCATTTTCACATAAAGGTTACGAATATCCATTGAAAAAAAAGGAAGATGTCCGCGTTTCGCATTTTTCTTTAGTTCCATAACATGCATTGTTTCTCTAACCGAAAGTCTAGCTTCTTTATATAGGAGAATGCAATTTTTATCATCTTCAGTGATAACTCGATTGGCTGGTAGAAATCACACTCTCAAAGGGGACAACAATTCATGATTATGATCTACAACAAACATAGTGACATGCCATTTTCTTGGAATAATGTCTATCGACTTTCGCAACACAATTGTTAGATGAGCTTTGCATCCACATTTTAAAGACTTCCTATTTCGTTGCTCCTTTGATGGATCCACTATTTTTAGTGGTTGCCTACCTTCCCGATGACAAAAGAAACCACGTCTTGCTATTTCTCCATTTTTTTTCTCAGAACGACCTTTTCGAATGGTAAAACCACATCGATTTGCATAATTTTTATAGAAATTAAAAGCTTCTTCTTCACTAAGAAAACATTGGCCAACAAAAGGCTCAAATCCATTTTCTATTAAATTCATATCCTCATATTCTTCAATAACCTCTGTTTCATCTATTGGACATTCATTCCAATCAATTATTTTCTCTTCACAAGTGTTATTATTTTTTCCATAGTTCGAAAACTCATTTAACTCAACACAATTCCTTGAAACACTTCCATGAATCTCACTTGCAATTAAATCATCATCAATTTGTGCTATAGTTAAACAAGAATAACCAAAAAAAAAAAAAAAATCAATATCATATTATATGATAAATGAAATATGGATTACAAATAAAATAAAAATAATATTACCTTCTTGAGGTGGTTCATTTAAGTCAAAGCAATTCATTGGAACAAGTTGATGAGTTTCACTTGCAACTGAATTGTCATCCATTCATGCTATATTAAAATAAGATTAAAAAAAATCAACATCATATTTTAGAATAAATCAATAAAAAATAATTACAAAAAATAAAAATAATAGTAACTTCTTGAAGTCTTTCATTTAAGTCAAAACACTTCCTTTGAACAACTTGATAAGTTTCACTTACAACTACACTCTCATCTCATCCATTGGTGCTATGATATACAACATGTATTAAACATAAAGATTAACCTTATATTAAAATATATTTAAAAGATAAATATGAAGTTAATAAAATAAAATTATTGTACCTTGTATAATAGTAGCTTAATCCTTCAATGAACATTTGAGCTTTTTTTCATTACTTCTTCCCTTTGATGTCGGTAAAGTGCAAGAAGATGAAGACTAAATTTTAGATAAAGTGAAATTGGAAAATGTGAAATAGTGGGAAATGTATTTAAAAAGAACTTGTCATAAATATCAAAGAAAACAACTGCGATCAACTACACGGCTAAAATAAATACCAGTTGAACAGTCAAAAGTCAAAAGTCAAAAGTCGTTGTTTTACCATTTTCCCATGCGAGTGGGGCCCAGCTAGAAGCTCATTTTTCAGAGGTAATAAATATATATATTTAAGTCGGTCCTCTGTCAAGATCGTGGTTCTATGGTGTAGTGGTTAGCACTCTGGACTTTGAATCCAGCGACCTGGGTTCGACTCCCGGTAGGACCTCTTTTCGGTGTGAGATTTTTATTTTATTTATTTTATTTTCTTTATATTATTTATTGTTCTAATCAAAATTCTCTATCTCTGTAAAATCCATGTACTGACTTAATGCCTCCTAAGTCCTAACCTTCTCAGTTTGATGAAATGAATGTCATCTGATTGAGTAATGGTTTTTGGTTTTACTTTTATCTGTGTAAGTTTGTATTTTTGTTATGTTTTTTTCTCAATTATGTCATCATTATTCACATATTGTGAGGTTTGTATGATTCAAATCAGTCATGTGGTTGATCTGTGCAACCACGAAACAATCAATGATCAACCCAATATAGTTTGAAATTTTGAAGTGGATTTTTTTTAATATTTAAATATCAATTAAATAAGATTTATTCAACTTTTTATATTATAAATATATATATTTTTTTATCATTTAAACCATTCCTCTTGCTTTTTGAGAGGCAAAAGTATTATTAAATTTTTGTATTAAAGACTTTGCTCTCATCTCTTTTGCAATTTTTTTTTTTTTTTTTTTTTTGAGAAAGATCTCTTTTGCAATTGATAATAACTAACTCACTCAATCTTATTGTCACATAATCGATTGGCATAGGATTACTTATATATTTTTAGTCAATTTATCGTCTCATAATTTTTGTAACCTCAACATTCCTCTGGGGCTGCATCACTAGACTTTGTTGTCGTCGCAGCATGGCCAATAGGATACAATGGCAATGGCGAATCCTTCACTAGGTTTGTTCTTGAGGATTTTGGAAGGAATGAATTCACTAAAATTGAGCTTGAGTTGGTTCGATTTAGGTTGGCAGACCAACTAGAAGCCGGATCAAACTTCTTATGTGCTTTTGTGTAATTTTTTAATATAAAATATGGTGCCATATTATTAAAAAAGAAAAATACAAAATTTGGTTACAAACTTGGTGGTACTAATAGCCTAAATTTACAACTTCCTTTAAAAAAATTGATATGACTATCTATTTTAATAATCAAACAGTTAGATTGCATGTTTTTTATACTCTTAACACACGTCTCTTTTAACACATGTCAAATTTTGCGTCAATTGGATGTTATTTACTATATGTTATTTATAAAAACTTACAATTAAACAATTGATTGATGAAATAACAATTTAATTTTTTTTTTTAGAAATTTTGTAAGTACAGAAGATATAAGAAGAAAATATAATCTAATAGTAGTTTGTCAAAATCCAATAAAAAGATATCAAATGAAGTTGTAGCCTTAGGTTACAACTAAATTTGTAGCCAAACTTTATCCTTTAAAAAATGTCATCCCATTACCATATTAGACATTTAAGTAATGAAACTAACTAAAGTTGACAAAGGGACGAACAATACTTAATTTTAAAATTTTAAGGATTAATAAACTCATTTTAAATTTTAGAGATTAAAAACACTCATTAGGTAAATTTCAAGGATGAACAATATAATTTGAAAATTAATAATCACAAATTCACAATCACTAACTGACACCCCAATCTTCAGCCACACTACATTTTAATTAGACATGATCCACATATCCTACTAAAAACAGGTGGGTACATAATCAAGCCCAAAAAAAATCTCCCATAGACCCCACCCTCAAAAAGCCCACACTAAAATGAAAACCACATGATACACCAAAAAAGTAACCCCACATGGATCCCCCCACCAATAATATAGAAGCCCAAACCCAGCTCACCAACATCAACTTTTTTTTTTTTTTTTTTTTTTAAATTTTTAGTGAAGCTTTAGAAAAGCCAACATCAACCTTGAAAAGCAATTTAAAATATATAGAGAAAATTACATTTTTAAAATATTTAATTAATTTAAGGATGTAACAAAATAAAATCTTATAGTTTTAAAAATTTTCATTTAAATATAAGAAATGTTAAGTTTACAACATTTTTACAATTAATCTTAAGTAATAGGTTGTTACTAGCTATTATTGAGGTTTCAAAAAATAACAAACTAAATCATATGATTTCACAAGGAACAAATAAAACTTGAGTTTATTTATTTCAATCAAACCTTTTTTTTAGGGAAAAAAAAAAAATCAAACCTTAATCCGTCTAAGTGAAAAGATATTGTGTTTGAGCTTTAATATGAATTGAGAGTTTAAATTGTTATAAGGTTTAATTTATTACTTCTTAAAACCTTAGATTTAATATGTTACTTTTAAGCCTATAGAGGTTAATTGTCACACCTCTAAATTATGTTTAAATTATAATTTCTAAAAAAGCATTATCATAAGCTCCACCATAGTGACAGTTAAAAAAAAGTGTTTCCTCCCGCGAAAAAGCAGTTTCAGGTCATAGTTTATTAGTTTTGAGAACTGGAAAGACTAGTGAGGCTCGTGGGGTTCAAAAACTTAGCAACCTCTGTCTCTTTTTCTTCATATTCTCTCTGTTTTTATAATCTTTATTGCATTCTAGCTAGAAGCTCAACGAGTCCAAGAAAATAGGAGACTAGGATACAGAATTAATGGTTAAGGAAAGCGAGTACTATGATGTTCTTGGAGTTAGTCCCTCTGCTTCAGAGGAGCAAATTCGCAAGGCTTATTATCTTAAGGTCTGGATTGCATCCCAATCTGGTGCTGTGTTGTGTTATGTGTGTGCCACTACTCACTAGGACATATATGTATATGTGTGTGTGTGTGTGTGTGTGTGTGTGTATATATATAATGTTTGATTGATTCTCTCATGTTATCAGAGTTTTGAAGTTGCCTTATTAATTTGGTTTCTAATAATTCACATGCCATATTTCGTATCAAAGAAATGAAGTGATGTGTTTCAATTGATTTTATTTGACATATTTCACTATGTTCTTTGTTATATTTGTAAAGCTAGATCCTAGATCACCCTGCTAGATCTTCATGGATTATTAAATGGGGTTGTCTTATTTGATCTGTTATAGTTTTTTCTTTGATTGGTCATACATACCTACATGCCTCATGAAATAATCATGTAAATTTTGTAATTAAACTTTCTTGAAAATATTTTCATTATTAGCGTTTCATTTAGTAGTTTTTTTTCCCCCTGCCTCTGAGATCATATAGTGAGTAACAGCTGCTAATTCTGGTACAGGCAAGGCAAGTTCATCCAGATAAAAATCCAAATGACCCTCAGGCTGCTGAGAGATTTCAGGTAAGTCCATTGCTGTTTACTAATTTTTTCCTGTAAACAAAATTCAAGTAAAGTCGGCTCATTGCGTTACTGTTAATGTTTTCTTTTACCATAGTCTTTACTCTACATTTTATGATTGCAGGTATTAGGTGAAGCTTATCAAGTTTTGAGTGATCCAGTGCAAAGAGATGCTTATGATCAAAATGGAAAAAATTGCATATCTAGGTAATCTTTTTATGCTTGTGCTCATGGAGCTATTGTGAGTTGTCCTATTATTGCTCTGTTGAGTTTCATATTGCTATCAAAAACAATAAGGACTCAATTAGCAGAAAAATATTTGATTTTCAATAACATTTCTTCTACTTTAGTTTTATGGAATGAATTTTTTGACACAAATTTTAGCTTCATTTCTGTAATGTTTATTTCATAATGTACTGCATACCAGAGTCCAGACCAAACAACTCATCCTGCTAGATGTAGCTGTCAAACACAGCATAGAATTGTCATAAACTTAATTATGGTTGCAAATTAAAAAGTGTGGTTTAAAGCACTTAGAGTAGAACAAGGCCTTAGTTCATTTATTTGTCTTTAGCTACTGGGTTCTGTGAGACACAAACTTGACACTCAAAAATATACGTGGAAGTATCATTAAGAATTCTTTTCTGCATAACGTTCTTCCTCGAACATTTTACCCTACACTCCTAATAATTTTTTGTTTTCCATTCCAGAGAAGCCATGCTTGACCCCATGGCTGTCTTTGCTCTACTCTTTGGAAGTGAGTTATTTGAGGACTACATAGGACATCTAGCTGTGGCATCAATGGCTTCTTCTGAATTAGCGGGTGAGAGTGACAATCCTGAGAAAATGCACGATAAATTGAAGGCAAGTTCAGTTAATACAAAATCTGTTGTGTTCTACCAGCATTAAACTCTTTTCGAATTAACAGTCTGTTTAGCATATTCCTCCATGTTAGTTATCCAAACTCAAAATGAAGTTGTAGCAAGATGTTTTATCTGAATATTTTTGAAATTTTTACATTGTACACAGATAAATGTCATTCAATGTCTTATGTATTGTTGCTCTGTCGGTAAGAATTCTGAAACAAAAATTTATATATAATCAAAAACATTAGCTGGCTGCAACCATCTGCTAAATTACCTCCTGATATGACCTGTACATCCTTTGGCCTTTTTCAACTCACATGATTACAGCCAGATGTAGCTTTAAGTTTCACATTGCTTAAATTATCATCCTATTGGATGCTACTGTTATTTACGTTTTTTAGTACACCAAAAAATAATCAAATCATATTTTTTTTTATAATGCATTTCTCTGACCTTACTGGCAACTTCTTGGTGTGCAACTACATAATGTAGGCTATCCAGAAAGAAAGAGAAGAAAAGCTAGCAAGATCACTGAAAAGCTTTCTTAATCAATACGCTCAAGGAGACAGAGAGGGATTCTTATGGTATGCAGAATCTGAAGCCAGACGGCTTTCTGGGGCAGGTTAGTTAAGCTTCCTCCTGCCTCTTCTAATTAAATTTTTATGCATTCAAACATAATCTTGATAGTGACAGTGCTATGTGTTTTGCCTATATATTATGCGGTTTACTATGTTAGTTATTTCGTTCCTAAACTGCACAAGGAATCTCTATCTCCAAAATTTAACGACCAATATTGAATGATAGACTAATTAATGTTGTCCATTACTCTACAATCTTGACAAAATTAAAATTGAAAGTCACATTTGCTCAATTTAGTAGCTATTTCTACTTTATCTATTATGATTTTGTCTTAGTTGTTTTGTTTATTAGAATACTTTCTAAACTTGCTTTTAGTTGTTTATGATATAGACGAAGTCTAGATTATGTTTCATTCTAAGGCTGAATATCACCCATAATTTATGCCTTGACTACAGAAACATATTGTCTGGGATGAGAATCCTACACAAGCTTAATGAAAGGTGGATTCTCTATCAATTTAGAGAACCCAATTGTATGCAGTGTATGAATCAATTATAGGCAACTATTAGTCATTAAGAACCATCTAGTTATCTTTCTACTTCACAGATAAATGTATTAATGTCTGTAATTATATTCTGCAATTTTATTGACAGTATATTAATGCATGAGCCTGCCACTTACACGATTTTGCTAAACGATTTCTTTTGTCTTCCTATGCAGCTTCTGGAGTTAACATATTAAACACTATTGGCCACATATATTCTAGACAAGCAGCACAAGAGCTTGGAAAGAAAGCCATATATCTAGGAGTCCCATTTTTGGCAGAGTGGGTTCGGAATAAAGGACATTTCTGGAAGTCACAGATAACTGCAGCAAAAGGTATGTTAATATGAGCCATGCTCCCCCTCTTCTATCTCTCTTCCCAAAACCACATTTCTGCTTGGAACTTTTGAGCCTTTGCTGCCTAATTGCATTGAGAAAATATATTCAGGTGCTTTTCAGTTACTGCAACTTCAAGAAGACATCCGCCACCAATTTAAAATGGACGGTATTCCCCCTGAAAATGATGTTGAATCACATGTACGCCTGAATAAAGACACGCTGATGAATTCATTATGGAAATTGAATGTAGTAGATATTGAAGTAACCTTAATACATGTGTGCCAAATGGTGAGTTTCTCTGTTTCTTCCAATCAACTAACACTTGTTCATGTTCAACTTCTGTTCTTTCCTGCTAAGTTAGAGTAATTCATGAAATATTAACCGCTTGAAGAAATATTACAAATCTCAATTACTTAAGGTCCTTTATATGAATTTAAATTTCATTGCAGGTGCTAAGGGAAAATCATGTTAAGAAGGAAGAACTTAAAGCTCGTGCTAAGGCTTTGAAACTTCTTGGGAATATATTTCAGGTGAAATGATTATTACTGTAAGGGCAGGTTTTGGATCCTTTGCCCAAAAGGCAAATGGATTAGGGCCCAAAGAGCCCAATACAAAAAATTTGTAGAGAGTGGGTTATAAATTAAGCTCCAATGAATTAGACAACACTCACAATGGACTGAAGATGGCAAGAATGCAAGAAAAGACAGAAAAACAAGTTATTACAAAGGAAATCTTCCTTGACAAAGTCAGAGGAGACTCGTTCTTGAATATATTGCCCTTAGACTTAGATACAATTTTTGTTCTCAATGTTACAGTGTTCTCTTTTCCAATTTCTTCTCCCCCTACTGCAATGGGATCTTTTCTTCTTTATATTACTCTCTCATTCTCCATCTTAGCCCTCCATGTGTAGATCAAATGGCGGACTTTTACCCCTGTCCGATCAGCACCTTCCTGAAGCTTTAAGGGGTAGTTGTATTGCTGAACATTATTGTTTAGGCATTACTTCCACATTAATGCGGTTAGAGAGTTAACTACAGAGGATTCAATGCAGTGGTAGCAACTTTTCCTTAGATATTTCTTACCCTTATCTTATTCTTTCCGGATGCTTATCCTCACTAGTAGAACTGCCCGGAACGTTGCTCTTGATGTCAGGTCAACCTTTCTGACCTCTGCACCATTAAGCCGAGGAGGCATTTGTCCTTGGACCACCTACCTGAAGCCTTTATGATCAATCCCCTTGCTTCATTTACCTGTCCTCGGACCGTTAAATGTCCTCGGACAGGGCCAACGGCCCAATATATGTTGCTGGGCCTGTCATCCCTACAATTACAACTTTTCAAAGAACCTTGTGTTTGTATTTTTTTGTGAAATAATTTCAAAAATTGCATTTGTCTTATTTACTTTTTAATGTTTTGAGAATACTAATTTTTTCATGTTTATACTGCCTTCATTGGACAAGCTGTAAATCATTCATGGGATGAATGTTCATCCATTTGATATAATGAGATTATGAGAATGTAAAATGACTCGCATACAGTCATAACGTATGATAAGATGATGCTCACATAGTAATAAGCTAAAATCTTAGATTGAAATAAGTTAATGAACAACTTGATCCTTGAAAGGAAAAGGGGAAAAAAAGCAGCTACAATCATGATGATGATGCTGAAAAGATGTTTTCTGGTTAATGTCTATTAATTGATGGTGCTTTCCGCAGGGAAAGCATGTACAAAGTGGAGGCACATCAAAGAAGAAAGATGCTGCTGACACAGATGATGATGGAAGCAGTTCTGATTCCAGTTCCGAGGATGATTCACCGAGAGCACTTTCGTATCGAACCCCCCAACTTACTCAGGCATGTTAGAAAATTTTTGTAGACTAAAAAATCTCATGTATGCACTGTCCAGGTATTGAGTTTGTTGGAAAGTGAAATTTACTTTCCAACAGAGTGATTAATTTATTATATTAGATAAATGACATATATCATTATTGGTTCATTTTTCTTATCTGACAGGGTATTGGTAGACTATTTAGATGCCTTTGTAACCCAGCATTTGATGTGGACGATGAAGAAATTGTCTACAAAAGCAAATGATGAATCATGACATGTAATTAGGGTCCACAAATGAATTTGAGTGCATGTCAATATGTATTGAGTTTTTTCTCCTATCAAGTCATGAATATACCAAGAGGGCTTGTTGTTGATTAGAGGGTTTTGTTCCATTGGAGACAGTGGTGTAAGCCTTGAATTTGAGTTGTGTGATTATGTATTTAAATAGGAGCGCATCATTGACACCATTTTGATATGCTCTGATTACATATTGATTGACCATGCAAAACTAGCTACGACCACAAAAAGCACCTGAGTGGGAGATTCTTGCTGTCAAAAGCGATTTATGGACTAGGCCAAATCTGATGAACCTAGGAATAATGTTACTACTAAACAGAACTTATTCAATATTCAGTATCATGGTTTTTTTTTTTTTTTTTCAGCTTTATAAGATTCCCAAACCAAAGTTCTACAAAACTGATTACTGGAATTCAGCTTCTCAGAGCACCCTCGTTACCTCTTTGGCTCTTATAAACATGGCTGACCAATTATATAGTGACTATGTTTACAGTGCTAGACCAGAGCAAAACTAACAATAAGTGATATAACCAGCTCTTCTCTTAGTTCAGTTATTTGAGCACTTTTATGTCCCCCTCATTTGCGCTTCTCTCATATTTATCTCTAGATTAAGTTATATGGAATTGTATAATTCTTGCCTTCAACAATGATCAAACTAGTTCAAATCCTTTTGACAAAGGATGCCAAAGTGGCTTGCTAAAGTAATAACTTTTATTTTATGATTCTCATTGGCGGAGAATTTAATGGTCAATATTAATAGAACATTAGAACTGATGCATCAACAAACAATAATATAACAGTATGTTAGCTTTTTCTGTAAGCAATTGAATACCTTTTTGACTGTTAAGCTGATATGTTCTCTTAAACTCTCTCTCTCTCTCTCTCTCTCTCTCTCTCTCTCTCTCTCTCTCCTTTTGTTATATATCGTCTCCTTCTCAGCCTCACAATTAAATTCTGGGTGTAGAACTTCCAGGTCCCCATTCGTTTCACACTCTTTCATGTACGTCCTGCTGCTTACTAATAACTTTTTAAAAAAACAGAACAAATTAAAACTTCTTAATATATATATATATATATATATATATTTTTTTTTTTGAAAAGTCATGTAATGTATCTGTAAATTTCAAATTGAAGATATCTATGTTTTTTTTCCTAGATGAGGTTTTATTTACTTCATTTTTAAATCATGTTTTACTTCCAAAGTTAGATAGTAGCTTAGTTTTGGTCACAAAATCAACAAACTTATTTTTATTTTTTAGAGTGCCTTTTACTTAGAAATAAAATCCATAGATTTCTTATACCTAAATTTGTGGAAAATCAATATATATATAAAAGCAGAGACCTTATGCGTAAAAGCATGAGATGCTGTCATGTGGCGCACTATTTGAAAAGAGAATTAAAATCCTCTTAAGCCACAATATAAGAACCAAAAAAAAAATTAGAGACTTTTTGTTTCTTTAGTTCAATGTTTCAAGACTTTTCCTATTAAAGAATAAAGATTCTTTGCATGACTCTTAGATTTTTTTGGTTCAATATTTCAAGATAAATCTCTTGCACTTCTACTCATTTATATATAACCCACAACCCTTCATGCATCTCATCTCAAATACATTCCGACCAAGAATGATGTCATTTATCTTCAATCTTTCAATGACACCTACCCAACTCCAACTTCATCGTTTTATCTAATCTCAACTAACATGAGTTGGCTATAACCAAGGAAGAGGGCTTGCTTTTTTTTTATTTTTATTGAGTGACATCGGATTACATATGGTTTTAATGTTGAGGTCAGATGTTTTGGGTTTTGTAAAAGTTATGGTTGCTTTACATCTTTGGGTATTTAGTGTGAGAAAACCATAAATGTATTTTTTTTAGAACTAAAGAGAAAAAAAAAAAAAAACCTTATAATTGATTATTGATGAGATTAGTTGCTTTTATTTATTTATAATGTTTTAGAACTAATAATTTATAAGTTCTTTAGTAGTTTTTTTACTACTATTTAGTACAATATCGATATAAGCTATGATGATAAAAGTAAAAGTTAATGATGATTTTAGAGTGTTTTGTGCTCTATTAAATTTTTATTTTATTTTTTTAAATGTGGAGAGCTAAAGGCAATTAAATATTGATAAATGGAATTGTTTTAATTATTTTTTCTATATCTTATCACATTCTTTTTATGCCGGTATTTACAGAAAATTTCATTTTGTTGAGATAATGAAATCAGTGTTTGAGATTTAAGAATCGGTATTTGGTTAAGAAAGTATTTGGGAGGTTGCCTGAATTTTTGTAATTTTTGGATATGAAAGTATTTATGATTTGAATTTAAATTTATAAATTTTAATTTCAAAATCATCTAACCAATTTTAAAAATATAGTCTACAAATAATATAATATGTTAAGTCTCCTACAAATGTCAAAAAACTTGATTGTTCCAACCTTAAAAGTTTAGATTAGTAGAGCAATTCTACTCAATATTCGGAAGCCAATTCTATGACAATTTTTTTTATATAAAATATGAATTAAGAAAATTGAGTTTCAAAGCATTCAACAATATTTTGGTAAAACATAAATATTATACAATAAAATGAGTATTATAAATAGGTCTTAAAAAATGTGAAAATTATTTCAAATGAATCTCCAAAGTGTCCGCGCATCGCGCGGGAAATTATCTAGTTATACTTAAATTTTAATCCAGTGACAACTTTTTAGTTCCAATTACAAACTCAATTGTTCATTAAAGTGTATTGCTCGGATCAAAAGCTAGAGATTTATTAAATTATAAATCCACTACCTGGGAAAGCTACTATTCTTTCTCTGATTCCCATCGGCCTCCATTTGAAGTCCAATAAGATGGATATTATGGTCAAACTGCCTGAACAATCTAGATTGCCAATACCATAATCGAATTTATTTCTTTTTCTTTTTCTTTTTTTGTAGTTAAGTAATTTGAAAAAGGTGATAAGAGTGAATTAGGGTGAATTAGGCCCTAAGAAACAAAGAAAATTTCCCCTATTTGCACCATAAGATAAAGATCTATTCAAAACAAATGCAGGGCTAAACAATGAAGGTCTTTATGTAAGCTCCAAACCCATCCCAAAAGAAATACTCTAACTTGCAAGGTAGGTACTAACTTCCAACTCCTGCTTTGGCAATGTGGGACATTTAGTAACAAGATAAATATTCCTAACATTAGTACCATAGGGTCCAAAACCAACAGAACTTTTAAGTTTCAACAACAGACTTAACTTCCCAAAGTCCAAACGCTGCAGAGTTCACAAATATAAAAAGCGTAGACATAGAGTTCAAAGCATTTTTCATTGTCACTAGGTTTCAACAAGAAACGGCTGCACATTTGCAACCAAAGTTTTCTAAAATTTAATACATACATACATACAAGGGGGATATACTCTTCTTTGGGCCCTTCTTGACAGCTCCGGTAGAGTTCTTATCTCAAACCTTTGTTCAATGAGCTGGGTGAAGAAAAGTGGTGGCTGTGCGGTGTGCTTGGACTGCACAGGCACAATGCACAGACATCAAGTTCAAACAGCCACTCATGATAAGTGAGTGCCTCCCTGAGCAAGTGTGAAGAGATGGAAATGAATCGCAAACTGCCTGAACAGCGGGGGGAGTGAGTGCTGTGCACTGGCCGATGTTAAGTGTTCTAAGCCCTTCCTCATCATTCATTCCTTTCATGGGTTCCCACATTGTAGTCTTGTTATTCACTCGGCTGTGGGCCAATGAGTACATTGCTCTGTCTGTAATGTTCTGACAGTAGTATAAGTCAAGGGATCTCAGATGATGACATCTGTTTGCAAGAGAAATCACACTATCGTCTGCAATTATAAGTATTGAACGGGTCAACATTTTTATGATCATGACAATCCAAGTATAGGTTACCATTACTATTATTAACTTAAAGGCATAAAAACTCTTAAAACATGCATAATTTCTCACTAATCAATAGTTGTGAGGAAGATTAATATACTACCATTCACATGTTGGATTGTTCATAAATTTCATACAAATACTAAATCATTAACATTCTTCCATTATTTCAAATAAAAACAGGTAAACATAAAACATCTTAAAAGGCTTTAACATGCACCAGAGTCAGTCTTGATTTTTTACTTCCCAACTATGACCTTACAATCTCCAAACCATGTAGACCAAAGAGTTTCATTGATTGCCAGCATACATAAACTCAGAATGCGATCACTGCCTTGTGAGAATTCAGAAGCAAGGGCAGAAATTACTACAGATCAGGAAGAGGACTTGAGCTATTGAGATAATGAGAATTGAAGAACACAGTGATCACGCAATTAGTTGGACTATTACGCATTGAAAAATCTACAATGGGTTAGCAGCGACAACTGGTAGTTGGAACTGATGAAACAAACAACATGTGAATCAAAAGTGAAAGGTTCCACCTTGTTAGTTTTGGTATACTGAGACAGGCCTATATTCAAGCAACTTGGTTTACAGGCAGCTGGAGATAGTCATGAAACTTAGTAATTTTTATCAACATGGCTGCAAGTGGACTGGGTTTATGTGTTTAAACTGACTACGACCAAGAGAGAACCAGGTGATAATAAATCAGTTATAATGGGAACATTCTCAAGAATAAAGATATTAAAAATCCCCAGAAATGGACTTGACCTTCAGAAGGAATCATGAGGCAAATAGTATTGAGATGATAATGATACACTTGGATGGAAGACGAAAAAAATTGGTGAAATTTGAGCACCGGAACCAACTATTATACCTGTATATTTATTCTCTCAGCTTACAAATGATAAGACATTTCAAAAATCTTCATTTAGTTACCCACAGATATGAATACCTGTTATTAGGACACAGCCACACAAATCGACGATTCTGAGATCAGGGCATCCGTTTGCTAAGCTCATCACTCCCACGTCACTTGCATTCTCGCACCACCCAAGATTTAAAATCTGCAACTGACTGCAGTAAAGTCCAATAGCCTGCATATAATTTAGTAAACTTGATAGAATTATCTCACTTCTTATGCCTTAAATTACAAACAATGAATTAGTAACTCATTTATACCTGCAATGCACTGTCAGATGCAGCTCTGACACATCCACAAAGATTTAATGATTTTAACCTTCTGCAAAACCTAACTAGATACGCAAGAGCATCGTCACTGAATGCTGAACACCCACTGATGTTAAGTTTCGTAAGGTTAGGGCAACCATGAGCCAGGGCATATAGGGAGCGGTCACTAAGCTTGAAGCTTTTGCTGAGGTCCAGGATCTGCAGATCATGACAGCAATTTGCAATAGTTTCAACAGCATTATCCTCAAGCTGTGGTTTTTTTTCTTGGCGCAGTGTCAAAGACTGCAATTTTGTGAACTTCGGAACAAGAGATAGGACCAAGTTGTTCATGTTCTTGTTGCACCTGAAAAAACAGTTCAAGGCAACCGGTAGGCAAGGGAATCCAGGGAAATCATACTACTTAGTTCATAAAATTATAGACCAAAATGTCTTGATATAATCATTAATAATTGTTTATGTACTATATTATAAATGGAAACTAAAAGAACTATATATCTCAGTTATCTCACTTCAGACAATTGAAAAGGAAAAGTAAATATATGATCGAGTAAACTCATCTAGTGTAAACTATACTAAGAAGGTTCAATTATTTAAAGCATCAAAAGTTCAAATATTTTTCTCCCCTTGCTAACAATCTTGAAACTCATGAAGGAAAGGAATTGTAAAATTCTCAAAACAGCAAATTAATTTAGATCTGAAGAAAGAACCAATGACAGGACTTCATACATTCTCACAATTTGTAAGGATGAAATAATAATACTCATCACAGGAACTCATTGCATCAAAGCTGTTAAAAAAGCATATAGTGACAAGAGGAATGCATCTCAATGTAATTGCTTTAATCTTAAAAGCCATAAATTCCCCATGTAGCATAAGATACCTATAGAAATTGCAAACACCCGTGTAACACATTATAAGACCCAAAAAAGAAGAATAATAATACACGAATTTAAGTGAAGTGCAGAGCTATAAGACTTTACACACTTAAAAGCTAATGAATCCACAACAGAACTGCGCAGCACTGAGTTCTTATAGATATCATATCCTTCTCTATTCTCTTCTCCCTTTAAGGGCACCTGGTTAAATCCATAAAGAATTAAAAGAAGAAAATATATAAAAGTCGAATTTAAACAGGAGAAATACTCACTCACATAATAGCAATAAATTTTTTATTTTATTTTTAAGTCTAAGCAAGTCTTCAGTTTCTTCAAAGCAACACTGGCACCTTTTTACAATTAATCATACAGAACCAATTCAAAACATTTGAACAGAAGTTTTGTGATGGAATTAGCTAACACTAAAATCCTATCAAAATCTCTTCTAACTTGAAAGCCAACACAATAAACCATACAAATCCACACAGTCTATACATGGCATACAACAACAACAACAACAACCAAGTCTTAATCCCAAAATTTTTGGGGTCAGCTATTGATCCTTAACAGACTAGTCAGGAACGATCACATGTATGAATGGCATATAAAACCCAGGGAAAAAGAAATAATCACAAACACTTTTAAGTTAGAGATAGTGAGCGTAAGCAAAACAAAGATATACCATATGAGAGACAGATGGGTAAGGCCCAGGAAAATAGCATCTCTCCAGCCACGACACACTCCAAATGCCACAAACACCGTCTGATCATCCACAAGAGATAAAATTTGCAGCAAGAGCTCCATAGGAATATCCTTCCACTCATTGATAACCCCACCTTCCATTTTCGCTCCTCCTTTACCAAAACCACTTCCTAAAAGCATCATAAGCTTCTCAAAGCACAAGTTCAAGTCCTCAGTCTTCAAGTTGTCTTTACCCACCATTTCACTCGCATAAAAGCTGATGCACAACCTTTCACTCCAGCCTCTAAAAGTAGTACTGCAAAATTCCTCGGTTCTGTCACCAAATAGAAGAGAGCAAACGGATAAGTCTCACATATACAAATTCAAGAACTTGAATTCTGCAAGAGCAATTTAAAATATGTATATATCGTAAACCGACAAGAAACTAGGAAAACCAACACAAACCCATGTGTGATGTGTCATCACCATAAGAGTTTGGCAGAGTTGTAACTGACGGAAAGTAAAAGCATCCAATTCACAACCAAACACCTGGCAATCCATTAGCCTATGCACAAACAAACATATTAGACCTTTTATTTTTTTCTTCTTGAAACTCACCATTGTACCTGCTAAAGTTATCTAAAACAGAGGAAATTAATGGCAAACAGAGAAGAAAATGTTGAAAAGCAATGAATTTGAAAGCCAAAGAGCCCTCTTTTACACAAAAACAAAGATACCCATTTCTCAAAACTCAGAAATAATCTCGAATTCGTTCAAGTTAAGCTCAATTTTAGACAGAAATGGTCATCAACAAAACATTAAAACAAACACAAAAACTTTTCATTTAGAAAAGATAAAGTTCACCTCTTCAGGGCTGACAAATAAATAACCAAACATCTTGATTAAAAATAGAAACAACAACAATAACAGAAATTTACAACAACAAGAAGAACAATCTGCCAAAGAAAAATTGGGGTTTGATTATATACCTTTGTTAAGGTGACAAGGTGAGCTAAGTTTTGAACTTTTGCTCAGTTTTTTTTTTTTTTTTGATGGTTTGTGGTATTTCACTATTTTGTGGTGGTCAAGTACTTAGAGAAAGAAACGATTGGTTCTCTCCCTTATATATACACTTTCTTCATTTTAATTTTTTAAGACTGTCTGTGATATCATATGAGAGGAAAAAAATAAATTAATAAATAAATAAAAAAGAGAGACAAGAAAAAATGGAGGGAGACTGAAGACTGAAGAGTGTGCCGTGATGGTAGGATTAACGACGTGTATGATGCCACGTGGCTGTAATTTAGTGACCCTCGGGGAAGTTGGACCCACTTAAAGTGGCCTTTGATTTTGATAAGAGTTTAGGAAAATTTTATAAAATTTTTTTTTGATAGACTCAAGAACTAAAAACTTATCAACTTAATTAATGTAAAAAATATTGTGAAGTACTAATCACTTATACGTGGATTTATAATTTTTTCTTAACAAGTCACACGCTGTCGTGTTAGAGTTGTGATTAAATTGTGTAATGGTTTGTGGTACTAAATTTTTTCTTAGCATTGACTTATTCTACACATTTTACAATAACTCTTCTATATAATTGACTATGAGTCGTGAAAAAAGTGTTTGATTTACTTCTGGTAATTTTTCAACTAGGCATTTTATTTTATTTTATTTTAAATATAAAATAGTAAGTGATAATATATGTTTGGATTAATGTTAACAAAATAATAATATTATTAATACGTGCATGTAAAAAATAGTTTTCTTCTCTTTTTTATTAAGTGAAAATGTTCTTTTACTAAAAGAAAAAGATGTTCTAATCACATATTAATGTCAATAATTATGAAAAAATTCATTATAAAGACTGTTTCTTTCAAATGAACACATCTCTTTCAGTTTGATGCAACTTATAAGATTATCCATGTAAATTAAATCATCTTATTTAATAAACATGAATAATTTTATTCATATAAAATAAAATACATATGAGTAATTTTGTGGTAAAAATAACTACATGTCTAATGTTTGTGAAAAATAGGATACATACATAAATATATATAATGAAGAAAAAAAAAAGTTTCTAATACCAAACTAGAAGCAAGCAAAAACCTAAAAGTAAGTAAGTAAATAAATAAAGAGAAAGAAAAGGAATCGAAGTTAGTAGAAGGTTACTAAAAACAAGAAGCAAACGCTTTAAATATTAAATTAACATAATAAAATAAAATGGAAGATGTATGATGAAGAAAGAGAATAAGTTGAATAACTCAATAATAAAGGCAGTATATGGTAAAACTAGAAGGTTCCATTTGTTTTGTTTAAAACCGAAGCCGCATCTTAAAAAGCAATCAAATGACGACAACAAAAATGAAAATTTCAAGGATGCTCTACTTTTTCTTTTCCTTTTTTTGTGTGGTGCCACTTGCTTTTTATCCTTTGGACCGTGTCATTAATTATGCACTGTTTGCTTTTTCTCTGGTTTGAATGAATATGGGTCGTTCTATCAATTCTTTCTGTTTGCTACTCCACTACTTTATTAACTTTTACCGCCTGCTTCGTTGTACCATGAAGCAGTGCTAAAAGTTTACCTTTAATTTTTTGCCAAACATCTTTTTTAACTTTCTTTTTTTCTTTTTTACCCCCCGGGGGGGGGGGGGGGGGGGGGGGTAATTTTATTTTTGTTTAATTGGGACAATTTTTACTACATGAAAAAAAAAAAATAATAATAATAATAATAATTATTATTATTATTATTATTATGATTATTATTATTATTATTATTATTATTAAATATGTTACACTTCCTAATTATTAGTCTATACTATCAAGTCACCACTAATTATTATTATTATTATTATTATTATTATTACAATAAATATGTTACACTTCCTAATTATTATTCTATACTATAAGTCACCACTAATGATATTTTTGTTTTGTTTTGGCGTAGGTCAAATTTGATCTCAAATCTTTTAAATTTATCAGTTGAGGTAATTAAAACCTACACTTAAATTATAATTATCTGCCCGTGATGTATAAGAACATTTGCATTAGCCCCTTCACAAGTTTAGCAAAATTAATTTAAGGAGAAATTACACTTTGTCAACCTGTAGTTTGTTCAAAAAACATTTTACCTACTTATAGTTTAAAAAATAGCACTTTGTCCACCTGTGGTCTAATCCGTTAGCAAAACGTTATCTATCTCTAACCATGCCGTTACTTTAACACCAATTCATTCAAAAAAAACAATAACAAATGAATCAAAACTCTTTCCTTTGAGAAACCATAACAGAGCATGACTTGCAATTTTATAACAGAGCATATCTTGCAATTTCCAAACCAACCTTTACACACACAGACGCTGACCCAAGAAAATGTATAGCACAGATAACAGCATTAGTTCTTTTTTCGTTGTTGGCAGAAAATGTATAGCACAAACCCAATTTCTCAAAAAAAAAAAAAAAAAAAAAAAATCATTAACACGCTACACATTGAGATAACAGCAATTATTGATCTGCTCTGTTTTTGTACGTGTATGAAAGTCAGCAAAGGTTGCAAATATGAGAAAGCGCCTTAGAAATAGAATTAGATGGTGAAGCACGACAATACGTGGTGGGTGGAGCACAAATATTGGATCAAAACTCCAATAAGAAGTCAGCGAAAATATATATAGCACAGTGCAAAAAAATGTATAGCACAGACCCAATTTCTCAAAAAACTTTTTTTCATTAACATGCTACACATTATGTAATCTACCAGCAATTAAAAAAAAAAAAAAAAAATCTACCAGCAAATACCAAGACAAATTAACAACGCAATCTACTAGCAAGAAAAAAAAATCTTCAAAAACGTAATCTGCCAGCAATAAGCTGCAAATCTTCAAAAATCTTCAAAAAAAACTTCAAAATAAATCAAAATTGCAGTGGAAATCTGCCAGCAATTAAAAAAAAATCTACCAGCAATTTTTGAAAAAGAAATCAAAAACCCTAATTATCAAAAACGTATCTGTGGTTTAAATCAAGAGAGAAAATCTTCAAAATCCTTCACATGGGTTATGATCGGGCTGCCAACTTCTCTTGATGCTGAGAGTTTTAAGTTTTTATCTTGATGGAGTGGATTACAATCTGGAATAGGGAGTGTACATGTACAGGGAAGGTTTTTTTTTTTTCAATGGAAAGAGTTTTGATTCAATTGCTATTTTTTTTTTAGTGAATTGGTGTTTGAGTAACGATAGGGTTAGAGGTGGGTAACATTTTGCTAACGGATCAGACCACAGGTGAGCAAAGTGCCATTTTTTAAACTCCAGGTAGGTAAAGTGTTTTTTAGACAAACCACAGGTAGGTAAAGTATAATTTCCATTTAATTTAAAAAACTCACATTTTTTCTTTGATACTGGTAGGCCAAGAATGTGTTGACTATTTGTGATAAATTAACCAATTAATTTAGCCAAGTGAATTAATTAAGTTAATTAACATGCAAAATTGCGTGGTAGCACAAACAAATCATCAATTAACTAAAGTATGCAGCAAAAAATTAATTAACACGGTGATTTGTTTATGAATGGGGAAAACTTACACAGCAACAACCCTATCGGGTGATTTTAAGATCACCACTCCCGAGAATCCACTATTATCAAAACAAACGGTTACAAGTAAAGGAATCCCAGTACCTTATACTAACCTACAGTTGAACCCTTACCTCAATACTTGATTGGACTTATTCTGTAATGACAATCTCTCATTTTTAATGCACGGCTCCCAATACGTGACTAACCAATTGCACGGATTCTAGTACGCGACTTGATTACCAACTTGAGAAGGATGTTGGCTGCAAGTTCTTCAGCACCTTATACCAACCTACAGTTGAACCCTTATCTCAATACTTGATTGGACTTATACTGTAATGACAATCTCTCATTTTTAATGCGCGGCTCCCAGTACGTGACTAACCAATTGCACGGATTCTAGTACGCGACTTGATTACCAACTTGAGAAGGATGTTGGCTGCAAAGTTCTTCAGTTCATCTAGACGATGAAGATTATGAAGTTGCTTGGTCACAAAACCCTACGGTGTACAAACACAGCAGCTTCTTCAGAAGAAAGATGAGCTAGGGCAAATTATATCTCCGGCTACAATTTGCATGAACAAAACTTTGTTTCATACTCACGCAACCTTTGACGGCCCTTAAAATAATCCTTATATATATTTAGGGTTATGAGAAAAGAAAGTCCAGACATACATTCACGGATTGGATGAAAAATAGTGCTGAAAAACTGAACTTCATAAACCTCGACAGATACCCTATCTATCGAGCTAGCTGTCGAGCCACGGGCTTCAACAGTTTTTAAATCTCAATATATGCTAGCTTTCGAGTTTTAAAATCCTGTACTTTCTTTTTTGATTTTTGGACAGACTTGTATAGCTTTAACACTTAGACTTGAAACAAAGTTCCTTGAAGCATTAAACACATCCTAGATCTACCCAATTACAAGTAAAATGCATTTTGTCAAAGGATTAGCCAATTACATAAAATAGTGACGTATGTTCCTAACAATGAAACACATATGTCCTAACAGATACCATATTAAATTATCGATTGTACCAAAATTTAAACTACTGAGATATAGTATATTTAATCATTTATCACATACTTCTAACAATAACAATACATTTCCTGAGAGTGATAAACAGTGAGTTTGACTTAATAAGTAAAACCAGATTTGAAGACGAATGAAGCACAGGAGCCGGTGGTAATAACAAATGACATGTTTTCTAAAACGAATATAAACAAAATTATTTATAAATAACTTAGTTAATTTACCGTCCTAATATATCTTTACAGTTCAAGAGCCGCGTCTGCACAGTTAATTTAGCTTAATGTTATATTATCTTCTAGCTAGCAAGCTAATTGGGAATGCTTAAGCTAGACATTACGTACGTTTTATTTTATTTATTATTTATTTCCCCCCCTAGGTTTTATAGACATCAAGGTCAAGCATTTGAGCTGAGGGACCAATTATAATTAGGAAGACAACTAAAGTAACCCACAAGTTTTTTTTTACGTATTAGACACGTTTAATTCCCTATTAATTTTCT
Source organism: Lithocarpus polystachyus (assembly GCA_033629205.1). Taxonomy (NCBI): domain Eukaryota; kingdom Viridiplantae; phylum Streptophyta; class Magnoliopsida; order Fagales; family Fagaceae; genus Lithocarpus; species Lithocarpus polystachyus. The sequence goes on from CM066170.1 coordinate 34,577,360, forward strand.
TTCGTATCAATACAGCAGATACAATGACAGACAAAACATATGCCCAATTAAGAAGAATGGACAAGTCGATTGGATATGTATTAGGACATTGGTTTTGTGGACCATCATATAATAATATCAATAAATCACATCATATTTGCTATTTATCGAAAGGAAAAATTGAAGCATTCCTCACTTTAAATCTCTATGCCTGTCAATTGTGAATTGTCTCTGGAAAAATTGCCTATTCTCTTCTCATGCATAGTACGTCCTCTCAACTAGTTGTCAAATGAAACAAAATTTTATGTCTCGACCTTAAATGGAAAACTGGCCCTTCCGTTTATGAAAAGGAACTAATTAATGTCATCAAATTTATCACAATTTTGTAGCAACACAATGTCAAAGGCTCTACTAGGGTACCACCGCACAACCTTGGTGCAATGGTTGCTCCACAAGTATAAGTGCTTGTGGGGTATATGGAAAAAGAGATAGGGTTCAAGTTTCAAGGAGGGAGTTTCACACACATATACACTTAGAGCATCCGCATCAGCATATGTAAAACTTTGCAAAATACAAAAAGTAACAAATTTTACACATTTTGCCCCAAGAATCTTTCACATCAGTCCTTTTAAAATTGTGTATATTTACACATTTGCTACATTAACTGTGCATATATATACGGTTACTATAGATGTGTATCCTATTATTTTATTAATTTCACATTGGCTCTTTTTTTTTTTTTTTTTTTTTTTTTTTTTTTTTTTTCTCTTTTCTCCATTTGCAAAACCAACTCAGACTTATCATCTTCTTCTTCCTCTGATACACACAAACACAAATACAAACACACCCACACAGACACCCAGAACCTGCAAGAGCACCACCACCAAAACGCAGATCCCACCATCCACCCAACATCGTCCAACCATCACCACCCAACTACCACCACCATCACCCGTTAAAACAACCACCACCACCACCACCACCAAAACCCGTTAAAACAACAGAAACTCAAAATACAACGAAAATCAAACCTGATCTATTCAAAATCCACAGAAAATCAACTTAAAATTAAACCATCAACTGAAAACTTATAACCCAAACATAAAATCAGAATCAAAATACAAACCCAATGGTGGTAGAACGCTTGAAATCAGATGAGAGAGTTTCAACCATGCAAGCTTCGACAGAGAGGGATTTCTTCAGATCTTTGAGATTGGTGCTTATGGTGGAGATTGATTCTTGTGGTGGAGAGTTGATTTGACCATGAGACAAAGAAGAAAAAGGAAAAGGAAGAAAAAGAAGAAGAAGAAGGTTGTGGTGGAAAGGTAATCTGACCGTGAGAGGAAGAGGAAAAATAAGAAGATGGTGAAAGTTTTTGAAGAGAGTGGAGAGTCTTGAGAATAAACAACAAAGTAGTGGAGATGAGAGTGAAAAAATTAGATCAAATGAAAATGAGATAAGTACAAAAGAAAAAGAGATAAAGACAATAAAAAAGGATAAAATAATTATAATAATAACTTATAGAAATATTATTATTTAAATAGAATAGATTGTAAAATTGATGAACTGATGTGGGCGTTTTGAAAAAGTGGCAATGTAAAATAGAAAAAGTAGGTTCTTAATGTAAAATTGATGGAAAAAATTGGCTAAACTGATGCGATTGCTCTTAGGGTGTATTTGTTTGGAAGTGAAATAGGATGATGGAAAACTTTGGAGAGAAAATGGGAAGGAAATCTTTTTTGAGTGTGTTTGGTTGGGTGTAGAGGAAGGAAAATAAATGGTGGGACCCAGGTGTTTTTTCTTCGGGCCCATCAAAAAATTTTCTCCAAAAAATGGAGAGAAAACTGAAGGGAGAAAATGAGTTTGCTTAATAGACAAAAATGGCCATGTCCAGTTCATTTTTTTTTCCTAGACATTGCATTTTTGTTTTTCATTTTTTGATTTCCTGGGCTGTGGGTGGGCACATTGCCTTTTTTTTTTTTTGGGTCTTTCTGGGATGTGGGTGTGATAGTTGTTTTATTCTTCTTCTTCTTCTTCTTCTTCTTCTTCTTCTTTTTTTTTTTGGTTTAACTAGACATGATTTTTTTTGGGACGTGATTTTTATTTTTTTAATAAATTGGGTGATTTTTTTTTTTTTGTTTGTCACTTTTTTGTATCAATTGGCCATCATTTTTTAATAAAGGTGTATGAGTAAATTTATACAAACTTATTTTTTTCATCCCTATACTTTTCCACTACAACTAAACAAAAATGAAAGAAATTAAAATATTTTATATCCTCCCACTTTTCCATCCTCTCACAATTTTCTATTATTCCACTTTTCTACCCCTTTAACCAAACGGACCCTGATTAGGTTAGAGTAGAAATTTTATTTTGTATATATAAAAAAAAAAAGGCTCTACTAGGATAGGGAGTATTATCTTCAACTTTCAACATTTATTAGGAGGAAAGCTCTAGATTTCATATTCATTTTTTTCTTTAATATTTTCCTGTTTTGGTTTAATTGGTATTCTCAAATAGTAGTGAGTTTTGTACCAAGAGAAAAAAAAAATAGTGGTAGCTAATTTGGATTTGCCTTTTCCACTTAACTAGTCGATAACCTATGTGCATTCAAAATGCACGGAAAAACTTAATATAATATGATTTTTATGGTTCTTTTATTATTTAAATATAAAATTTAATAATTATGATTGTTATTAATAAATATTTATTATGATTTTTTTGAGAATACTAAATATTAACACACACACGGAGAGAGGGGAGAAGATATTTTAAAGAAACTTACAGTGGTGTATATCCAAAAGGGCCTAACTCTTGGATACACAGCATATGCTTTAAACCTCTTTAACTCACACTTATTTTTCAATGTGAGGTTAATTCACTGTTTTTTCTTTTGAAAATACTAAATATACACCACTGTAAGTTTATTTATTATGATTTAGTTTATATATGAAATTATATATTTTAATATTAGATATTTATTATGATTGTGTGTCCGAAGAATTATATAATGTACTATTAGCTAGAGGAATTCTTAAGTTCATTTCTAATATCTTCTAAAAAAAATTTATTTCTTATATATATATTTAAAATTAAAAACAAAAACATAATTAGTATCTAAACTCTAATGTCCAACCATAATTAAGTTCATTTCTAATATCTAAATTCTAATATACAATTTAAAATTATAAACAAAAACAAAAGTTCATATATATATATATATATATATATATATTTTTTTTTTTTTATATCCAAATTCTAATGATAAGAGGTGACCTTCTCTAAATTCATAAACTCCAGCCAAAGGGTTTTGATACAACTTTTATGATTCTTTATGAGCCATATATAACTTTTAAGAGAGTTTGCAAGCCATGTAATTGATAAGTTGTCTATTTAACATCATCAAGCCGACAACTCAGCAAAATAGGGAAATAAATAATAAGGTTTTCACGAGTTTCATCCTATACTTTTGAATTAAAACATATATAAAGCATTCTTTTAAGAAATCTTGTTATAGTTAATAACTATTAATCAATTACATGACATGTATAAAATAGCAATTACAATATTTAAAAAAAGCGTAAGCTATGCGCTATATAATCTACGCATTCTTCTACAAAATCTCAAGCAAATTCCACAAGTCAAGTTCCGATCTAAAATTATGGACACTAGCGGGAAAAAGGTTTTCCACTTGAAAAGGATAATAATAAAAGATGAACTTCGTGATGAATATGTGACATCTTGCGCAAATGATTCATAGTTGTCCTATATATAGCTCGTATGGAAACCCATTAAGGTGACACCACCAAGCTACTCTTAAATTTCTTACCCGGATATAAAGTTGTTTCCTATATGGTGGATCTACTTGAGGATGCAACTTGGTTTTCTGCAACCAGAAAGAGCTTGAAAAATGTGGAGCTGTCGAATAATTTCATTGTTTAGTTTTTTATTTTTTATTTCTTACCATGTACATGTCTTATGATTGATTCCCTTAATCTTTATTATAAATTAAATTTAAGTTTATTCTCCAAATATAATGTTTAAAAGATTAATTGATTCAATTAGAAATACTGGTTCAAAATTGAAACTCATATAAAATTATGAAGATGCTATTTGTAAAAAATCATAGAAATTACTCTTTTTGATCTTAAACTATACTTTATTTTACATTGCACGTCTTGAACTATTAAAACGTATGATCGATCCCCTAAATCAGAAACATTGTGGCACTTAACCTCTTACTGTATGTTTTGCTATTAAGTACAATGAGATTTAGTATTAAAAAATCAAAATTTCAATTTATCCCTTTATCGTTTTTTGAAGAAATGACTAAATTAGTCTTTCAATATTTAATTCCATCATACTTAACACCAAAATAAATATGATGAGGACATTGAAATAAAGTTATAATTGTGAGAGCCAATCGTGCATCTCGGTAATTCAAGAAGTTAAATATAATCGGTATAATTTTCCCTAAACGAATGCCTATGCATGGTGATATAACATTTGCATTATGCATAAAAGCATTATATTTAGTGACTTAATGCTTCAGTAATTGTTCACAGTCACGGCCTATCATAGCCAATTCCAAAGAAAACAAAATCCCATCAAATTACTCTTTTTGGACAAGGCAACGTTATCCCATGTCAAATTGGGATTAGGATCCGGTGGGTGCATTTCCACTCACAATTTTTTTTCACTTTTTATTTCTTTAAACTTTTTTCTTAATGCATGAGTGGTGGGGATGCCAGATTGTATTAGATATTTGGTGGGTGCCGTATCAACACATGTATCTTTGGGCTCTCAATCTCATTATAGTTTGTTTCTTTTTAGCTTTTGTCCACCATCTTCTGTCATATCTTTGTGTCTGTATCTTCTTCCACAAAGGGTAGAAAAGCCCATTAAAACCAGAAATTACTTTCTTATCTAAATTTCTAGTGTATAGTGTCCTGTTTTTGGACTGGATTCATTCTCTTTGATCCACCAGGAGTGCATGATTGATGATATGAAAGAAAGTATATATAAATCTTGTGAAATTTCAGTTACACAATAATTGTCTATGATCCATTAGGCCCTGAAACTCGAATAACTTGTCGGTTACTTTCCCATATTCTCTTGACGTGCAAATGTTGTTTGCTTGCTAAGTGACAATAAATATTTGTTTTTTGAGAGAGAAGTGACAATAAATTAGTGCTAATTGTTCTTGTGGCCTCTATTGCCTGTCATCAATTTAGATAATATAATGTTTCTAAGAAAAAAAAAAGATAATATAATGTGTACTCTCAAGGGATATTACCCTTTTTTTTCTCTTGTGAAAATAAGTTTGTTTTTTGTTTTTGTTTTTGTTTTAATTTTTATTTTTATAAACCCTTTTGAAAATAAGTACAAATGTAATCCAGTTTTAAATATTTACTGAAATTTCCATTTTATGAGTTAAAGGTGAAAGTGTGAGTTAAAGGTGAAAGACAGGTGATTTTGGTTGGATTAATGTATGCTCTTAGGTCACAGTATTTTTTTTAGAAAATACTAAGTATTTTTAATATATATATTTCTTAAAATGGTTTACTAATATATGTTCTATGTTCCTATAAATATATATATATATATATATATATGTCCTATGTACATATATATTATTTTTAGAAATGAAGCTTTTTTTATTTTTATTGATTTGATGTGCCACGTAATCGACGTAGAGAATTTTTTGACCAAAAAAGGGTATGAGTATGATTGCAGCTGGTACATTGACAACGTGATGTTATATCTTAACTGACTTTTGCACAACGGGAAAACGTTTTGTATAATTTAGATGCATTATAAAATTAATACCAGAAAAAATAAGTTGGAAAAAAATTATACAAAATAAGTTGTAATACCAGAAAAAATAAAATTAATTTTTTTTTGAGAAACAAACACACAAGGGAAAGGGAAATAAAATTAATTAAATGAGGTAGATTAGTAAATGTTATATTACTTTATGGTTAGTAATATATTTTCTTATTTTGAGAGACTAATTAGATCCCATCAATTATAGGTTAATAAATAAAACTAAGGTAAGTTAGCACTTAGCACAGGATTCTTCAAAGTTTGCATAGAAGATTAGTATTTTGAATTTTTTTTGTTATTGATTATGAATTGATTATTAATATTTTTAATATATAATACATGTTGACTAATTTTTTGAATTAATTTTGTTTTCAATCTTGTTTTTTAATCTCATCCCTCCCTCCCTTCCAAACTGAAATCCTTACTCCATGATTGAACCCATCAGTAACAAAACTTTGTCGCAATTGAAAAGACCAGTACAAGAAATCATGATAAAAGACATTCGTTTACAGGGAAAAAAAAAAAGAGGTGCCTTTTTTTCTTTTTGACAAAAAAGGCGTGTATGAATCTAAATTATAGGAGAGCTTTAATAATTAACTATACTTTCTTTTTCCTCGTTCTTTGTTTAAGAATGTAACTTGGTTTCTCAATTTAGCATCGCCACATGCATTGTAAAACGCATTGTTATGTCTCATCCCAAAAAAAGAATAGAAAAGAAAAGAAAAGAATTGAAGAAGGCATGTTGTGAAACCGTGCACACCTAAACTAAAGTTATCTCATGGTTGCTTTAGCGTGCAGGTATCAATTTTTATCAAAAGTTGAATCTATTTGTTTGATCAGCTAAGCACACGTACAGCTGGATCACAAGTCCTATTTTAGCAATCATCACATGTCTTTTGACTGTTTAAAATGATTTCGACCGCAAAAAAAAAATTGTACAAGGAATAATTTTGATCACAAGGAACCATTTTTTCTCTTCTTTCTTGCGGAATCTTGTATTCTTGTTTTCCGCATATGTCTCCTTTCCAAGTTATTCATATTCTTAACCTAATCGCGAAGCCGATGGATTAAGCAAAGCTCCATATTCTCATAATTCGATAGTTGGGAGAGTGGGATTTTTGAAACAAATATAAAAGAAAAAGAAAGAAGCAATATCCAAACTACATAATTTGCAAGCATGCATGTTTATTGCAATTATACAAGGCCTGCCCACGATGATAACAAAGTTAACTAGCTTCATTATTCTATACAGGTCAAACATGTGTCTGTTAAAGCCATATGGACATAACTTTCAAGCTAAAAATCTCTCCAACAAGTTTCCAAAAAAGAAGCTTGTTTTGGCCCATCCATTGGCCTCGGGTGCCTTTGCACTTGTTGGGATCTTCTTTACATTAAGCTTGATTGTGTCCTTTATTTCTTTGCGAAGTGCTTCAATAGCCTTCGCATCCACAGGGTTCCCAGAAGCATCTCTAACATAGAAAACATTATATGCTTGCTCCCCAACTGTTGACACACCCGCTCTGCTAACTGACAACCCATTCTCTCGCAAGACCCTTGTTACTTCAGATAGTAAGCCTACTCTATCCTTTGCACAGAGTTCTAGGCTTAGACCCTGAGTGATCCATTGTTAAAACCATATCATTATTAAATTTAGCTAACAAGAGAGAATGTGTTCAATGAAGTTCATAACAAAAAAATTATTTGGATACACGATCATAATGTGATTGGTCCATTGTGAAATTCATTCTTATTCTCAGGAAAGTTGTTCTTATGTTGCATGTAATTTCAATTTGTTTGGAGGTTTTGTAGTTTCACTTGGTAATTTATTTGTGTTTCTTGGTGTGGAAGAAAAGATTATTCCTTGTCACAGAAGTACTGTTGTGTTAGGTTCTACACTTACATAGTTTTGTAGGCAAACACGAGAACATAAACTTGTCTAGATATAGCTCATGGAGTCTTTAAGATTGACTAGACAATGCTCGAGAAGTTGGTATGTAGTGCGTAGGAACATGAAATAAGTTGATTCAAGGATTTGGATTTTAACAAATTTGACCAATTGAAACTTAAGTTTGACCGATCGAAAATCGTAGATCAAATCAGTGTGCAGATTTCAAGCCCAAGCCCATCTTCTAGTCTACTTGGGTTTCATGCCACTTATTCTACACTATATAAGAGACTATAAGATCTAAAAAAACAAAGAGAGAGAGAGAGAGAGAGAGAGAGAGAGAGAGAGAGAGAGAGAGAGAGAGAGAGAAGTGCCTCTTTTGCCTCAAAATCTGTATCTAGGGTTTCTGTACCCAAAACTTTCTCATATCTTCTACCGGTGATATTCTTTGTAAAAAGATTCAAATCTTCAATAGGATTTTGAAGTGCGTGAATTGAAATGTTCACGTTGTAGCAGTTCACTGTAAAGGAAACTTGTAGGATTCAGAGCTTAGTTTGGTAACTGAAGTTAGATTTACTACAAATAGGGTTATTCTGGACTGTAAATCTCTATCTCATAGTGAAACTATTACCTTGGGATTGATTAGGTCAAGTTTCCCCAGGTTTTTCTTGTGAAACCAGTTTGGTTTCATTGGTTTCTTAGGTCATCATATCATGTCTTATTTAATTTTCTGCACTTGCATGATATTGATTCTTATTTGTTTAACTTAAGACTTTCATAATAGATCTACTTAACAACTTAGGCTTAAAACTAGTTAATTATTGTTTTTGACAAGGGTCTAAACCTAACAAGTGGTGTAAAGATTGACTAGTTTAAAACTTAAAAATGTGGCTAGTTTTTTTCCTATGACATGTAAAGATGAAGATGGATGATAATGATTCGAAGGTTGTTGAACAATTGCAGTAGAAGCAAGTAAAAAAGACGGAACTCTAACTGGAAGGGATCTCAATCTAGATCACATGCAAAGAAAAATATAGAGTAATACTATTATAATAAGAAAGACATTACAAACATCAGTGCAAAGAGTTAAAAAACACCTGAAGGAGAGGAAGAATGAAAGGAATATGTTAGACTTGGTACTGTGAAGATAAAGATGTTTGATGGAGTTGTGGGAATTTTCGGAGACGTTAGGTATGTTCCAAATCTCTAAAAAACTTACTTTCTTTAGGTATAATTTAGGCTATGCCTAATTCAAGATGGAATCATGAAAATCGCTAAAAATGCCTAAGTGGTAATGAAGGGAAATCTCTAAAAAACTTAATTTCATTGGGTATACTAGGTCATTTAGGCTATGCCTACTTGTGAAAAGATGGAATCATCAAAATCGCTAAAAGTGCCTTAATGGTAATGAAGGGACAAAAAGTAGATAAGCTATAGAGAGTAGTTGGGAACACAGTTGTTGGTGGGGTTGTAATCACCATTTCCTGTAAAATGCAGTAAAGACGATGTAAAATTATGGCATATGCATATTGGGGAGTGTAGTATGTTACAATTGCACAAACAAATTTGCTAAAGCGAATGAAGATTTGCAAGTTAAATTTTGAAGTATTGTATGTATGAGAAGAAGCATAGAATCAGTTTTAAGTGTGTTCTTGATTACGCCCATACAGGAGTTTGGGGGTCAATTTCAATTTCTTATGATAGTGCTTAGTGATTTGTCACTTTCATTGATGACTACTCTAGGAAGGTATGAGATTATTTTATAAATTACAAGTATGAAGTTTTGGTGTATTTAAAAAGTGGAAAAACAAGTTGAAAATCATATTGGTAGAAAAATAAAATAATTTAGAACAAATAATGACATAAATATAAAGAAAAAAAAAATTCTTGGAAGTCTATGAAAAAAATGTATTACTTGTTACTTCACAGTCTAAGGAACTCTACAGCAAAACAGAGTTATAGAGACAATGCATAGAACTTTGGTAGAAAGGGCTAGATGCAGGAGATTTAATGCAGGATTTACTAAAGTATTTTGGGAAAAGGTAGTAACATGGCAAGATTCATTATCAACAGACCACCATCATCGCCCATTGATGATTGTAATGCCAACCATCAGCATTTGCACTACTTGGACTTCATCTTCATTTGCAGTTCGTTATAGCCCCAAGGGGCACTTGTGGCAGCAATAGAGGAGTTTCATTTGTTTAGCTTGATTCAATTCAAGTCAAGGTGGAGATTTGTTGATGTGGCATGTGGCTTAAATTATGCCACACGAAACCACAGACCTTGAAAGTTGGCAAGCTGTTTTTGCCAAATTAGTTGGCTTTTGTCACTCATTTATATTTTCTCTAGTCATTGTTTTGAGGAGATAGGAAGCTGCAACACATAAATCTCTCAGTGCAAGGGTTTCAAGTTGTTACAGCAGCCAAGGTTTTTTCTTGCAGTGTGCTTTTGTGAGAGAGATCCTAGGGTGCATTTGGGGCTAGGGCTTCTTAAGGAAGTTTTGTGCTTTTATTATAATCCCCCTATTTTAATAGTGAAAATTTTCTCGTCATCACCACCTGTGAATGTAGGTATCTTGCCTAACCACATATATTGTTATATTCTTTGTGTGTTTGCTTGTTGATTTATATTTGTCATCACTTTTATTTGTTTGAATTCTAAGTGTGCTATTGCACAAGTTTATGTTTGTAATGTTTGTGGGAGTTTGTGAGGTTGTAACACCAACCATGTTAAATTTTGTGTAAAGTGGTGCTTGTTATTTTATTGTTAATGGTGTTTTTTTAAAACACTGTAAGTTAGCCATCCATATTAGAGCTTAGTTTTCCACTTCAGTGTACTTTCTTTGTTGAGTAACCGTGATGACTTTGAACTAAAAGCAGAAGCACTACATCTGGATTTGGTACTTTTTCTTCAGTATATTGCTTCAACAGAACCAAACAGTTGGTTGTTACAGGTGCAAGATGCACTATTCTGTCAAAAAATCAGAAGCAGGAGCCTTTCTGTGCTATGATAACTGTTACGTCCAGCCCATGAAAGAAGTAGTTTATAGATTTCTTAGGAGGTTTTAGAATCCTACATTGGTTATAAGTAGAATATGGAGGTGCTTAGTGCTATTGAGAGTGTTAGTCTCACATTGATAAGAAAAAAGGAGTGGGTAGCAGTGATAGTCCCAACAAAGAGAGTGGTAGTGTAGCCTTCATTGTTTGTGTGAGAGTTGTAAGAAAAATGTTTAGCTAGTGAGAGAGTTGGAAACTATGTTTTGTCTAGTCTGTCAGCATGTGAGAATACTTTTGGGTGTATTGGGGATTTTGGTTAGCTAATGTTTGTGAGGTTTGAGAGTTTGTGAGGTGTAGTTGTAATCAATAATATGTTTGAGAGAAATTTTGAGTTTGTAGTTGTAATTCATATTATTGATAGTGGATTTTTCTTGGCAAAAATTAAGGAAAAAAAAAAGGGAGAAACAAAAAACTGAGCAAAAACATATGGTAGTCTGGCATCATAGACTAAAGTTCCACTGTTACAAAAACCAGCATCTTGCTTAAAGATCTTGCATATTTCTTTCAAAGTTCATAATAATTTTGTCATCCTTATATTCTTCCCAAAAGAATCTCTTTCTGTACTTCATGTTTCAGATAGCTTTCGGATAAAAAAGTTCGATCTAGAGTTCCATGGTTTTTTGCAGCTTAGTCTTTTTTCACTTGTGATTTCCAGAGATAAAACATTGAGATTACTTTCAGGAATTTACTTGATAACATCTTTCAAAGATTTAAGTCAAACCGTTTTTCTGTCTTTTGGTGTGATTTGTGAAAACACATGTATCGGCATGGATTTAGCATTTATAATCAATCTTGTGTCAGTGTCCCTATTTACTAGGAAATGAGTTCTATAAAAACAAATGGAGGCATAGGTGCTGGACATGATTGAAAAACTTATGATGGTTTCAATATGCCATCTTGATTTTGATTCTTTTTATTGATAGTAGATAATTTTTATGAGCTATAAATTATAATGGGCATAATGGTCTCTACTCCATTTTTGCAACTGACCAGTAAGCAAAACAGCTTGATTGCTCTAAATAGATGAAATCATTTTGACCATAGGTCTAGATAGGTCTGAACCGAGACCATATTCTCATATCTGTCATGTGGCATTTAACTAGATCAAGACAAGTGAAAAACAATGACAATTAGAAAAATGAATATGCATGATTATTGAACTAAACACAAATGATACTGTTTTTTAGTGGAAACTGCAGAATGATAAAAAAAAAATCTACTATGTTAATCAGAATATGACAGCTATTGAGCACAAAATTTTTGTCAGATATGTCACTCACCTCGCATACTCTTCTTTGAATTGCAGCTTCAAGACATTTGATGACTCTTTCCTTCTCTCCTTCAGTATCCAGTGTACACCCATCCATGTGACGAATAAAATACTCCTACAAGTATATGCACGTTAGTCCAGCCAATCTAATTAAATTTGTATAGGGGCATGGAAATGCCTTTGTAAATATAACCCTTTTCATTTTCTTCTCAACTATATAGATGGAGTAAAAAAGAGAACGGAGTTACTTCAAAATACTGGACTCAACACAAAGAGTGATGATGAAGTATGCAGAGAAGCTGCTTGTTGGGTTCTTTTATGGACTTTCCCATTAACATAAGACAAGACGAACTATAGTGCCATAAAAGGAAGAAAATGGGGTCCTTTCAAAAAGCTTGTCATATTTGGTATTTTGGTGGCTTATTTTTTTGTAGTTCAGTTAAATCATCTGCAATAGTTAAGGTACATTGATTATTCATTCTACATAGTTCATTGTTCATATGTGAAAAATACTGGCGGAGAATGGTAAGAAGGTATTTCTTTTACTGAATGTGCTCATTTAATAGAAGGCAAATTGAATCCACTTATGTTATAAAATATTATTAATTATATGCAGAATATAAATTTAAAAATAAAATGGAAAACAGAATCTCTTTAATTGGAGTCTGCTTGGAAATAAAGTAGAGAATAAACATATTAAGTTGTTCATCAGAAATCATTGTTAATGTACCTGTGATGCGTAGGGGCCATCTGATGAAATGGTGGCATGGAAAACGACATATTGCATGTCTGTTAGTGTGCACACAATGTCAAACATCAGTTTTGCACGATCTTTGCACTGGACACTGATGACTGAGTACCCTTTTTCCTCACAACGCTCAACTGTAATCTTTGGTTTGAAGGAAGGAGGATAGTCAACCTCAGTTGTCACTCCACCTCCTTCATAATCCCTATCAGCAAAAAACATCTGATGGAGTCTTCTATCAACATGGGTGAACCCCATGGAGAAACTTGTGCGGCCTACTTTCTTGTCATCCTCACACCCCCGTAAGATGTTCTTCAGCTGCTCCTCCATAACAGACAATCTGGTTGGGTCATCCACAGCACGATTTGTAGAATTATCATTGACATAAAGAACACATGCTATTCGGCTATTGTGTGTCCATACTTCAGCTGTAGCCACATTAAATTGGAGGTTGGCAAGGACAGCAGAGATCTCAGATAAAAGACCTGGGCGGTCCCTTCCAATGAGCTCAATGGCTGTGTGATCACCAACTGAGTGCACCCCAACCTTTTTGCCTGGCCAAGTCTTCACACTCTCCATGTTGTGGCCATTTGGTCCTAAAGCCTAATGTAGGAAAAATAGTTGAAGAAATTGCTATCAATGAGTCTCACGAAGAAATATTTTTGCCTGTATGCATGGTGTCACCAGAATTTTTATTTTCTTCAGTTCATCCGGCTCCAAGAAGAGGGAAGATAATTCCCTCCTCGAAGGAAATATTATCAATAGAGTTTCTATCCTAGTGAAATGATTAATATCACTTAGTGTTGTGCTTTGTAATGACTGGAATAGAGTGAACACTCAATGGAAACCCAGAAGTAGCCCTTTCCATCAAGCACATGACAATTTCATAGAGATTAATTATGATGACTGCCAATAAACCACACAGCTAAGTGGATTAATTAAATACCCCCCTATAACTTTTAAGTAAAGAATGAAAGCAGATATGAGAGAAGGAAAAGGGTGTACCTTCTCTATGTAGTCAATGGTTTTGTTATCTGTTATCTTGTTTCCTTGTTGATCCGTGACATGAAATACTGCCCATTCAAAACAGTTTCAACATGTCACATAATTATTCAAAGTACATGTGTTTGCAGGCATGTGTGTGTGAGAGAGAGGGAGAAGTAAACAGAGTGTCTTTCTAAGAACTCATCTTATAATCAATATGTATGGCAAAATTTCGCAGTAGATTCATCCAGCCCAAAATGGAAACACATGGTGTTTTTCCCCCATTTCTGTTGTGTGTATAAACATATGCTTTTTAGCTACAAACATTCAGGGACAAATGCAGTATCATTTTCAACAAGGGACATAGTTCCTTATTTTTCTTCTTTGTGTCTGGCCAATCCACAGTTTAGGCATAGACGGTAACCAAATTCTAGTGTGCTCACAATTTAAATCTAGGAGACATAGACCTAGCAACAAAACTGGAATGCCAATTGATGAAAATCAATCCAGAGATATACATACCATCCATGAACCATCCACCATCAGAGGAGATGTAAGCCTTGGTAATAATGAGGTCAAGATCTGTCAGGATTTGCACAACTTCCAACAGAATTCCTGGTTTGTTAACACTGTCAACCTACAATCATTTTCCATGTCCTTGAAGGTAATTCTTATAAGAAGGGAATTGGGGAAATAATTGCAAACAAGAGAATCTAGCAATATGATATTGTGCAGATGCCATATGCAGTCCATAAGGTAAATTAAGCAAAAGGGATCCTTTGGCGTTGGTTAATTGAGGTTCTTGCACTTTTATTTTTTTTAAATAAATAATTTCACTTTTGTTCAAATTTGCCTCTCTAGATTTCAGCTGTAATTAGGAAGTCAATTTTTCTAAAGCAATTTTTACACAGAAAAGACATAGGCAACTTGTTGCAACATAGGTGGGTTAAGCGTGATCAGCTTATTATGTGAAGCAATTGTGTTTCTCTAGTTCACAAATTTAAAACTCACAAGAAAGGAATTTAAAAGTAACTTCAATAGGGAACTTCATCTCCTCATATCATTTCTACTTGAAAAAGAGAAACTGTAACTAAAAATGTTAAAAGCATTTGTTTCAGGCAGTGGCTGATCTTGGAGGTCAGAATGAAGCATAATTCTTAAATGTATCAAAATTTACCTTGATTAGAGTACAGTCACGACAACTAATGTTGTCTACAGACACCCTGAAAACAGAAAAAAAGAGTTACTATACTACATGAAAACAATACAACATGGCAGTATAAACTATTTTTAAGGAATTCATAAAAATCAGAAAATAAAATGAGCATTACCCTTAGTTTATATCATTATGACCATGTTGTTAAGGTGATTAGATCATTGAGACTATCTAACAAGTTACATTTGAGAACTATGCTTACTAGAGAATAGAGATATAGGAGAAAGAAAACCTTGGAGGATTAATTCTGGTGCTGAAGTTCTCATACTCAGGATCAAAGTATGGCCAGCAAACTTTTGCCATTTCGTTCAAACCTTTGGCAAATCAAGTTGATGTCTTTCAAGAGGAATTAGCACTCGCTAGTTTGCTGTTAAGATTCACCAATGCTCAGAGTACTGATTCTCCACCTGTTATATTCATTACTTTTGTTAGTGAAGCAGGCACGCCATATATTTAATTCAGTATTCATCTAACATTGTAGAAATAAACAAATGAAGGAGATTTGTAAACGAGTCCATCACGTCATGCCTAAATTCTTGATCTTTCTCATACAGAGGACTTCACTAGAATTTTGGAGATATGCTAAACCTTTTCCAGTATTGGTCCTTTCATCTTTGTCTCTCTATCTCATCATTGTCCTTCACGGCTCCACTAGCAAGCACTAGGCGCAACAGCCATATCAGCACGGAAACAATAGGTGGTAAACTTTTTCTAGGCTTAGAATTTAAGTTCCATGGAAAGATTTTGACTTCCAAGGTAAATTCTGGGTCTGGGTCTACTCTCATGATAGCAACGATTCCTTTATGGATCGAAAATACATCTTTCCTCTCACAATATGCGAGCCTTACAATCAAACAAAACCCGCGTGTAATGATGCGTTTGTCCCATGTATGATAACAATATTTAACAAGTTTGTCATGTATAGTTGTAACTTCCCAAATCAAGACTCAAAATTGCTAGTAAAGTTGTGCTGTGGCTCTTTTTTTTTTTTTTTTTTTTTTTGATGGGAAGTTGTTCTGTGACTTGGACCCAAATAATGTTGAAAGCTAATCTCCAACAAACACTTCCCATATTTTTGAAAACTCAAACCACATTTCTACAAAATGACAGAGATGTTAATCTAGATTAAGACCAGATTTGACAAAAAAATGTACACTTCCCAAATATTAGCATATTGTTTCATCATGTAGGGTTAGAGAGAGAGATTAGCAAACAAAAAAGTTGAGAGTTTAGTGTCGTGCGGGTGCGACGCAACAAAGCCGTATAAAAACTTTAAACGGAAGAGACCGAAAGGTTCCATACGTGAAGTGACATAAAGCTATTGCTATATAGCCTATTGATTCCAACTTCGATGAACAAAATTCTCAAATATGTCAAAACTCATTCATCATTCATGACCATCGGCCATTCCTTTTGGTGATTGGACTTTTTGGACCCATCAAGCATCCAACTGTCCTCTTAGGGAAGGTCCACCTATTGCTATAATTGTTGGACTACATCAGTCTCTAGACTTTATTTATTTTTTTAAATAAAAATGAAATTGATTCTTCAATAAAAAGTTCACGAAATTTTCACCCAATTGGTTGAGAAAACTCTTCTTAGATTTGTCTTTAACTTTCACTGTTTCTCTTATCAAATAGAGACCCCTTTGGAATAATTCATTTTCTGATTATATCACCTGGCTGTCTCTATGTATAATTTTTAAATTTTTATTTTTGTTAAGTACCGTTATACTTTTCAAGATATGAGAATAAAGGGAAAAGGTATTCCAAATAGACACATTTTGTCACAACAACTTATTTGAATGTGAACCAGTTATTGAAGTGTTTTATGAAATTAGAAGTTTTGCGCATTATTAAGTAGGACTTGTATTTTTTTTTAGCGACAAGAAAATATATGTCTGTAGAGCAGTAATGGCAATGCAGACAGACGTGTCCAGTTGTTGCATCATCACTTTCTGCCGAAACAGAAACAGAGGGCAAAGGCAACCTTAAGTTTGGAACTTTGCTGCGTAATTAAGTTGGAGTAAAAGTATTTTATTATTTTCCACTCCAGTTTCAAGAAACTATTAAAATAAACAGAGACAATATTCAATTATCATAGCTCTAATAAGCTGAAACTACAACTTTATATGGAAAAAAAAAAAAAAAACTTTCGAATTTGTAAAAAAATTAAAGTTACTCACTGATATCATAAAAAAAAAAAAAAATCACTTGTTCAAGGAAAGTAAATGACAAAAGCTGAACCCCAGATGAGACCTGTAAATTTACAGCATAGGTGAAAACAAATTATGAGAAATTACTTTCTTTCAGAATAGTATATATGCACAGAAAGAGAGAGAGATAGTTCTGAGCAGAAGTAGTTATATACATGGAACCCAGAGAGAATAAAATCCTAGAATTTCTCGAGAAGTGCTTTACATGCAGAATTGAACTCAGAACTAGCCAGACACGTTGAAAATTCATACATATATATATATATATATATTAAAAAAAAAAAATAATAATAAAACAAGTGTCATAGAAAAGTCCGAATTCAGAGAAACCAGAGTCTAAGGAAAGAAAAACGTTTACCTTGGAAGTTGCTTGAAAGTTTTTACATCCTCAGAGAGAGCAAAAAGATAGGAGAGAAAGACAGTCACAGAGACACAGAGAGGGTAAGAGAGAATGGTTTTTAAAGCAGATCTGAACTCATCATCTCTTTATGACCGCTGCTTTGCTTTCGACGTTGGAATACCACTCTCTCCTACTCCCACTCCCACTTCCACTCCCACGCACACACTACAAAGAAAGTAATGCTCTCTCTCTCTCTCTCTCTCTGAGAGCTGAAGCAAACGCAAAGGGTCTAAAGAAAGAAGGAAATGGAATCGTACACTTGAGCATGGCGTGGCTGAGGTCTTTAAATAATTACCCATCATTTATTTTATTCGAAAAATAATATATGTATATACACACACACACATATATATATATATATATATATATATATATATAGATTTGGTTTATATATTTTCAGAATTCAGATAGATATGACGCGGCGACTAAACTCTTCCCTCTGTTTACATAACAACGTTGCTTATAGCCCCCACTGTCCTTTCAGCGCGTGTAACACGCTCTATTTTTATTTTTCTATTTCTTTATATAAATATATGCATAAAAATTATAAGTTGTATAGTAATTTTTCTTATAAAATAAACAAAGTTTAAAATGGAAAAAAATAAAAAATTAACCAGATGACATACCATGATTGGTAGAGTATACAGTATAACACCAAAAATAGAACATAAGATTTATATTCCTCCTAAAGTATTTAATAATTACTATTATGTTCAATACTAGATTTTTTTTTTGAGGTTAAAATATCATTTTAGACATCTGTTTCTTCAAGCATATATTGTCTTTTCTTGTTGATTTGATTTTTATGCAAAATACTTGTGATAAGTTGGCAAATTGTTGTACAAGGACAAAACCATAACATTAGCATATATTGGTGGATGTGGAATGGATGCTAATCATGTGTACTAAACATAATAAATGTGCCAACCATATAATTTTTTTCTTTCCTATTATTCTATTTCCTTTTTGTTTTTTTCACTTATAGGTATGATTTTGGACTTTCGTAATATAGTTCTTTTTTTGTCATCCTAGGGTATTTGGACCTAAAATTTCTTTTAAAAAGAATAAAGTAATGTCTTTGTTGAAATTAGAAAAGAAAAGAATAAAATTAATGTTGAGTGTGGAAGCCCTAAACAACCACATAATTACTATGTTCAACTGTGTGTTACAGTGAACCTTAAGTAGGACATATATAGGAGTTAGGGTACTTTCAATATATTTGGTCATCTTGGGCTATAACATCTTAACGCATAGTAAACCCATCTTTAACACTCTCCCTTAAACTTAAGGTTGATGCTTGCTGATATCTTTAGTTTGGAATATAAGTACGTAAGGATGCCGTGAAGATGAATTTAAAGCAACTATGAATCACTTGATTGGATGGAAAATAGACTTGGCATATTGAGTTGGGTCACGATCAGCTTAGCCTAAAAGAATGGACGTTTCTAATAACATGGCAAATGATATGACGTTGATGTGGCAGAGGCTACTAATGTGCCATATATGATGACATCAATACTAACGTGGATGACCTAGAATCTGACACATGGCAAGGTGGCTTCACATATCTTAATTGACACATGTGGCTTATGGTAAGCATGGAAGCGTGTGAGAAAAGATCTTGCTAGGATGTGGGGAGGTTTGGCGGTGTGTCGAAGGGCATGAGGTGCATGGATTGATGCATCAATTGTTGTGGTGGCGCATGATAGTGTGTGTGGCTTTCTTTTTGGTTGATTTTTCTACTATCTTGATTGACTCCTATGCTTTTGAATGGTGGTGGTTGTGAGATGATTTTGAGATAGTGAGTTGTAGTAGTGGTTGCTTGCATTAGTAGCAGCGGCTTTGACGGGCGTTGAAAGATTTGTGATGGTGACGATGCAAATGTGTGTGATTTGTGCTCTCTAGAGTAGATCATTGAGATGGTTTGTCTTGTGGGTTTATTGATGGTAGCAACACTAGGTGTTTTGTGGGTGGAAGACTTGGGTGTTTTGGTTTGGGTAGGAAATGAAAATTTTGTTAAGACTTAAGAGTCAAGTTCGATTAGCTCTAATATCAAAGATTATAATATAAAATTGAAGTTTGAATGTGAAAGCATGAGAGAGAGAAATGGTTCGACCAAACGGTCTATGCCCAAGTAATAGGGTAGTTTAGCAACAACATCTTTAGATTCTTTACTACCTCCAAATGAGTTATGGTTAGCCCTATATGGACTAAAAACATATTTGAACCTGTTGAGGCTTAACATCTTAACACACAATAACCCAACATATTTAACAGTCATCAAGTTATGAACTTTGTAGCAAATAAATAATCCTATGAGCCTCGTGAGTTGTGAATGAAAAATTAATGTGGGAGCAATGCGCGTGAGATTGGCTTCCCCATTAGGCATGTTGTCCACATTGTCACAGTGCTGGTGGTGGTCGTCTTATTTTCTTTGGCGCATGCACAACTGGATTTCTTTTAAGACGATAATACCCTTTTGTGGATTTTGGGAAAAACAAAGCGAGTACTTGCGAATAATGAAGTGGATATCCACCGCTGATTTATTATCTACGCATCTATTAAAGAATAAAGATGATACTTTTTAAAGGTGTTATATATATATTGGTGAGAGCTGGAATAATAGGTAGACCTTATGATTCTTCTCAAAAAAATGGTAGACCTTAGGATTTTGGATTTCTAAATGGGAATATGCCACCACATTTTCATAGTACAAGTATTACTATGCTTTTTTCGACTATACATGTATATTATCATGTCCACACATGAATTTGTTTCTCATATTTGAATCCAAAAGATTCAGAGGCTTGTGCTTTTGTGCCATTCAGTTTTCTGTTAAGTAGAAAAGCTTTTTAGATTTTAAAGAGCAAATGCTGCTTTTCAATACCCAAAAGAAAAAGAAAAAGAAAAAGAAAAAGAAAGAAGGAAAAAGCAAAATGGGAGGCTGGTTCCCCTTTAGGACCACCAAATGAGGAATGTTTTGAAGTAACATAGATAGGTGTACCTTTGGTTACTTGACAGATATCAAGTGAAATTGAATCATTTTTGTTTTTTTCATATACAATACGATTGATTTAAATTTATAGCGCTCGATATATGATGATCATTTTTTATTATCATATCAAAATATTAATTATATTTTGTATAAGCAATATTTGAACCTAAATTCCTTATTCAACGATAATAAAATGTATCAATTGAACTAATTATAACTTACCTCACTTCTTTATGGGTAATTGTTAAAGCATTAAATTAAATATGCAAACAATAAAAAAATGTTGAAAACTTATTAATTGTGTCTTTTCTAAATTAAGAATCGTATAAATTTACTTTTGAAGGAAATTCTTCTTGCTTGCTTTAGTTACGTTATGCTTTGAAGAAGTATTTTCTTAACAAATTACTAAAATATAGTAATATACTTATGCTATTCTCCTTTTTTTTAATATATTTTTTTTTATGCTTTGGGCTTTTGTGGCTTTGTCAAATTCTCTTGCAATCATTTGTGCTACCAAACCTCATAGGCCATGGTAATCTAAGGAAAATAGTGATTAGGGGTGTGCTAAAAGGTTTATGTTTGGGAGTTTATAAAGGAAATGTCAATCAGTGTAGATAAAACGAAAGGCCTCTTCAATAATTTCATTTATATTTTTTTGGTAATTTTGTTTAAGTGAAAATAGAAGACGAGTAGAAAAATTGTGCAAGTCTAAATACTAAATGCACTGTAAAATAAGTACTCTTTATTCACTATCCTCTTAAATCAAGTTACAAGTTTTACCTCTTCTAAAAAAAAAAGTTACAAGTTTTACCATTTTAATTGGTTATAAACGTCAGCTACTGGTTTCAACTTCTAAGTTAAACAAATAAAAAAAATTTCAAGTACTAACTAGAGACAATCCGAAAAATTTTAGATGGTTTCACTACTAAAAAAAAGACTTTAGGCCGCGTTTAAAAAACGCGGCCTAAGGTCCTAAAAACGCGGCTATACGCTATGGCCGCGCTTTTTTAGGCCGCGTTTTCAAACGTGGCCCAAGCCCCGCGACTATAGGCACCCGGGGGCTATGGCCGCACTTTTCCAAACGCGGCCTAAGACTAAGGTCTATGGCCGCGTTTAAAACGCGGCCTAAGCCTAAGGTCAATGGCCGCGTTTTGAACGTGGCCTAAGACCATTCTACCTTAGGCCACGTTTAAAACGCGGCTACTGCCAAAAATATTTATAAAAAAATAATTCTGAAAAAGCAATAAATATAAATATATTTATTGCTTTTTCAGAATTATTTTTTTGAAAAATAATTCTGAATTATTTTTTTTTCTGGAAAAAAAACTAATAACACAGCAAATATAAAAAAAAAATTTGAAATAAATTTGAAACAAACACATAACCCAGCAAGAAATTAAAACTCAGCAAATTTAAACATGAACAAGCTAGAACAAGAAATTTAAAACACAGCAAATTTAAGCATGAACACAAGAACAAGAACAAGAACAAGAGCAAGAGCAAGCAAATTAAAACACATGTAGCAAATTTAAGCATGAACACACAGCAAATTTAAGCATGAACACAGCAAATATTTTAAGCATGAACACAAGAACAAGCAAATTAAAACACATGCAGCAAATTTAAGCATGAACACAATAACAAGAACAAGAAAATTAATCTATACACAAGAACAAGAAAATTAAAACACAAAGAACAAGAAAACACAAACACAAACACAGCAGATCTGACTCGACCCACCCAGTGACCACCCACATCTCCGATCTCTCTACCTCGACTTCCCTTCCTCCATCCACGCCTCCGCTCTCCTCTCTCTCTCTAACCCCCACACCGGCCCACTCTCTCTCGATCTCTGGTCTCTCACCTCCCATCCCCTTCTCTCTCTCACCTCACACCGGCCCACTCTCTCGCGACCTCACACCGGCCCACTCTCTCGCGATCTCCTCGCTCTCCGATCGGATCGGAGATGGAGGCTTCCATCTCCGATCCGATCGGAGAGCGAGGATTCGATCTCCGATCTCCTCGATCTCCGATCCGATCGGAGATCGAGGATTCGATCTCCGATCCTCGATCTCCGATCGGATCGGAGATGGAAGCATCTCCGATCCGATGAACACAAGAACAAGAGTTTTTTTTTTGAGAGAAGGCTAGGGTTTTTTTTTTTTTTTGAGAGATGAGGCACGGGTTTTTTTTTGAGAGATGCGGCTAGGGTTTTTTTTTAAACCCGGTCTAAAACATTTGTGTTTTGCCTAAAGCCGCGTGTCTAACACGCGGCTATAGGCAAAACACGGGCCGCGTTTAACAAAACGCGGCCCCATTGAACATGAAGCCGCGTTTTATCAACGCGGCTTCAGTAAAAGCGTGAGGCCGCGTCTAAAAACGCGGCCTCAGGCTTATTTTTTGGGCTGCGTTTTTTTAAAACGCGGCCTCATCCTCCATTCTGGGCCGCGTTCACAAAAGCGCGGCCCATTGTAAGGACTGAAGCCGCGTTTAAGAAAACGCGGCTCCAGGCCCTTTTGGGCCGCGTTTTTGCAAACGCGGCCCAAAAAAACGGGGCCTAAAGGCCCCGTTTTTTGTAGTGTTTATGTGCGGGCGATTATAAAGAAAATGAATGGAATATAATATATAGAGTAGAAAAAAATAGAACAGACTGAAGATGAATTAAATATTGATATCTTTAATTGTTTGGATGTTTGAATGAAAATAACATAATTTGGGAGTTGAATAGAATGAAATTTATATAGTAGCATTACCATAATGCCACTTTTAAAATAAAAATATGAATATAGGCACTTAAGGAAAAAAAAAAAAAAAAGGTATCAAGGGGACCTAAATAAAAATTAATTAATATACATTTCATTCTCTTATTACTCCCAATTTTAGGATGATTAAAAAATGAATCTATTAGGAAAAGGAATGAAACATCTTACCATTAAACTCTCAAAAAATAAAATGAAAAGAATATTTTTGTAATATATATATATATATATATATATTTATATATATTGCATTCCCTTCTATTCTTTTCTCTCAATCCCAAACAAGTTAGGCAGTAAGTCCAACACTAATCAAGGTTGTTGCCGTTCATGGACATGACGAATGGCTATCGTTAGCATAACTGGTGGTTGTGATTACATTAACGGTTAACTTTTTTTTTTTTTTTGAAAAGACATTAACATTAATATATGTTAAGTTTGGATAAGTTCAAAAAATTCAACTTATTTTATAGTCAAATAATATATATGTACAGTATTTTTAAATACATTAATTCTATCAATCTTTTTTTTTTAAATATATATATATATATATATCTATATATAAAGTTACCACAATAAAGTAAAATAAAAAAGAAGTTCTCACTTATTTTTATATTTTGGCGGAAATTCTCACTTATTTATTAAGTCCACTAGTTCTACCAAAATGCGCAATAAAGTCGCAAAGGGACCCAGGGCCACTCACAATTTTGGGGATCCGTACTTGCCATATTTTATTCAAGTTGGGAGTCAATTTACTAGATTTTAGATATACACAAAATCAAGAAAACAGAGAACAAAGTAATATATTTATTATGTTTGGGCACTTAATTAGTTAATTTATGATGTGATTGATTTCATTTTATACAGTAAAACTATATTGGTTTACATTCAACACTCTTATTTTTTTTCCTATTTATAACAAAAGTGGATTAGATATTGCTTAATTTGGGATAAGACTGAAAAAATTATAAACCCCATATCAGACAAAGAAGTTTGAACTTTCAATTGTAAGTATATCCTACATTTGTGTCGGATTGAAAGGTCTAGCAGCAAAGTAAATCTACTAGAAGCAAAATCATGGTTCATAAAAAGAAAAGAAAAAAAAAAATGCATCAGAACAAAGAAATAAATAATTGTTCCAACGATTAAGTTAACATACCCTAATTCCTTCTAGTGATGGTGAAGTATAAAAATAAATCTTTTGATGGTTGATTGGTTGGATTATTTTTTGCTATAACTCAATTGATTCATGAGGATAAGTAAGTAGATGGGGATCCACGTAAGTCTTCACATTCTAACTTGCTTCTTGTTTTAAAACCATGAGAAATGGAATCAAATTCCTACCTAGTTCATAAAAACAAAACCTCAACCATTTTCGCTATTTTATAGGTTCTCAAAGTTCATCTTTTCGAAAGAGTGGGGATCACATGCTCGGATTTTTTGTGATAATTTTTATTAGCTTTGATGCCTTTTATAGTTCGCAAAATATATAACACTTGTCCACTCTCTTTTTTTTTTTTTTGATAATAATAGCCCAAAAAAAAAGAAGCTAGAACATCCTGAGGTTTACTAGTATTTGTACAATCTTATTTCCCCTGTACAAAAAGTAGTTTCTTTATCTGATCCAAACTTAGAGCCAACTTAGCCAGCTAGGAGGCTGCTAAGAACATTCACACCAGCTCATATAAAATAACATAAGATCAAAAATATAGCCAATGAAGTCCAAAAATTTCCCACATTAGATTATGATTTGGTTAATCAAAATGAGATTTTGCTACGGTACTTGTGAAAATGTACAAGTCTGTGTAGTTTATACAAAAAATTATTTCTTTGCATTTTTCGAGAAGAAAGAAAGATGTGAATAATAGTTGTTGTCTGTAAAAAAAGTAAAATGATTAAAAAAAATTCAATATTTTATTAAAATAGAGGATAAAATAGATAATGAGACGTGGGTGTTTGAAAAATTGTTAGCTAAAATAGAAAAAAAATAGGGTTTTTATTCTAAAATACACAGTAATTTTTGCACAAGCTGATATGAATGCTCATAATTGACATATTCATAAAATGCATTTCACAAATATCTATAAAGTAATATATACACACACACATATATATATATATATATATATATATATATAAAATAAATCATTTATCAAATGATTGGTTTTTATTTATTTATTAGAAAATCCTCTAAGTCCAGCATGAAACTTCACACCAACTCATACCAACTCACAAGATTCCTCTAAAACTACATCATAGAAGCCTGCTTCATATGCAAACCGTAAAGCAGAAGGTGCTGTACAAATCCTAGAGTCAGTAGTTGAAGCAAACTGTTATGTGCCTATTTTATTTGAGTTGTTAAATAAATAAGGGGTAGAGATATTTATTCAAATAAGTTAGTTTGTAGAATTAGTTAGATTAATTTGGATTAAGATTAGTTTTATTGATAGATGATAGGAAAGTACTCATCTTATCTTGATGGAAGTCTTTCTTGTATAAATTCTTATATTAATAATAAATATAATAATAATCGTGAATATCTGAGTATATTGTTAGTCAATGTAACATGGAAGATTGAATTTTCTCGAAATAGTTAATTTATCAAATTAAGAGGTCTTGGTTTTAATTTCTCGAAGTAACCAACCAAATCTGGTCCATAATTCAAACCAGCTGTTACCAGCAACCCCTTGTGCAAAAAGCAGCTAAAACTTAGTTGACCTTCGTGATCTTGGAAAAATTACACCAATCCCCATGATTTATATGGCACCGGTTTTGCCAAGTTTCAATTCACCCTAAACCAACTCGCCAACGGTGGACTACAGCAGTCCCACTTGTCCACTTTCTGGTTAAATTAATCAGTTGGGAATAACATGACACTCTTGATTTGATTAGTGCTTCATTGATTAATGATTAATCTTGTGTAATAACATTTTTATCATGAAATGGCCCATGAGAATCTTACTAAAAACAAAAGTACTTGGAGATAAAGTTAAACAATTAGTCTGATGACACGTTGATGTTGAGCATAAAGCTAGACTTAACCTAGTGCCTTAGACAGTAGACATGGACTGTCATTGAAGAGTAAGTCTAGTATCGTACCAATTTTCACAATTTTACCATATAACAACTTGTGAGTAGTGAAAATAAAATGGTGGATCTATAATTCCATCACTCACTAGTTGTCACGTGGCAAAGTTGTGAAAATTGGTGTGGTACTAAACTTACATGTCACTGAATTAAAGATAGAGAAAGTTTAATTAAGGACACAAATTTTCTGTCACAGTTGTAATATAGTTGATCATGAGCGATGGAAGTAAAAATAGTGTGTTCTAACTTTAAGTGAAAACGATTGTTCATCACTTACAATCAACCACGTTAACAAGTTGTGAATATAAAAGAACATTTAAAGATATATCAAAATGAGTCTTGTTAATGGGTTTCTTAAAGGCATTTGTTAATGAACTATTTTAGGAAAATTTTAATACCGTTTTCATAAGAAATATATACAAAAAACTTTTTTTTTTTTAATTTCTTAAATTAATGCCCTTAAGGTATCCATTAAATTTACTTTATCAAAATAATAGAATGTCTCAATTCTTGGGGTTCAATAGAAGCTGAGATATTAGTGCTGAATTCAGTATTCATTAGGTTTTGGGGGATAGATAGGGACGAAACTAGGATTTGAGCTTAGGGGGGGCTAAAGTATAAACCAAAAAAAGTTTTGAGGAGTTTTCAAAATTTATCACATTAATTAACATTACAATCCAATATTTGCCGATGCAATTAAAGATCATGTTGCAATAAACTAAATTTATGTTCTAATTTGTTTTTAATTTTGGTTCATCTAGAGATTATTTTTATTATTCTTGGGACAATTGGGTTTGTTTTGATTAGAGGATTTTATTATTTTTCATGGGGCAATCGGATGAACCAGCAGATACTTTTTATTTTTGGGTCTATTGGGTCAATTTGTAAATATTTTTGGAGGAGAGGGGCCAAAAGTATATATTTTGGGGTACATTTGAAATTTTTTGGAAATAAATATATACTAACCGTAATTTTTGAAAAATCTTGGGGGGAGGGGCACCTAGTTCATTCGCTGGGGGTAGAATAGGTGCTATCCTGTGTAAACCCAACCTAGGGAATAATAAAACAATATAATTTCTAATGTAGCATTTTATTATTTAGTCCACATATTTTGGAATTCTTTTTAAGTGATGTCTACAAAGAAAGGGGTAGTCAATTGAGTTGTGGAGATTCCTTATGTCAAAGTGCCCATGTTTTACTAGAAATATTTGGTTCAAAGTAAAACATTACTTATTAAGTTCCACTAAATTGGTAAAGGATTGAAAGCTCAGGGATAAAAAATGGTAAAGGATTAACGACAACGCTAAGTGGTGTTGTAGAGTATTTGTTTTGATTTTGACAGAAAGAGTAAATAATCGAAATTTCTTGAAGATAGTATAAAATATTGAAAATAAAAAGTAGCTTGTCCCCTCTATAGCATGGAAGAGGATATGTTCTTTCAGATAGGTAATGAATGAGATCCAATTTCCAAGTCATGTCCACTAGTACCACTAACCATATAATTAACTAGGTTTATCCCATAGAAGAATATGCTTAGGCTATTGCTCCTAATGCTCATGTTCAAAGTTCTAACCATTAGCACATCAATTTTCAAGACATAATTTCAGAAAATTTAGGAGTCTCTCAAATCATTATTTCAATGAGTGACATATAGTCATTCTATGCTCAATACCAAAGATACTGTTAGAACCTTTAATTTTTTAAAGGGTGGCAATTATATATGGCAAATAAGCTAACATGTTATATTTGAACACATCTCCAATAGTGGGTTCTAGTTAGCTCAACTGATAAAGTTTTTAATGATTGAATAAGAGATGTATTGGTTTGATGATAAAAAACTAACATTAGAAGCAGACGTCATAAGTTGAAATTCTTAAAAAAAAAAAAAAGAACTCCATCAAATATTCCAGAAATATAATCCAATCCTATTGTAAGGATGTGCATGGGAAATACTGAAAATAAAAGTTTTATAGTACCAACTACCGAGTGAGTCAATTTCATACTGGAAGTCATTTCGATTTAGTTCGGGGAACGAAATATTTTGGTAATAATTGATACTGGTGTACCGTTTTAGAATTACCACTATATGTGTGTGTGTGTGTGTGTATTTATGTAAGTATGAATTTATTAATTTTTATGTTTATCAACTTCAAATTTAAAATTCACATATTTTATAAGCTTAAATATTTGTCTAAGTACATTAACCAATATATAAGCTTAAATAACATGTGTTTTAAATATTTAAAAAAAATAAAATTTTGATTTTTAATTTTTTAATTGTACTAGTCAAAAGTCCTAAAACACTCGAAATATGCTCGATACATGTTGGTACAATCTAGTATTTTTTGGTACATTTTTTAGAAGTACCGACACCAATTTAGTGACTAATATGGTACATTTTTTTTAGTATAGCCGATATTAGTATGGTATTGACTTTTTTATTTTATACTTTCCAAAAGAAACTCATTTTGTCAAGTCACAACACAGCTAAGAAATTAGATATAATCAACCATGCATGCATGCATGCGTCTCGCAATATTCTAGTGCTAGGTTTGAGGCTTTCATCCTGCTAGAACAAACATTTATGGGGATGAGAAAATTACAGAGAGCAATGCATTCAGATGATAGCAGATAAGAAATAAACTTGACGTATGGAAAAAAAAAATTATAAAGAAAATAACAATGATTAAATCAAATGATGTTTCTTATTTTTAATTAATAATTGACCAAAAATTTAGTTTATAGACACAGATTGTTTTCATTGAAATTTTGACATGTTGGGTTTTCAGTTTTTCTTTTGTTTGTTGTTGTGGTAGATTCAAGTAAAGAGAGTGATTGTTGGAGAGGGAGGTCGCTAGTGAGCTCGAGTAAAAACAAAACCCACTAGATATACAAAACTTATCGAACAAAATATATATAAAAAAAAAAACCTCATATTCTAACATGAAAGGGATATACGTGACATCGATCATTTATGATTGATATGTTTTCTTGTAGGAGTCGTAAGAATTCAATTTGTTAATAAAAAAGCTAGCGTGGACGGCCTAGAAAAACTGGGTAACTGTAAAACATGTGCAAAGCAAAGGTGGCCAAATTGCAAGGATTCCGTATCCTGCTATCTTTTAAGTGCATCTCCAACATTCACCACACGTTTTTTTTTGGTCCCCAAATTGTGACTATTGTTGGATGCGTCAGCGTCACCTTTCGTTCTCAGCTCTCTCATAATCATATATGTCTCGTCGCCGGCCTCATCTACCACTATGAGCAGGAAAACAAAACTCGTAGCTTTGTGAAAAGAATTATGGTGTTTTTCCCTTTTGAATGACACCATAATTCTGTTTTATACAGTTTTACAATTCAGAAGCAGTTGAAATCGTGATTTCTAAGTGAAAACAGTTTGTAGGTAATAAACTCTACTCTAGGAGGATCCACAACAGTTGAAATTAATGTTGGACCCTGTTTTGTCCACACCAGATTTTGCATGAACTTCTATAACAAGATTTTTACACTTTGTTTGGTTGCATCAGAAGAGAAAAGAAATGAAATGAAATAGGAAAAAAGAAAAGGAAAAGAAATTATTTCTCTCATGTATATTTGGAAATAAGAAGAGAAGAATTATTATCCTTTGTTTGGTTTGTAAAGGGAAATAAAATGGAAGGAAAGATTTTTTTTTTTTTTTTTTTACCCACCTAAATTTGAGAGATTAATGTAAAATCTTGGCCAAGAATGTAAATGTCATCTCATAAAAAGTCTAAGTGTTAATTTTTAATCGCTCAAATTATCAAGTTTTCTCTTCAATTTGGGCCAAAAGGGGAGGATCGGAAAAAGTGGGCCAAGGGGAAATTTTATTATATTCCTTCTTTCTCCTAAAGCAACCAAATGAAAGAACTTGTCGGGCTCTCCTTATTTTCTGTCCACTTCCCTCTTTCCAAACACAGTGAAATGTCCATTTTGATTGGTAGATCAATTTCAGTCTCTCAGGGCGCATAATTCTGACATCATACTCACAAAAACATCTCTAAAAACAATTCACAGGCTCATAATCTCAAAAGTTATACACCCAATAATTGTATCTAAAAAAAAAAAAAGGGAAATACTCTTTTAAGAAACCCATTCTTCTGAATGTCTTCTTTCCTCCCCATTTGGGAGGACTCTCATTTAATCCTTTACAACAGTTACTATTTGTAACGCTTCAATTCTATTTTCCTGATTGGCAATGAATAGTTAAAACTTTTTCAAGAAGGAACCTTCCTTATGTAATAAGGAAAAAATTTTTTTTTTTAATAATAATAATTTTTTTAATAAAATGGTTGAACACTGTTTTTCTCACAAGTGATAGGAATATTACATATTTTATTACATAAGTCTCACAAATTGATGTGACACCAATTATGGAAAACTTAATTCAAATATTCATTAATTAAATTGTTGAAGTTCATTAATCACATTCATTGTCATTTTAGTTTGTAAACATTTTGTAGTAAAATTTTTAAGTACCTTTGGCATTTCCTTTTCACATCTCTAACTAGGTCTCCAAAACACTAGACACTTGAAACCCTTAAACTAGTTGAAAAAAATGTTGTAGATGTGTCAAATCATTAATGATAATCAATTTTCCATAATAGTGTAAGATTTTAATTTTTGTAAACCAACATTCTACAAAGTAGATTGTCAAGATATTAACCACACAATCTCCCACATAGCCATTCACCAAACAATTCTATCTAGGCTGATTGTCGTTGGGAATGAGGGAGGCGATGCAAGTGGCATAAAAATAATTTTTTTTCACCATTAACCACATCAATATTTTCCATTAATCACTTAATAGTAGAAACTATTTTGACACAATATCAAAAGGCCAGAGATTAACTAAACTAATACATATAAAACGTTAGAAACTAAATTAACTTACAATGTAAATATTAGAAACCAAATTGATTGTTTACCTTTTTTTTTTCCCTTAAAAAAAATCGTGCTAACATGCGTAGGACGAAATTTAGTTGCAATAAAGAAATGACGAGGATTTCTCAAAGTGATGTGGGAGGCTCAAAGAGCTAGTTATTTTAATTTAGTATTAAGTACATTTTGCAAGAAAATTGAGTTTTTGGTCAATTGTATTTTATTTTTAGGTCCTAATATTAAATTATGTTTATTAGTATTTTATTTAAAGTTAGGATTACTTTTGTAAATCAATAAGTAGGGTGTTTTTTTTTTTTTTTTTTTAACCTTTGTAAGAATTATGGTGTAGTACTCCTGTACAGGTAAAGTATTTTACTCCAATTAATTAAGGGAAAATTATTTACTGAATAAAAGTTTCTATTGAAATTGACTATATGATCCGGTGGTGCTGATTCCAAACAATTCAATGTTAATTTATTTTATTTTTTAATTATGTTAACTCCTTAGATTTTATCCTTTATTTTCTTCTTGTTTATCAAAGTTCCATATTATTTTGCAGTTACAAAATTTTGAGAATGTCATTCTAGGAAGAATGGACACTTTATTTAGAGTGTTGTATCTGTATTATATCTGATTTTGTATCAATATCGTCGTATCATACATGTACCCATATCCGTGCTTCATAGCCACCATCGTCCCTGGCCTCATTTTGGCCAATGATCACCGTACTGCTGCGTATAAACTCTAATACATAGCAGGAAAAAGACACTTGCACTTTTAGAGCTACTGATGCTTTCTGCTAGGGCTTCGAGAAAAAAAGGTACGCACTTGTAGAAAAGTATGCTGTATGTGTGGGCTCGTGTGTTTATACTTTATATACATATATGTAAGCGCAATTGGTTGAATACAAAGAATGTAACTTTTTAAAGAAATCAAGCATCAAATGATTCATTTGATAATATATGTTTTTAGTTGCACCATGAATGCCAAGAAAGTAAGAATCACGAGTAGCAAAAAAGAAAAAGAAAAAGAAAGCAAGAATCACATTTGGTGGTTCATAGACACCCTCCAATAGAGATTGATCTCAGGAAACATTACACATGTATTTTTTATTATCCAAAAGGGCCTTGTTATGATTATGCCTAGCTAACTTCTTTGTGCTCTCTCTTCTCATGCCCCCATTTTGTGGGGGTACTTTTCCAGTCCACTATCTAAACTAGCTTTAATTTTTCAGAGTCAATACATACAAACAAAGAGATGAGAGTATATATAATATATAAAGCCTGGAGAGATGTATCATATGTTTGAGCTCACTGTTTTAGAAAAGATGTTTGATTTGATATCGATCATTTAAGCATAATAAAGAAATAAAAGGGTTACAAGAAGTCATACATTATTTTCATAATTTGATAAGGCGATATAGCTAGCTAGGTTGAAATTAATATGTTCAATTGGTTTATCATTGACAATATTCTTGTGCTTCATTTGTGTTTTTTTTTTTTTTTTTTTTTTTTTTTTTTTTTTTGTAGAAAATTATTTTCAATTGAAACTTTTTTATGAAAAAAATGCTCTTTTTTTGTGTGGAGATTATTTATATTTCTAAAAATGCTTTGAAAAATATTTACCGTTGTTATTGGCTTGTAGGAAAAATCATAAATTTTCTTATATTTTTGATGTATAAATTTTCTTATATTTTTATATAATATTAAATAACAACTTTAATTCACCACTTTAAAATATTAATAAAAATACTAAAATCAATCTAAAAAGCAAGCACAACCAAAATAAAATTATTGAAAAATACTCCAATAAATAGAATCAAAATAGGAGAAACAACAAAGAAAACTAAAAACAATTAATATAAAAGCTATAAACTAAAGCTAAGATTTGCATGCATAATTGCATACATTTGAAACCTCCGAAATGACATTAGAAAATTGTTTTTGTGCATTTTTTAAAAGTTTGGGGATGATTCTTAAAATTTGAGGACATACTATAGTCAATTTGGAAGTTTCAAAAGGCATTTTTGCCTTTGGATGTGTTTTTGTTATTTGTGGTTTTAGGGGATATTTCAACCATTTGAGGGTTTTAAAGGAATTTTGGTCATTTTGGAGGGTTTAAAGTTAGTTTTTGTTATATTTTCTATGTTGCCAAATATTTTGGTCATTTTAGAGGGCTTCTTTCCTTTTTAATTTTGACGGTTTTGAAGATATTTTGTTTATTGCATAGGTTTCAATGGTATTTTGGAGGTTTTGGGTATTTGGTCATATTTTGAGATTTTATGGCTAAATTTGTCATTTTAGAGATTTTAGAGATATTTTGGTTATTTAAAAATTTTTGAAGTATATTTTCATTATTTTCGAGATTTAAAGAGTATTTCATTCATTTTGAAGGTTTCAATGGTATTTTGTAGGTTTAAGTTTATTTTGGTCATTTGGGATATTTTGAATATAGTTCTATCATTTAGAAGATTTCTGTTCTCTTGAAGAGATTTATAAAAAAAAAAAAAAAATTAGCCTTAAAAAGAGGCCATTTTTCTTGGTTAACCAAAAATGATTTCAATTTGACGAACTTTATTTTTCAATATTTTCAAATACTAGAAAATGAGAAAACATTTTTAAAAACATTTTTTTATGCCAAAACAAATAGGGCCTTATTAAAATGGTAGAACATCTTCTGAGTGAGAAGGTAACACAAAATAGAATCATAGTAAAGCCAGATATCATTTTAACTGAACAAAAGCCTTAAAAAGTCAAAGAAAGGACTCTGGAGTCCACCATAAATTTGAAAATTCTAACAGAAATATTTTTATTTCAATATGATAAAAACAGTCTAGAACAATATAAACTTATAGGAGCTTTTTAGGGTTTTCTAACAATATGATGTGAAAATAAAATTTCAAAAATAACCTCAAATTTCCTACAACTTTGCTAAAAGAATAAATTAACGAAATAAGATAATCTAAAATAAAACAATCAAATTTAATTAAGCTTGGAAATAAATATATATCAATGGACAAAAAACAATGAATTATGTGACATTTTGTCTTGATTTCAGGTTATCCTGTTACACAAGAAATTTTAAAGACATTTGTTTTACATCAGTCTCCTGCGTCAGTGAATAATTCACCTACTAGATAATCTCTATAGATAGAATGGGTGACCAAGTGCACAGGAAAATCAACCATATACGCACTTTCATTTATTTTATGTTATTAACCTTACAATCCAAACTCATCCGGACCTCCAAGCATTTTGTGCATGGGGATGCTTCATTCTACCTACAAGAGATGATTATTTATTAGTTGTTTCTTTATACTTTGCATTGACTTGGTTCTCATCCAAGACATCCATCATCTCGAAAAAAATTTCAACGTATTACATCCAATCAAGGAAAGACTCGATATTGATATTCCCATATGAATTAGAAATATAGACCTTTATACGGTAACCCTCAACCTCTTTGTTAAGCTGTTCTTC
The DNA here is from genome assembly GCA_033629205.1 of Lithocarpus polystachyus. NCBI lineage: Eukaryota > Viridiplantae > Streptophyta > Magnoliopsida > Fagales > Fagaceae > Lithocarpus > Lithocarpus polystachyus. Next base: position 34,612,155 of record CM066170.1, read on the forward strand.
CCTCTGGTTTGCTACGTACCCTCCATCTTCATCTTCACAACCATTTTCACATCTAATGGCCTATGGTGATTGAGGATCGTTCCACGAATTGAACTGCAACCATTGCCCTTAGCACCATCATCTTTGTTAGCTTTGTGATTCATGTTGGTGTTAAGTTCAATAGCTGTTAATTAATATCTCACAAATCTCTTGGAATTCACATTCAGCACTAGGCAAAAGCAGACATGACTGGAGTAAGGATTGCCTACCTAGGGCCTATGCACCAACCTAATATCAATTCTAATAATAACAAATACTATACTACATGATATCCATTCATTACATATTCAAAATATGTCAGTTGACAAACTAAAGTTTGATAAAATTTGCCAGCTTTTGTTGTTCAGGTCATAATTAGAGATGGGACTAGGCCTAGATTCTTTTGTTTCTCCCCTGTTCAGGTTAATCAATAAAGTCGTTATTTAGCACCCCAAAAAAAAAAAAAAAAAAAACTGAAGTTTGATAAAAATTGTAAATGGTAATCCCTATAAAATGTATATATATATATATATATATATATAACAGGGCAATACTGTTTTGCTATCATTGTTATTATTGTTATTACCATTGTATAGTTCTCATCATTCGCAATTGTGCTAAATACAAAGTCCAATAGACGTTCTAATAAAATGGTGTATCTTTGGCGATAATTGCATATCTGCAATTGTCAATGTCAAAAATCAAAATTTGACATGAAGAGAGTTTAGAGGGACAAAAGAAAAGATAAATTAAACATACACTTTAAATGGCTCATCGCATTTACGCATGGAGCCTACCAAAATCTTGACTTTAGTGAGTTCATCTGAATTTGAAAAATTCATTCATGGTTGCTTTAAAATGTATGGACAGCCAAAACCCTGATCATTCCCCCATAAATTCAACGTTGTGGTGGGTACTGTTATCTGGTCCAACTTAAAGAAAAAAATGGCTATTAATTTGACACTGGCTTTTGGAGATTTGTTCATATATCCATGCATGGACCTACTAACACTAGTGAATCCAAGACAGCCTCTTAAAGTAAGGAACAATTTGTCTACTAATCAAATGATGCAACGTTGTGATTAGAAGGCTTCAGCATTTCCATTTGATTGTTCTTCTGGAACTGACTTAAGAAAACACAAACTCTAAGTTTTAACGACATGCCAACAAGATGGAGTGGACATCAATTGTGACTGTGCTGCCTGCAATCTTGAATCCATTATTGATCATGTACACAATAATTGCCTTGGCCTTATCCATATGGAGTTGGATGCAGCCGCTGTTTTCATAATTGACTTCATTCCACTCCGTAAAGTCGCATCTTGGTGCTTTATTATTATTAGGCTAAGAGAATTGGGCTAATACAGTATGCGGGATCTATCAAATTCTTTTAAAAATATTGAATTTGGTCTTTAAGCACAAACATCTTTTAACATTGGTTGCTAGTTGCTAAGGATTTACTATTGGCTACCTAGATACTTCCCACCACACATATAGCCCAGCCGGGTCTATTGTGACTGTTCAATACCAACGCTAGAAAGTGCCGGTATAGCCAAAATGAACCTATGTCGGCGTTTGCAAGAGCTATAGCAGTGTTTTTGAAGTGACGGTATAGACCTGTTTTTGTGTGGTGACAAGACCAGTTCACTCAAGACAAGTGTTGAAAAGAAATGGAGATAAGTAGGAACTTTCAAACAATGTTAAATGTCGTTTGTAATTAGGGAGTAAATTGGATATTGTTGAAAAGTGTTGATACTTATTAATCCAAATCTTAGGGGTTGTTTTTGTATTTTATCTTTATTATTATTTAGGAAAGAGAAAATAATGTAAAATATAGTTAACATTCTTAGGTTTTGACTAATTTTAGTCAAATTCAAGACTTTTCAAACCTGACAAACTTGGACCTTAAAATGTTACTTATTTTTCTCATTTTTCTCACGGTAATTAGGGATTAAGTTGGTCAGTTTTGAAAAGTTTTGAATTTGACTAATATTATCCCAAATCTTAGGAGTGTAATGAGTGTTAACAGTATTTTATATAAAAAAAAATTGTGCTTTTATTTTATGATTATTATTTTGATAACAAATCTACTCAGTTACAAGATTGAAAAAAAAAAAAAAAAAAAAAAAAAAAAAAAAAAAAAACTCAGTTACAAGGTGGAGCATCTTTGTGCATATAAGGTTTCAAATTATAACTCTTACCTTAATAAAATGAAATAAAAAATTATAACATTCGAAAAACATTTGCCATCATTTATGCTGACATGTTCGTGGTAATGGCCAAGGAGAAAAATATTTAGAAGATAGACTCCTGTCATGAGCATATGCTATTTAATGGAACAGTCACTGTTGAAGATGATAGGATATGTAAGTAAAAAAATATAAAAAAATTTAACACAAAAAAAGAAGAAGCAAAAAAGCACCCAAAAGCATGTGAAATGAAACAATATTTCTAAACTCGAATTGAATTGGACAACCATGTTACACGGATGGCCACATGGGAACATGAAAGATGTGGTCAGAACTCAGATCTAGCTCTGTATTTCGAGGACCCAGTAGAATTATTCGTGTTTACGCTCATGGCACGAGTACCTCCGTATGATTACCCGTACATGTACAAGAATGTGAAGGTGTACAAGGTTTGTACATGAAAAATAAAGTCTTCACAAATTTTTAAGAATATTTAAAGTTTTTTTTTTTTTTTTTTGGTTGAATGAAAAGATGAGTCTCTGGTGTGGATGTATCACATTTGTTGAAAGGCCACTACTCAAACCATTCAACTCTTGTCAAGCATTATATGAAGCAACATGAATACTCTTACAATCAAGCCACACTCCATAGTGGTGAATTTAAGGTGTGATTGATTATATTGGATATTTAAAGTATGAAGAGAAAAGAAGTGTAATATATATGGGATCGCAATTGCTGCCTGACCCGTGGGTACCCGACCCGATTACATGTTAAATTACCAAAAAAACCCTCATATATATATATATATATATATATATATATAATTATAAACCCTAAAATTAATCCTCTCATTTCAGCTCACACACTTATAGCCGCCCCTCTCATTTCAGCTCGCTCTCCTCTCCCACTCTCACTCACTCTCAATCTCACCGCCGGTCCAAGCTCGGCCACCTCCGGCCCAAGCTTTGTCACTCGTTGGCCCAAGCTTTGTCACCGCCGGTCTGCGCTTTATCAAGAAAGAACAAGTAGTCTCATGAAAGGATGCCAAAAAAAATTTATACCACACTTTTTCTTCTTAGTCATATCAATATCTAAACTACACCATCTTCAAGATCAAATACGGACTTTATTAGGACGTAATATAGGGTAAAAGTAAAGGGAATGAAATAAAAATGGGTGAAAGTAAATATAAGAAGTGTGTTCAAGATTTGTCGGAATGTTAACTATTTTTGGAATTTTCATTCAACAATTTTTTTTAAACTCTTCTTCCTCAAAGCAATACTCCTTCCTTACATCTCACTTCTCAAAATTTGATGAGAACCCTTTTTTTTCTTCTTTTTGACACTTTCCTTTTTTTTTTTTTTTACTTCTTTGAATTCTTTTTTTTTTCCCCAATTCTTTCTTAAATTCTTGCACAACCACCACATTGAAACAAACTGATCAAATTCCATCTTGAAACACTATGGATAAGGGCTTTAAGAAAGAAAGGCTAATTAAAAGGCTCAACAAAGTGACTAGTGATAATGTATCAAGAAAGAAAAAGAAAAACACATACATGGCTCAAAGTAGACAAAAATGGCCTAATCTCATCTCTCAAAGACTATTATAGTTCATTCAATATCAATGACTTCAAAAGATTCAAGTGTGGCATAAAATCATTTTTTTTTCTGGGTCAAAAGAAACAACAATGAGACTACAACAAGGGAAATATGTTACACACTTCCACATTGTTATCATCAAGATTTTCTAATCATTTTTATCCTTCAACAACAAGTTGTGTCTAAGTGGCTACGTGCATGTGCAATGAATTAAGCATGAAAGCAATGAAATTCTTTAAGCAAGAGTAGTATAACGAACTCAAAACAAAAACCTCAAGCTAGGCAAAAGAATTTTTTTTTTTTTTTTTAACACAACAAAACAAAACAAAACAAAAAGATAGAAATCTATGTACATCCCCCCCAAACCTAAACCAAACATTGTCCTCAATATTAAAAATGATCCTCTCAAATATATGTCTTGAATGAAAAGAGAGCAAAATATTAATATGCAACATGAGAACCAAGTAGAAACAACTAAGGTAAGGAAAAGGAGGAGACATACCTTGATCAAGTTGATTGTTATAAATTTTAATTTCTATTAAATATCGGCTACAACAAAAGCAAGTAAAACTAAACAAACAAATAAACATAAAGATTAATCTAAAATCAGAAAATAAACAAGAAAAAGATTTTTTTTTTTTTTTTTTTTTTGCAAAAAGATTTAACACAACTGGAGATTAATCCTAATAAACAGGACCATCCAAACCTTAACAACACCATGAAGATAAATATGTTGGGAGGCTTTAGCAATCCCTTCCAGGTGAATTCTATGCATAACCACAAAGGGACTAAAATCCTTAATATCAGCAATTTTTCAACCTATAGCTTCCTTATGCTCTTGAAGTATACTTATCAATTGGTGTTCCCAAAAGTCATTCAACTTTGGTGGTTCTACAATAGATAGGAAAGGGGATGAAGAAAGTGGAAAAGGGACCACTTTTGGCCGCCAGCTATCAATATTTAAGAGAGGAACAGAACCTAACAATGCATTGACCTCCTCAATTGATTTTTTAGTATCCAAATTGCAATCAACATGGGTTAAGCAAGCCTTTAGGGGATCCTCACAACTTGATTGTAGGAAAGTATCATGGACTAGGCTCCCAATCATGTTAACCTTACATAGATCCTCATTATCTAGTACTTGCTTACTTATGTCAAAGATATTAAGCTCAACATTTATATTCCCAAAAGAAATCTTCATCACACCACTCCGACAATTGCTTAAAGCATTGGATGTGGCTAAGAAAGGGCAACCCAAAATGACATGGATTTGTGTACTAGCATTCAGTGCAAGCTCAGTGTCTAACACAACAAAATTAACAGGAAAGTAGAACGCATCCACCTTAATTAGCACATCCTCAACAATACCTCTAGGGATTTTCACAAACCTATTAGCTAATTGAAGTGTCATGGTTGTGGGTTTTAACTCCCCCAAACCTAGCTGTAAGTATACTGAATATGGCAATAAGTTCACACTTGCCCCCAAATCTAGTAAAGCTCTCTCGATGAGATGATCCCCAATCTTGCATGAAATTGTAGGAGATCCTAGGTCCTTACATTTCACTTGATATTTATTCTGAATGATTGAACTGACTTACTCTGTCAAAAATGCTTTTTTAGGGACATTTGTCTTTCTCTTCATTGTCACAAGATCTTTTAGAAACTTGGCATAACCAAGAACTTGCTAAATTGCATCAAGAAATGGAATGTTTAAAAAACGTCTAAAATATCTCCAAATTGTGCACTTTTCTGGGGACTGATTAACCTTTGAGGAAATAGAGCTTTAGGAACAAACCTCTTATCAAGGGTGGAACTAAGATCCTGAATTGGAGTGGCAGGTGGGTTGTCCTTTTCTCCATGATCATCATGTGAACTATGAGTTCCTTTTTCCTTTAACACAATATTTTCATCATCTTCCACTTCTGGCATTTTCACTTGATTATCAACTTACTTACCAGACCTAAGGGTAATAATAGACTAAACATGTTCTTGTCCATGAGTAGAACTAGAAGAACCATTGATGGCATACTGTTCTTTTGGGTTAGGTATAGGTTGACTAGGAAACTTTCCTTTTTCCCTCTCTCTAACTTGGGTAACTAACCGGCCAACTTGATTTTCCAACTTTGAAATAGCTTGAGTATTCAAATGGGTGGAAGTTTTCATCACTTGAATGGCTTGGCTAGTTGATTGCATAAAAGTTTTGAGAGACTCCTCCAAAAATGATTGTTGTCATGGTGGTGCTACAAACTAAGGCGTTATTTAAGGAATGTGAGGATATGCTTGAGTAGGTGGACGAAATTGACTTTGTTGATGCACTTATTGTCCACCTATATTTGTGGAAGGCTGATTTTGCCTCCATGAGAAATTAGGATAGTTCCTCTAATTTGGATTGTATGTCTCTGAAAATGGACTAGCAAATGGTTTTCCATAATTGTTCAATGCATTTGCTTGCTCAGTATAAAAATCAGGGTACCCAGCTGCGGAAGGACACATTTGTGTTGTATGCATAGGACTTGCACAAATAGAGCATGTTTCACATTGAACTTGTGTTGAGGCTCATTTTTAAAGCCCAGCAAGGGGAGTAAGCCCATAACATCAGAAAGAAATAATCAAAGAATAGATGGGAAAGCCCAACTAAACCTGAGCGGCAGGAATAGGTCCGTAGAGCAAACAAACGGGTCTTGAAGAGGTAAATGGGCCTGAAAAGGCCCGGAAAGATAGAAATAGCAAACCATGGGCCGCGGATGTAGAAAAGTGAGTATGGGCCACACCCATTATGGTAGGCCCAAAGTAAAGCGAGTATGTAGAGCTATAGAAAGTCTATGGGCTCTAAAGGAAATGAAAAATAGTTGGGCCGCAGAAGCCCAATGAGGTAATAAAGGCCCATGGAAAGCACGAAATTGTAAGGGGCCAAGGACGCCCCAAAGAAGGATGAGTGGGATACGGGAGCCCGCGGATATATATGGCAATGAAAGCCCAGTGGGCTTACTAAACCATTAAGAAAAAGGGAGAAAGCAATGAACCCAAAAAGGCCAAATTCTGTTTTATAGCCGTGGCACGGTAGGAAACAAATGGAAAGGCCATGAAAGAGGAAATATGCGAAGGCCCACAACCAAGGGCGAGCCCAAACCGCAGATAGAGGACCAGTAAAGAGATAATCCACGCCACAAAGAAGTTAAAAGGCAGATGCCCAAGCCACGGCAAATGCATGACAGGCAAACGAACTTTGGACGGACGTGGGAAAAGAGAGCATGCGCAAGGTTCAGGTTTCACCAGCCTGTACCCAGTCAATACAGGAGAGGGTGGGCCATGGGTCAAAGGTAAAGAGGGTGTGGTTTGGCGGAGGGGAGAGGGAAGAACTCATTTCGAGGCTTCCACTCAGGCCACTTTCGGGTGAGTGTCCTGTTGGGATGACATAACACCCGAAAATGGCAAAACTGAGTTGGAGCCTTTTGGTGCATGCCATGAGGGGGAGAGAGTACTCTGCCGTGACAGGTGAGAATGCCACGGCAAGCTAACAAACAAAACACCCTTGTCTTTGTTTGGAGATGTAGTGCGCTGCGGTCAGTGCAGGAACGTGGTGCTGGCCGGGTGCCTGACCAACCAGTAATGGTCAGGCGAGTACATGCATCAGACAAAGACAGTTACGGGGGTAAAAAAGTAAAAATAATGCACCGGAAAACACTATATAAGAGTGCTCCCTGTGCACGAAAAGAGGGAGGAGGAGGTAAGGAAAGAATCGAGGAAAAGAAAGAAAAACATAAGAAAGAAAGAAAACAGAGTGAAAGGAAGAAGAAAACGGGCATGCATCAAAGTGAGTTGTTAACTCCTCTCTCCTTCTCGAGAAATCACATTCTCTATTTACTCACATTCGGAACAAAGGTCATTTAGGACCATTTCTTCAAAGCCATTAATTTCCCCATAGAGAAATTAGTCGCATTGAGGAAGTGTTGTCTCCTTTTTGGCTTAGATTCCTCCAACACATTACGGCAGACTAAGAGTCTCACCAACTTGCCGATATTTTTTACTCTTTTTCTTCTTTATATGCATTCCTTTCAAGTTTATCTTTATTACTACCTTTATGTGTTCATCTCGATATCCATCCATTCAAAGTGTGGCAAACGTGTTTCTCTCCTTATATTCATAATGTACTTGCCTGCGGCAACTGTTTAGAAAGGATTCGCCTACCACAACTACACGACAAAGTTGTGTCAGGTTAAAGCATAGCTTGCGCACAAGCCGGACCAGGGTGAGATGTAACTGGGCCGGTCCCGACTTTCCAATCCAGAACATATCGGGCTTATTATGGCAGGATGAGATAATCCAGCCCATTACCAACAAAATCAGCCCAAAAAACCCTTACAACTTGATTGATAGAATTCATCCCTCTACTTAAAGCTAAAGTTTCAACCTTACGAGTGAGATTGTCCAACCTAGCTTTTATGTCTAAATCTTCACTGACTTCATACAATCCTCCTTTCTTAATGTAGGGGCAAATCTCTCTCTACGATTGGACAAATCCCATTGTTGTGAGCTTTTTGATAAATTCTCAAGAAATTTGTATGCCTCATCATCTACAAGACTTAAAAATCCACCACCATTCACAGACTCAATCATGTTACGATATGTCTGAGTCAAACTATTATAAAAATATTGAACTAGTCTCCACATTTCAAAACCATGATAGGGACACTTTAAGATCAAGTCCTTAAATCTCTTCCAACTCTCATAAAATTTCTCTTATTCATCCTAATAAAAATCTGCAATTTCTCTCCTTAAAGCATTGGTCTTGGCCATCAGGAAAAATTTAGAGAGGAATTTGGTGACCAACAGTTTCCATGAAGTGATAGATCCAGGTGACAAAGAATTAAGCCATGCTTTTGCCTTATCCTTCAAAGAAAAAGGGAATAAACGCAAGCGAACAGGGTCATTAGAGAAATTCTGGAACTTACAAGTAGCACAAATCTCAAGAAAATCCTTTACATGCATATAAGGGTCTTCTTTATCTAATCCATGAAAAGTAGGAAGAAGGTGGATTATCTGTGGCTTCAACTCAAACTGTGCAGTAGTGGTTGCAGGCAATACTATGCACGATGGAGGGTTAGTGGTTATGGGTGAAAACAACTCCCTAAGAGTTTTTGAATCTTCTCCTATTTCTGCCATTATGGACGGACAATCAAAACTAACAAGACGGTTTTCTTTATCACGTATCCAAGTTCTCATACACCAAGCACAAAGAAATAAATTTTTTTTCTATTTAAAAAAATAAATTTTAACTACAACTAGTAGAAGGAAAAATTCAATTAAGACCTAATTTATTTTCCTAACCAAGTCCCCGACAACGGTGCCAAAAACTTCTTGTGAAATTTTAAAGTACTCGCAAGTGTGTGAACCGTGCCGAAGTATAGTTTGACAAGAATAAGGTCAAATCCACAGGGACTTGAATCAACGTAGGAAAATTAATTAAACTTTAACCAAATTATTCCTAATCTAGTTTAATAAAAATTGGTTGTTTGCAATTAAATAAACTAAACAAATAATTAAACTAAGTAAAGATATAATATAAAGCAGTGAAAGAATGTAAACAATCAAGGGAAATGAATTAAGGTATTGTAATCCACCTTGTAAATCACATCAGCATATATTTATGATCATTAATTTTTCCCAACCACTGCATGATAATCTAGAAATCAATCTTGCTATCATGGAAAATATTATCATTAAAATCCTTATTTAAAAAAATCAAAAACATGTTCTTCTTTGTTTTTTAAGTATAAATCAAATCATCAATTGTATCCGTAGCCAAACAAATCACAAGATATATTTAATTCTAAAAATCAAATCATAAATTGTATCCATTGACAGACAAATCACAAGCGATATCCAATTTTATAATAAAGAATTAATAAACCAAGCATTCAATTAATTAAGATAAATCCTAGATCATGAGAAAAACATGATTGAACTCATATTTAGAATCTCATCTTAGTCAATTGATATGAAGCAAGAACAACTTAAATCATTAAAGAATAGCTATTGTGGGAAAAATCAAATCACATAAATACTATTAAAAATCCTTAATAAGGTTTCATCCTCAACCTTAATTGGAAATTTAGCTACTTATAGTAATTGAAAGAAAACACAAAAATAAAATACTAAACATTAAACTAGAAAAATAATTAAAACTAACTGTCATGGAAGAGGTAGCCGCAGCTCTCTATACATTCAGCCCTCAGCCCTAGCACTAGTCTCCCTGAATTTTGCCCTAAAGAGCCTTTAAATAAGTCAAGAAATCTTATTACAAGTTGAATTCCCGTTTGGAGAAAATCCTAGATTTTTAGGCTTCATTTAACCGACGATTTTGGCCCATTTAACGTCAGAATTCGAACTTTTGGTAAACTACAAAGTTGTATCCCTTTAAGTTAACTTTCCAGCCAACTTGAATCATCTCGATTGGACATCTGAGCCGAAATTTATGCCAAAAATACTAACTGATGTGCAGGCTGGAATCCTAATCCGAATTGGACTTGGATTTGGTGCAAATTCCTTTGATTCCTTGCTCCAATTGGATTTAAATTTAATTGGGTTGGTCTTCTTTACTTCATCATTGCCCTTGTAAAAGTAAAGTCCATTAGCTTTCTTTGCACAAATCCATTTATTTAATTCTATTCTCCTACAAAAGACAAATTCACACAATAAAATCCAATTAAACACAAAATTGATTGTTTAGTATTATTCCAAAACCAAATATAAAATGCATGAATTACCTCAAAATAAGTATGATAATGCTTTCTAACAATGATATAAATATGCAAAATTAAGCTATTATCCATACACATCAATTCCTCTTAGTCAATTTTTTTTTTAATTCTTTTCTTAGTCAAAGCTTCAAGGATTTTCTACCTCTTTACTTGGTAAGACTCTTTTGTCCCTCATTTTTGTTTATATTACATGCATTCATGCATTTTCATCAATTTTTTCAAAATTTTCAAACTAAAGAAATTTTGGGGTTTTTGGTGATTCTAGGTGTTTTAATCAAATTTGTTGAATGGGTTTTTGTTCATGCATCATATAAACATGTTTCATCTACTTTAATGTCAAAATTTTCATAATTTGTGAAAAATTTTGAAATTAGGGTTTATGTGTTCTTAAGGAATTTGGAGATTTCGTTCAATTGAATGAAATTGAGTAAAATTGACTTATAATATTGTTTAATTGAGTAATTATAACATGTTTTATACCTGTTGTGTTGTTCAATTGATCAAAATTGATGAAAATTCATGAATGCATGTAATATTCTTGGTCAAATGCATGAATGCATGTAATATTCTTTGGAAAATTAGGGTTTCAAAATTGGGGTTTTTGCTAAATTTCTAATTTTCTTAGTCAATTTTCATAATTAAGATAAAATTGAACTGTTTTTGTGCATTAGATTGTGCATCATTTGTGTCCTTGCATCATGCATCATATAGTTTTTAAAATTTCATGTTATTTTGTACTCTAACTCTATCTGATGCAGTCTGCTCTTAGTTTTTGTTTTGTTTTAGTTTTTCCTTTTTCTTTTACCTTAGACATGGCTCCTAAGGTTGGTAAAAAATATAAGACCAAAGCCAATAGGAAAACAGCTTCCTTATCCTCTTCTGCTTTTGTTGAAAGGGTTCGATTTCCTACAGCCAAAACTAAGCAAATTTTTGAGACTTTAACAAAATATAGGTCTATTTGGGGGGAAAGACAATTAGTCCTAGATGAATTAGATCCTTCCATCAGTAGGAATCTAGTGTTTAGGAACTGGGGTTCTTTATGTGATGTTTCTCATCCCCCTCCTACTGCCTTGATCATTGAATTCTATTTGAATCTCTCTGTATATTCTGAGGATACAGGTGGTCATTTTTGACTTCTTGGATTAGAGGTAAAGAGTATAGGATAACTAAACGTGTAGTTTTTGAAGCTCTAGATGTACCTCTAGTTCATAGACTTACTTTCACATACACTAAGTCTCTTCCTCTTGATGATGTGATGTATTTGCTTTGTGGAAGATTAATCTCTTGGGGATTTGAACCAAGAGTAAACTCAAGTGAGTTGATTGAATTTAACTATCTTTTCTTTTGGATAGCTTGTCATAACATCTTTCCTATTTCCCACATTCACACCATCCCTTTAGACAAATGTACTTTTCTGTATGCCTTTATCATAGATTGGTCAATGTGTTTTCCTTCTCTTTTTATTCAGACCATTGTTGAGGTGTATAGAAGTAATTCTGAGGCACATAATTTTTTTCTTTCTTGTTTTTATTAATAGGGTTTTACTCTTTTTATGGTTCAATAATTTTCCTTTCCTTGAGTTAGTACATATTACTGCCCATAGGAGCCACCTTTCTTAGATAGCGATAGGCTCAAAAGCAGAGTGTTAAACCAAGTACTAGGACTAAGCTTCTACTGTTGCACTTACCTCTGGTGATCAACCTGCTATAGAAGAGATATTCCTATGGATCCCACTGCTGCTATGGATCCTACTGCTGATGATACTATTGATCTTATTGTTGCTTCTCCTCTCTCACTCCGTGCCATGATAGAGATGTTTATGACCACTCAAGTAGCTCATGGACAGCTCATTAATGAGCTACTTACTAAGGTTGTTGCCCTGAAAGCAGATTTTGCTGAGTATAGGAGTGCTTTTTCACCTCCTCCACCCTTTTACCCTTGATGGTTGCCTTTGGCAATGTGTGTAACAAAAAGGGGGAGTAGGTTTAGGATGGATAGGCTCTTATTCTCATTGATTTTGATTTTTTTTCTTTTTCTCTTTTATTGTTCTTGTTTTACAAACATTGTTAGTTTATTGACTATGATAGTTTATTTGATGTTTATTCATTTGATATTCTTTCTACCACTTATGTTTTGTGAATTCAAGTTCAGTTTTCATATTTTGGATATATACTGTAATTTCCACACATGCGTTTATGGTTTGTTTTGAGTGTTTTAGAAATTTACAGGTTAATTCTTTCACATATGCTGTCTATTCTAGCAACTAATAGTTAGTGGATTGTGATGGAATTGTATTTGGGAAACTATGTGTAAGTGGTGCTAATTCTTGAGTTGAACAATTCTTTTTTAAGTGTGTTTTGTCATAGATTGCCAAAATGGGAGATTGTTAGGTTCTAAAGATTTTGGATTAAATGTTTAGAATTTCAACTTGTATGTGTTGGCAAACCGAGAACAAAAACATGTCTAGGATAGGTGTTAAACATTGCTCAAAGTTGTACAGGCCAAAACTCAAGAATATACAAATTGCAGGAAAAAGAATTATTTTTGTGAAGCTTGACCAATCAAATTGTGAAGCTCGATCGATCAAAAATTGCAGAAAGAATTTTTGCAGAATTTTAAACAAATCCAAGCTCACGAAAATGTTTAAGGGTTTCAATCCAACACTCCTACATATAAAAAGAAAACCCTAGCTACGTTTTGAAGACTCTCGGAAGACTTGTGAGTTACTCCTGTAAGATCTGAGAGGTTTTGTACTTTCTAACTCTACAAGCATCTATCGAAACAAGATCTACAATCAAGTGCTGGTGGAATCTAATTGCTGCAAAGATCAACAAGCCGTGATTTGAAACCTTTGAGTGGGATCTCAAAGTTATAAGCGTGGGTGTTTGTGTGGTGAAAATCCAAGAAAGATGGAGTCCGTGGATTCGGAGTTTGCATGTGATCGTGTCAGTAAGTTACTATTGAAGATAGCAATAGATTTAGGGATAAATCTGATTTTAAAAACTTTGATTCTCTATAGTGGATTTGTTTTACCTTGAGGATAGTTAGGTCAAATCATCTATGAGTTTTTATCTTGAAACTGTTGGTTTAATTGGTTTTCCTAGGTCATCATATCATTGTATTCTTTATTTTCTGCTGCTGTGCATGATATGATCTGTCCTTGTTTAACCTAGATCTCATAATTAACTTAAGTAATCATTTGGCTAATTTATTAGGTTAAACAATCTACTTTAAGGGGTCTAAACAAACAAACATATGTGTTTATATATATATATATATATATATATATATTATGGCATTAGGTATCTATTATAATTAATTATGTTTATATATAGAACTATATATTTTAAAATATGATTTGCTAAAATTTTAATGAGGATTTACCAGTTTAAACATGTAAAATTCTAAAGTCTTAATGTGACATAATATTATATATATATATATATATATATATATATAAAATATTATGTCACATTAAGACTTTAAAATTTTACATATATATATTTATATTTATTATGCAATTAGGTATCTGTTATAATTAATTATGTTTATATATAGAACTATATATTTTAAAATATGATTTGCTAAAATTTTAATAAGGGTTTACCGGTTTAAACATGTAAAATTCTAAAGTCTTAATGTGACATAATATTATGAGATCAACTAAAAGTCAAATGTTTTCAGTTTTATATACGCATAGATACATAAAATTTGGCACCCAAGCAACAAATCCAAGTTCTGCCCTGCAAACTATTCAAATTTTATGACATTCTAATCTTATTAAAATTTTACAATCCCATTAAACAAATAAAATGAACATTGAAGAATCATTGCGAGTCCATAAGAACAATCCATCGACTACTTACTGCGGTTCTTGATCTTATGGAAGACACCTAGCAAGACAAGTGTGCCGCCTCCAAGGAGAATGCCACCCGCCATTTTCACGCCTTCAATGGTTATCTTAAGTTCATCTTCAGTACGATCCTTAGTGGCATCGAATGCGATAACAACATGAGATGGTGAAATAGGGCGCCTTAGGTTCGCCATGGACACAATAATATTAGTCTAGCAAAAACCACAAATGGGTGTTGGATAATGGATATAATATGCAGCTAGCTATCTAGCTGTAGCTCGTTGTATGGAACTATGTAATAGAAACGGAAATGGGTTTAGGTGTGAGAAAGTTAAGAAGGATATGGTAAAAAAATTGGGACAGGTAATCCAATCACATTTTGATTTAGAGAGTTTCATATGATGCAACGATCTCCGACAGTCAGAGCATCAGATTCGAATGATACCAAACAATACCAGCAGCAGCTAAGTGTGAGGCAGATATGCTCAACGATATGTTGTCGTCTTGATCATTGCCGTGTGATGATGCCAAGGAACTAAATGACCAGGAAATTTGGTTTATTTAGTTTACGCTTCTAACTGTTGGCTGGTGTTTGGACAGGGGAGTTAGGGACAAAGAAAATGAGACATAAGGTTTTTACTCAAAACTCAGCGAATTCTAAGTTCCATACTCCTTATTGGGAAAATATTAGTGCACACTGGTTGTTACACACAACTGTACACACATTTTGAAATAAGGTCGTGAGGTTTGTGAAGACCAAGATCATCCAAAAGATATTTCAGCCATTGGAGTTCTGAAGTTAGTGTTGCCATGGCACGGCTTCAGCAGTAGAGCGGGAGACAATAGTTTGCTTCATTGTTTTCCATGAAATGGGATTAGTACCGAGTAAAACTGACACAGAATATATAGATGCTATTACAATGAACCTAGTCAAAATATTGACAGCCTAATCCCATAATTGCAGCTAGACAAAATATTAACATCTACCAAATCCCATAATTACAGTTGATTGGAAATCCCTTAAGCTGGTTTGGGAATCCCTTCATTGTCTCTAATATGGGTCCTATCCCAATCTCTGACTGACCTCTCTGTTCAATTGGTAGATGCCACAGATATGGTCGCTGACAACTCCCTCTTGGTATTGCTTTTGTTAAAGTTTAGTAAAATCTTTGTTCAAATGAAGAAGAAGAGCTCTTGCATTATGGTGCAAAAGTTGTTTTTTATTTTATTTACTTCAGACATTATGATGCGAAAGTTACATCCATAAAAATGGAGGAATGCTTGTTTTATATTTCTTTGAACTATATTTAAACTTTACACATTGTCATTTGAGTTTTCATGAAGTCATATTTGTTGCTCCTTATTTAGCTTATATTTTCTAAACAGGAACATCAGATGGGTAGTCTTTCGGATGTCTTCTGATGGTTTCTCTAAGTTGTTCCTCTTGCTCTTGAAGGTTTGATGGAAGATGATCATAGACATCAGAGAATAAGCCTTCAATTGAAGGTTTTTCTGTCTTCTCTGCAATTTGAATTGCTTGCAGTAGCTGTATTGTATCAGAAGAGAAAGGTAAGATAGCTTTAATATATGGAGATTGAACAAAAGTCATAAAATGTATTCACCTGCTTTTTAACGCTGCTTCGGTGCTCAGTTTCATCTTTGTCACTCCACCAGCCATTCCTTTCTATCCATTTTCTAAATCTATTTACAGGGTTTCTAGCTGTTTTCCAGTGTTCAATTTCATTCACGGATCGATACTTTGTGGAATCATCAGAGGTGGAATGGTGTCCTACTCTATATGCAAGGGCCTGAAAGTTAAAATAAACACACAAAATTAATCACAATCTGGAATACACAACTAGACGTGCATTGCTTTTCACTGAAAAGAAAGGTTGTGGTCAAATGCTTAGAGGTAAACACTTGTTTTCGTTTACAAATAAAATAGCCTGGCAAATAATAGGGATTGTGTCAATGTACCAGCTACGGGAAAAACTTTAACAAAAAGAAGTTTAGTCCGACCTCAACTAAAATTGGTCTTTGTTCACTTATAGCCATTTCACGAGCAGTGCGAATTGCACTTAATACAGCAAGAGCATCACTCCCATCCACCCGGATGCTTCGAATTCCATAAGCCCGACCCCTAACAACAATTCCATCACCTACAAAACATGGATAATTAAGAAAAGAAACAAACAATAATATCCATGAATGCATAGAAGGGCTTCAGGCTTGCCCTCTCTTCACTGGGGGAACCCAATGAACAGTAATTTAATAAATTACTGATTGTACTAAAAGCTTAAGCCATGAGGAAATGGGAATGTAACCACCTTCTCTAATACCATGACAAATTATCGTTTGTTACAAAAGCTTAAGATATTAGGAGATAATGAATTTAACCACTTTATAATAATTCTGACATAAATTTGATATGATACTAATGAGTAATGATTATCCCAATCCTTCATATAAGAGTGTAAGTAAAAATGGAACTTATAGATAGGTGATGAAGAGTACTTCGAAATTGTTCTTCTATAGGAGTACTAATGGCCCATCCATTGTTACGACAAATAAAAATGATGGGGGCTTCCAGAACTGCTGCAAAATTCATAGCAGCATGGAAATCTCCCTGAAACGTCAGTTAAGATACTAATGAGAATATGAACATTGATAATCTGATTTTTCAGAGGGAGAGGTGGAAGATATTATTGTGCAGTCACCTCACTAGTGCCACCATCTCCAATATAAGTAGCTACACATGCATTCTTTCCCTCCATTTTAAGAGAATAAGCAGCACCCACGGCTTGTGGAAGTTGTGTGCTGACAAGCATAAAGCGTATGCAAACATTTAGTGTTGGCTATATACATCAATAAAAAAAAAATCTTTATCTGAAAAAAGACTAATAAGTAAAAATGAGGGGTAGATATCTCACGCAATAGGTGATGACACAGCGAAGTAGTTGTGTTTCTTAGAGGCATAATGGATAGGCATCTGCCTGGCTTTTCCTTTGTCTTCCTTGTTTCCTAAGCACTGGTTTGCAAATTCTTGCAGTGTAAATCCACGCCACAAGAGAGCTCCAGGCTCCCGGTACTGGCATTACAAATCAGACATGCACTTGGATCAGTTTCCCATGCATAATTGTTGAAAAAGGTCAATCGGTAGTAGATGTCAATTAACAAAACCCCTATCAACCGGATACGAGTTCTCCATTTGTATATTCCAATGTAGATCTAAGGAATACCAAAACTAAACTTATTAGGGTGGCATGACCATTCAAGGTTGACAAACCATGGATGTTACTCCTTGGTGGAATTATTTCTATCCATTAGCAAATAAAAATGGGACTATACATTTCAGTTAGAATTAAAGATGTTGAAAATATTGTACGAGGGAGAAGAAAAATGTAATGTTCCAGTAGGTGATAAAATAGAGGAATCCAAAGATTGAGCATGCTTAAAGGAAACCAACAGTGATACTAGTGAGAACTGCATAGTTAACTGAAAGCTGTAGATGCTTCAAGGGGAATATGAAGTTCAAAAAGTTATATTATTAGTATGATCGATAGAAACAATTCAAAAATTGTACTCTGACAGGCTACACTCCTAATGAGTTTGGATGGTTAAGCAGCCATCACATGTCTACTATACATATCATGTAGTCCTAGAGCAGTGATTTTTATGTATATATGAACATGGCTTATACGGATGTAATAAGTTTACCTGAGGCAACACATGATCATCTGCACTCAGTGCAGCAGCTGAGCCAATGTTAATTGCTTCTTCCCCTAATGTGGTCAAATAAAAAGAGATTCTTCCCTGCCTTTGTGCTTCATAGAATACATTGTCCATCATTTGAAGGGTGACCATGTCACTATACATCTTTATGGCCACTTCCTTTCTTACCTGTTGAATGTGAGATAACCAAGACAATTGAACAATTAGTGATGTTAAAACTAAACTTTTAAACTTATATGAATCTAGAAATTTTGCATATCCTTTTGGATTAAGAAGTATTTCATACCGGTTTAAATATCATATATTTTGGTATTTTGTTAATGTTTGACCTACAAGTTCAAGATTGAATGAAAAGCCTTGTCTGACATGGCAATAAGAAGGTCAAAAACAGAACAGTCATAATACTCTGCTTTAACTATAAGCTTGCCACATTGATAACCTTATTGCCCAATTGGATTACTTGAACCAATTTGAGAGATACCTGTACAAAGTTGTTGGACACGATCAGCTCTCCATTGTCATCGAGAACTCGATAACAAGGTACTCTTTTATCAGCAGACTCGGAAATGAAATTCATTTCTGAAGTAAATTCAACCTTTCCTCCAGGAAAATCCAAGGCCTGCTCGTACAAAATACTCAAAAGTGTGACTATTGAAATTCAAATGAGCTGGAAATTCAAAATTAAAGCAATTCTCAAAATTAATAATGAACATGTAACATCCTAAAACAGGTACCGTTGTGGAACACATAACATAAAGAAATGTATGAAGCCATCCTTACATGAATTGAAATGAAAATGATAATGATAGGCAACAACATCTAATAATTATTGTTTTTTTTTTTCCCCATTTTATTTGGTATAACTTCATATATTAAAAATTAAAATAAAACTATCATTTCATACTTCATTCAAATCATTTAAATTTAAAAAAAAAATGAAATTCAAATCTTTCTCTTTAAATTTCTTTATCCAAACCAATCATTTGCTTTATTTTTTCTTTTCTTTTTTAATGAGATACAATTCATATAAGTTTTATCTAGATAGTGGGAGAGTTGGGTTTGAATTACAAACGTAAAATTCCACAACCAATGTCATTTCCACTCAACTATCACCTAAACTCATATAAAAAGTAATTTAAGAATAAGAATAAGCGGGAAAAATTCACAACTTCATATTAACGAGTGAGAATGGCATTATGCATAGTATGAATATGACTCTGTCTAATAACTAGTCCTTAGATTTTTATTCTATTGGCATTAATGATTGCCATTAATGGGTTGGGTTTTTTTTTTTTTTTTTTGGGGGGGGGGGGGGGGGGGGGGGTTTAATCTTAGGTAAAGTAATACATTAAGTTTTCTTATAGAATTCAATCACATGGATCCGTTAAATTTAATTGTCCTTGAAATATATTTTTTTTTATTTGTCAATGCGACTAGATACTTGAATTTTATTGAATGAACATAATGTATTGAATTGCATCTAAGGTAATATACTTGAGATTTATCATTTTTTTCTTGGCAAACTTACTCACTTATTACGAGTAACTATACAATAATTTAAAAATACAACGATAATATACTTTTTCATCTCACATAATAATAAATCTTAATTATATTTATGATAAGATCGGCCATTTACATGACTAATATAGTGATACGAGGGAAAATAGTACCTCAATGTTCTTCTTCGTGGTTGTATCTAATTTTTCACACGTCACATGTAATAATAAATCTTATTAATTATATTTGTGAATAGGATCAACTATTCATATGACTGACATGAGTGGAAAATAGTAGCTCAATGTTGTCTCGGCATTAGTGTCTAATTTTCCACACATCACACGTCAAGGATTAAAATTTCCAATCTCCACCACTGTTAATGGGATAAAATTACCATTTCACACAAAGATCATTGGCACCGTCATTTCTAATTCACAGTATAGTGGGCCTAGACCCTATTTCCTAGATAGGATAATGCAGTGACGCCCAATGATAGTGCCATTAGGAATTAAGTCAAATAATATTTGGTGGGAATTTTGGCCTTTCAAAGAATCACAAATTGTTGCCTTTTGAGCTCCAAAATGGAACGCCACTCTTGAGTGAAAAACTTTGTCATATCTCATATCCTTATCAGTTAGATAGCATTTGGAGGTAGAAATTTTTGGATTTTGAGATGCGTCATTTCCAACCAACACATTCATTAGTTTATTCTTTTTTTAATATTTTCTCCCAATAAGGGTGTCCAAAGCTTGAGAGTAGTGTACCTCTAGCTCGTCAACCCGATACAATTAACCTAACCTAACCAAACTCAATTGATGCTTCAGATTGATTTTCGTGGGTTGGTGGGTTAGAATTCTTTTTGAGTCTTGGGTTGAGTTGAGTTTAGGTTGATAGTTTTTTTAACTCATCTAACTCAATCCAATTACTTTTACAAAGAATGAATACTTTTATAATAAAAAAAGTTGTCAAAAATGAGTTACCAAAAAAAAAAAAAAAATTGTCAAAGATAATAACAAAGTGAGATGCATTTTGCTTTATGCTTTAATTTATAAACTAAACTACCTTATTGTAGATCTTTTTTTAGAAAAAAAAATAATCAAATCCAATTTATTTTTATTTCATGAAGCGATCTTTAGTTGCTAGTATAGTATACAACCTCTCAAGTTTCAAACCTTGGATATACCCAACACATCGAGAAAGTATTTTATAAATCCAATATATATACCATTTTTTTTTCATAATATGTGAATTTCATATTGTTGTGAAATTCACATGTTATCAAAGAGATGATGTATAAGTCGGATACATAAAATAATTATTACACCACATGAGATAACCATGATTGGGTTCCTCGAGTTCCTCTTCCTCATTCACCAATTTTGGGTTTTCATTTGACAAAGTTTAGCTATTTTCTTTTCTTTCTTTTTTTTTTTTCTAAGAAAATGAGTGAAATGGTGAACGAACCTTCAACTTCAAGTCAAGCCCAAAGAATATTGAAGAAGAGAGAGGGGGAATGGTCTCATCTCTGTAATATATTGGCCTGAAATGTGTGCCCATAGGCCCCATACACCCAACGTAACCAAATCCGGCTTCCATTATTGTCCTATATTATTTGACATGATAGACACTGATCTAAAAGAACAGTGGGAAAAAGGATTGGATCAATAGCTTTCTCTTTTTTAGTGAGTTTTTGGCCCCAAGTGAGAGGATAAGATAAGGTAATTAACACCAAATAATTCTAATTTGTTAAAAGTCATTGATATTTCAAATGATAAAAGAGGGAAGGTCGCCACTTCATGACTCATGAGGTATGCTTTGGGATCAATTGTGCTGCTTCTAAGGTTAATGGTTCAACATATTATGTGATCCACTTTTCCTCGTGGTTTTTAAACTCGGACCGGACCGTATGGCCGATTCGGTTAACCGTGAACCTCTCATAATTGCGGTTCTTTCAACTATATGATCCTCTTCATACGAAAAAAAAGCATAGAACCACTCAAACCACGATCGAACCGTACGGTTCTAAGACCCATGGCCGGTTTTCACGGTTCGCTCAATTCCTTTTTTTTTTTTGTGGAAAAGTTCAAGCCAATATTGGCCAAAATTTTAGTAGTACCTTGGGGTTTTTTCAAATTTGGAACCAAATGAAAGGTAAAAAATAAAAATAAAAAATAAAAAACAAAGAAGAAGAAGAAAGCACAAATGAAGAACTCAACCCCCACAGCAGGTAGCCTTCATCATACCGTAGGTCACCTGAACGAACCCCTTCTTCCTGCTCTTCTCTTCTTCTTCTTTGTTTCGTCCTCTCCTCTAGATGACTAACTTCTCTTTTGCTTTTTTTTTTTTTTTTTTTTTGGGGGTACTGATTTTAAGTTATATGCTGGGAAGCACTGACGCGGCGCCAGAGGCGCCGCACCCGCGTCCGACGCGGTGCGACGCGCGGGCGACGCCGCTGCCCGCGCGTCGGTGCCGCGTCGCACCGCGTCGGCCACGTGGCCACCTTTTTTTTTTCGCCGACTCGGGCCGACGCGGCTGGGACTCGGGCCGATTCGCCCGGAACCGGGCTGAATCGGCCGGACTCGGGCCTGAATCGGCCTGTATCGGCCGGAACCGGCGAAACGGCCGATTCAGGCCGATATTCAAAAAAAAAAAAAAAAAAAAAGGTGCAAAACGCACCGTTTCACTCTACATACAAACCCTAAAACTAAACTCTCACTGATTCACGTTTAAAAAAAAAAAAAAAAAAAACCAAAACACTTGTCTTCGCCTCTTCGGTCTTCTCTCTCGCAGTCTCGCTCGCCTCCGTCGCACCTCCCTCTCTGTTCTCTCTGAAGTTCACACCCAGTCAGCCACTCACTCACAGTTCAGTCACTCATTCACGTTTAAAAAAAAAAAAAAAAAGCGGTCTTCAGTCTTCTCCCTCGCTCGCCTGATCGCCTCACGCACCGTCGCTGCGTCGCACCTCTCTCTCGCCTCTGTTCTCTCTGATTTTGTGGTTTCAAGCCACTCACTCACAAGTCACAGCTCACTCAGTTCAACTTTGAGCTTGCCTCTCTCTCACGCCTGCCTCTGTTCTGCCTCTATTCTCTTCTCTGTTCTCTCCGTCGCCTGCCTCTGTTCTCGTCTCTCTGTTCAGTGTTTGCCTCTCTAGTTATTATGAACATCATGTTTTAGTTATTATCTACTATTGCTCTTAAATTTGGTATATTTTTATATAATGTGAAAAAGTATGCTTAGCAATATATTAAAAATATAAATAAAAATATTTTTAATAATTTTTTAATCGCCGAGTCCCGCCGCACCCGCACCCACCTTTTTCAAAAATTACCGAGTCCCGCACCCGCACCCGAGTCCCGAAACGCACCCGTGCTTCATAGGTTATATGAACCCAAGCATGTGACTAGCATTGGAAACGACAAAAGAACAGTGGAAAATTAACGGTGGGAGTTGAAAGTGCCAGAGTATCTTTTCAATTTTGAATCCCTCCCCACGTAAAAATGAATGGTGGGAGATGACAAACTGTATTCTAGATCTTTTTCTTTTTCTTTTATTTTTTTGCATTTTCTTTAGATTCATATTATATTTATAATATTCTAAAAAACGTAGGTGTTATTATTATTATTGAGTAGAGATTTAGGTTTGATATTGATATAATAGTTGAAATTATCTTTAAAATTTATATGAATTTTGATCAATAATATGTAAAGAAATATGTCTTTATATTTAATTGAATTATTTTAGTTAATTTTTTTATTTGTACTAATTTAATATATTTATTTATATTTTAAATTAATTATGACGTTATTATAGTTTAATTTCGCTTCTATTCACTACAAAAGGCCCCGTTTTTTTTGGGCCGCGTTTGCAAAAACGCGGCCCAAAACGGACTGAAGCCGCGTTTTTGCAAACGCGGCTTCAGTCCTAAAAATGGGCCGCGTTTTGCGAACGCGGCCCAAGTCTTTAGGTTGAGGCCGCGTTTTTACACGCGGCCTCACGTGTTTTTTGAAGCCGCGTTAATAAAACGCGGCTTCAGTTGGGCTGGGGCCGCATTTTATTAAACGCGGCTTAAACTTTTAGCTTAAGGCCGCGTCTAAAACGCGGCCTCAAGCGTTTTTTTTTTTTGTATTTATACTCTTTTTGACCGGGTTGAGCAAAAAACCCTAGCCTCATCATTCTCCCTCATCATGTCCAGATCTCCCTCATCATGTCCAGACTCCAGAGCCGCGTTTGTACTCTCCAAGCCTAGTTCTCCGAACCGATCGGAAATCGGAGATCGGCTTGGATCTCTGAGCCTCGATCTCGGATCGAAGATTGGAGATGGAGGCTTGGATCTCCAAGCCTCGATCTCCGATCCGATCGGAGATGGAGGCTTGGAGAGCTCCACCTCCGAGCCTCGATTCGACGGCGACCGGGTTTTTGCTGGGTTTGTCGCTGGGTTTGTGTTTAATTTTCGCTGGGTTTGTGTTTTTGCTGTGTTAATTTGTATTTACATTTTTGCTGGGTTAATTTGTATTTAATTTTTTGCTGGGTTTGTGTTCAAATAGTGCTGTTCTTGTATATAGTTGCTGGGTTTGTGCTTAATTTTTTGCTGGGTTTGTGTTTAAATATTTGTGTTCTTGCTGGGTTTGTGTTTAATTTTCCGCTGGGTTTGTGTTCAAATCTTGCTGGGTTTGGGTTCAATTATTTTTTCTTGAATATTAATTCTGAAAATTGAGAAAATTAATTCTGAAAATATTCAAAAATATTTTTGAATATTTTCAGAATTATTTTTTTGGAATAGTCCTTGGTCTTAGGCCGCGTTTTAAACGCGGCCATAGCCTTCGGTTTTAGGCCGCGGTTTTAAAAAGTGCGGCCAGAGACCCCGGAGGCCTATAGTCTCGGGGTTTAGGCCACATTTAAAAACGCGGCCTAAAAAACCGCGGCTATAGCCTTAGGCCGCGTTTTTTGGACCTTAGGCCGCGTTTTTTAAACGCGGCCTAAAGCCTTTTTTTTTGTAGTGATTTCAGATTAAATTCAAAAACTTTAAACCTCTTCTTT
The DNA here is from genome assembly GCA_033629205.1 of Lithocarpus polystachyus. NCBI lineage: Eukaryota > Viridiplantae > Streptophyta > Magnoliopsida > Fagales > Fagaceae > Lithocarpus > Lithocarpus polystachyus. The sequence goes on from CM066170.1 coordinate 34,636,843, forward strand.
TTACTGTCCATTGAATTACCCGAGTCTAAAAACCATTCTTTCCTTATAAAAATTCACTAAAAAAAAGTATTTCTATCCCAAAAGATTTAAGAAACATGAATAAAATAATTATCATGTGTGTGTATTTTTTTAATCCTCGAGCTCGTTATTCTCTCTTGATGTATAATTTTAGCACTAAAAATGGAAAAGAGCAAGAACAGATATATATAATCCTATATAAGAATCCTAATCATAATTAGTTTAGAGTTAAGCAAGGAAGGATCCTTATTCCTTAAACCAATAGCTGAAAATATTTGAAAAAAAAATGAATAATTTTTACTAAACGCGTATGATATTTGTAATGCATATATATGGTGTCTCTAGTCTAAAACCAACATCAAAAACATGGAAAACAAAACAGCATTAAAAACTAGGAAAACAAAAATAGTAGTACCTGATCACCTGCATCCTGGTTAAAGTACTTCGTATCGGATTCTCTTTCAGCTTCGGTGGATTTGAAACGCCGAACAGCGACATGGGTAGCTGAATCACCAAAAATTGCATGCGGTCTTCCATGGTTGTCACCAAGTGGCATTGTTGAAGAACTCGAATGAAAGGAATTAGAAGTACCATTCCAAAAACTAAGATTGAGAATTCCCAACGAGCCCATCTTTTTGTTTAGATGATGGGCAATGGTTCTTGACCTTATCACCCAGTTTGCCATTGAATAACAATAATGGAGATTTTTACGAAGGTTAAATTGAACCTTGACGAGAGAAATGAGAAACAGAATATTCAATTTGTAGTAGAAAGATTGATGATGGCCTCATGGGTCATGCTTTATATTTTAAGATATGTTAAAGACAAGACAAAAAAACGTGGCTTATATAGTAAATATAGTACATACTTTGATAATTTTTAAAATGAAAAAGGTGATCAGATACTTATATCAATCCACTGTTCATAGATGGTGGTGGTGGAGTTCTATTCACGTACGCCTTTCTGTCCATTGATTCTTTGTCTATGTCCAAGGATAAGGGTAGATCGATTAGCTATGGAGTGGAGCTTTGCTGGCAGTGACTTCAATGTCATCCGAATCCTAGTCCTAGGTGGGGCCACCTGGTCAACTAGATTGATCCTTCAAGCAATTTTGTACCGCAAGACATTGTTGCTTCTGAGTTCTGATAATTGAAACTTGGAGCGTTTTTCCACTAAAAGTTTACACAATTTTTACCGTAACTCATTACGTGTTAAATTGTGGATGATAAAAGTGTGAATTTATATGGATACATACTATTTCTATCACTTACAATTTTTTTTTTTTAAGAGAGCTATTACTTATCATTCTTCACATAATAAATTATGACAAAAGTTAGACGTAACATTTTTTTTCCGCGTGTGAAAACTGACTACATGTGACTTATTCTTAGTTATTTACTATTAAGATGGAAAAATTGTAACAATAGAGGAAAATTAACTATTGGCGTGGGCCTATAAAAAAAAAAAAAAATTATTGGCGTGGGTACTGGGTAAAGATCAGAAAATGACTACTCTTGTCTATACTCAAATGCCCTTTCAGGATCCTCTATCGTCAAGAAAACCACAAATTTAATAATTAAATTTCAGATTTTTCATAAAAACTAACAATTGAATTTCTAACTTTCTTGACTATATGAGGTGGAAGATTTAAGATTCATAAATAATTTTATAATTATAAATGATGTGGCATAAAAGTCACAAAAAAAAAAAAAAAACAAAACAAAAAGCAAAACATATCTACTTCAAGAAGATAGTCTCAAATCTATGAGAAGTTCTTTAAATCTACAAGGTGAGATGTTCTAGAATCCATGAGAAAAGAGAAACAAAATATCTATATTTTTTTTAAAATGGAATCCAAATTTTCTTGAAATCTACAATGCTTTTAAAAAGTTCAAAAAAAAAAAAAAAAATCTAAAGAGGCTAGGAAAACGTCCTAAAAATTAAAGGAGTAAAATTAAGATAATTGCAAAATTAAAATTAATGTCTCTAAAAGACGCCTTAGAACAGGCAGGACTGTATTCAAACTTTTAAATCAAAAGTTATAAAGGGAAAAAATTATTATAATAATAAATAAAAAGGCAAAAAGGAGAATTTTAAGACCTAAATGAAGAAATTTGGCCAAAAGGTGGTGTTGGTCCCCAGAAGGCATGAGTTGTTCCTAATAAATCATTCCCCTTTTTGGCACTAAATTTCATTCAATTACGTCATTATCACTCTAATGATTATTCTGTATCCAAATCTTCTGTCCCACTTTTTCTGTTACATTTTATACTTTACTAATAAATATTTATCACGTGTTAACTTAATTAATTAAATATTACCATTAATTAATAATAGTAATATTAATAAGTCAATAATGATAGTATTTAATTAATTAAGTTAACACGTGGCAAGCATTTATTAATGAAGTATAGAGTAAAACAAAAAAAATAGGACAGAAGATTTGGACTCGATTATTCTCATTTCTCTCACAAATTTTTTTACTTAATCACTTTTTAAAAACTTTTTCTTAAGGGTTGGGATTGAATTTTTTTTTTCAATCGCAATCATTGATAGCAATAGCAAATAGGGTATGACATCTTATCTTAATCCAAAACTAAATTATTGGTGTATATATAAGAAAATGACTACTCCATAGTAAAATGATTTTTCAAGAGCCTCTATCATCAAGAAAACTATAAATTTAACAATTAAATTTCTATCTTTTTTGTCAATATGAGGTGGTAGATTTAAGATTCATTGAATTTATGTAATTTTATAATTTTAATGTTAAAATTAATATTCTACATATTGAAATATTACATGACATGCTTGAATACAATATGTATAACTTTTTCCTATAAAAAAAAAAACAATATGTATAATTTTTCCATATACGAATCAATTAAATTTTATATATAAAACATAAGGAAATTTTCATAAATATATTCAAAGTTGAATAATAAAATAATGAATATAAATAAAAGAAAATTACATTAAGTTATACAATAGAAACCTATCGTGTAAAACAATTTTTTTTATTTAAAACTAAATATTATGGTAGATTTTAATTAAAATAATTTAGAAAAAATAATTACAAATTTTAAATTTTTTTCAAGAATTTATTAATAGAATTTTAATCAAAATAGTAATTTAAACTTCTTGTAATTTAGTAAGAGAGTTACACCTAGAGTTAAATAAACTTAATAATTTCAATACTTATAGTGCAGTGAGAAGTCTTTTGTTAGTTGGATAAAAAGCCTGTAGTGCATAAAATAAATGGGAAAAATGATTCTTTTTTAATATAAAAACAACCGATCAACCTTCCTACAGTCCTACATAAGTGAATATCATCTACTAAAAGTGTGTCCACTGTTGTCCTCAAAAGTGCAAACTAAGGATCTATGATATAACAAAACCCTAATCATTGGGTATAACTATGGGTAGAAAGTTCAATAATAATCCTCTAATATTTATTTTTTGTGTGTTTTTCATCTTTTTTGTTATTTTGATGAGATTTTTCTTTTCATCCATGCAAAATTTTTATTTTTTTGGGTAAAATTTTTCATGCGTTATCAAAATGAATGTTGGGATGTTAGTTTTTACACGTTTAATAATGAATTTTTACCTTTATTTGTAGCATTCTATGTAGTATGTACATGTGACAAGTTTTATATAATGAGGAAGAAATTTAAGAATCTATCAAAAATTAAGTTCAAATTCAATGAGATATCCAAAAAGAGATGTTAGGATAATGAAAATGAATAATTAAACAGTATAAATATGTATTCTCCAATTCCACCTTATTATTATTATTATTATTATTATACTAATAACTACAAGAAGAAGTACACAATATAATCATACAAACAGGACAATAATATTAACTCCTGATAAAATATTAACCCACAAAGGTACAAACCCTAGATCCTAGCAATAACCAACCATAAATCATAAATCCTAAACTCTAAACCTTAGCCTAAAATTCAAGCTGACCAAACACTAAATTCTAAAACCTAACAATAACAAACACCGAACCCTATATAAAACCCAAAAAACGCTAAACACTAAACCATCTAAAAATATATTCAAAAGCAACCATAGGTCCATAGTTATATGAATATTCAAGATATCACTTGCCATTGGCGAATATTCTGGAAAATTGATTGTAATTCTCTTTTCACCAAAGGAAATCATCCAACTTTGCATATTTCCTTCACCAAAAATTAAAAAAAAAAAAAAAAAAAAACTGGTTTTTAAAAAAAATAAAAATAAATGAGGTTTCAATTCCTTCTTAAAAAAAAAAAAAGGATCAAATTGAGTCTCACTCGTTGACCAAGACCAACCCAATATTTCAACTGGTCAGGTAAGGGTTGACCCATTTTCCTACATGTTCATCTCGAGTTCAGGACCGATATATTATTTTATTTTATTTTTATGGGTCCGATTGGCCAAGTTAATCGAATTCGGGTCCAATTTTGTCAAATCTACGTAAATTAAGCCGTTTTGATGAAATTACCACCGCTCCCCAATGTCCTAAATAATTTCATCAAGGCACCAGAACCTTAAAAAATTATAATTTTAACATTATAATTCCAACTGAGCCGTACTTTCATAATCAAAAACATGAATCAATACAGAAATCTACAAGACTACAACCATATTTCTATAATATCTCTACCAAAAAAAAATTTCTATAATATAATATAAATTTTTTTGTTTTTTTTTTTTTGGACGCGCAACACGCAGCTTTCTTTATTGACTGGCCGTTGGCAATATCTTTTGGTTGGCCAATTTGGGCTTGCAACGATTAATGGCCTCTGCTTTCTTTCTTTTCTCACCTTTTGTTTTTTTTTAGTTGTCATATTAGCAGTGCATCTTCGTGTTTCCACAAAATATGGCCTTTGCTTTCTTTCTTTTCTCACTTTTTTTTTTTTTTTTTAGTTGTCATATTAGCAGTGCAAGTTCGTGTTTCCACAATAAATATATATATATATATATATAGTTTTAATTTCATTTTTCGCTTTTTTAATTTCATTTTTCGCTTTAGGCTCTCCAATGTATCAAGCCGACCCCTCTCTCTCTCTCTCTCTCTCTCTCTCTCTCTCTATATATATATATATATATGACTTTAAAAATTAAATATTATTTAAACTCTATTATTTTGTTTTAGATGCAAAATTATTACTAATTAATATGAACCATGTAGAATTTTTTTTTTATAAAAAATCTATAAACATAAAAAATTTGACAACACTTTTCACACCTATTGCGTGATAGAATATGATAGTGGTAGGTAAAAGAGTGATACTAGTAGTGGACCTAGGTGAGAACTAGTAAAAATTTGTCTACTCAGCTATTGTGAAAAATTTTGTGAATATTTTTTTGTGTATTGCTCTTTTTTTTTTTTTTTTTAAGAAGTGCTACATTCACAATAAAACCCATCACTGAAATTATTTTTTTGCCATCAATAACAACATGTAACAACCTGCTACTTAATTGTAGTAAAAGTTTTGTGAAAAAGTTTGTGAAAGTAACATTTTTATTTCTTTTTTTCTTTTTTTTTTATTTGATAAAAAATATTATGTTATTTATCAGTTAATATTTAGTGATGATGCCAAAAATCGTCAGTAAGTCGCACGGTTCTTACGTGCTCCCGATGGAAAACCTGCACAACACAAAAGTTGAAGACCTTAAGAGGAGTACCGGTGTGGTACCGGTCAAGGACCCTCCGAAAGTTAAGTTAGTGAACGCTCGCAACCCTAGAGTACAAGAGTTGGGAAAGTTTTTGCGTACCTCTTTTCTTGTGAGGGCTTGGGGGTATTTATAGTAGTATGAAGTTGATGTCCGTGGCGTGTTTGGGAAGATACTTCCTTACCGGAACCACTTTTCGATTGCGTGGAGCGTAAGCTTTGTGAGTGAGCATGCTGGACAAGATATCTGTTCAGGTTCAAGCGTACGCGACAAGACTCCTTCTTAATGGAAGCATGTAAGGCAAGTCACGTTTCTGCCTTCAGCTTTATCCCGTCACTTACTTATCCCGTCGGCGTTGTCCGTCTCGTCTCACAAGTACGGAGGGTCGTCAGCTTGCGTGGACCCGTCAGCTTTCGTGGTCCGTCAGTATTTCCCAATCAGCTTACTGCCTTCAACTTGCTGCCTTCAGCTTGTTGCCTTCAACTTACTGCCATCAGCTTGCTGCCTTTAGCTTCCTGCCGTCAGCTTGCTGCCTTCAGCTTCCTGCCGTCAACTTCCTGCCGTCAGCTTACTGCCTTCAGCTTGCTGAGGTTTTTAGCTTATCCCCTTCAACTTGCCATGCCCAAGATGCAGCCGTCAGGTATGGGGTGGAGCCGTGGACTTTACAACAAGGTTGTCTCTTGCGTGAAGTTGACGACTTTATTTACGACCGTCGCCTTTTACTTTGTCACGGGTTAGTTGCAAAATTATCCTTATCAACTGCCCCCTAACTCCATAGCCTCGTCAGCTTTAGCCAACGGGATATGGAGTTAACGTCATAGAAAGGTCATTCATGTGTGATGCCTCGACCTGCCTTTATTAAATGCTTGAGCACGTGGTGCGAGCTGATTGGTTCCGCTTCTGGACAAGCGTGTCGCTTCGTCTTTCGTGCCTTTTCCATGTTTGTATGCACGAAGATGTTTGTATTTGGCAAACTAGGATGATCTTGTCCATGGTAAACTCGTCCTCCCATGGACTTTACAGCCTTGAGGCATCCTCATGGCCTGAACTCGTCTGCTTAGTAAACTCGTCCATTTCATGAACTTAGCAATAACATTAACCCATCTCCGTGGGGATGAACTCGTCCATTTTGTGGGCTTGATTATACTTCATCCTCTTGGGATGAAGTCGTCCACTCTATGGACGTCGCAGTAGACCCATCCACTTTGTGGACCTGATAGTATTTCCTCTTGGGATGAAGTCATCCACTTTATGGACGTAGCAGTAGACTCGTCCACTTTGTGGACTTGATAAATTTTCACCCTCTTGGGATGAAGTCGTCCACTCCATGGACGTAGCAGTAGACCCGTCCACTTTCTGGACTTGATAAATTTTCACCCTCTTGGGATGAAGTCGTCCACTTCATGGGCGTAGCAGTAGACCCGTCCACTTTGTGGACTTGATAAATTTCATGGGCGTAGCAGTAGACCCGTCCACTTTGTGGACTTGATAAATTTTCTCCCTCTTGGGATGAAGTCGTCCATTTTATGGACGTAGTAGTAGACCCGTCCACTTTATGGACTTGATAAATTTTCACTCTCTTGGGATGAAGTCGTCCACTTCATGGACGTAGCAGTAGACCCGTCCACTTTGTGGACTTGATAAATTTTCTCCCTCTTGGGATGAAGTCGTCTGTTTTATGGACGTAGTAGTAGACCTGTCCACTTTATGGACTTGATAATATTTCATCCTCTTAGGATGAAGTCGTCCATTTTATGGGCATAATAGTAGATCCGTCCGCTTTATGGACGTAGTAGTAGATCCGTCCACTTTATGGACGTAGTAGTAGGCCCTTCCACTTTATGGACTTGATAATATTTCCTTCTTGGGATGAAGTCGTCCATTTTATGGACGTAGTAGTAGACCCGTCCACTTTATGGACTTGATAATATTTCATCCTCTTGGGATGAAGTCGTCCATTATATGGACGTAGCAATAGACCCGTCCACTTTGTGGACTTGATAAATTTTCACCCTCTTGGGATGAAGTCGTCCACTTCATGGACGTGGCAGTAGACCCGTCCACTTTGTGGACTTGATAAATTTTCACCCTCTTGGGATGAAGTCGTCCACTTCATGGGCGTAGCAGTAGACCCGTCCACTTCGTGGACTTGATAATATTTCATCCTCTTGGGATGAAGTTGTCCATTATATGGACGTAGTAGTAGACCCGTCCACTTTATGGACGTAGTAGTTGATCCGTCCACTTTATGGACGTAGTAGTAGGCCTGTCCACTTTGTGGACTTGATAATATTTCCCTCTTGGGATGAAGTCGTCCATTTATGGACGTAGTAGTAGACCCATCCACTTTATGGACTTGATAACATTTCATCCTCTTGGGATGAAGTCGTCCATTATATGGACGTAGTAGTAGACCCATCCACTTTATGGACATAGTAGTTGATCCGTCCACTTTATAGACGTAGTAGTCCCGTCATGTGTTAGCCATTTCTGAATAAATTCCTCTCATTATGATGGATGCATATGTGAGTAGAAAATTTGTTCCAAAAAGAATGAACTTCAGCTCTTCCAAACAAAGCTTCATACGTTCTTCTCAGTGATGGTGGTCAGGGCTTCAGCTTCCACCCATTTGGTGAAGTAGTCTATGCCGACTATTAGGAACTTCAGCTGCCTTAGTGCTATCGGGAATGGGCCCGTGATGTCTAGTCCCCATTGAGCGAACGGCCATGGAGCTGTTATTGGGGTCAACTCTTCCATTGGTTGTTTGATGATATTGTTGAACCTTTGACATTTGTCACAGGCTTCAACATAAGTGTGGGTGTCCTTCTACATGGTCAGCCAGTAATATCCAGCCTGAATCAATTTATGCACCAATGACCGCAACCTTGAGTGGTCGCCACAGATCCCCTCGTGTATTTCTCTCATGACATAATCCGTTTCTTCAGGGCCTAAACATCTCAGGTACGGTAAGGTGAAACCCCTCTTATACAAGACGTCCTTTATCAAGACGAATCGCGTCGACTGAACCTTCAGCTTTCTTGCGGCTTCCTTCCCGTCAAGCGGCATGCCGTTTTTTTTAAGTAAGAAATTAAGGGGGTGGTCTAATTACTTTCGGAACCTATCTCATGTACATCGACGACACCTATCAGTGGTGAAAAGCTGAATAAAAGAGAGTACCTTGTCGAGGGCAATCATGTATTCTGCTGATGCGGCCTTGGCAAGACAGTCGGCTTGCTCGTTCTCTCCTCTTGGAATTTGAACAATTTTGGCTTGCAGCTTGTTTACCCTTCTCTTGGCTTGCTGCAAGTATTTCTTCATCTTTTCGCCTTTACATTCATAATCAACATTCACTTGGTTTGCGATGACCTGGGAGTCGCAATGGATAACTATATTCGCGGCCCCTACTGCTTTGGTGAGATCTAGTCCCGCTATTAGGGCTTCACACTCCGCTTCGTTGTTAGTTGTAGGGAAGTCGAGACGGATCCTGCCCTCAATGTCGTCACCTTCTAGAGATTGAAGTACGACCCCTGCTCCACCAGCTTGTCTGTTGGACGATCCGTTCGTGTATACATTCCATTGGGGACATTCTGCCCCCTGGCCTTTCGCGTCATTGAACTCCACAATGAAGTCGGCGACCACCTGTCCCTTAATGGCAGCACGTGGGCGATATTACATGTCGAATTCGCTCAACTCTACAGCGCCATACGTCCGGTAGCTTTAGGATTGCTCGTCGCTCGCCATAAGGGCTTGTCAGTTAGGACGATCACCGTATAGGCTTGGAAGCATGGCTTGAGCTTACGAGTAGCTGTGACTAGAGCGAAGGCGAGCTTTTCCATTGAAGGGTACCTTTCTTCTGTACTATGAAGCGCTCGGCCGGCGTAGTATACGGGCCTTTGCACCTTGTCGTCTTCTCTAACCAAGGCCGTACTGATGGCGGTCGAGGAGAGCCAAATAGAGGAACAATTCTATGTTGCCTGGGATGATCGCTTCACTTTCGTATGCGAGTCGAAACAGAGTTTCTCTTGTGGGGGTTCTAGCCGTCGTCCTGTACGCCCATAGTACACTGGGCAACTCCTTTAGCCATACGCCCTTTGCCCCCTCGAGCCGAGTCTTGATGATTCAAAGCCGTCTTGGGCAGACACCTGTTTCTTTTGATGGACGGGTGGAAAGGAAGGTGACATTCAACTTATGAATCATGACTGACGGGTCGATTCCTGGTACGTCTTCATGGCTCTAAGCGAATACGTCTCGGTTTTCTTTGAGAAAAATTGCGAGCACTCAGCAAACCGTTGGGTCTACAGGGGTGCCAATCTTGGCTGTTCGTTTTGGTCAAGAATCATCAAGAAGTATATCTTTAAGTCTTTCAACGAGCTTCGTCATTGTCCGTTGTTCTTCAATGCTCATAGCTTGGAGGTGGTCATTCATTTCCATAATAGCTACGTAACACTTGCGTGCAGCTACCTAATCTCCTTGTAATTCCCTTACTCCATAGTCTGTAGGGAATTTGATCATCGAATGATAAGTCAAGGTTATAGCCTTCCACGAATTGAAGGTAGGCCGTCCTGTGATAGCGTTGTAAGCGGAAGAGCAATCAACCACGAGGAATGTTACATTCTTAGTGATTTGCTGGGGATAGTCGCCTACGGCTATAGCCAAAGCGACGACACCAAGGGGGATTACCCTCGTCCTTCCAAAGCCAACAAGCGGAGCGTTAGTTGGAATTAGTCACTCCCTACCGATCCCCATCTGCTAGAATGCGGGGTAGTAGAGGATATCAGCTGAGCTATTGTTGTCAACCAGAACCTGGTGTAAGTTATAGTCTCCTGCTTGTATGCTAACGACGAGTGCATCGTCATGTGGGTGGTGAAGACGTCGTGCATTTTCCTTCGAGAATCCAAAGAAGGGGTTGCCGATCTGTGCCATCTCGAGTTCAGGACTCGTTAGCTGGATATTCTGAACCATCCTGAGGTAAGTCCTACGGGCCTTTTTGACGACCCAGCAGTCGCGGTGCCTCCTACAATCATTCTTATATCTCCCATGGGTGATCTGGGGCGCTTGTTCTCTCGTCGAGGAGCATGCTCCTGTGGTAGTTCCGTTTTTTCCTTGCTGACGAACTTCTGCAACCTTCCTTGCCCAATAAGAGCTTCTATTTGTTGCTTCAAGTCGTAGTAGTCAGCTGTGTCATGGCCGTGATCATGGTGGAAGCGGAAATATTTGTCCCTTGACCTCTTGTTAGGATCTCCCTTCAGCTTGCCGGGAAAGGTCAGGGCTCCTTCATCTTTAATTTGCATCAGCACTCGGTTGATTGAGGTAGTTAGCGAGGTGAAGCTTGTGGACTTCCCTGCGGGTGGTTTGGAGCGTTGGTCCTCCACCGCTCTCTAGTTCTTGCCATCTTCCGCATTCATGTACTTGGTCGTTCTCTTGGGTGTTAGCACCCGTGTTCCTTGGGCACAGTTGTTCTTCCAAATCCTAGATCTATTTGGTGAGGCGTTCCACAATGGCGGCCAGAGTTTGGACTTGTCTCTCAAGAGCTGTCGCGCGTGGTTTGTCTCCTTGAATGTTGTTGGCGGTCGTCATTGAGCGAGTGAGTACCATGCAACTCTTTGTCCGGGAAGCGATAGCACGGCCTTACAAGTTGCTTAAACATTTCCTACAGACGGCGCCAACTGATGATGCCAAAAATCGTCAGTAAGTCGCATGGTCCTTACGTGCTCTCGATGGAAAACTTGCACAACACAAAAGTTGAAGACCTTAAGAGGAGTACCGGTGTGGTACCGACCAAGGACCCTCTGAAGGTTAAGTTAATGAACGCTCGCAACCCTAGAGTACAAGAGTTGGGAAAGTTTTTGCATACCTCTTTTCTTGTGAGGGCTTAAGGGTATTTATAGTAGTATGGAGTTGATGTCCGTGGCGTGTTTAGGAAGATACTTCCTTACCAGAACCACTTTTCGATTGCGTGGAGCGTAAGCTTTGTGAGTGAGCGTGCTGGACAAGATATCTGTTCAGGTTCAAGCGTACGCGACAAGACTCCTTCTTAATGGAAGCATGTAGGGCAAGTCACGTTTGTGCCTTCAGCTTTATCCCGTCACTTACTTATCCTGTCGACGTTGTCCGTCTCGTCTCACAAGTACGAAGGGTCGTCGGCTTGCGTGGACCCGTCAGCTTTCGTGGTTAGTCAGTATTTCCCCTTCAGCTTACTGCCTTCAACTTGCTGAGGTCTTCAGCTTACTGTCTTCAGGTTATCCTCTTCAGCTTACTGCCTTCAGCTTGCTGCCTTCAGCAAGTTGCTGAGGTCTTCAGCTTGCTGCCTTCAGCTTATCCCCTTCAGCTTGCTGAGGTCTTCAGCTTATCCTCTTCAGCTTACTGCCGTCAGCTTACTGCCTTCAGCTTGCTGCCTTCAGCTTATTGCCTTCAGCTTGCTACCTTCAGCTTGCTGTCGTCAGCTTACTGCCGTCAGCTTACTGCCTTCAGCTTGCTGCCGTCAGCTTGCTGCCTTCAGCTTGCTGCTGTCAGCTTACTGTCGTCAGCTTACTGCCTTCAGCTTGCTGAGGTCTTCAGCTTATCCCCTTCAGCTTGCCATGCCCAAGATGCAGCCGTCAGGTATGGGGTGGAGCCGTGGACTTTACAACAAGGTTGTCTCTCGCGTGCCGCTGACGACTTTATTTACGACCGTCGCCTTTTACTTCGTCACAGGTTAGTTGCAAAATTATCCTTATCATTTAGGCTTAATTAAATTAAAATTTGGGGCCTTTTTTATACTTAGTGTCTTAGGCAATTGCATCAATTGCATTTAGTGTTAAGCCGGCACTATATATATATTTAAGTGCATGATCTGAGTTACAGATTAAAAATAATTTAACGTGATAAAGTAATAATAAACGAATACAGTATTTTAAAAAATATATGCTTCCATGCATATTTTAACATCTTGCCAATACCCTTAGCATATTTAAAATATTTAATTTTTAATATATATTTCTATCATCATCAACGTACAAATTACACAAACAAATATTGTTCAAGTAGAATATGTCCCAAATTTCAAAAATTAATCATAACTCTCAGTATTGTTGGTTTTGGAAAACATCATCAATGTCAAAATATTAATAATGACATCATAATCCTCTCCATTTCAAAGAAAATATACATGGTATATTTCATAGTCAAATTTTAATTTTCACATGTCTAAATATGTATAAGAGCACTAACATATGGGGGTGTAAAAAAGTATATATTATTTCCTTAAAACCTACTTTATCTATTTTTATCAACTCATTTTATAACTTCACACAACATCATAGTTTTTATTTTTATATATAACTCATTAAAATAATATAAACTACCACATCCAATAATATAAACAACTTATTTCTCTCTCTTCTTTCCCATCTTTTTCTTCCCTTTTTTCCTCTTGTCCTCTCTCTCTGTCAAATCTACACTACCAACTAGAGAGAAAGTGAATTAAATAAGTATATTTATGTTTACATCTCAACTACAGAAGGTTGTAAATTTACAACCTTACTATAGCTATGTGGGAAAAAGTTTTGAATATACTAACCTCGATGTTGGTGGTTTTGGATATATGAGGAGCTAAAATAGCAATTTGGAGGGTTTTACACCCCCTAATGCTAAAGGGTTGTTGGTTTTTGTGTTTCCATCACCTATAACTCTGTTTCCATCACCCATAACTCAAAAATGGTGGGACCCACTCCAAGAAAGCTTGTTTGGATTTGTTTTCAAGTTTTGTTTTCCTCACTCAATTTTCTGATTTTTGAGTGACGAGTTATGGAAATTGAAAACACATTTTAGGTGTTTTCAAGCTATGGAAATAGAGTTATGATGGCAAAGTTGTAATTATTCAGCAATTGTGGGACCCATGGCAGTGAGTGGTCACGTCAGACCCATTGAGACCATTGTCTTTTTACTTTATTGGCTTTGTTTCATTTGCTTTTTTTTTCGTACACAACACTCTTCACGCTCAAAGCATCACACACCCATATTTCACTTTACTCTTCCAACTTCTATCTTCCTCCTCTCACTTTTCTTCCCTTGAAAAATGTGGTACATCCGAAGTGGTGAAGTTGTCCAGTCGAAGACACGAGCTAATCGTAGAAGGACACAATCTGTCATCGGTGGTCCATTCAGCCAATTTTGCCATTTTGGGTCTGTTCTTCACTTTCTCCCTCTCACTTTTCCATGTCTTGTATTTGTTGATATGTTGCTTTGTCATTTTTTTTTCTATTAAAATTTATTTTTCAAGACTTTGTTAAGTACCAAAATGTATGATCGTGCTAGGTTTGTAGTTTGTGTGCTCTATCTAAATCTTATTTCCTGCTATCTACTTCACAATACTGGGAAAGATTTGAAAATTTAAGTTTTATTTTTATTTATTTATTATTTTTTTTTTGTGCAGCTGCTAGCAAAAGAATTAACATGGTGCTTGAGCTAGACAAAGCAAAGCCAATATCTACAAGACTGCAGAGATCTGATAGGGTAGGATTGCATGAAGTCTTCATTGAGGGAGATTCCATAAGCATGATCCATTACGGGCCATCTTATAGAAGATGCCGAAGTGTATATGCCAATTTAAAAATAAGAATGATTGTGTTAATTTAAAGTATTTAACAAGAACCAATTTCCTATGGAAGTTCAAGACTGGCGTGAAATGAAAAAAGAAATGAAAGAGAAGGAAAAGACCAAACAAATTTTAATTCCTATGGACCGATCTGAGTTCTGATGCAGCACAGTAAATGGATCCCACTATTTTGTGCAAAATTTTGAGTTATAGGAACCAAGATATGAAACCAAACGTATGGGTTTAGGAAATTGGGGTATTTTAAGTGATGAGTGATGAGTGAGAAAAATTGAGTGAGGAGTGAGGAGTGACGAGTGATGAGTGATTGTTTTTAAAAAACCAAACAACCCCTAATTTTCTAAGGTGTTACATTATTTAAAATTTTATTCCACCTACTCCTAACAGAGATGGTTGATTTTAAACAATGTAGTACTATATAAACCCTTATATTCCTAAAAGCTAAATATTAATTATTAAATAAATTCTCTTAGTTCAAAGACAGATAGAAAGGATCCATTTGTGGCATTTGTGTGTTTGATTATAACTGGTTGTGGTATTCGGTTTTTCCACGTTGAGAAATAGGAAACAACTATATTTGGAATCTAAAGACTAAAGTTAGATGAAGCTACAATGAATTTTTTTTTTTTTTTTTGAGAGAGAGTTTTAACTTATGGAGTCCGCTCCCGATAGTAACTCTTTATCATCAAACCAAGACACTAATCAGTTTTTGGTGTAGGTGGAGATTGAGTCTTAAATCTCTTATACAACCATCAGAGACTTTACCAGTTGAGCAAACTAGAATCCACTAGCTACAATGAATTAAACTAGGAAGAGATGCAAATATTAAATTTGTAATCCAAAGACTAGTGGCTAGTTTCGATGGAGGGGGGAGTGGAGGAGTAAAGTAGAGACCACAACAAAAGCGGGTTATGGTGACGAAATCTAGTTAGCAAAACTAAATTTGTCATTAAATGATAACATTTGGTGAGGAAAAAAGAAATTCATCACTGATTTTGATAAAATGTTTAACTACGGTGACAAAATCAATATTTCGTCACTAAAGATACTAATATTGGTGACGAAATAGGTTTTTTGTCACTATAGCTCATGAAATGAAAAGGCAACATTGGGTTTTTTTGGCGCGAGTGGAACTGTTGTCTATGGTGACGAACATTTTCGTCACCAAAAGTGAGTTCTACGGTGACGAAAGGTTTGCGTCACCAAATACAGATAATAGATGATGAAATACTAATCTCATCACCCAATATATGAGATTTAGATTTCATTGGTGACAAAATAAGTTTTCACCACTATTGGTAAAAAAATTAGGTTTCATCAGTGACGAAATAATGTTTTCGTCACTATTATTCTTTGCCTTTTTGGTTTATTTCTATTTTTTTTTAAATGTGTGAATTTGATGTTTGTGTTCATGTAACAATCGGTCCAAAAATGGAGTTTTGTTTCTTCTTTATTTTTATTTTGTTATTTATTAGTTATTTTGTAACATCGAAAAAAAAAAAGGTTTTTGGCAATATGATTTCCACTACACATTAGTTTGCCTCCACTTATCTTTTTCAACCACCCCTCCCCTCTCTTTTCTCTTCTCTACTCTCTCATTCACTTCTTCCACCATGACCAAATCCTTAAGCTCATGTCTCCTTCCTCATTTTTCATTTCTTAAGTTAAGACCTCCAAGGAAGTGAGGATTTCTCTCTATTAATCCTCCTAGTAGCCAAACTCCATGAGATTTCAAAGTTGATCAAACCCAAGATAAAAATACGAGTATTCTCTCAATTTCTTCTATGAAATACATTGGGTTTTGTTATTTTATGATGTTTTTGGTATATACTTGATGAGTTTGGTGAATATTGGAAGATTAGAGGGTTATAAGGATTTGGGTAACAAGGGATTTATTAAATCTGAAAATTTCAATCTTTTTGGAGGTGTTTGCTTTGATGGGGTGTTTTGGCCGTCTATTTTACTAATGGGTAATTGAGGGTTGGTTTCCTAGAACAACCATTTGAGTTTTGTTGTTACATGTGTTGAGGTGAGTTGATTTTAAAAGTGTGTTTTCTTTGCATTTGGATGGTTTTGACATATCTAAGAGTGAACTTTATACTTGTTGCACATCATTATGATTACTTTTATATACATACATAAAAATTATATATTCAAAACAATAGTGAGAAACTTATCAAAGTTTGATAGAATTAATTTAATTAAATAAATAACATATATTTATCATTCTTACCTCTTCTTCCATATTAGAAAGTTGTGTAGCAAGTACTTTTCTCTCTCTTTGTCTCCCTCTATTTTTATGTCTTGCATTTGATTCTTTGACATATTTGTATGCTTATTTAGACTTGCATATTTGCAAGTTTTGTTGTGTCTCCAACTTGCATGTCTAGCAAATATTTGAAATATTATTTTTCCATTTATATCAATCAGTATTTATATATATATATATATATATATATAATGTTATCATTCTAACATAAATCTCAATATTAACAAAAAATAATTTTTTTTCTAAACTATTCTTTTTCAATCTTTATAAAAGTCAAAATTAACAAAATGCAATGACTCAATCTTTTTCTCTTTCTCATTGTTGAGGCTTATTTTCGGGAGCCCAATAAGAAGAAGCAGTCCAGCAACATCAACAGAAAAGAATTAGAAAGTGGATAGAAAGCCCATTAAGCC
Organism: Lithocarpus polystachyus; assembly: GCA_033629205.1. NCBI lineage: Eukaryota > Viridiplantae > Streptophyta > Magnoliopsida > Fagales > Fagaceae > Lithocarpus > Lithocarpus polystachyus. The sequence goes on from CM066170.1 coordinate 34,653,809, forward strand.
CAAGCGGCAGGAAATAATGGATTATAGGTCCATAAAGCAAATAAATAGATCTTGAAGAAGTAAATGGGCCTGAAAAGGCCCGGAAAGAGAGAAACTAGCGAACCGTGGGCCACAGATGTAGAAAAGTGAGAATGGGCCACGTCTATTGCGGCAGGCCCCAAGTAAAGTAAGTATAGGGCCATAGAAAAACTTATGAGCTCTAAGGATAAAGTATGGAGTAGTTGGGCCGAGGAAGCCCAACGAATTAGTAAAGGCCCATGGAGGGTACAGAATTAGAAAGGGTCAAAGATGCCCAAAGGAAAGTAAATAGGACACGGGAGCCCGCAGGCAGACATGGCAAGAAAGCCCAATGAGGCTTATTAAGCCCTTAGAAAGGAAAACAAACAGCAGGCCCAAAGAGGCCCAATGGTACTAAATTATATCGCCATAACATGAATGTCAAAACGGTGCGGCAAGAAGCAATAGCAAAGTTGCGAAGATTAAAACACGAGAGGATGCAAATGAGCTAAAGTCCACAATCGAGCAAACGCTCAGACCCCAAACGGCAAGTCAATAAAGAAGTAGCCCACGCCATAAGAAGTTAGAGGTGAACGGCAGATGAATAAACAGACGCCCAGACCGCGGCAAACGCATGAACGGTGGGCAGATTTTGGACCAACATGAAAAACAGAGCACGCGCAAGGCCCAGGTCTCACCAGCTTGTACCCAGCCAATACGGGAAGAGGTGGGCCATGGGTCAGAGGTAAGGGGGGACGTGGTCTGGCGGAGGGGAGATGGAAAGAACCTATTTCAAGGATCCTGCTCAGGCTACTTTCGGGTGAGTGTCCTGCTAGGATGACATGCCACCCGAAAATAGCAAAACTGAGTTGGAATCGTTCGGTGCATGCCATGAGGGAAGAGAGAGAGAACACCTTACCGTGGCAAGTAAGAATGCCATGACAAGAATATAGACAAATATTTTGTCCCCGCCTAGTGATGTGGTTTGGCGCGGCTAGCGCAGGTAGTGGCGCTGGTCGGGCACTTGACCAATCAATAATGGTTGGCAAGGACACACACCAGACAAAAGACAGTTAGAGGGTAAAAAGGAAAATGCTAAACCACGATAGACACTATTTAAAGACACTCACTGTGCACAAGGAAGGAGGGGGGAGAAAAAGGGGAAGGAACCGAAGGGGACAGAAAAACAGAGTAGGAGAAAGGAAAACTAAGGAAAGGCTAATACTAACTAAAAAAAAAAAGAGAAAGGAAAAAAGATTAAGAAAAGAAAGAAAGATAAGAAAAAACCGAGGAAAGAAAGATGGCGGGCATGCACCAAAATGGGTTTGTTTCCCTCTCTCCCTCTCAAACTCACGCTCTCTATTGTTACTGACTTGGGCACGAGTCATTTAGGACCGTCCCTTCAAAGCCATTAATCTCTCCTTTTGAGAAATTATTCGCATTGAAGGGATGTTGTCTCCTTCTTGGCTTGCACCCTTTTAACATTTTGCGGCAGACTAACAGTTTTATAAGTTTGCCTTTATTTCCTCTTTCTTTTCCTTCTGCATTTACTTTTATGTTAATATTCAATTTTATTGCTATTTCCTTGGAATATGTATTCTTTGCAATGTCTCGTTGTTTAAGTTTAGTAAGCAAACCTCTTTGATATTCCGTTATATCTGTATGCTGTAATCATCTCAAGAAGGCCTGCCTGCCACGGTCACATAATATAAACTACGACAGAACAGGGCATGACTTGTGCACAAGCCGAACCAAGGTGTGTTGCAATTGGACCGGTCCCAACTCTCTAATCCAGAGTATTTTGGGCTTAGCACGGCAGGAAGGAGCAATCCAGCCCAACGTTGTACAAAAGGCCCATAACACCTGTTACACTCATCAAGGTTGAATTCAGGTTCTTCAAAATTGTATTGAAATACAACATATTAAAATAGTACAAAAAGAGAATTTGTAGCTTTCATTACAGTCTCTTTATCATATTTGAGAATTAATAATAATAGAGGGGGGGGGGGGGGGGGGGACATAAGAGAACTTGTAGCTTTCTTTACAGTCTCTTTATCATATTTGAGAATTAATAATAATAGGGGGGGGGGGGGGGAACAAAGCTGCAAACAATGTATTTTTTTAGTTAAGCAATTTATTCTAAGAAAAAAAACACAAATATATATATATATATATGTATATATATATATATACATATATATATATATATATATATATGTATATATATATATATATATATATATATATATAGCTAAGAGAAAGTGTCTTACTAGATGGATATTTTGGCTAAGAGCCTAAGACTGAAATTGATAAAGACTGCACTAACAGTGGAGAAAAACGTACCACATCTATAATCCATTATCACAAAAACGTACCACATCTAGGATTTGATCTCTTCTTACACCAAAAATCCATTGATCTCTTGGTTTGATGATAAATAATACAATCATTAGAAACGGACTCAATAGGTTAAAACTCTATGATAAAAAATACCAAAAATTAAAAAATTCTAGAAAATTCTAAGGAAAGATCACATATTGATGTGGGAGTTGGGGTTTTGGAACCTTGAATAAAAATTTTCCAATGATAAACGGTGCTATCTTGATTACACGACTTTTTGATCAGTTGGTATGATATCATTGATATGTCCACCCACTACCGCAAGCATTTTTTTTCTACCAAACAAATAGATTACATTGTAGGGCCAAGTAGATTACATGGTACATCACAGAGTTATGAGTCTGTCTTGCTATCATATTAGCAAGTTTCCTACTATCAGATGGTATAGAGTCCGAAGCTCTCAAAAAAACAAGTATAGAGTATTGTTTAACAATATTATGAAGGGATAATTACAGCAAACCCACCTGTGCTATGGCCCGTTTTCACTTTGCCTACTCGTGGTTTAAAACTTTACACTTTGCCCACCTGAGGTGCCTTCCGTTAGGGATCTGTTACCCACCTCTCCCTTTGCCGTTAGAAAAACACATTTTTACGAAAAAACAAACATAACAAAGATCAAAAAGTTAAAATTTTTTATTGCTTAAGAACTTCTTTGAGAACAAAACACAAATCAACAGTTCTGGATTTAACATTTTAACTTTTCAAATTTTCAATTCAAAGCTTAAAAATTAAAAACCCACACAAGTTCTTTCCTCTCCTCTCATTTCATTTTCAATTATACGTACTGTGTCATTTTCTTTCTTTCATAGTTGAATACACAGAGTAAACTCAGTCTCGCCGTATCAAAAATAAAAACCCAGTCTTGCTTTGAAGTACAACGCAATCAAAAACCCAGAAAAAATATTTAAAAAAAAACAACAGAATTAATAAACCCATCCTATTTCTCTTCGTCCCCAAAACAACAACCAATATTCAAACATCTTAAGCTTCAAACCCATCACTAGAATCTGCATAAGAACCTAGCAATCAATCCCCATATAACCTCATTTTACATAGACACCAACACTAACACACCCACACCATCAAAGTACAAACCACAGATCTATCAAAATGCAACCCCAAAACCCAAGTCAAAATACAAACATCAACACACCCACACACATCCAAACCCACGGATCCATCAGTAACCATGCCTCAAATCCCATTTTTCAAACCCCAACAACCAAAAGAAACCCAATCCCTATATCAAATAAATAAAGAAGAAGAAAAATATAGCAGAAAATAGAAAAAGAAAACAGTAAGAGAAACAGAAAGAGAAACGACAGCCACCTTCAGTGGTGGCACCGTCGATGGTGGATGTCCTGCTCGGCCATGGCACACCTCAGACTCAACCTCAAACACATTGTCCTGAGAGAAGGAAGAGAAGGAGGGAACAGTGGAGAAGGGAAAGAAAATGAAACGAGAGGAGAGGAAAGAACTTGTGTGGGTTTTTAATTTTTAAGTTTTGAATTGAAAATTTGAAAAGCTAAAATGTTAAATTCAGAACTGTTGATTTGTGTTTTTGTTCTCAAAGAAGTTCTTAAGTAATAAAAAATTTTAACTTTTTGATCTTTGTTATGTTTGTTTTTTCGTAAAAATGTGTTTTTCTAACGGCAAAGGGAGAGGTGGGTAACAGATCCCTAACGGAAGGCACCTCAGGTGGGCAAAGTGTAAAGTTTTAAACCACGGGTAGGCAAAGTGAAAACGGGCCATAGCACAGGTGGGTTTGCTGTAATTATCCCTATTATGAATATCCTCTAGTAAACAATAAATCCACCAAGGCCAGTAGCTCTTTGATCTCCAAAAAAGTTGTATCTTCCTTATCGTCAGTTAGGATCACCACTCTTTGAAGTCCCAAATGAGCTGTGTAAAGGAGTGCTTCACAAATCGCAACGAGCTTTGCCTTCTTAGGATCTTGGAATGCCGTGAGAAATGCATTTCTGACAATTTGACCTCCTTCCTTTGATTTACCAATAAGGGCAACACCTCTTCTTCCTCTAATCACTTTGCTGGAAATTTCAACTTAATACAACAACTGCCAATCTTCTTGGTAGGGCCAAACAGGAGTAAGGTGCTGGTTGTCTTCCTTTAATGTTTGTTCTTGACTTGTAAGATTTTCAATATAAGCAGCATTGTACCTGTGAGTTAAAGCATTAGAGGTTAGCATAACCTCCCTTACATTGGGTAATTTTCCTTCGAAGACTATGCCATTTCTGTGATTCCATATACACCAAAGGGTAGCAAACAAGGTAGGGATGCAGTTCTTGATTCGGTTTTCCTTTTGGCTTCCTTCGATCCAGCTACTTATCCAATTAGATAGGGTGTGGTAGGGGAGAGTGTCAGTACGAATGGTTATTTCACTGCCTAACCAAACAGCTCTAGAGAAAGAACATTTGAGAAACAAGTGATCTAAAGTTTCCCTTTCTTCTTGACAAAAGGGACAGGTATCAAAGCAATTCAAACCTGTATGGATAAGGGTGTTTCTAACAGGGAGGGCTAAGTGTAAGACTTTCCAAATAAAGTGCAGAATTTTTTGAGTGAGTGGAATTTTCCATAAAGTTGTCCATGTCATTGGTGGGATAGCAGGTGGGTTGGGGTGAGATGGGAGGTTTTCATTGAGTAGGATGGAGTAAGCTTTTTTCACTTGGAATTTGCCATTGGTGGAAAAAGGCCAAACAATTTTGTCTTGGGACTCAGATGGTTTTGATTTGGGTATTGGGATGTTAAGGATGGACTCAGCTTCTTCTTTATTGTATAGAGATGTGATCAGTGGCGACGCCACTCATTATTCAGGGTGTTCCTAGGAACACCCTGACTTGAAATTTTTTTTTTTTTTTATGTATAAGAATTTAAATTTTTTTTATTTGTTTATCCTTAAAAAAAAAAAAAAAATAGGAACACCCTCAAGCAATTTTAGGAACACCCTCAAAATTTTTATGGCAAACAAATTTTGAACTAAAATCTAATGCACAGTGGGATGTGTGCTAGTGTGTGCTAATGCACAGTAGAGTGTGTGCTAGACTGCTAGTTGTTAGTAAAAAAATTAATGAAGCAACTAAATATCAATAATTAATAATTTAATTAACTATTACATTATAAAAGACAAACAAATTAAATTATGTTAGGCTAAAAAATAATTAATAATTTAATAATTAATGAAATAACAATACAACAAATTATAGTTTATAAAAGACAAACAAATTTATGAAACAACTAAACAACAATAATTAATAATTTTATTAATATTTCAAATGAACTTATAGTTTATTGTACAGTTACCTTTGTTCATTTCTTTTCTTTTTATTTATTTTTTTTTCCTTTTGAGGTTTTTTGGTGTCTGAATGCAAATTTGTTTTGGTTTTAAGAATATTTGTTTTTTTTAAGTACAAACTTCATGCTAGCCAAATCTTGAATTTCGGCCGGTATTTACCAAAATGTCCCCAAACTGATTGAAATGACCTGAAATTTTTTCAAAGTGGAATAGGAACACCCTGGACAAAATTTCTGGAGTCGCCACTGGATGTGATGAGAGGTAAATCCCAAGTGTCGGTGGTAGGTTTTATCAGGTTTGCAACACAATTGTTAGGATCTAAGGTTGAAGGGTTTTTTGGTTTAAACCAAGTTGAATGTTGGAGTGGGATACTATGTCCTGTACTTACTTTGCATGTACATTGGAAGAGCTTAGGATTGGGTTTGTGCATAATGTTTTTCCAGGACTAGGAGTAGCTTGGTTTGGGTTTGTGTGTGAGAATGCGTTCCCTGTGGCAATATTTAGAGGTAAGAGTCTTGGCAAGAATGGATTGGGGTTGTTGAATGATTCTCCAAAATTGTTTTGCTATTAAGGATTGGTTCATCGGTTTAAATTTCCTAATACCTAGTCCACCTTCATTTCTAGGCCTACAAATAGTGTTCCAATTGACAAGATGGAGTTTTCTTGCGGAGGGTTGGTGAGCCCAACAAAAGGCATTGATGATGGAGTCTTCTCTGTCTCCCTCTGTTTTTATGTCTTACATTTGATTCTTTGGCATATTTGTATGCTATTCTGTTGTGTCTCCAACTTGCATGTTCAGAATGTATCTGAAATATTACTTTTTAATTTATATCAATTAATATTTATATATACCTTCAAAGTTAACCAATAGTAAATATATAGAGTTACAGCCTAAGTTTTGGAAATTCATATTTGTATGCTTATTGGTGAACTATTTTAGTTCACAAAATACTAATTTTAAAAAATATAAATTGAACTATCAAATAAGGAGTTTTAAAATTGTAATAATCCTTTTTTTTTTCTCTTTGTTAGCAATAATCTAACACCAAATTAATGTCAAGATTAAATAAATATATATATATATATATATATAATGTGTATGGAAAAGAACTTTAATGATAATAATTAATAAATTATAACAAATATTTGCTTAATAATAAGCCAAAAAGAAGATTGTCCTGAAATCAAAATTGAGAGGATGGAAACAATATATCATCATTGGAACCATTTTCATAAACGTTTAATCATATATGATATACAAAATAATAGATCTTCCAAAAGAAGAATAATATATTTGTAAAAATTAATATATCAATTCTCTTGGAAAATACACCACCATGAAAGCATGTCTAACAATATTTAATAATTGATTCTCAAACCATAAGCATAAAAAATATATCAAAATTAAGTTAATTAGCTAAAAAAAATTAAAGCAACAATATATCAAACCTGTTCAATTTGATTATAATAATAAAAATTAGAGTAAACAAACACGTACTTGTAAGGTTGTAGGTGTCGTAGATAGGAGAAGGAAAGACTAAATAGAAAAAAAACTATACAATTGGTAGGAAAATGAAAAAAATACACCAAATTAATTACTGTGTGTGAGTATATATATGCTCCATGTCTCCACCTAAAAAGAGTCCACTTCCAAATCAAATACCCTAAACTTCTTGGAGAAGATATGAAAAAAAAAAAAAAAAAAAAAAAAAAAAAAAAAAAAGTCCATGAGGTGTATATAAAGTAAAAAAGGTGACATTCTCAAGAAGGTTTTTTTTTTTTTTTTTTTTAGAAGGACGTTTTCAAGAAGTTGATATAGAGAAGAAGAAAAAAAAAGTCCATGAGATGTATGTAAATAAAAAAGAAGACGTTCTCCAGAAAGAGTTTTATTTTATTTTGTTTTAAGAATATAATAAGGACGTTTTTAAGAAGTTGTTGTGTAGAAAAAAAAAAAAAATCCATGGTCGTCGGATTATATAGTATATGTTATTGATTATAGATTGATTGATTTGGGCTGAGGCTGATTATATTAGCATGGTCGTCAGATTATATAATTAAACAATCATGGATGTTACACAAAAATGAAAATGAAAAAATTGCAATTGGTAAAGCCTGAAGTTATCATAATTGGTGGTAGCAGCCTATCACCCTGAAGGACTTATAATCTCTACTACATTCCAAAATTGAAATAGTAAGATTTACACGAATATTAGGAAATATTAAACAAACGCTCTGCCAAAGTATACACATAACACACGGCTCCACCCCCATTCTGCACCGCCATAGATCTTGATAGACTTTTTTAAATAATTCTCTAGTATATGAATAGCATTGCTCTATGTGAGTTTAGTCCCACATTGAATAAAGATGAGAAAAATTAGTAGTTTATATAACATAATTGAGTAAATACCCATTGAGCTTAGGTCTTTTGGGTTAAAATGTGCACCTCCAAAAGGTCTAAGCCTTTTGGGTTTAATTATCTAAAACTTTTTTTTGCTTATTAAATTCTAATATCCTGATTGTATCTTTCTTGGTGCCGCTTTCTCATCTACTATGTTGCATTCTTTCCTTATCACATACACGGGGATGGGCCACATACTGCCATGTTTCTCATGTAGATAGTTATTCATTTATTGATAATAATTGGAACCTTGTTGAGAACTTGGTTTTCTTTTTATCTATTTTAGCTGTTGTTTGGACATTTCATTACCCTAATACATATTTCTCATTGCAGTTGTTAGAAGGGCAACGAATTCGTGTAAATAAGGCGTAAAGTAGTCGGCAGCAACATGGGATTTTGGAGCATGTTCAACTTTGTATCCATTGCACTAAAAATTAGGGCAGTTTTTATTTTTTTATTTTATATGAAATACATTTTAATGAATTAGTACTGGGTCACTTACATAGTTCTGATCCTTTTTTTGATAAGGTTATGCAATTTGTTCTACATAAGCTTCCTGGTGCATCTACTAGTATGCATATATAGTACGAGTATTGTATGTCAAGCATGGCAAATTGGTGCCTCTAATTATGATTGTTTCTTCAAGCTGGTGATAAATGAGCACCTCATTTGTTGTGAGATTTCTTGTATTCAAGAATGATTTAGGGCCTACTATGAAATTTTAATCCTTTTGCATTAGCAACCACTCTATCCATATTTTCAGTTAAGTGTCATATAAGTTTGCCATGCATGTATAGTTTGTCCAATAAAATGATACCACATCATTTTTGTAGCCTAAAAAAATAAAAATAATTAAAATGACATTGTATAATAAATATGACATATCATCATTTTATTGGATTAACTAAACACACGTGGCAAGTTTATATGGCACTTAACGGAAAATATGGATGGAAGAGCTATTGATGCAAATGGAACTTTAGATGATAAAATTTAAATTCTTAAATTTCAAGATTTAAAATCCAAAAACCTCCAAATTTTAATTGGGAGAGTAATTTGCAGTTTAGCAAAAAAAAATTCATAACTTCAATTAATACTATTATTACTATATGAGCTGGAAGTGTGAGGTCATGCTTTGTTTAATTTGATTTTTGTTTTCATTTCAATCCCATTACCCCGCCAGCAAGCTCTATTTAAGTCCATTGTTACAGAACCAAAAAAAAATGCACACATACACACAATCAAACAATTAGAATAAGCAGCCTAGTTGTTTGAATCGGTTTTCATTATGGCAACATTGAGCATTGAAGTAATCTCTAAAGAGACAATTAAAGCCTTCTTCTCCTTCTGTGCTCCAGATCATTCTGACATCAAATTCAACATCGATGACATATCCAACTGCCTTAAGAACTCTCTCTCAGAGGTCTTAACCAAATAGTACTACCCCACTAGCTAGCTGGACGCTTGAAAGAGAACCGTTTCATACATTGCAACGATGAAGGGATTCTTTACGTGAAAACACAAGTGCCAACTTTCTGATGTTATCAACAGTCCAATTCCTGGTGAACTCAACAAGTTAGTCTCTTTTCAACTCGATGCTCTCACTGATGTAACTCAACGTGTTTGAGTGCGGTGCAATTGGTATTGGAGCTTGCATGTCACATAAGATTGCAGACGCATTATCATTCTTCTGTTCCTCAAGATTTAGGCAGCTACAACCTTTTGAGAAGATAACATTGAGTCTCCGCAGTTTGAAGCGGCTACACTCATCCCACCAAAGGACTTATCCGGATATGTTCCTGGTTTCGGTATCACAAAGGAGAATATAATAACATAAGAGGTATGTGTTTGATGCTTCCATGATAGAAAATTTTAGAGCAAAATGTTGACAATGAAGGCCTTGAGAATCAGAAACAACCTTCAGCGTTGAAACCTTAGCAACCTTCATATGAATCAGGACTAGGGAAGCTATACATAGTAAATCTGCGTCCAAGAACCGACTCACCACAACCACAACCATCTTTCGGAAATCTTTTTTCTATTGCCTTAACAATACCAATTTTGAAAAATGGGGACGAGGGTCAAGGTCTCATGCGCCAGATTCGAGAGGGACTTAGTAAAATCAACAAAAATTACGTGAAGAAACTCAAAGAAGGAAGCCAACACTTGAGTAACCCAATAGAGCAATGCTACACTGAATAATAATGAAGTCCCACATTGAATAATAATGAAGAAACTCATATGAAAAGGAAGTCCCACATTGAATAATAATGAAGAAAATTAGTAGTTTATATAATATAATTGAACATAAACTAATTGAGCTTGGGTCTTTTGGGTATTGGGTCACCCAAAAGGCCTAAGCCTTTTTGGTTTTTTTTTTTTTTTTTTTTTTTTTTTTTGAGGTAAGAGATGGTTTTTTTTTTTTTTTTTTTTGAGGTAAGAGATAGATTTTTTGAGATGCTTTTAATTATCTATAAATGACGGATCTATAAAATAATAATAAAAATTTATTATAGCACTGACACGTTAGCATAAAAATTTTAAAAATTAATTTATTAATTTTAATTAAATAAAAAAAAAAACAAAATTAAAAATCAAAATTCTCATTTTTTTTTTTTGAGGTAAGAGATAGATTTTTTGGGTTGCTTTTAATTATCTATAAATGACGGATCTATAAAATAATAATAAAAATTTACTGTAGCACTGACACGTTAGCATAAAAATTTTAAAAATTAATTTATTAATTTTAATTAAATAAAAAAATTTAAAATTAAAAATCAAAATTCTCATAAATTATAATTTAAAGATTAAGAAAAAAACATGAAGTAACTTTCTCAATTTTTCTTAAATTTTCTTGTCAACCAAACACAAAATCATCAATAAACACTAAACTCAGACACAATGTCAAACTCCAACAAAAAATCACATGAATTAACAAGAACATGAACCAGATCACAAGAAAGATATGGGTTTAGAGAGAGAGAGAGAGAGAGAGAGAGAGAGAGAGAGAGAGAGTGATCTGGGACCAAAATCGACGACTATCATTTTATCAACAGCTTCAGCCAACTTCTGAGAATTGTGGTGGATGAGAGAATCGCTTGGCGGCTGACCAGAAAGGAGAGAAGAGAGAATAAAAGACGATCTGGGTTTAGAGAGAGAGAGAATGATATGGGTTTAGAGAGAGAGAGAGGATGAGATGTGGCTAGCGATGTTCAGTTTCTCCCTCGTCGACCAACGGCGAGCAGATCTAGGAAAAAGTGTACCTGGCAACAAGCAACGATGTCGAAGTGATGGGCCAAGATGTCGACCAGTTTGCCTTTGCCTTCGTCTCCCCACTGACAGCCTAAGACCCGATCCGGTTGGTTCCTTGGCTTGTGCTCGATTCGACTATGCTCAAAGATGCAGAGGCTAAGGCTGAGGAGCAGACGATGAGGTTTGGGCGGCTAGGGAGAATAATGGGTCTGAGGTGGTGGTGGCGAGCACCCAAGAAAGGGGTCTGTGGGACCCTGATAGGGTTCGAGTCGAGTCCCAGTGACGAGAGACTCAAGCTGAGACACTGAGATGGATATGGGTTAGTGTGGCAGATTGTGGTGGTGGTCATTAGGTTTGATGGTTTAGGTTTTGAATTTTGTGGAAGAACACAACACCCATTTTTTATTTAATTTACAATTGATTTTTGTTGGTAACAATGTATACAAATTTTCTTGTGTTCTTATGATTTGGGGTCGTGTTCTTGTGATCTGGGTTCATCTTCTTGTGTTCCTATGATTTGGGTTCATCTTTTTGTTTATTTTTATTCAATGGTTCAAAATAAAGGAAAATATTCTTGTTCTTAATAAATTAATTTTTTAAATTTATATGCTAACGTGTCAGTGCTACAATAAATTATTATTATTATTTTATTAATCCGTCATCTTTCCAGTTAGTTTGGTGACCGAATAGTGCTTCAAGGACTTAAATGTCCCATGTTAATTGGTTTAGGGACTAAAAGTGGTAAAAATAAAATATAGGGACTAAAATGGAAAAAAGTCAAAATGTAGGGACTAAAAGTGCATTTACACCTAACTTTTTTGCCTTCTTTATTTGAAATGCTTTGCTAGCATAAAGCTTTTTTTTGTTCTTTTTTTTCATTTTCTTTTTTCGAGAAAAGCATAGAGCTGAATTAGTATATTTGGTTTAATTGTTAAATAACATAAATAGTTATTTATATCCACTATAAAGAAGTCAAGCCATTCAAAACCCACTATCCTCTTAATTTAAGAGAATACTAAAACGTTTCAAGTTTAAAATTTTAATATTTCCTTTGTTCAAAAAACTTAATGCGTATATTAGTATATTTGGTTTAATTGTTAAATAACATAAATAGTTATTTATGTCCACTATAAAGAAGTCAAGCTATTTAGAACTCACTATCCTCTTAATTTAAGAGAATACTAAAACATTTCAAGTTTAAAATTTTAATATTTCCTTTGTTCAAAAAACTTAATGCATATATAATGAGATTTCAAAATCCAGAAGTAAACTACTTCAAAGATTAAAATGCAGACAAAATGAAATTGTAACAATAAATCCACCAACACCCGTCTCGATTAGGGTTTTGTAATGCCAAAAATCAGCCTAGTTGTATTGAGTTCTTCAGGATAATCAAATTTAAAACTTTGATCATGCAAGTACTACTTGAAGCATTATTTGATAGAGCAAGTTAAACTTAGATGGATCAAATAATCCAATTATCTAACTTAACTCTTACGTTAAAATTGCCTTCTCTACATGATATACAAGGCCTCACATTTTAGATATTCTCATATCAAAAATTCTCTCTTTTTTTTTTATAAGTAATAAAAATATATTATTAAAAGAAGAAAAGAGTCACTGGCATTTACAAGAAATATACGTAAGGGACAAAGTACAAATCAAAAGCATAAAGAGCAAATGTCCAAAAACCCATGAACAGAAAATAAATCATGAACTAAAGTGAAAGAATGACATCCTAACACTGCAGCTCAATCCAAAAGAGTCTTGAAGAAGAAAAGTTTGAAATCTAAAACTGTTTTCTCCAAGTCCTCAAAATGCCGGTTATTCCACTCTTGCAAATGCACCACATCAAACAATGAGGGACAAAAACTCTAATTCATGATACTAGATAATTTGCGCAAAGAATTTTTGTGAGATTGAATATCATATTATGTCATTTGCTAAAATTCAGAATATCAGATAATCTTATTGGTAATGGTGACAAAAACTTTTATGGCAAAGACCCAACTGGGAGAAATTATGAAAAAATGAAAGTTTAAAAATCTATAACAAATGACAAGTATAATACAGGAAAATTTGGCGATAGCTAATGAAGCACTAACCCATATTGTTTGTTCCATTTTTTGGGGGGTAAGACAAACTGCAACATGAAAGACAAAGCTACAAATTCCATAGACAACTTATCATGACCGGAGTTTAACAGATTTATAAGGAACCGAATCTTCACATCAATAGCAATTAATAGAATGGTTCATACCCACCATACTGATAACAAAATCTGTGGTAAATTGGTTTTACATGTTTATTGTTTGAAGTAGAACACTTGATATTTTCCTTGAGAATACTCATCATGCATGGCATAAATGAATGAGGGGCTTCAGTAGAAAGTATCCATCAACCCGAAGCTGTCATCTGATAGAGCAAGAAAATTAAATGGAAGATACCATATGTAGTAAATTCAAATGTAAGTACCTGCCACTGAGCCTCGTAGCCTAGTGGCACCCAATGTCATTGTATACCTTGAGCTCAGGGGTTCAATCCCCCACATTTACCCTGCAAAAAAAAAAAATTCAAATGTAGGTACCTCATTTGTTGTGAGATTTCTTGTATTCAAGAATGATTTATGGCCTACTATGAAGGCCAGAATCAGCTGGATCCATACAAAAAGTATCAAATCATTTTAAGTCCAATGTTCATTGCCTTTCTTGCCTCCATGGAATGATTCCGAACTTCCAAATATTGCAAGTCCTGTCCCAACTGGGCAAAGGAGCCCAGAACTTGAAAATTTTATGGATCTTTGGTTAATAATCCACAAGAAGGGATTTCAATGATGTTTAGAAGATTGACCTAGGCATCTGTCCGAAAATTTAGTGCCCCACCTTGAAGTGAATTGACTCTTTCAAGTTTCAACAATAAATCTATCCGTCTCTTCATTTCTTTTCTGACTACTGTTGTTACTATTCATTCAAGGCATAGACTCGCTCACAACTTCTTTGTATCCTGAGAAACATAAGAATTTAAGATAGGTCTAGACCAGAGTCATGCCTCCTTTAGAATTTTTTCATTTCAGGTGAGTACTTTCAAACTATAGCTTGATTTCAAGCATTTTAGAAATCAATTATCAGAGTTCAAGGCATGATGCCAAAAATGACTAAAAAAAATTGTTTTTCTTATATCTTATCTCTATCAACCAAAGTCATTTGGATGACAAAATAAGATGTTAATGTATTAGGATATACAGAAACAGAAGCAATTTCAACTGCAAAGAAAATTTTAAAAACTGAACCTTTGGTTAGTTTATATGATGCCAGAAAAACAATTCCACAATGATAGCTGTACACATTGATCTTCTAAAATCTAGCATTCAACAATTATGGCAAAATTAAGGTAAAATGAACTCAAACAGGATTATATCAATAACTATATCAGTTAATGTATACATGAAGATCAGAATAATCATTATCCTCCATCTCCCCAATCAATAATCTCAACACCAAATAAATGTCTTCACCTCCATGATGCAGTACTTGGTCTGCCTTAAACGTATATATGTGGTTTTTTATCCCAATCCAACTGCAGCCAGTGACCTTCTTGACAAGTTTATGTTTCATGGAATTTCTTACTCGAACTATACTCTCCCATCTGCCCCTCATCTCATATGCCAGAGACAATACCAAGTAAGGTAGAGATGACTGTGGTTCCAACTCCATCATCCTCTCTGCAACTCTTTCAGTGAGTTTCAAGTCTCCATAAATCACGCTAGTGTGAAGAATTGATCCCCATATGACAAAACTAGGTTCATAGGGCATTGCATCTATAACATCTATTGCTTCTTTAATTTTACCAGCTCGACTCAATAACTCCACTATGCAAGCATAATGCTCATCCCCAGGTACAACTCCATATTCCTTCTCCATTGAAGAAAAAATAGTCATTCCTTCATCAACAAAACTCCCATAATTGCAAGCCATAAGCACTCCAGCCAGAGTTGTTCGATCTGGTTTAGGACCTCCCTGAACTAGTTCCTTAAAAATGTCTAGTGCCTCATACACTCTACCATTGTTAGTCAAACCCAAAATCATAGTGTTCCAAGATATCAGGTCTCGTACGCCCATATTGGTAAAAATTTTCATAGCATAATCAATCAAGCCAACCTTAGAATAGTTTTCCACAAGTGAATTAGCAACAACTGCATCGGGCTCGAAACCCAATTTAACAACCAAAGCATGAATTTGACTCCCCTGCTCTGTTGGGAACAAAGTGGAAACAGTACTTAGAACACTGCTTAGAGTGAACTCAGTTGGCCTGAGGTTCTCCCTCATTGTCAGCACAAAGAGTTGCATGGCATCCTCCACAAAACCATGTGCTGTATAGCTTGAAATTATGGAATTGCTAAGGGCTGAATCCCATTGATCTAGTTCTTTAAAGGGCTTGATTAAATCCTCCAATCTGTTGCATTTAGAAAACAGATCAATAACAGCACTTAATACAATGCTATTAGAAATAAATCCCATCTTGACGCAGAGAGCGAAAATTTGCTTACCCTTTTCCAAATGTTGCAACTTCGAACAGACACTAATGACTGTCGACATAGTAAACTGATCAGGCGAATGCCCTATGGTTCTCATCAAACAGAACTGGTCTAGTGCCAATTCTCTGTACCCAGACCTATGACAACTCAAAATCAAAGTGTTCCAAGAGATTAAATCCAACTCTTCCATGGTAAAAAACACACCAAAAGCATAATCAAGAAGTCCAAGCTTCCCATACATATCAATTAATGAATTCCCAAGCACCACATTCGATAAATTCAGACCACTACGAACTATGCAACCATGGATCTGCTTACCATGATGAGCACACGACACAAGCAACATTAAAATGGACAACGTGAACCCACTTGGTCTTACACCAGCATTTTGCATCTCCACAAAAATTCCCAACGCATAATCAACAAACCCGCGCGAAACATAACCTGAAATCATGGTGTTCCAGCTAACAACGTCTCTCACAGGCATTTCATCAAACAAACAACCTGCCCTTTCAACGTGGCCATATCTAAACAAACCCTTCAGACAAATATTCCAAGATATACAATTCTTGTCAGAAATACCATCAAACACTTTCAAGGCATCATTGACTGTGCCATACTGAGAGTATAAGTCAAGACAGCGATTACCCAGAAAAGTATGGCTATCAAACCCGACTTTTATCAACTGGGCATGAATGGTTTTGGCAAAAGTTAAAGACTTTAGTGACAAACAGTGGTCTATGAGGTAAGAGTAATAGGAGAGCGAAGTTCTGTGAGGACCTTGAACTTGCTTTAGAAATGGGTACATGCAAATGCTGTTTGTTGGTACTAAAAACCATTGAATGAAAAGAATAAACCATACCCATGAACTAAGCGTATAAACGAATACATAATATAAGATTTTGGCTTTGGTTCTTCTTCTAGTTCCATATGGCACAGAAACAAATTTTAATTGTCAATATATAAACAGTGGTTTTATGTGAGCTGCTTCTTCAACGGTAATTCCCCCCACCGCAAGCAAATGGATTGTCGCCTCCAGTTGCATATATTCAGTATGGTCAAGTGACCAATATATAGTCACCACGTCTGCACAAACATTGTTTTTCTTTACTTTTCTTTTTGCCCTTTTGCTTTTAATTTTTTCTTTTATATATATTTCTTTACTTTTTCTTTTTTCTTCCCCAAACCATCCATGTCAATCTCTTCTCTATATAATTGAAATAGAATATTTTTGTTTCAAATTTTCACTTTTTTGTCTTAAAATGCTTGTTTTAGATGTTTGATCGTTTTCTTGAAAAGAAAACATTTTGGAAATTTTGGTTAAGATGGAAAACTTTAGTGACAATAGATTATTTGGTTTCCAATTTTCCTATGTATTGTAAAAGTTAGCTAATATATTATGGTCATTTTTGTTAAATAATACTTTAAAAAAAATTTGAAAAAATAGTAATGTTTGGAAAATTATTTGGACAAATCACTTTTTTTAAATCTCTTTTGTTGGAGAGACAAATTCATGCATTTAACTCATCTTTTGAAGAGACGAGTTTCAAGTCTTAAGAGATGAGTCTCATGTTGAAAGAATTTAATATATATATATATATATATATATTTCCAAATACTTTTAAAATGGTCATAATTAAAATAAAATAAAAAATTGAAATAGTATTATTTACTAGTAATAGAAATGGCCGATATGTTATTATACCATTTTTGCATGACAAAAATTATGTCAGATTATTATTTTATTTGTCAAATCTTTTCAGTGATTTATAAGATTCATTTATAAAATCTCATGCAATGAACTTCTCAAACAAAAGAATTAAGAGATCTTTAGGCTTGCCTTGATGAAGTGAAAATGTCTCTTAAGGCTTGCCTTGATGAAGTGAAGATGAAACTCCAATCCGCCCCAGTGCCTACCTAAAATGCTATTTGATTATACCCCTTGTAAGTGTTATTTACATTCAAAGGACAAGGTTGGACTACACTTACAAGTTACAACATTTCAATTCATACCATTGTCCAATCTCCAATGTATGAGCATGAAACCTTTGGAAAGTGGCATGGTCTTTTTGTTTGGATGGAACATGGAAAAAGAAATTGAGGAATTAATATGACATAATTGGGTCTAAACCAAAATTCTTAAACTTTTGGATAAAGTGGTGTTTTCTATATATTATATTGCGGCCTCAATTGAAGTCTCTCCGATATCTGTTATCTCCCTAACACTCTTCTCTTAAAGCAGAACAAATGCTTATCTTTGTGATGAATTGACTTCCATGGTCAACAACAAGAATTATTCTTCTTGATTATGATCTAAAAATTTGATGTGGCCTGTTAGCACCCCCTCTCTTTGTAGGAACAAAGCGGAGTTAATGGAGAATTATGTTTGACAAAAGCTGTTGGAGCGTATGCATTCCCATGAAAAAGCTAATAGGTGAAAATTAATCTTCATTTCTTCTTTTTTTTCCCCTATGAAATGGCTAATTGGTTTGAGAGCGAGGATGGAACCTGACTCTCCGCTTAATAATGCATCTAGCTGAGTAATGCATATAATGAAGTGCCTAAAATACATGGAAGAGCACTTTTCGAAGTTTACATTAACAAGTTTATTCAACACGATAATTACATTTTTGGGTCTTGTTCTTCTCAAGACATGACTTTTCATAAAGTTTGTGGGTCTGGTGAGAATGATTTCTATGAAAGTCAAGTTTCTAACAAAGTTTTTGTTCTTTCCTTGAATTTGGTTAGTCAGTGTCGCCATCTATATTGTGTCTTTACAGTTTCCTCGCCTTTCTATGCCTCCACTTAATATATCTCTGCCTTCTTAGGATAAGACACATGAATTCTGCACCAAATCCTTGGATTCTAACCTGGACAACGCAAACATAAAATGCCTTCAGACATTCAAGTTCTACTATATCAGAATTATAGAAAAACTTCTTTCACAAAAGTATATTAAAAGGCGTAAAATCATTAAAAATGTACATGTTAGCAAAGGGAGCTATGAACAATAAATGTAAATAAACAGAAAATTATCAATTACACCTTTTAACCTTCAAACAGCAGTCACTTTCCTACTTTTCTTTAAGATGTGAGTTTATCACCATCTATAATAACAGTAAGCAAATATAAGAAGGGCACTTCCTAACCACATCCAAGAAACATGTCATGTTCTCTAATCCAATTGCTTACACTGCAGGGATATTCTACATTATTATACAATCATGGTCACTGGACATAGAGGAAAACTGCTTGGGTAATTTAAGAACTAAAATAAGCCATGCACACATCCTCTTTGTAACAGGTTCAATGCATCCACTGCATATACCAAACAACAACCAGTGTAATAAGGATTTATATATATTTCTATAATGGTTGCTGTGAACACAAGTAATGTACAAACAATGGCAATGAGAATATTCATCTATTATGTGGCAGCTAAAATTAGTAACACCACATGGTAGTTAATTATTTTATTGAGACCTTGAACAAACTTGTTTTATATATATATAACAATAACAACTACAACAACAGCAGAGTTTTAGTCTCCAATGTTTTGGGGTTGGCTGCATGTATTATTTTCCTCTATTCAATTATATTCTATCTGGAGCCATATCCTCTATTACTTTCCTAATTGACATGCCTTTTCTATACCTATAAAGGGGAAAAAAAAAGGATAATTGGATGAAACTTATAACATTTTATTAAACTCCACCTCAAAAAGAATATTACCAATTTATCATAAATAAGAGATATAATTTGTAATAGGCAATTGCTTAAACCATTGTACACACACTAAAATACATAGCCAAGTATCTAGTGTTTTGATATAAACTCAAATTCCCACTTCCAAAACAACTAAATATTAACCCAAACTAAATCAAGCTGAAGTCAACAAAGAGAGAGAGGACCTATGATGGGAATTAAACACCAAAACACATAAGAAAAGAAGATGGAAGAGGAAGGATTAGAGCAAGAGTAATGGTAGGGTGAGCAATGATGAGGAAGGGGAAGAATCAAAAAAGGGAGAGGAAAGGTTGCAATGGTAAGCTGGGGAATAGAATAACCACAAATTGAAGAAGGCAAAATTTTATTTGCTAGTGGTTTGAGGCTTGGGATGAACTGTAGACCCAGACATCCTGAGTTTGACCCCCACTAGGAGTTCCCCTAGAGTGATACACAGTTCTAGTAGGTAGAGTCGTGTATCTGTGGTTTACTCCATAAGGAAGGGTCCAAAGGGCCCTACCTTGGTAAGGTTCCACATCACCAAAAAAAAAAAATTATTAGTAGGGACGTTGCACCACAAGAGCTTAGCAAATCAATTGCTAATCCTCCATAATATATTGTATAGATGTCAAAATCAACTTATGCCTACATTAAAAGGAAATCACCTCTTCGAGCCTACTGGTGACCAAGTTGCTTAAAGCAAGACACACTCCAAGAGTAGCCCATTTTCTCCCCTATGAAACCATGTGTCCCTTGATTCGAGGGTTATGCTCCCATTAAAGTTTCTTATTCAACAATCAGCCCAACTGCAACCAGGATTCTTTTGTATTTGCTTGTCTCTCATCAAATTTCTAATTTGTGCTGATCTTTCCCAGTCTCCAGAGTTGGCAAAAACGCTTGATAACTGAACATAAGCACCTGAGTTCTCAGGATCAAGCTTAATAATTCTCTCTGCCACCTTCTTCCCAAGAGTCTTATCCCCATGAGCCACACAGCCTCTCAACACTGATGACCACATGCTTGCATCAGCCTCAAAAGGCATATGTTCTATAAGATTCATTGCTTCCTCAAGGCAACCAGCACGAGCAAAAAGATCAACTATGCAAGAGTAATGTTCAATCCCTGGATCAATATGATAGTACGATTTCATTGCATAAAACCATTTATGTCCCTCCTCAACTAGTCCACAATGATCACAAGCAGATAGAACTGCTGTAAATGTAATATCAGTGGGTCTAACACCAACTTGCCTCATTTCAGCAAACAGATTCAATGCTTCAATTCCATAACCATTTGTAGCATAACCCATCAACATTGCATTCCAAGAAATTTCATCAAATTTTATCATTCCATCAAAAAGTTTTCGCCCGTCGTCAATAAAACCACACTTGCAGTAAAGATCAACAAGAGAGGTACAAATGATCTGATCAGACTCAAGCCCGATGACAGTAGCTCTAGCAAAAAGCTGTTCGCCAAGTTCAAGTGAAGAGATGCTGGCACACGCACTGATTGCACTGGCCAAGCTAAACTTGTCCATTCTCAATTTCAACCTACTCATCTCATTCAGTATATCTAATGCTTCAATTGCACACCCATTTTGACTAAGAGCTACTATCATTGAATTCCATGATATCAGGCTTTTATTTGGAATCATTTTGAAAATGCATTTTGCATCTTCAATTTTTCCACAATTAGAATACACTGTTATCATAGAATTAAGCAAGATTGTGTCCCAGTATTTGAGCTCGCTAAATAATTTGCATGCATCATAAGGGCTTCCACATTTGGAGTATGCATCAACTAGAGCACTAGCAACTATGACATCATCAATTAACCCAACTTTATAGCCATAAGTATGCATTTGTATACCATGTCCAAGGGTACCTAAGTTACTGCTGGCACTCAAAACACTTGCAAGTGTGGAGGAGTCTTCCTGGACTCCATTTCTCCGCATCTGATTGAAGAAAATCAACGCTTCAATTTCCTCATTATTATAAACATATCCAGAAATTATTGAATTCCATAACACAACACACGGATCACTTTTGCTATCAAATATTCTTCTTGCATCATTCATTCTACCACAATTTGCATACCCTGAAATCAATGCTGATAGAGAGAAGTCATCCGGTTCCTTCAACATATTCAGAGCGTGATTTGCACTATCTGGATCACCACACTTCCCATACATATGAATTAGAGAACTACTCAAGACCGAATCACATTCCACCTCATCAATCAAAATGCGAGCATGTATTTGCTTGCCGCAATCAAGAGCTTCCAAATCACTACAAGCGCCAATAACCGTTGCCAAAACAAATGTATCGCAATACGATACTTCAGAAGGGTCTGAACTCAAATCCTTAAAGAGCTTCATGGCTTCTCTTGCATACCCATTTTGAGCATAACAATGAATCATCGAATTCCATGCAACCGCATTCCTCTTTGGCATATCATTAAACAAACTCCGAGCAATCTGTAGCTCACCAGCTTTTGCAAACCCTGAAACCACAACATTCCATGAGTATTCATTCTTGTGGGGCATGGAATCAAACAACTGCAGTGACCTGTCCTTGTTCCCTGATTTCATGTACCCCTCTATTATAGTATTCCAAGAGAAACAATTTCTCTCAGGCATATCCTTGAACACTTTCCACGCATCGCTCAAGCTGCCGCAGCGCACGTACATCTGTATAAGGCGGTTTCCAAATGTGAGAGCAGAGTTTATGAGACCCTTTTTGAGAAAGAGGAGGTGGACCTGTCTTCCCTGATGAATCCAACGGTGGGTGTTACAGGATTGGAGTAGGCTGGCCAGAGAATGCAAATCAAGATCCATTTTGTAATGAAGACTAGTTCACATACAGTGGACAGTATCCGGAACAGGATCACATCACATTCACCCTTTAATATCCATTTCCACATCTGCAACATAGGAAATTAAAAAATCAACAAGGCAACCAAGTAAGGTTTACAAATCCAAACACTCCACTCAGGCCACCATCAAATCAAATAGAGCAATCAGCGATTCTTTCAGAAAATCACCCCAATCCAAACATAGAACTTCTCCTTTGACCATCATTCCATGATCTTTTAATCCATTATTTATATCTGCCACCCAATTCCTTTCTTTCCCCCAATTTTTGAGGGTTTCAAGAATTAAGAGAGCTTCTAACCCAACGTTCATATTTTCAAAATTCTCTTTTCCCAATGGTCATATATCTGAAGCAGTCATTTTCCAACGGACTTAAATTGTACAATTTGTGCAAAGCACTTAAAGCTCCCAAATCTTTAATGCGATATAAAAATTATTCATCAAATGGTGATACTTAAAAAAGTTCAGCAACAGAAAGAAGAAACATATTATGAGCTTATTAAACATACTTTCATTTCTTTAATTAATTTTCAAATTAAGTACTGAATTATTAGTTCAAGAGGACTTGACCCGCTCAAGCTATTCTTCTTGCTCATAACACCCACTGTGAGAAAGAGTAGGCAAACTGTTGTTCCAAATTCATTAGAACTTCAAGACACCACAATGCTCATAATCAAGGAGCACATATACAAACAAGTAACCCACATGACACAAGTTCGTTATAGTATATAAACCAACGGACAAGTTTTCATTTTCTTTTTTTTGGCACCTGCGCATGTACTTGTAACTCAAGTTAGTTTGTATGAAAATTATAATGCTCTTCCAAAACAAAGTAAGAACCTCATTAGATAAGATAATGCATCATATCAATCAGAGCATTTTACCAACTATAGTAGCAGAGCAGTATGATAGTTACAACCTTTGAAATAGAAAGCACAGGGTCCTTATAAGCAACTGAATAAATAGAATTTATATGGTGAAAGTCAAACATAAGCAAAATTATGAGTCATATATATATCACATGTATGCATGCATGCATCAACACAAACAAGCACACACTCAAGAGTAAGACGTGGTTATATAAGCTTGTATCGGTGATTGCCCTATAGTTACAATGAGGTTCCACCGCCTTTCTAACTTCAATATAAGAGTCCCAAAAGTTGACTATAAAATGATTATAGATTGCATTAGCACTTAAATCTCATAAAACCTGCCATTACACGAAGGAGAGGAGGGGAAGTAGACATCTTATCACAAAAATAGCACTTCCAAATGGAAGCTACTAGCTTGCTGTTGGACTTTCATGAACATTCATATATCAAAACTATGTCCAAAGAACAACAAATCAAAATCCAACTCATTTTCATGTAATTTCACTATGTACGCATCGTCAATGCTATAGCACTTACCTTAGACCCAATTCAAGCAAAACTGATATTACCATGACAAACTGGCTCCAGATTCTTATTACATAATTCATCCAAGAAATATAAATTTTCATAACCCCACAAGGCCCCAACTAACCCAATACCAAGCAAAATTAGCATCACCATTCAAAAAAATCCAATGCCAAAGTCCATCAGAATTAACATTTTCACAACAAAAGGCACAAAACATTAAGCCAATTTCTCAAAAATAAGCTTAGCATACATTCTTACAGCAAAAAGCTCAAAATTCCAATTATTGCAAGCACCAAAAGGAGCAAAAATTAACATCACAAGAACAAAAAGGAAAAAGTTGCTAATTCCCAAAACACCAATTAGACACATTAACCAGAGTCAAGCAGAATGAACATTATTACAACAACAAAAAAAAACACTCAGAAATCTGGATAGTCCCAATCAACACTATACAAAAATACAAACAGAATTACTTTAAACCAACACTAAAAGAATCTAATTCCAATGAATCAAACCAAAACCCAGTAAAAAATTACATTTTTTTTTAATAAGAAAATGGAACGAATTTATGGCAAACAGAAAGGCAAAAACAAACAAACAAAAAAGTTCTACCTTCCAATCGGCGGCGAAGAACTTTGTGGAGAGCAGCTGTTGAACATAACTCGACGCTGTTGCGCCGCGCAATACGTTGGGAGCTGAGAGTGGAAGAAGAGTGTAAAAACTGAGATGGAATTGTGGAACAGAGAGGGACCAAAAAAGATTGCACCAGCCGGGAATCGAACCCGGGTCTGTACCGTGGCAGGGTACTATTCTACCACTAGACCACTGGTGCTTTACACTCTGGTTACGATGATTCTGCAAATATCTTAGAAATTATAACTTACTAGTAACTAATCTTGCAATGCACGAGATAGTTAAATAAAAATTAAAAGTATTTATTTCACTTAAAGATATATGACTTAAATTTTAAAAATGTATAATTTGAAAATTAATAAAAATAATTAATTTATTCAATATAATGATTTAAAAAAATTCTTTTTCTTTCATATCATTGGTTCACATAACACATTTCAACGTGGGCTATTCTATGGTGATAACTTCACATAATACTCAACTGCAATTAAATCTACTATCCACTACCAATCTAATCTATGTTATCTTGATAGTAAATCTACAAATTGCATTCTCATATTCTTAGAGTTTGCCATGTCATTGTTATTATCTATATATAATGTAAAACTAAAAATTTTAACTTTTTGAAAGACTTCGTTAGAATTAGGATTAAAAAAATAATTTTTTTTTTTTAATTAGACCTAACGTTAGATTTTTTTTTTTTTTTAAGGACTCACTTTAGGTTTAAAAAAAGACTCACATAAAAAAAAAAAAAAAAAAAAACACTTTAGGATTAAGGAAAAAAGAGAGAGAAACTCCTATTAAAACTCTCTCACTGTTTAATTTAAAAAATTAAAATTTTTTATCAATTAAAATGATGAGGAAAAAAGAGAGAGACTCCTATTAGGACTCTCTTACTATTTAATTTTAAAAATTAAAAAAAATATATAAATTAAAATGATGATGTGAAAAATTGTGGGAGTTTTAGAGGCTTCGGTTTTATATGTATATATAGAGAGACTAGTTAGACTAGTTGCTATCCCTTGCCATGCACGGAAAATTTTAAGTCAAAGGTTAACATGTTTACGTTAAAAGATTTCAACTATTTAGAAGTTGAAAATTGTAGTTTGAATATTTCTTCCTATAATATGAAGCAATTTATTATGGTTATCATATCTCAAAGGTTTAGGCTACATGAATGCAATTCATATTTAAGTGCTTGTTTGGATTGTGGCACATTTGCCGTGTTTTGCGTGTTATTTTTTTTTTTTTTCTTCAGCTCCGTGTATGGCACTGTTCATTGGCCATGAACAGTAAAAATAGGGCCATGAACAGTGCAACATAGTAATTTAAATAGTAAAAAAAAATATTTTTTTATTCTTTTCAGTTTCAGTTTTCAGCAAAATAAGCGGTATCATACCTAGTTAAATCCGTTACTATAAAACTGCTTTCACATTTATTTTGATAAGTACTAATAATTTTAGAAGACAGAAAAACTCCCATTCTTAATCTCCTCTTTCAAAGGCTTGTTCTAGCTACTTTATCCTTTTGGTAATGTATGCAAGATTAATGTGCTCTCCTAACAAAGGGAACAATGTGGATCTCTTGTAAAATTAATAATAATGATAATAAATTAATTTTTTGATAAGTAATAATGATAATAAATTATTAATAATTATTATTATTATAATAAGTAGATGGGGTGCCCCATGGATGTGTTAGATTACTGATTTTTCCAAAAGTTTAAACTATTGGGATATGGTAAACTTAATCATTTAACCAATACAATTCTAACATTCCCCCTCACATGTGAGGATAGGTGAGGCCCAACACGTGAGATTTTAAATAGGAGGTAAAGTGGAGGAGACAGTGATCCAACTCAAGATCTCCTACTATGATACCATGTTAAATTACAAATTGTCTCAAAAGCTTATGCTATTGGGATATAGTAAATTTAATCATTTAACCAATACTATTCTAACCACATGTCACTAATACCAACTACCTATTTTCCAAACAATATGAATTTTTCCTAAGCCTATGATATCTACCTAACCAATTGTGACTCCAAAGTTCTTACATGTTGGCACTTTGAGCAATCTGTTTTCAAGATTAGTGCAAAAGGTCAACCCATCATCATTATGTTCAAGAATACAATGGTAATGATACAGAAGACATAAAGTCCTCATACTGCAATAAGCAAACTAAGAGTATGATAATTGGTGAATAGCAAATGAATGTGGTGGCACTCCGAAAACTAATTTATAGGTTGAGAGTTTTAGGTCTTAGATTTTCAAATAGGAGGCCATGTTAAAGTTGAAAATTGCATAAGAAATTTTAGAGCAAACCTTATTTTAGGTTCTTGCATCTATTGGAACCAGTTCTCAAAACTTTTATTTACTATGCAACATTGCTATTTTGATTCTAGAGAAGAAGACCTGTTCCCCATTTAAGATAGAAATTTGTAAGCTTAAAGAAAGGTAAAGGGCAAAACAAAGTGAATATAAATAATCTTCTTCGCTAATGGCACAACAAAGAGGGAGATTATAGTATCATACTCATGAAAAACAATAGAGAGGCATACCCCAAGAATTAATATTTCCATTTTTAAGTTCAGAGAAAAAATAATAGCAAAGCTATAGTTCATTGCTTTGTTGTTAAATCTCTCTCTAAAAACAATTATCCACCAAAACCTACAAAGTAATCCACAATTGCAAACTAAATTTATGCTAAAAAAGAAGCTAAAAACTTAAACTAAGTATTGAAATGTTTTCTGAATTTACACAATCCTGTTGTACTCTATAAAAATCAGTAATTTTGATCAAAGTTCTCCAGAAAATGAACACACAAAAAGGCCTAATTGCACATGTTAAGGTTCAAAATATGGATAAAAGTAACAGATGCCAAAACCCCATAACTAATGAAACACTCAAAGCTCCCAAACTTTTTAATTTTCCCAATGCCACACTCTTCACCCATGAACACCAACAACCTCAAAACCTTCCAAATCCACAATTTCGAATAAAATAAAATAAAAAATAATAAAAAGCAAAAGCGAGGAAAAGATGGGAAAAACATGATTAGAGCACCTCACCTGTGTGAACTGCGAATGAAGCTCGATGACTAGAGCGGAGCTGCAGAGCCGCAAATAGTGTGGCTTGGTCATGGGTAGGAGAGAGAGGTCAAAGTTCTATTTTCTGGGTTTTGGTTTTTGCGAAGGGTTTAGCGGGATTTTTTTTCAAAATAACTATAAAACTTAAACAATTTTATTAGTTAGAAACGTTTTCAAACTATTTAGAAAACTAACAATTTGAGTATGTGAAACTCGATTTTATTGTAGCAAATCAAGTTTAAGACATTCGATTTCTGTATGTTAGCAGAGCTGCTATGGAGAAAGGATTCACGTGGAAATCGAGTCTTAAGAAAGGATTCAAGTGGAAATCGAGTCTTAAGACTCGATTTCCTGTTAATCATCTTCTACCTTCCTTCTCTTTTTGTTTTTGTTTTTCCTCCATCTGCCGTCCCACAACCTTCTTCCCAGCCCCCAAAATCAAATCCACAGAAGCGTCATCGATCTCTACGGTGAGGAAGCTCTCAAGTCCGGTCAAACCCCGCCACCTGAACCTTCTTCTTCCTCTTCTTCTTCTTCCTCGCGTGTCCATCACCACCATTTTTACAATCACCAGCACCACCCCAATTCGATGTCGTTTTGGTTCAACCCGCATGATGTAGATTGCAGATGATATTTATGTCGAGATTTTTGGATCCGAGAGTAATGGCGGAGCTGGCCATGGTCCGATTGAGAAAAACACGAACCCACAATAGTTTTTGCTTCAATTGAGATCGTGATTTGGGTTTGGAATTTTGAGAAATGGATATATGTTTTTTCTGAAGAAGGAAGCACTGTCTTGGGTTTTTTTGGGGCTAGGAAGAAGGTTGTGGAATGGCAGATGGAGATTTTGGGTGCTGGGAAGAAGGTTGTGGGACGGCAGATGGAGGGAAAAAAAAAAAAGCGGAGGAAGGTAGAAGATGATGAATAGGAAATCGAGTCTTTCCACGTGGATCTTTTCTCCACATCAGCTCCGCTAGCATACAGAAATCAAATGTCTTAAACTCGATTTGCTACAGTGAAATCGAGTCTCACATACTCGAATTGTTAGTTTCCTAAATAGTTTGAAAACGTTAGTAACTAATAAAATTGTTTAAGTTTTATAGTTATTTTGAAAAGAAATCCGGGTTTAGCGTATCACATATGGCTTAGGTTTAAATTTTTTTTTGATAAACTGGCCTAGGTTTAAATAAAACAATTAAATAAAAATAAATAAATAGGGCTAAATTTTCAAATTTAAATTTTATTTTCTGAAGTTCTTTTATAGAATAATATTCTCTCCACTCATCTTTTCTGTTAATTAAACTTGTCAAGTGTGTTTAATTCATTAAACAAAATAATAAATCGTTCCATCAAAAAAAAAATCGTTATTTTTACTATGCCATGCTATTTTTAATTGTTTAATTATTTATTTTTTTTTTTAGATTACAAGAATGATGTGACATTATTTTATTGGATAAACTAAATACATGTAACAAGCTTATATGACACTTAGGGTACATTACAATGAATAGGGATTATGACATGAATTGTAATCTTTATTACTAAGAATAAAATGTGTTGTAATGAAATAACTAAACCTATTCATAAATTTGGTTGTAAGTTATAACATTAGAATAAAACTTAAAATTTATTTTAGGAGATATCTTACTCATACAATTATATCTCTTTAAAATTTGTTATTTTTTAAATTTAAGAGAAATATATGTTATTTTTTATGATTTTTTATTTTTATAATTACTAGATGTATATGAAAAGTTTGTTTATTTGAAAATATATTAAATTTTGAAATTATTGCACTTACTAAAGAATAACTAATACAACCCTTTTAAAGAGAAATAGTTATTCCTTATTTTAAAGAATAGCTATTCATAAGGAATAACTATTCCTTGTAATAAAAATATAACTAAACTAAAGAATAGCTAAATCATAAGAATAACCATAAGAATAACTAAACCATACTAATGCAAATGGAATAAAACTTTTGGGGTAAAATCTAGACTATGAATTTTAGGATGTAAAATTTAAAAACTCCCAAACTTTAGAGGTGTAGTTTGCAATTTAGCAAATTAATAAATGAGATGTAAAATTGTGAAAGTTTCAAAGCTTACGTGGCACACTATAAGAAAGTCAACTACTGGTCAAACGTCTTTGGTTCTATATATAAGTTTTTTTTTCTTCTTTGGTGGTGAAAGGGATATTCATTAAACAAAAGTAAAACACAAGCATTCAAGAAGTGGAACAATTATACAAAATTCCAGCCGAGTCTAGACTAATTAACAAAGCAACATTAGCAGGGGCTTCGGGAAAGACTACAAAATCTTGTGAAAGAAGAGCTCCCCTTCTAGCAAGTGCGTCAACACACTTGTTTGCCTACCTGTAGCAATGCTGGATTTTAGCCAGCAGAATTTTCTTCAAACCTTCCCTACAATCAACTACTATAACATCATTCCCATTTGGATTCCCCCCTTCCTTCTTTAGCAAGTCTACAACTAGTTTAGCATCTAGCTCTATCTCCATAGCACAAAGATTCAAAGACAAACACAAATTTATACCATTTCTTAACGTCCATAATTTAGTCGCCACACTAGTTGTGCTCCCTATTGCTTTAGCATA
The DNA here is from genome assembly GCA_033629205.1 of Lithocarpus polystachyus. Classification (NCBI taxonomy): domain Eukaryota; kingdom Viridiplantae; phylum Streptophyta; class Magnoliopsida; order Fagales; family Fagaceae; genus Lithocarpus; species Lithocarpus polystachyus. The sequence continues at coordinate 34,684,038 of CM066170.1, forward strand.
TCCGCTCACTCAGTCTCCATCTGCATTTCTAATAATTTTGCCTCCCCAGCACACCCAAGATTTCCTAAAGAGGATCCATCAAAGTTCAGCTTGTACTAGCTTGCTAAGGGCCGATTCCATTTCACTTGGATGGCGTGCTTTGTAGCTCCCTGCTTTCCTTCAAAGCCAAGGAATGTAATTTCTGCAACTTTAGACATAACTTCAGGCATTAGATTTCTCTTTGGATTTTCATCTCTAAACACCACTCTATTGTGGTGTAACCAGAGGCTCCACACCCCAAAGGGAAAAAAAATATAGTATTTTTATATAAGTATAGTTTTAAGAGAGGTACTCCTGAATCATGATGATGTAATGTTTCCTTCTCACATTCATAATAGTTCTCGTTAATTGAATTTATAGCAGGGGTCTACCATGAATTTGAGAGAATAGAAAACCACGTCATCATACTTTGAAAGTATCTAATAATTTTTCGTTTTAAGAGCATTTGTGATTGATTATGCGTGAAAATTCCATTTTAAACCACCAATAAGACATTTTACTATTTCTCCAACTAAAAAAGAAAAAAAAAATCATTTTACCTATCTATCTATCTATCTATCTATCTATCTATCTATTAATAGCCAAAACTCAGAGAAAATCAAATTAGATTTCAATTAGATTCTCAATTTTGCTCCATGTGTCCTGTTTAATTTTTAATTTTGTGCCAAGTATATTATTGAGTGTAAAAATCAAAGAGTCCAAATCCAATTAGATTCTAAATTGAAGTTCAATTTTTGCCACATGTTCATCTAAGTTTTTAATTTTTGTAGCAAGTAAATTATTGGGTGCAGAAATTGAAGAGTTTAAAACCAATTAGATTCTAAATCACACACACACACACACACACACACACACATTTTAGAAATGTATGGTTTAAAAAAAGTGTAAGCTAACATCATGTATAATTTGAACATCTTCTATAAAAAAAGGTATAATTTGAATGATATAATTGCAATTATTTTTAATTGTACCCGTGCATATGCATGAGACTCTACACTAGTTTTATATAACCACTTTAACTGTACATCCCATATCCCATTCGCTCTATGGGTGGAGTAAAATATGCTCTCTCTCTCTTTTTTTTTTTTTTTTTTACATATTTTTATAGTGATTATTGATGCATAATTGAATGTGAATGTGTGTTTTTTTTTTTTTTTTTTTTGTTGCTAGGGTATAAATGAATTTTGCATCCCTGAATGCAAATGCTCTAAAATTTTCATTATATATATATATATATATTATAAAATGAATATATTATATTGTCTTTATTTCAAGTGAATTGGAAAGTGTCTATTCAGAAGCCATAATTTATAGTGCAAATTTAGGGTCTAAATTGTGCTAAGAACATTATGTAATCTTAGTAATAGGGGAAATGGTTAAGAATTTACCTTGTGTGAGATATCATATTGTTTGGGGAACCCTAAATGCTGTTAGAGTAGAGGATCGTCAACAAGGAGTAATTTTTAGATATTTTCGAAACATAAAGAATGATGCTTCTTCCTTTCACATTTATGGTAGAATCTACTCATTAAATTTATAATGAGTTTCATTAACAAGGGTGTTCTATCTTGTTATAAATTCTTATCCATGACTCATCATTTGACGATGCGCACTCTTTTAATATAATTAAATAACTAACTAAACATTACAAAGAGCAAAGTAGAGCAAACCCTTAATGAGTACCCGTTAACTGGATCATAGGCCCAATATATAATGATTTAAATATTTGGATATTTATATTTCCAGCCAATTCTTCTGTCTTCTTCTTCATCTGTTACATGGGTGTGAGTGCCCCTTCTATACTCAACCACATTCTCTGGCGAAAATGGGCAATTAGCCCCATTTTCAGAACTATTTAGTTAATAGGCACGATTTTCAAACTATATTTTTTACTAGCATCTCGAGTCTAAGAGACTTGATTTTGGGACTATAAATCGAGTCTTTAATGCTCGATTTCCATGGTTTGATCATGTCTGATGTGGCATTTTTTTCACGTGGCGCCTACGTGAAAATCGAGTATCTAACACTCGATTTATAAAATAAAAAACCCATTACACCCAACATCCAAACCCAAGAGAAAATAGAGAGGAAAAATCAACATCCAAACCCA